>CM029612.1:27969864-29169864 GCA_017311315.1 Dendrocalamus latiflorus | reverse complement strand
TTCCTTCCTCCCTTTCTTTGCTCTCTCTCCACTAGCTTCTCTCTCTACCTGGAAATGCCTCCGGCATGACTCCTAGGACGTCTGCGTGGGCTACACCATCCAGCTTGCCGGCTCCTTCCACCTCCTCGCCTACTTCATTCTCCCTTGTCCCCCCGCCATCGACTCTCGGCTACCAACTCCCGCTACACCGCTGCATCGGATCCGGCCTCCGCTGCCCAGATCTAGCCATGCCTCCTTGGCATCGCCTCAGATCCAGCTGCCACCGTTCCAGATCCGGCCCGACACTACCCCGGTCAGCCTTCTCCTGACCGCATCGCCGCCTCTGGCCGATGAGTCCTCCCGCCTCTCCCTCTTCGCCGATTGCGCCGCTGCCTCTAGCTTACATCGACCTTCTTTGGTACCACCGCCAAGCCGATCGTGCCAAGCAAGCCCGTCGGCCAGATCTGCAGTGTCCCCTTTGCTCTCCTCGGTGGTCTCTCCACTCAGCCGCACCGTCCTCTCGGTTGCTCTACTGCTTCTTTCTTATTTGCTCTGCTTCTCGCCTACCCCTATTTTTCTCTCTACGTCTGCTCGGCTGGCTTCCTTGCATGCACCGCCCTTTCTACTGGTGGCCCTCTATCCACAACCGTCCTCTTCTCCTACGCCGATGATAATACTTCTTCGATGACTACCTCTACGACAGACAATTTCATCATCGACTCTTCGCATGGCACTCTTCGTCGGCTTCTACTACAGCTTGAGCATCCTCATCGACTTCTTCTCCAACTTGAGCATCCGCGACACTCCCGCTCTGACTGCAGGGGAATGTTAGAGTACATATTTGGCAAGATTATAAGAGATAGAATAGAATTAATTAGGATGATTTGTATATGATATGGTTTCTTCCATACCTCTAATAACCTTCCATATCTGTATTAGATTGATTTGATCTCCAAATCATATTGTACTATATATATACGTCCTATGAGGCTCAAGCAATGTATCCAATAATTATTCCAGCTATTCTATTTTCCTATAGTTCCAAACGGCTTCTCGCTTCAACTTCTATGTAGAACATGTTCACTTTTTAACGTGATTTTTTCTTTTCTCTTTTTTCGTCTTATCCGCATAGACATGGCGGTGTTTTTTTTTTACTTTTCTTTAATTAAACACTTTAGAAAAGTTAATAGCTGATACAATACCATTTTTACTAAAATTCATAACCAAAAGTTAAAAATCACAGCACTTGCCTTTGAATGACCTCTATTTTACGAGTCTGTCGCCACAACGAACACCCTTTAGGGCCTGTTTGATAGAGCTCTAGATTCTCATTTTTCAGCTTCTGCTCTGGATTCTCTAAGAATCCACTTCTTTGAGAATCTGGAGCTACCACTGAAAAGCGTTTGGCTAGTAGGTTAGCTCCAGATTCATAAAAAGGGGGATTTGATGAAAATAGACCGTGTTACCCCTAGTTTTCACACAATTATCTTTTTGCTTTTTTTGTTTATTTCAGATACATGATTAAAAGAAAATGAATATGATTTTTTGTTCAGATAATCTTCAGCCAAGAGGACAATTGCTGAGGAAAAAACAGCAAAATATGTTTAGGTTTCATTGTCTGCCAAACAGTAAGCTAACAGCAATCAACACACAGAGGGAGGCGGCGCTGTGGACGGAGGGAGGCGGCGGTGGTGCTGTGGACGGAGGGAGGTGGCGGTGCTGTGGACCAGACGAAGGGAGGCGACGGCGGGCCGAGAGAAGGAGGGCGGCGGCGGGGCGAGGGAGAGAAGGGGGCGGCGGCGGGGCGAGAGAGGGAGGGCGGCGGCGGGGCGAGAGAAGGAGCGGGAGGGAGGCGGCGGGGCGAGAGAAGGGAGGGAGGCGGCGGCGGGGCGAGAGAAGGAGCGGCGGTCCCAAATCTGGAGGCGGCGAGTCGGGCGAGAAGGGAGGTGGCGGCGGCGGTGCTGGAGATCTGGAGGGAGGCGGTGGTGGTGTTAGAGATCGGGAGGGAGGCAGCGGCGGTGGTGCTGGAGATCGGGAGGGAGGCGGCGGGGCGAGAGAAGAGGGAGGCGAGAGGCGCGAGAGGGGAAGGGGGAGGCGGGCGGCGCAAGAGGGGAGAGGGGAGGCGGGCGGCGCGAGAGAGGAAGCCGGGCAGCACGAGAGAGGAATGGGGAGGCGGGCGGCGCAAAGAGCGGACGAACCGAGGGAGATGGAGCGGGCGGGACGAGAGAGAAGGGGGAGGCGGGTGGGGTGAGGGGTAGTTGAGTGGCATTTGCGGGTAATTTTGGTTAACTTTCATGTGTAAATTTGTTTTTGGTTAGCTGGCTCCCCACGAGAATCCACCCTAGACCCGCTTCTCCTCTCTAGTTCATTTCTAGCTCTGCTCCTCGCGAGAATCAGAATCGAGCAATTTTGAGAAGTTGGGTGTTTGGTATAGCTCCACGAGAATCTAGTGAGAAGCTGGGAGCAGGAGCTGTACCAAACAGGGCCTTAATACTCAGGTATTTCGGCAGCAACTAACAAACGGATAAGTATCGCCGTGATGGGAACGGCAAAGATGATTTGGATGCTGCGTACGACCGGGTAAATCTGGAGTCTCTCGCTTGTAAACAGAGGACTCTTGCGTCTCCAAGCGCAAGAAAGCCAGTTGATGGCTTCCCCCGATAGACGAGTTGAGTGAGGCCAAATTACTTGCCAAAGAGGTCAGCTAAGGATTGATTGCTTCTCCCCCCTGACAACGACCTTGTCGCCGCTGCAACAGTCGTTTTCTGACACCCTCTCTCGTTTACTCCCTAATTTGTTCTGGTTGGGTTGGGTATAACCACGTCGATACATCTGTTTCACCAAGAAAAAAAAACGACATGAAAAAAAATAGCATATTGTTATCAATTTTCTTTTCTTCTGTTGTCCTTGATGTTTATGCCTGATGGTGCACTATATATGCTGTCTTTCGTTTTATGGGACAGATTGTGTCCCCTCCTTTTCTCTTTTTGTTTTCGTCTTCGGATCAATGTTATCATGTCATACCGACATCAATTAGCAATATGATATGTGGCCTTTTTCTATTGCCTTGATGTGTATGTGCCTGTGCGATTAGAGATGGCAACGGGTACCCGAAACCCGAGTACCCGATGTGTTTTACCCGATAAGGAGGCGGGTATGGAAAGATATCTTTACCCGCGGGTATGCTAATGGGCAAAAATCTCTACCCATCGGGTATGCGGGTGCGGGTGCGGGTGTATACTACCCGTACCCGCATACCCGCGGGTAAAATATACTCGGCCGGGTGTATATTAGATATAGCAACAGGTACATATACCTGTGGCCCGTATATATATATTCGAAACGAAGCCGATGGAAATACCCGCACTCGTATATACCTGTGCCCGTATATACCCTTATCAATTCGGGTATGGGTTACCCGTCGGGTATAAATACCCGCGCGGGTGCGGGTATGGGTAAGTTTCTATACCCGTGTGCGGGTACGGGTATTGTAGCGGGTGCGGGTGCAGGTATCGGGTACAGGTATGGTTTGGCTATACCCGACGGGTATTTACCCGTTGCCATCTCTATGTGCGATGATGGTACTCCGGTCTCTTTCTTATTGGTCTTTTTCTTATGGGCGTTGATACGTTGCAGGTAAGGTGTTACCAACTGCTGTGTTACTTGCTCGTGAGATTAGTGCTACTCATGTTGGAGGTAGATGTAGGACCGGATGAGGCAACACAGGGGGGTGAATGGTGCCAAAAGATTTTTCCTCCAAATATTCACATATTCCTTTTTTTTTCAATAACTACAATGCTATGAAAATTAGGATGTGAGATCTACTAGAAAACAGAGAAACACAGATCACCGTATGACCAGATCAGAGCACTGTGTAGTCAAATTACGACCACTCGGCGGAAGCACAACGTGGTCGAATACGACCACTCAGCAGAGATACAAGGTGGTCGTAACAGACAACGTAGTCGGGACAGACAACATGGTCGAAACCAACAGCGTGGTCGAAACCGACAACATGGTCGAAAATCGACAACGTGGTCAAAACCGACTACGTGGTCGAAACCAACTTAGTCGCAACCACCGTGATCGAAGCCAACGTAGTCGAACCAACGTGGTCGAAACCAACGTGGTCGAACCAACGTGGTTGAAGCCAATGTGGTCGAAACCAACGTGGTCGAACCAGCATGGTCGAAATCAACGTGGTCGAAGCCAACGTGATCGAAGCCAACGTGGTCGAGCCAACGTGATCGTAACCAACGTGGTTGAAGCCAACATGGTCGAAACCAACGTGGTCGAGCCAACATGGTCGTAACCAACGTGGTTGAAGACCATTGTGTGGTCAACACCACTGTAGTCGATGTCCCAAGTAGGCAGAAAAGTCGAGCGACCACACGACTTAAGATCATTGAGTGATAGAAAGCAAGTGTGGTCGTAATTGTCTAGAAGAACCAGAGGAGGCGCATGACACCCAGAACTGAAAACAAGAACGATGCATGATCTTTGCTCGTGGGAAGAGAGTAGCAAAAATGACTTTGAGCATTATCCCACATGTCACAGCAAACAGTAGCATCGAGAAATCAAATCAAGATCGACAACGTGATCGAAGCTTACACCATGGTCGTAAGCCTGACAACATGGTCGATGGCTTGCATAGTGGTCGTAAATTCGACTACTAGATGGAAGAACAACTCGGTTGGAAATCGGCTGTCAAACAGAAGTCACTATAGTCGATAACCACCAAAATCAAGACCAACGAGATCGAAAGATGAGTGCAGTCAGAACCAACGTGGTCATAAGCCAATGGCATGGTCGAATGATCATCGTGGTCGAAGAACGACTAGCACTTGTAACCAACTACGGTCGTAAAACAACTCGTAAGACAATGGGGGCTGTCGGACCCCGGGTTAGCGAACCCAGATCCTCTGTGATTCCACCGCACTATTCCCTGGATCAGTAGATAGTGCTCACAGATACATTACTGTATATCAAAAACATATAATGCGGAAGCGTAAATAATACAGTAATACTTACCCATGGGCCGATTAGGCCGAAAACAATAAAATGCAGCAGCGGAAACTCCACACAGGTGGGACCCTCAGGACTTGCCCAGAGGCAGCCAACTGGGGTTCGCGACCTAGTCCATGGCCTCTCCGTCTTCCAGCTCTGTCGACCCTTTTTCAGCGTCGCGGGGCTCGACATTCCTGTTCTTTCTGACTGAAGGATGATAATTAAGCAAGAATGAGTACCACCGTACTCGCAAGCCACCACACAGGATGCAAATAATAGATGCAAGGCTGTCAAGGGAGGCTTGAGGTTCTTTTAGTTGCCAATAAGCATTATTTTGGAATTATCATAAGTAAAACTCCTGAGACTTAGCATTTTTAACTGAAAACAGATTTTATGAAATTGATTGTGAGAATGCAATAGTAATTGTAGTGTAGGTTACATCCACCTTTTACAGTGTATGATTACCTTCTCGAATGCTAGTTTTTGCCTCTGGAGTACTTCCCTCCAGGAAAAATTCAAAACTCAGAGTACGTCCCTCTGACTGATTTTATCCCACCCACAAATGTTTTTTTTGGAAATAGAACTAACTCGAGTAAGTTCTTGTGTCCGCCCTTGACCGTGGGCACGGCTATTCGAATAGTTTTCAACTCTGCAGAGGTTGTACACTTTCACCACAAGAGATAAGTCATCTTAATAGTCAACATGCTTCCTTAGGCATAAGACCCAGATGATTTATCACAAAGCCTTTACCTTACTCTGATCTAGCTAGACATCACCCGCTGAGGTTTCACCGCTGAAGGGTTAAATCCACCACAGTCAGAAGCCCCCTCTTGCGCCGTATGAGTACAGTAAATCCCTGTGCCTCACTGTGGGTAAACCAGTATACCCTGGCACCCATTTTCCACTGGTGATATCTAACTAAACATTTGTAAGTTAATTAGCTAGGTCATACCCATATAGACTTGTGGTTGTACTGTTTTACACCAGGAGGTCATCACAAGATTCAGTCCTTAATTGTCTAGGCGGTTCTTACCACAAACCACGGGTTCTCGTGCGACATCGGCACCATCCACTCTCACCAACCGCCCAGACAGGTATAGCAGGTTTTTAGGGTTTTGAGAAACATAAAACAGTTGCAACAATATACTCAGCCACGTACATCCCGTGACTGTCCCAAAATAAATTCTTTTATTGTAAAGATTGATGATCAGGGCATCAAGTGCCCTGGACTTGACTGGACTAGCATAGCTTTTTAATGAAATCTATAGCTAGTAAACATTATCATTAATATCTATGGTGACAAGGTTAGTGATCCAAGTGTCAAGGAAATGGCATATTAAATTTAATACAACAGCAAATGGGCATGTAGCTACCTTAAGCTTTGACATATATTTGCATATTAAATTAAGCATGCAAGTTGATAATTTAAAGGAACATAAATTTGCATAAAATGTGGGATCAATATGATCAAAGTGATGACTTGCCTTGCTTGTGTTACCACGGCCTTGATTACTCTAATTCAAAGCCTTCTCAGTCACTGATCTTGATTTACTAGCCCTCGCTTTTACCCAAGTCTTGATCCTGTTCGAATGTGTCGCCTCGTTGAGTCTTCAGATTCTAATACGCGGCAAGGAAAAGAAATGCCAAATAAATCCAAATACTTTAAATGCCCAAATAAATTAGGATTATAAATTATTACGATTTTGAGAATAAGGAGATGATTCGGGTTAATGCGCCGTAAACACAGCGGTAGCTAGATTTGAGTAAAGAATGAGTGGTCTGAATAACTTTACCGTGAGGGAAAATTTTAGGATAACGAGGATCAAGAGTGAAGATGCATCTTCAGGAATTATCAGCGTAGCCGATTGGGGAAAAGTCGAGACTCGACCTTTTATTTGATGACTTGTCCTTAATTGATTTACATTTATCAAGGAAGTTCCATGAGTCGGGCAAGACTTATGGACAGCTACAAGAGTTCAACAAAGATAGCAAAGAGAGCCAGAACTTCTTGATTTCAAGATGTGGGGTTGTACAGGAGATGAGTAATTTATGGTCAATATTTAATTTGGCCATATCTCGTTAAACCGCCTTACTTAGTTTGCATAAATAAATTTGAATTAACGGATGAAAGATAATATCTACATTACTTGAGATAGGATCAACGTTATTACTCGAGTTCTCAGAGTAAAATTTGAAAACGTTAGGATTATCTTTGTAATGCCCCAAAGGTGCATCTTTAATTATTCAGAAGTAGATTTCTGGTATCCTTGGTTTATAAAAGGGGGAATTTTTAATCGGTTTCATAATTTAGAGTTTGACGCCAATACTTATTAGGTCCAAGTCGATTTCTTGCCACCCAAAAATAGACAATGGGTAATCTTGTCTGAGCTTTATGCGGAGATTAGTACATTAATCTTAATTGGAATATAATTAACTCATGTTAGGTTTTAGTTTAATTGTATCAATCCTTTCCATTGTGAGTTACAATTGATTTCTTACTCTTATTGTTCTTCACAATTTATTTTAATGTATGCATAAACATGGTACATGGTTCCATTATTTAGCCCAAAAGATGCAGAGTTTTGTAGCCTTTGCTGGCTGGGCCCACATGACAGAAGAGAGAGAGAGAGAGACAGAGGGAGGGGAGCTGTCGGCTGAGCTGGGCACTGAACTGAGCAGAAGCAGTGAAACAGGGGAGGGAGGCTGAGGCTTGGCAGCGGCGGCGACGCCGGCGAAGCGCCGTCGGGGAGGCGACGATGGCCACCAAAATGGAATGCCCAGGCGTTGAGGAGGCTCTCGGTGGCGGTAGCTCCGGCCGAGATGACGCCAAAGTGGGCGGCGGCAATGGAAGGCGGCCGGGTGAGGGGAGCCAGTTGGGCGTCGGTGGCCGGAGAGAAAGAGGGAGAGAGATGAGGTGAGCATGGGCACGGGCAGGGTGCGAGAGACTCACCGGAGTGCTTGATTTGACCGGAGGGTGGCCGAGGTGGGTTGGCGGCGTGCACGGGCGGCGGCGCGGGGAGGCGACCATGGCGGGAGAGCTCCGATGGCGGAGGATGTCGGCCAACGGTGAGGGAGGCTGCAGGGCGCCGAGGTGCTGCTCCCACCGTGCGGAATCGGCCCGGGGCCGATCGAGGTGGAGGCGGCGGCGGGAAGGGCGACGACCGGCCGGAGACGGAGGAGGAGCGGGCGCGGCGCTCTCGGGCGTCGATTCCTCGATTAAATGGGAGGAGAGGCAGAGGACGCTCAGGCGCACGCCGTGACGCGAGTGAGTTGCGAAACGCTCGACGGAGGCGGTCGGGACAGGGAGGGGCGGCGGGGGCACCAGCTGAGCAGCTCGGCTGGGCACAAGGGAGCAGAGCAACGGGGAAGAGGATCAAGGAGGGGGTTCGGCGGGCTTCTTATAGGCGGCGCGCACGGGTGGCAACTGGGCGAGGTGAACCCGGGGCGAGGCCGAGCGGAACCGGGGGCGGTGCTAGCTGGACCACGGCGGGAAGGAGGGAGGAGGCGACGCGCGGCCGAGCTAGGGATGATAGGGCGGAGCTAGGCCAGTGGTAGGGAGTGAAGGCGCGCGCGCGAGGGGGAAGTAACGCCGGCATTGAAGACGCGCAGCGGAGTAATGCGGGGCGGAGGCGACGCTGAGGAGTAATACCAGGCGGCGGCAGGGCTAGCGAGGGGGAGGCGCAGGCGAGGCCGGGGGTAGGGCAGTGATTGCGCGCACGGGGTGGGGTCGCGGCCGCTGTAGCCGGTGGGCTGGCCGAAGCAAGGGGCCGTCGCCCTGGGCGGTGGCGCCGTGAGCAGTGGGAGGAGGAAGAAGAAATGGAGGAGAAGGGAGGCGTCGGTGGCTTGGGCCAAAGGCCAGAAGAAGGAACGGCCGAACGGCCAGAAAAGGAAACGGCCCGGGAAAAAGAAAAAGGAGTGGGCCGAGCCCAAGAAGAGATTTTTGGGATCTTAAGAAATAATTTTATATTTAAATTTCTGATTTGGGTTTTGAATTTGAAATCTTGATTTAAATTTTTGAGCCCAACAATTATATTTTTAGGATTGCCGAGTTTTGAGAGATAACCTTCGGATTTAGAATTTTACATTTTTGGATACGAACATTAGGCGAAAAGGTTTGATTTTAATTTCTGCTCTTGGTTCTGAATATCCGAAATTCAAATTTTTAAATTTGAATTTTAATACTTCCAAGGGATTTTGGATTTTCTCGATTTGATTTTCAAACTTGGTTCTTGATCCCAAGATTTTGATTTCCAGTGATCGGGCTTTGGCAAGGAAATCAACTCGAGAATTCAAATAACACTAAAAACTTTTGGAGAAACTCAGGAGAAATAATTAAAATATTTTAAGATTCCCGAAATTACAATAGTTCCCTTTTTGGGATGTTACAGATCCTACCCCCCTTAACATGAATCTCGTCCCCGAGATTCGAGTGGAGTAGAAAGAAGTAGGTGGGAACAAACTGGCTAGCAGAAAGGTTCTAGGTTACCACTTGATACTACGCGCACTGTTCTTGATGCTGTCGGAAAAGAGGGAGCTACACAAAAGTGGATTTGCACATAGAAAAATGTCACACAGAGAGAACCTTGCTCTTCTTGATAATTTGATGTTGGCTTCCCTTCATTGCTCGACATCTTTGAGGCTTGTGGTTTCTTCAACGCTGGTTGTTGACTTTCCCTTTACCTTGGATTGGTGGCAGTGGCCCTTCATCGTGGGGTCCCAACACTCCTTGTTTATTCTGGCTACCCCCCTTAAACTGGCGGGTGACCGGTACTAATTGCGCTTGTCAGCTTTGGTCATTGTGAGTCTGATGGCAGTTTGGAGACTCAACTTTTGTATCCTGGCAGCCTTGGTTAGCAATAAGTTTATGGAGCAGTCCTTGGGGCAATGATCTTATCCTTCACAGAGAAAGCATGTGATCGTGCTCATGGGGCATTCTCCAGGTTGATGATCTTCCTCACAGTTGAGGCAGCTTGCAGTGCATTGATATGCTTGGTGTCCTTTTTCCCCACAACGTGTACATGCCACTAGGTTCTTGAGACAGCCTTCTGATAGATGGTGTTCCTTGTAGTAAGGGTAGTATGGAACTAGGCAACTGTAACTGTAGTGTCCTGGTTACTTTCCTTTTCCAAAACTGAGGTTGATGGAGACGTCACTCTTTTCTTGATTGTTCGATCTTCGTTGTGGGCGATCTCTCACATGGTGTCCCCTTTGTCGGGCTTCCTCTGGGGGCAATGGTTAGCATAGTGCCCACTATTTCGACAGCAGAAGCAAGCAATGTCTTTCCGAGGTTGCTTGGTGCCATGCCATTGTTTTCCCATTGTGATGGTTGCCTCTTAGCAATCTCTGCGGAGTAGGTCTGAGTGAATACTTGGTTGAGTGGTAGGGACCAAAGCGAGTAAAAATCATTGGTTCCTGCTTCTTGCTTCCAGTCGTGCTCTTGACCAGTGCCTGTTTGATGATGACTGTATTAGTGAGTCCCTGGTGAGTTGGGGCTTGAGTATTGATCCTTTTTAATGACGTAGCTTCCAAGTCATTGTCCTTTTTCAAGGATGTTGCCTCTCTCGACTTGAGGGCTTTAAGTACCTTAATTTAGCTATCTGCTACCTCTTGCCTGCAGACCTGACGAGGCTTACAGCAATAAGGTGAGGGGGAATTAACATGAGGTACAGAAAAGATTACAGGGATAAGATATTCTAACCCATTCTAAGGAGTGCACACCCAGAAACTGGGGCAGTACACAAGCCACACAGAAAATCCAAGCTTTTGAAAGCACGCTTTTCCTGTGACTACATAATACAACGCCCGAGGGCAAGAAGGTAGTGCACAAGGCCAATAAAATCTTTTTGACCAAACAACGCCTATGCGCAGAGACACACGCAAGAAGGCACAGGGTTCTAACACTAGGTTGCTGAAGCGAGGTCACCCACTCTCCACAAGTATCCTTGACGCCTTCAAGCTTAAGCCTTTGAAGTGAGGGAAAGAAAATAGGGAAAACCAAATTCCCTTTTTGCAGACAGAAGTAGAGGAAGGAAAGCGTCGAGAAGGGCTCCGGTAGCGAAGCTCATGCTTCTTATTATTATTTTGGAAGTAGAGCTTCTATTCTTTCTTTCTTTCTTTTTTTTTAAATCATTTTTTTTTCAAAATGCTGAGGTTGAAAATATTTTCTTTTTCAAGATAAAACCCATCAAAAGTTTTTAGAGCTAGTAGGTTCCCAAGTTTTGGTTTTAAAAGCAAGTTCTTGGGAATTAAGCTTTTGGGGTTTTCAAATATGGGGGCCAAGTTTTCAACGTAACTTGAAATCAAACCTCTTTGCAACGAAGATACACTATATACTTTTGATACAGAGTTCTATAAACAAGATTGATTTTTTTGATTTTTTTTTGAAAGGGCTTTGAAATACTGGAACTTTTAAAATACCCCTTCTTTGGTAAAGGTATCCTAGCATCCTCCAAGATCACAAACTAACTCACTCCCACAATATTTCCATTCGTAGGCCTAGAATTCGTAGCCTTGTTATACTTGCTGATACTTGATTGAATTCTAAAGCTGACTTCTTTCATTACTTAGTCTCAGCACGACTGTTTGTCTAATTCTCCAAACAGTGAGTGTTGTCATTTATCCGATCCACAAATCATATCATCTCCAAGGCTTTTTTTTTGCTCCTTCCTGATTAATTCTAGGTATCCTCCTTCATTGCTTAGTCACTGCACAACTGGTGTCTAGTACTCTAACCAGTGAGTGTTATTAGTTATCTGATGCACAAATTATATAACTTTCAAGGTATCATCTATAGTTTCCTTCGCCAAATCAGGGTTACTTATTTTTCATATGAACCTCAATTCCCTCCGTAATTTCTTGAATCCAATCTTGGGTGCATTACTCAGTAATCCCATTCAATTACGTACCTGAACATTACTCCAAATCCTTTACCTGTAAATCCACCCGTACTTGTTTGTATCGGGGTTTCAATATTTCTATATTTTAAAATCCACCAGTACTACTTCACACATTTTTTTCTTCAGTTTAAGTCCACCAGTATTGCTTGTAGTATGGTTCTAATATCTCAATCCATCAGTAACTTTGTATATTCACCCAATCCCTTCAACTATTGAGATATATTCATAATCGGTTCACCAAGTGATTAGTCTTACTATATGCAATGTCCTTCCGAGCGACTTCATTGTCATAAATGTCCACCGGAAATAAGATTATTATTCTAATATATAAATCAAAGGGTTATTATTACTTCTCCTAGTCTCCTCAGAATTTTTAATAATCCAACCAGTAGTCAGCTATTTCTCATTGTCCCACCAATGCAAACATCCACCTTGGGTCATATTGTTTATTAAAGATGCAGCCCAACAATGGTAATTATACTCCCCACTATTCTTAAATTCCATCGATCCCATTATTTTAGCCAATCCAGTCCTTTTACATTGGGTCGACATATTTAGCCAATCTAATTATATAAATTGGTCAACCCATTTTAACCACTCCAATCATCTGACTGGTCTGTACATTCAATCAATCCGATCATTAAATTGGTTCACCCCATTTAACCAATCCAAACATGTTAACTGATCTACCCATTTAGTCAGGTTAATAATCCAGATTGGTTCACCTGTGCAACCCCACCGATCACCCAATTTGATTCGCTTGCTTTTCATCCTGAAATTCACACTATTGATCTTCTCTTATGATTGACATGAATCCACCAAGATTTACACATATATCTGAGATATCAAAGCAAGTTCATAGACTAAATTGGCAGAGGGTTAAATTTTGGGAAAACTTTTCCTTGGAAGCTTAGGTTTGTCGAAATGACCTTGGAAGTAAACCTAGCAAATAAATCTCTGATAATTTAATCTTCCAAGGATGAACATCTTTTGCAAGTACAACTCGATATAAGTTTTATGATTTTGGCCAAAGGTAGTTTTTCAGAAGGAAACTCGGGCTCGCGTTTATTTGAATTAGGGATACGAGAGCCTTAGAACTGAAAATGGTCAGGGCAGCAAGTAGATGAGAGGGAATCATCTAAGAGGGATGCGAGTAATAATACTACTTATATTTTATAACTTAGATTTTTAAAGAAATAATTCTAGTCATAGAACTAACGGCCATGCTAACTAAGGTTACGACCTACAGTCGATATGCTCTGATACCAGCTCTGTCGGACCCCGGGTTAGCGAACCCAGATCCTCTGTGATTCCACCGCACTATTCCCTGGATCAGTAGATAGTGCTCACAGATACATTACTGTATATCAAAAACATATAATGCGGAAGCGTAAATAATACAGTAATACTTACCCATGGGCCGATTAGGCCGAAAACAATAAAATGCAGCAACGGAAACTCCACACAGGTGGGACCCTCAGGACTTGCCCACAGGCAGCCAACTGGGGTTCGCGACCTAGTCCATGGCCTCTCCGTCTTCCAGCTCTGTCGACCCTTTTTCAGCGTCGCGGGGCTCGACATTCCTGTTCTTTCTGACTGAAGGATGATAATTAAGCAAGAATGAGTACCACCGTACTCGCAAGCCACCACACAGGATGCAAATAATAGATGCAAGGCTGTCAAGGGAGGCTTGAGGTTCTTTTAGTTGCCAATAAGCATTATTTTGGAATTATCATAAGTAAAACTCCTGAGACTTAGCATTTTTAACTGAAAACAGATTTTATGAAATTGATTGTGAGAATGCGATAGTAATTGTAGTGTAGGTTACATCCACCTTTTACAGTGTATGATTACCTTCTCGAATGCTAGTTTTTGCCTCTGGAGTACTTCCCTCCAGGAAAAATTCAAAACTCAGAGTACGTCCCTCTGACTGATTTTATCCCACCCACAAATGTTTTTTTTGGAAATAGAACTAACTCGAGTAAGTTCTTGTGTCCGCCCTTGACCGTGGGCACGGCTATTCGAATAGTTTTCAACTCTGCAGA
This sequence comes from Dendrocalamus latiflorus, assembly GCA_017311315.1. Classification (NCBI taxonomy): domain Eukaryota; kingdom Viridiplantae; phylum Streptophyta; class Magnoliopsida; order Poales; family Poaceae; genus Dendrocalamus; species Dendrocalamus latiflorus. The sequence continues at coordinate 29,155,937 of CM029612.1, read as the reverse complement.
GGTTGTACACTTTCACCACAAGAGATAAGTCATCTTAATAGTCAACATGCTTCCTTAGGCATAAGACCCAGATGATTTATCACAAAGCCTTTACCTTACTCTGATCTAGCTAGACATCACCCGCTGAGGTTTCACCGCTGAAGGGTTAAATCCACCACAGTCAGAAGCCCCCTCTTGCGCCGTATGAGTACAGTAAATCCCTGTGCCTCACTGTGGGTAAACCAGTATACCCTGGCACCCATTTTCCACTGGTGATATCTAACTAAACATTTGTAAGTTAATTAGCTAGGTCATACCCATATAGACTTGTGGTTGTACTGTTTTACACCAGGAGGTCATCACAAGATTCAGTCCTTAATTGTCTAGGCGGTTCTTACCACAAACCACGGGTTCTCGTGCGACATCGGCACCATCCACTCTCACCAACCGCCCAGACAGGTATAGCAGGTTTTTAGGGTTTTGAGAAACATAAAACAGTTGCAACAATATACTCAGCCACGTACATCCCGTGACTGTCCCAAAATAAATTCTTTTATTGTAAAGATTGATGATCAGGGCATCAAGTGCCCTGGACTTGACTGGACTAGCATAGCTTTTTAATGAAATCTATAGCTAGTAAACATTATCATTAATATCTATGGTGACAAGGTTAGTGATCCAAGTGTCAAGGAAATGGCATATTAAATTTAATACAACAGCAAATGGGCATGTAGCTACCTTAAGCTTTGACATATATTTGCATATTAAATTAAGCATGCAAGTTGATAATTTAAAGGAACATAAATTTGCATAAAATGTGGGATCAATATGATCAAAGTGATGACTTGCCTTGCTTGTGTTACCACGGCCTTGATTACTCTAATTCAAAGCCTTCTCAGTCACTGATCTTGATTTACTAGCCCTCGCTTTTACCCAAGTCTTGATCCTGTTCGAATGTGTCGCCTCGTTGAGTCTACAGATTCTAATACGCGGCAAGGAAAAGAAATGCCAAATAAATCCAAATACTTTAAATGCCCAAATAAATTAGGATTATAAATTATTACGATTTTGAGAATAAGGAGATGATTCGGGTTAATGCGCCGTAAACACAGCGGTAGCTAGATTTGAGTAAAGAATGAGTGGTCTGAATAACTTTACCGTGAGGGAAAATTTTAGGATAACGAGGATCAAGAGTGAAGATGCATCTTCAGGAATTATCAGCGTAGCCGATTGGGGAAAAGTCGAGACTCGACCTTTTATTTGATGACTTGTCCTTAATTGATTTACATTTATCAAGGAAGTTCCATGAGTCGGGCAAGACTTATGGACAGCTACAAGAGTTCAACAAAGATAGCAAAGAGAGCCAGAACTTCTTGATTTCAAGATGTGGGGTTGTACAGGAGATGAGTAATTTATGGTCAATATTTAATTTGGCCATATCTCGTTAAACCGCCTTACTTAGTTTGCATAAATAAATTTGAATTAACGGATGAAAGATAATATCTACATTACTTGAGATAGGATCAACGTTATTACTCGAGTTCTCAGAGTAAAATTTGAAAACGTTAGGATTATCTTTGTAATGCCCCAAAGGTGCATCTTTAATTATTCAGAAGTAGATTTCTGGTATCCTTGGTTTATAAAAGGGGGAATTTTTAATCGGTTTCATAATTTAGAGTTTGACGCCAATACTTATTAGGTCCAAGTCGATTTCTTGCCACCCAAAAATAGACAATGGGTAATCTTGTCTGAGCTTTATGCGGAGATTAGTACATTAATCTTAATTGGAATATAATTAACTCATGTTAGGTTTTAGTTTAATTGTATCAATCCTTTCCATTGTGAGTTACAATTGATTTCTTACTCTTATTGTTCTTCACAATTTATTTTAACGTATGCATAAACATGGTACATGGTTCCATTATTTAGCCCAAAAGATGCAGAGTTTTGTAGCCTTTGCTGGCTGGGCCCACATGACAGAAGAGAGAGAGAGAGAGACAGAGGGAGGGGAGCTGTCGGCTGAGCTGGGCACTGAACTGAGCAGAAGCAGTGAAACAGGGGAGGGAGGCTGAGGCTTGGCAGCGGCGGCGACGCCGGCGAAGCGCCGTCGGGGAGGCGACGATGGCCACCAAAATGGAATGCCCAGGCGTTGAGGAGGCTCTCGGTGGCGGTAGCTCCGGCCGAGATGACGCCAAAGTGGGCGGCGGCAATGGAAGGCGGCCGGGTGAGGGGAGCCAGTTGGGCGTCGGTGGCCGGAGAGAAAGAGGGAGAGAGATGAGGTGAGCATGGGCACGGGCAGGGTGCGAGAGACTCACCGGAGTGCTTGATTTGACCGGAGGGTGGCCGAGGTGGGTTGGCGGCGTGCACGGGCGGCGGCGCGGGGAGGCGACCGTGGCGGGAGAGCTCCGATGGCGGAGGATGTCGGCCAACGGTGAGGGAGGCTGCAGGGCGCCGAGGTGCTGCTCCCACCGTGCGGAATCGGCCCGGGGCCGATCGAGGTGGAGGCGGCGGCGGGAAGGGCGACGACCGGCCGGAGACGGAGGAGGAGCGGGCGCGGCGCTCTCGGGCGTCGATTCCTCGATTAAATGGGAGGAGAGGCAGAGGACGCTCAGGCGCACGCCGTGACGCGAGTGAGTTGCGGAACGCTCGACGGAGGCGGTCGGGACAGGGAGGGGCGGCGGCAGCACCAGCTGAGCAGCTCGGCTGGGCACGAGGGAGCAGAGCAACGGGGAAGAGGATCAAGGAGGGGGTTCGGCGGGCTTCTTATAGGCGGCGCGCACGGGTGGCAACTGGGCGAGGTGAACCCGGGGCGAGGCCGAGCGGAACCGGGGGCGGTGCTAGCTGGACCACGGCGGGAAGGAGGGAGGAGGCGACGCGCGGCCGAGCTAGGGATGATGGGGCGGAGCTAGGCCAGTGGTAGGGAGTGAAGGCGCGCGCGCGAGGGGGAAGTAACGCCGGCATTGAAGACGCGCAGCGGAGTAATGCGGGGCGGAGGCGACGCTGAGGAGTAATACCAGGCGGCGGCAGGGCTAGCGAGGGGGAGGCGCAGGCGAGGCCGGGGGTAGGGCAGTGATTGCGCGCACGGGGTGGGGTCGCGGCCGCTGTAGCCGGTGGGCTGGCCGAAGCAAGGGGCCGTCGCCCTGGGCGGTGGCGCCGTGAGCAGTGGGAGGAGGAAGAAGAAATGGAGGAGAAGGGAGGCGTCGGTGGCTTGGGCCAAAGGCCAGAAGAAGGAACGGCCGAACGGCCAGAAAAGGAAACGGCCCGGGAAAAAGAAAAAGGAGTGGGCCGAGCCCAAGAAGAGATTTTTGGGATCTTAAGAAATAATTTTATATTTAAATTTCTGATTTGGGTTTTGAATTTGAAATCTTGATTTAAATTTTTGAGCCCAACAATTATATTTTTAGGATTGCCGAGTTTTGAGAGATAACCTTCGGATTTAGAATTTTACATTTTTGGATACGAACATTAGGCGAAAAGGTTTGATTTTAATTTCTGCTCTTGGTTCTGAATATCCGAAATTCAAATTTTTAAATTTGAATTTTAATACTTCCAAGGGATTTTGGATTTTCTCGATTTGATTTTCAAACTTGGTTCTTGATCCCAAGATTTTGATTTCCAGTGATCGGGCTTTGGCAAGGAAATCAACTCGAGAATTCAAATAACACTAAAAACTTTTGGAGAAACTCAGGAGAAATAATTAAAATATTTTAAGATTCCCGAAATTACAATAGTTCCCTTTTTGGGATGTTACAGGGGCACACGACCACGAGATCTACGACCATCAAGCAATTGAAAACCAGTGCGAATGAGAACAAACGATCTGAGTCTTGACCAGTCGAAAGAGAAGCGGTCGAAGAATATAACGTGGTCATAAGCTTCTCGGCAAAACAGAAGAGGCCAGTGAAGCGCACGACCGCAAGAATCAGACTTCTAATAACTTTCGATTAAGAGTTCAACTGGCCATGAAACTTTGCAAATAACATGGTTAGGGCCTCAGGAGGTTGCTCTGATCTTTAATTAAAAACTTAGCAACCAAAATGAGAGTTTGACTAGATTTCACTGAGAACGCCCAAAACCAAATCTGAGAGAGTAACAGAACTGCTCGTGGGTCTAGGGTAGCCAAGATGGCTTGGAGTTCAACCCACATGTCACTGCGATCCAGAAATAGCCAAGAACACAAAGAGAAGGAAGAACAGAGAATAAATTAAATCAAGCCGAGCAAACTCAAATAGAAGAGATACACAAGCCACATAGTCTAATATAGATGTATTGCTCAGATGAATGATTTCACGACACTCCCCTCGGGAGGACCAGGCTCTAATCACTAGAGCTAACACATACTCTCAAACAGCCACTCCCATCGGGAGGACAAGCTTTAACCCTAGAGCTACACCCACTCTCGGATAGACTCCTATGGGAGGGAGAGGCGGCAGCCGCCAAGGCTCACTCGACCAACTCTCGCTCCAAACTCTTGCCTCCCCTCTCCCTTTTATAGGCTCGCACGTGAACCTAGACCTAATGATGCACCCATTAGTCCACACTGGGGATTACCCGTTAACCCCACCTAACACTGGGCTTTACACACGCGCACACTCACGACAACCCGTTAACACTGACAAGACACAACTGCTTTAACAAACCAGCTCCCCTTTTGCAGGCCTTGAGTCAATTCACTGAATTTCCCCTCAAGCACCTTCCCAGAAGCTTCCTATTCTCGCACGACCGCACTTGGCTTCCGACCGACTAGACCTCGACTCCTCCCTAAGCCTAGTCCCGGTCCACTCGTTGCACAAGACCGCACCCCGCATCCTGATCGTCTGGACCTCGACTCCTTCCTGAGTCTAGTCCTGGTCCACCTCGTCGTTGCCCGTCATGTTCACCTCCGGCAACTCCAGCTCCGGTTCCTCGTCGTCCTGGCTTGCAACCACCTCACCAGCCTTGATCATCTTTGGCGTCTCCTGACCGTTCTTGACCTCAACACCTCCTGTGCCTAGTCCCGGTCCTCCTATGCCTCACCATGACCTAGCTCCGAAGTCCTGCAACCAACACAGACAAACAATCCATCACATAGCACCGCACAAAACACTGAGATCATAAATCTGCATCAGAAGAATTTACTCGAAGATTAACCCAGCTAGTCGTAAACCACTTACGACCACTCGAATGCACAAGACATGAAGTGCCAGCAGCCTACGACCACACACAAGGCTGCTACGACCACCATGTAGCTTGCTACGACCATGCGGCACAAGCTATGACTACCACAGACAATGGCTATGACTACCAAACCTGGTCGCTACGACTTATGACTACATCGGCAGATCGCTATGACCATCGATTACCAGTCTACGAATATCAAGTCGTAGTACCGACCATCGAGTCGTAAGGCACCTATGATTACCAAGTCATAGTGCTGACAACCAAGTCGTAAGGGTCTCTGCCGACAACCAAGTCATCAGCCCGGCTACGACTACCAAGCCGTAAATGCCACTTCCGACCACATGGTCATAAGACCGACTGCCAACCACACATAGCAGTAAGTCGAAGGCCAAGGTTGTAGACAGAACAGCAAGGGCTCTAAAACTCAGACAGAGAGCCAACAGCTGATCAAACCTCAAAAACTAAACTCAAACTCTCTAGATCAAGAATCAATTACTCATCACAACCATAGGATGACCTTCACATAGTCTCACAGTAGAAAAAACATAAAAGCACTATTCTTTTTAGGCGTGTGTAAGGCTTCCTTCGTGTCCAATGGTTGTTTTTGTTTAATAATTCTGGTGCCTTAGATTTCTGCGAAACTGAAGAAGAACAACATTTCTGTTCTCTGATCTTAAAAAATCCTATAGAAATGGACAGCTCGGTGTTTATTTCACTAATTATTCTTCCTTGTATACTCTCTGGTCATAAAACAGTGACCTTCATGATTTTTCAAATTAAAGTAAACGAGGTGCTCCTTTGACCACTAAATTTTCTTATTATATATTTAAAAAAGTTGTAAAATATAACATTTTGAAAATATTTTATAACAAATTCACTCGTATTATTTTCATATATCAAATCCTTACGCTTTAACATGTATCTTTGATCAAAATTAATAGAGTTTAATTGCACACATTCTAAGGTGTTACACTTTCGTGATTAGAGGGAGCATCACATAAGGGAATGGGCAAATAATTGGAGGGAGCATCACATAAGGGAATGGGCAAATAATTGGAGGGAGCATCACATAAGGGAATGGGCAAATACAAGTCAATATTGTTTGCCAACTCAATTTGCAACATCCACGCACATGAATTGTTTGTTGCACTAAGAGGGATTTACTGGTTTTAATTGGAACATGGGGATTTTCTAGGAACATATATTCAATGAGAGGATCTTTTCTTTTCTAGAAATTCCGGTGTTCCGATCGTAGGGCCTTCTGAACCAGTTTCTATCGGTCTCATCACTGTCAGATCAAATAAAGATGGAACTACAGAAAAATTTCGATCATAATCTGTACATGCTTGTTGCACTGCCACGAGGAGTCCAGACGCTTGTTTGCCTTTTCTCTCCTCTTGGACCGAGTTGGTTATTTTCAGGCCTCAAAGAGAACATAACAATAGAGCTGAAGTTATGGTACTGCCGTGGTCGTGGATCGATCCTCCGACCATATTGCTGCACGTGCAAATGAAAAGTTAATCATCGCATTTCACACAGCCGGTATATACATTTCTTTTTGCTGCCAAGGTACATTCTGCTCAGAAGAGTGCATGCTCCAATCCATCTCCCTTATCTTTCTCGAGAAGAAGTAGAAGAATGCATTCATCTCATATATAGGAAAATAGCTACATACTCCTGAAATACGTAATTTCGCTTATCATATATCGCTTAAATGATTGTTATAACTATTTATTCTTTTGAGTATACTCTAATAATGATTATTTGATACTCCAAAATAAGTTTCATGAAAAATTCATCAAAATCCACTTTTATAGTATGATTTGTGTATATAGTTTTTTTTATATATGGAAAATCGTATATAGAAAAAATAAAGGGCTCCAATGATTTTTTTTAACCAAGTCGTATTGGAGTATTTTACAATTAGAATTTAAGTATACCAAAATTGATAAAGAAGTATAACATGTTCGTTTAAGTGTTATATTGGAAGTGGAAGTACGTACTCCCGAGAGTACGGAAAATGCTTCTTCTCTCTCTCTATACACATACATACATACATACATACATACATACATACATACATACATACATACATACATACATACATACATACATACATACATACATACATACATACATACATACATACACACAGGAGTGAAAATGGAGCCGGATTTGGTCGGATTATCCGGATTTTCGAATTCGAATATTTAATATCCAAATCCGAATAGAAACCGGATCCAAATGCGGATGTTAACCTACCGCGGACTCGAATGTCGGATGTGAATTCGGTATGGTGTGAAGTCAATTCAGAGTCGGATATCCAAATTCGGTAGATATAATAGCATCGGCTAGCTAATACTTATCTTTTGCATTTGACCTCTAAATTGGGCATATTATATATGCATTTCAATTATCTCGAGGAGTCTTTTGTCATGATGGACTCTAATTTAGCATTTTATATTTTTTATTTTGGCACATCCCCCAAGAAAGCTTTTTGCATACTTTGTTTAGCTAAATTTGATATGTTTATAACTGATATATTTGCAGTATATCAATATAAAATGTTAAAATAATTTGGTGTCATATTTTAAATAGGAGAGGCCATAAATAATTATTGGAATATGAAAAATAGTCGAGTTTGATATGATTTTGAGTGTAATCCAATCTGATTTCATATCTGATATTTGTCCGGTCCGTATTCGTATCCGACGTTTGTCCATTTGCATATAAATCTGAGAAAAAAATATAGATACGAATATGGTTTGACAACTATCTGAACTATACATACATACATACATTCATACATACATACATACATACATACATGCATGCATGCATGCATGCATACATACATACATACATACATACATACATACATACATACATACATACATACATACATACATACATACATACATACATACATACATGTGTATATGTATGTATGTGTAGAGAAAGTTTTGATTACCTGATCACAAGATTAATATTTTCCCATCGCAAGAAAAGATTATGGAGTATGTCTTAATTCAGAACACCCAATAACTCACGTATCTTCTAAGACGAAGTACAATCTTTTTTTTGTAAAGCCATTAAAGAAACGTCAGTCACACTCGATCCAATGAAATTTAGGCCCCCAACAGTACACAGGCAAAGGAAGGACAGAAGTTCTCACATATCTTGTACCGACAGGAGTTGGCGACGACGGCCACCGCAATTAACGGAGGCAGCACATGGCATTTGTCCTCGCGCGATCAGCCGGCCGCCTAGAGGTGACCTCCGCGGCCTGGTCTCCGTTCGCCAGCATACCGCGGACCGTCCGCCGATAGGCCTGCACGGCCATACGCATGCACGAAGAGCAAGCTAGCGGGTCGGCCTCGCGCGCACACGCAAGCAAGCACACATGCATGTTTCCAGGCACGCAGTCGCAGAAACAGGAGTCCCCAGGTGTCCTACGATAATGGCTATTTCGTACGACCCGGCCGTCGATCGACAGATGTGCATGCATGCATGCACGTTCGTACGGTACAGGCTTGCAGCTGGGGCGATCAGGGAGGCACATGGCTTGAATTAAGGGCCTATTTAGGAGAGTTCCACCACTGAAAGTGTGAATCTGGAGCAGCAGCTCCACCGTGGATCTGGGATTCCACTATGGAGTGTTTGGCTTGTACATCAGCTTCAGATCCACGAAATTTAGGTTTTGGTAGGAATGAGAATGACCACTTTTGGTGGGTGGGGTGTGTAACCAGTGGCATTGGTGGGCAACTCCACGGTGGAGCACCTCTTGAGGAGCTCCATGAAATCCATGGATCTGGCCCTCAGATCCAGGATTTTGGTGGATCCAGATTTCGTGGAGCTGAAGCGTTTGGGTAAAATTTCGTCGAGTGGAGCTGTTTTTCGTGGATCTGGAGCTGGTGGAGCTCTCCCAAACAGGCCCTAAGGCCATGCATGCCGGCAGCGGCAGGTCTGTCGGCCCGTCGACGTGGATCCGATCGTAAATATTGTGTGTCCTTGGGCTGGGACCGCCGACCGCTTCGGCTCCCGCGCCAGCACGTGCACCGCTGATCGCATGCATGCGCGCCCGCGCCCGCATGCGCGCTGCACGACCACCGCCGTCGGTCTCGGTCACCGCGCTCACACTGCGGTGCCCGCGCCACCGCGCCCTAGCCGCCGCCCGAAGCCGGCAGCCTGCACTGCCGTGCCCGCGCCGCCGCACCCTAGCCGCCGCTTGAAGCCGGCAGCCCGCACCCAAAATCGTCGCTTTGGCCCCGCCGGTTGCCGACCGAGGAGGCTGCACCCGCTCTGCCGGCCCGAAGTCGTCCGCCCGCGCCGATGGCCCCACCGCCCGGCCCGCCTGCCTTGCTTCATCCCACCCGAGTTTCGGCTCGGGCTGCTGCCGCCACCGCAGTGTGAATGGGCAAAGGGAAACCCTAACCCCACCGGTTTTGGTGCGGCCGGACAGGCCGAATGGGCCGAAACACCAATCAGGCCGAAAGTGCAGCCCGGCCGGAGGCACTATCATATTTGCAGAAAGGACCCCCCCACGTTATGAAATTTACCTGAAAGCCCTCAAATTTACATATAAGTCCCGAATTTTGCAGAGAGGCCTCGGTAATTCCAAAAATTACGAATAGGCCCTCAGATTTACGAACGGCTCCCGAATCTTGTAGAAAACCCCTCGGAAAATCAGAAAATTGCGCGAATTTTTCTCTGAACTGAAAATTTGCGTAGAAACCCTCGGGAATTGCAAAATTCGCTGAAAACTCATATCCTAGCATAAAAGGGCCTCGGGTATCCACATTTTGAATTATTTTTAGCATTTGAAGTATATTTATTTCTGCCATTATTATTTTCTGTATTTATTTACTATTTTTGGTTAATTGTAATTGTTTAAATTGCTTTTAATCACTGAAATTAGTAGTAAAAATTATAGAAAATGCATAAAAATTATGAAACATTGCGAGAACCTTTTGTACCATTTATTTACCCGCAGTAAATTATTCCATGCATATTTACCTGCAGTAAACTTATTTATTCCATTCATACACATGTAGATGACTGGCATCACGAACCGGGAGTTCGAGGAGCTGGCCCAGCATGGCCAAAACTATCTGACGTGGGCATTCGATGTGGAGATAGTGCTTGGAGCAAACAAGCTCCGTGCAGCTATTGGGATTGGCGGACTGCATGACGCCCAACCCACACATGAGAAGAATGATCAGGCACTTCATTTTCTCAGGCACCACCTCTGCCTCACTCTCAAGAATGAGTATATGGTGGAGAAAAGCACGCTAGCACTCTGGACCGCACTCAAGAAGCGGTTTGAGAGGTTAAAGTACACCATTCTTCTTCAAGCAGAGCAAGAGTGGATCAGACTATGGTTTGTCGACTTTAAGACGGTCGGGGAGTACAATTCTGCCTTACACAGGATTTGTACTAATCTTCAACTCTGTGGCAAGCAGATCACAGATGAGCAGAAGATCGAGAAGACTCTGTCCAGCTTTCACCCCAATGCTGTTCAATCCGCTCGCAACTATCGTCAAGATGGCTACAAGGAGTACGCCGAATTGATTGATATGATGTAGGTTGCGGAGGCCCAGGATGAACTTCTCTGCAAGAATTACGTCACTCAGCCACCGGGGAGCTTCGCTGGCCGCGAGGCCAACGTTGGGAGCTACAAGGTGCGAAAGCCCTTGATGAAGAGAAGGGGGAAGAAGGGTAAGGCCGTTGCCCAAAAAGACAAGTCAGATGCTCCAAGTGACAAAAAGGCTAAGAAGAGTGGCAAGACCTATGGTCAACAGAACCAAGGTTGCTACAAGTGTGGCAAATGGGGGCATTGGTCGCGGATATGCAAAGAACCGCAGCATGTCATTGATGTCCACCAAGCTCAGAAGAAAAAGGATGGCAAAGGGTAGCCTGAAGCCCACTTTGCAGCGGTTGAGGGGGAGCATCCTGAACAGCTACCTGAATTGATGGAGGTTGAGCCCATCCCAGCAACAGCACCCCCTTACGACCTAGAGGCAGCCACCGCCATGATCTCTCTCGAAGAGAAGATCACTCCTGAGAAGATAGCCGAAGAAGTCTATGATTTTCTAGTTGATTTAGTCTGATGCACAGAATGCATTAGACTTTATTTGTCATTCATTTTGTATTAAATGGACAAGTTAGAACTTGCATGGATGGTATTTTAGTTTGTTTTCTCGTGATGGTTGGATGATTTTGGAATAATTCATTTATTTATTCAGTTTATGATTGCATGATATGTTCTGATATTGGCGTATTTTATTTACGTGTCGAATGCCTTCGAATACATGTTAATAAAATACCTTATATTAGAACACGTGTAGCGCCCTATGGAGGAAGTGTGCCTTGCCGACAGCGGCACGACGAATACCATCTTAAGAGAGACTAAGTATTTTCAGTCGATTCGTAAGAGCACTAGCAGCCTTACAACAATCGCCGGCTTCAAGCGGCGGCTAGGGTGCGGCGGCGCGGGCACGGTAGTGCAGGCTACCGACTTCGGGCGGCGGCTAGGGCGCGGTGGCGCGGGCACCGCAGTGTGAGCGCGGTGACTGAGATCGACGGCGGTGGTCGTGCAGCGCGCATGCGGGCGCGGGCGCGCATGCATGCGATCAGCGGTGCACGTGCTGGCGCGGGAGCCGAAGCGGCCGGCGGTCCCAGCCCAAGGACACACAATATTTACGATCGGATCCACGTCGACGGGCCGACAGACCTGCCGCTGCCGGCATGCATGGCCTTAGGGCCTGTTTGGGAGAGCTCCACCAGCTCCAGATCCACGAAAAACAGCTCCACTAGACGAAATAGAGCACTAGCTCCACGCGATGTCATCCGGCAGCATATCATTCACTTCACCGGCGATGTCATCCGGCGGGATATCATTCACTTAATCTGCGATGTCATCCGGCGGCATATGATCATTCACTTCGCCATGACTGGTCCAACACGTATAACCCTTTTTAAAATCCCTCCGAATCAAGTGCGCTTCAATTTGCCCTCGGTTCTTAAACATCTTTAAATTCTCGCAGTCAGTGCATGGACTGTACATATATTCCACCCCTTATTCAACATATCCTCCTCGGCAGTTCTTGTAAAAGCAGATACGCCATTAATGTACTCTTCACTCACACGGCTCGCGGCATACATCCAGCTTCGGTCCTACGTTACGTACATTTATAACAACTTAGTATTAAAAATTAAATTAACTAATTATTACTACATATATACCGGCCACATGTATTATATTGAGGCTTAATTTGCTAGCTCAATTCATATTATAAACACAACAGCTATTATATAACCAACAATTTTGCAAACCATCTTCAATTAATAACACTCACCAATTACTTAGATCTAAATTGTAATGCATGCAAAGAAAAAATAAATTTCATTACTAACCATATCTAGAGCAATCAGGAAAGTATGAATCTTCAAAGCTCAATCTCTGCCTCCTCCCACCAAATTAACTGGCCTGAAATCGCCTAGCTTTCCTCCTGAGTGAAAGAGTGCGCAGCAGCGGCTAGATCTGGATCGAAATGAAGACAGCTGCGGTCTAACCATCGCAATAAATACCTACTGCCATTATCACAGACGGTTTTTAATTAAAAACCGTCTGTTAAATATCACAGACGATTTTTTTATTAAAAACCGTCTGTGATAACCAGCTTATCACAGACGGTTTGTTATTAAAAACCGTCTGTGATAATCTGGGATTATCACAGACGATTTTTAATACAGACCGTCTGTGATACTAAAGTATCACAGACAGTTCATCGGTAAGAACCGTCTGTGATACTCATTTTCTCCGACGCCACCAACTCAGACGGTGTCCAAATTAAAACCATCTGTGTTAGTGTCGGTCACAGACGATTTTGTCAAACCGTCTGTGATTGGCTGTCTAGTATTAGGCTTTCTGTAGTAGTGTTGGAAGAAGGCAATATTAATTGAATTGCTATCTCTAAACAAAAGAGAGGTGTTTGGGCCCGTATGCCGCACACCTCCCCATGTGCACCCTGTAGGGCACAAGTTGTATTTGTTCGAAACAGAAATGAAAGAAACGAAGTAGTGGAATACAAAGCAAGGCTGGTAGCACAAGGTTTCACTCAACGTCTTGGAGTTGATTATGAAGAAACCTACTCCCCAGTCATGAGTGGAATTACCTTTAGATATTTTATCTCAATGGCAGTGAACTTGAAGTTAGAAATGAAATTGATGGATGTGGTAACAGCATACCTTTATGGAAACTTGGATTCGAAGATTTATATGAAAGTCCCTGAAGGAATCCCTCTCTCGAACCAAGACTGAGAAAATAGAAATCTGTACAGTGTGAAACTCAGAAAGTCACTGTATGAACTGAAGTAATCTGGAAGAATGTGGTATAATTGCTTGAGCGACTTTCTCTGCAAGAAAGGCTGCACGAATAATGAAGACTATCCTTGTGTATTTATATGGTGATCCCAGAATAGATTCTGTATAATCTCAGTGTATGTAGATGATTTGAATATCATCGGGACAGTGGAAAACATAAAAGAAGCAAGCTTCTACTTGGAGTCAGAATTTAAAATGAAAGATTTGGGCAAGACCAAATTCTGTTTAGGCCTGCGGCTTGAGCATGTCCCTGAAGGAATCTTAGTACATTAGTCGGCCTATACCCAGAAGGTGTTGAAAAAATTTGGCTTTGAGAAGGCATACCCATCGAAAGTACTGATGATTGGGAGGTCTTTACAGCATGAAAAGGATCCTTTCCGACCTAGGGAAGAAGGGGAGGAAGTCCTGGGACCAGAATTCCCATACTTGAGTACAGTGGGAGCACTCTGTACTTAGCAAACTGCACTAGACCGGACATTGCATTTGCCGTGAACCTGCTAGTAAGGTACAGTGCAGAACCTACTAAAAGGCATTGGCAGGGCATAAAAGACATCTTTCGATACCTCCAGGAAGCAAAGACCTTGGATTGTTCTACAGAAAGAATCAAGATCTGAACTTGATTGGCTATGCAGATGCTGGGTACCTGTCTGACCCGCATACTGCAAGGTCACAAACAGGCTATGTATTCCTGTGTGGTGGAACTGCAATTTCCTGGAAATCATCTAAGCAAAGTCTCGTAATGCCTTCGACGAACCACTCAGAAATTATAGCACTGTATGAAGCCGCACGAGAGTGCGCTTGGCTTCGCCGAATGGTTTACCACATCCAGCAGTCATGTGGGATGAACATTGTGCAAACCCCCACAATTATCTATGAAGATAATGCAGCTTGCGTTGCACAAGTGCAAATGGGCTAAGTGAAGAGTCATCTCACAAAGCACATCAACCCTAAGTTCTTCTATGCTCATGAATTGCAAAAGATGGACGAGATTAAAGTACTGCATACTAAGTCATGTGAAAATCTAGCAGATTTGTTCATTAAGTCACTCCCCGCATCTAGCTTTGAAAGGTGCGTGCGTGGAATTGGAATGATAAGACTTAGAGAAGTGCAGAATTCAGGGGGAGAATTCTCTCAAGCCCGCTAGTAAATCTTGATCATGAAGATTAAGTACCCAAAGGAATAAAGTCCTGAAGACTGAATGAAGTTGGGTGAATTGCACTCTTTTTCCCTTGACGAGTTTTCCTGAAGTTTCTCGATCAAGGTTGTTAATGAGGCAATTCGTGCATTGCAGCATAACATGTATCATGTACACTTTCTCCAAATTTTTTCCACTGGGTTTTTATGGAGTTTTAACGAGGCATGAACGTGTCGGATGAGTGCCCAAGGGGGAGTGTTAGGAAATCTGGGCCTGGGCTGGCAGACCTGGCCCATGGTGGGCACCTTACCGGAGACTATAAATAGGGAGCCGTACCGGCATATTTTGTACAGATGCAATTGAAAGCAATAAAGAAAGACCAGGAGTTCTCTCTACCTCTCTCTGTGTGTTCAATCTATTATTCTGTCTTCTGTGATTGATTCAATTTGTTCTAAGCAGAGGAATCGATCGGACTGGTCGCCAGCGACGGTTCCTCAACATCTTCCAAGTTTTTGTTCCACCTGGAATGATTTGCATGCTAATATGCTTGCCGATGATTCCTTTTTTCTGTTTGGCATGCATGAAAATAAGCATTTGTGTACAGTTGATGTATGGCAAGTACTGTTTGTTTGCCATTTGACCTTCCGTTGATCCAATCTATTCCAAAACCTAAATATTTGTGATTATAATTACGAAAACACAAAGGGGAATGTGATTAGGATACAAGAGGTACTTCTATACTTTTTTCAATGATAATTTACATAAATTTTAAAGTATAATAAATGGTTGATAGATATTACTTATTTCTTCGTTTGTTTTAGAATTAGTGTAACTCTTATTAGATTGGAAAATATTAAAGAACTACTCTTAGGATATGTATTCCAATACCATAGAATCGAAATTTAAGCTTACGTTTAGAAAACATATGACAACTACAGATTGCATGCTAATACCAGGAATCAAGCATGATTGCTTAAGACTAGTTGGTTACAAACTTTCACTACTATAAAAAAGGTGATCACAGACGGCTCGAAGCTGTCATCATAGACGGTTTATTGAACCGTCTAATTTAATGGGTCAGTGATAATAGGGGTTTAGATTTTTACCGTAGTTTGGATGCTTAAAAATTTAGCTTTTTGGGTATCCAAGCAATGATAAAAATGCAAACTTAGCCAAATTTTTGGGTATCCAAGTTATAGCAAAATTGGATAGATGTGATTGAAGAAGAGGTGGGGAAGGAGAGGAGTAGAGAAGTGAGAAGAGGAGATGAGGAGAAAAAGAGCTGATTGAGCCTTCTATTTTTAAGAAAAAATTTGGCGAGGAGGAGTGGAGGAGAAGTGAGAAGAGAGAAGAGGAGATGAGGAGTGGAGAAGAAGTGAGAAGAGAGAAGAGGAGATGAAGAGAAGAACATCCGAGTCTTCTATTTTAAAGAGAAAATCTAGCAAGATGAGCGGGAAAATCAAATTCGATGAGAG
Organism: Dendrocalamus latiflorus; assembly: GCA_017311315.1. Lineage (NCBI taxonomy): Eukaryota > Viridiplantae > Streptophyta > Magnoliopsida > Poales > Poaceae > Dendrocalamus > Dendrocalamus latiflorus. The sequence continues at coordinate 29,139,803 of CM029612.1, read as the reverse complement.
CGAGCAAGTTGAAATATTGTCACAAACGGTTCTAGGTAAAGAACCGTATGTAATAAGTAGGTCATCACAAACGGTTTTTGTTCCAAACTGTCTGTGATATAATTCGGAACAAAACCTTCTGTCATAAGTGCAGACATCACAGACAGTTTTAATTCCAAACCGTCTGTGGTAGGTATGTCATCACAGACGGTTCTTTCCATCACAATGAACTTAGACGGTCCATCTTATAAAACTGTTTGTGTTAACTTTATAATTGACTGTTTGTGCTGAACCATCTGTAATGAGATGTCCCGGATAATCCTTTTTTAGTAGTGTTTCCAAAGAGAACAGGGATCAACATGTTTTATGTCATCTAGTTGAAAGTTATTAACCAAACTATGAGAGATTTTTTTATGTCACCACTAGATAGACTCAAGTTTAAATGTTAATCCTTCTGGGTATTTATTAGCACTTGTTTGTTCGTGAGAGACCATGTAGTGGTGATCCCATGTGTGTGATGAGTAATTGACAGTGGTTTATGTGAGTCGAGTTTGGCTTGAGTGGTTCGGAGTTGAGTCGTTGCATGGTGCGATGGACTCGGTCGGTTTTGGTCATTCCTGGTCAAACGGGTTAGGATGCATATTCTGATATTTTGACAGGTTTCGACTTCGTCATGAGTAAGTATGATGTGCTTATGCTATTTACTCTTTCATGTATCGAGCGGTGCTATGTGACGTGTTTCTTGTCTGTGTGACAGCAGGACGTCGAGGCGGAGTCATGGTGAGACACGGAGGACTGGACTAGGCGCAGGTGGCGCTGAGGTCAGAACAGTCGGGAGGTGTCGAAGACGACGTGGACTCGAGGTGGTTGCGAGGCGTGCGAGATAAGGAGCGCGGAAGCTTCCCAAAAGGTGCAGGAGGGGCGAATCGGAAAATTCGCAAGGCTGCACAAGCGGGAGCGGGCTCCGTTGGATTTAGCGGGCGTAACGGGGTGGATACCCGTTAGCCATGAGCTATAAATAGGTGGAGAGGGCTGCATGCCTCCACATGGCTTTGGGAGAGAGTTAGGGTTTGCTAGAGTCAAAAGAGGCTTTGAGAGTTTGTTTTGGCTTTAGGCTTTAGTAGTTGAGAGTTGGTTGAGAGGGCAGAGTGCTGTTCTGTCCTTCCATCGATGTATTCTTGAGTCCCCTCTCCAAGAAGCATGTAGTGAGTGAGTTCTTGGCTTAGGGAGAGAGAGAGAGAGAGAGTTGATCCATCTTGTAATCATTCCTCCGAATGTCCATGTGTATGGGGACGTAGTTCTTTGTATCCCTTGTAATCCTTGTTTGGTTGGAATGAAATTTGAAGTTCTTCTCCCGTGCTCTCTGTTTCCCTTCGATGCCTCATTTCTTGATTTCTTGAGTTCTTGTGTTTTTCTTGTTGAGAAGGCCCAAAATGGGTTGCTCTAAGTTGGGATGATTCTCCAAGATCATTTGATCAAGTTTCCCAAGAGCAAACTTCATTTAATCTCAAGATTTCATTTTTGAGTCTTCCCTGTTCTTCAGAGCTTTTCTAGGGTTTAGTTGAATTCTTGATTCTCTTAAGGAAATACCCTGAGTTTTTGTCTGAGGAGTTCTATGGCTATTGCTAACATATCTGCAAAATCTCTTGGCCATAGGATCAAAGGTTGGGAAGCAATTTGATTTTTGACTCGGGTCTTGCAAAATTTCAGATTTTTATCCATAATATGAAATTCTTGCTTCTTGGTTTGTTTCTCTTGTTTCTCAGGGTCTCCTTACTATTTGGTACATTGTAGTAAGGCTTTGGATCAAAGACATTGAGAGCAAACCCTCAAATTAGCCAAAAATCCGAAGTTCCTTTTTTTCAGCCTGAAACCCTGCTGCCTGTCCTTGTCGTGAGGTACTACCGCTCAAGCTGCGGTACTACCTCCCCAGCGGTACTACCGCTCAAGCCTCTCCGGTACTACCGCTTGCACTTTGATTTCTGTTGCTCAGCGTTTTCTTTTTCCTGCTAGTGCAGTACTACCGTTCAGAACCCCGGTACTACCGCTCAAGCGGTACTACCGCGGATAGCACTCCGGTACTACCGCTTGAGGCCAGAATTTTCCTGAATTGATTTTTCTCGCTTGCTGGTCTCTGGATTTGTGTTTTTCCTGCTGCTGTGTCTTCTTGTGAACACTGGCCTTCCTCCTTAATAGCTCCCATAGCTATTGGAGAAGAAGATACTTGTTGAGGGGGATTTTTAAAGATCGACATTCACCCCCCCTCTGTCGCCATTTCGGTCCAACAGTTCAGAACTGCTAATCATCAGCTGAAATAAAATTTCACAAAAGGTCAGTTTTTTCAACTTCTAATCTGTGCTGATATTTGTGCTTGGGTTCCATCTCTAGTGCCAGTCCGGCGAGATTCAGCTCTGATGAGGTTTTATCTTTCACCGAGCGTTGAACCATAGATTTCATTGTGGTGGCAGCTAGCGGTCGTGTGGCGAGGCGGCAGGCCACGGACAACTGTAGAACTGTCAGTAAGTAGTGGGTGTTGACCACGTGATGATTTGAGCTAGGATCTATGGCTAGGGGAATCGACAATGGTGCCGCCGAAGCCTAGAGGCTCTGAGGGAGGTGTGCTCTCGGTACTGGCAACACGCTAGGAGGCGGTTTGTAGTCGCTCGTTCGCGAGAAGAAGGCAGCGGCATATGGATTGGGCAAACTTAGTATGTAGAGAAAAATGGTTATATATGATTTTAGTTAGTATAGCTGAATTTAGTATATTTTTTACAACAATCTTCTTATTAACCTTATCTTCAAAACACAATATTTAAAAACTAGTTATTATTATAATATAAAGAAAAGAGGTTAGACAACTGCTACCGGTAAGTGCAGGGAGCGAGGAGGATGTGTATATAGTGATCAAGTTATCCAACAAAAACAAAATATTTTTTATCTTAAAATCAGCTTACTGCCGAGAAAATCAGATCGAATTGCATGCATGTCTTCATATGCATGTGCCAAGAAAATAGTATGCCAGCCCACCAGACGGCAGGCGCCTGCCGCGCGGGACGGTAGGTGATTAAGCTGGCTAATTAGCCAGCTTAATTACGTGTCTAATTCGTAATTTATAATTTTTTTAAATTTGTAAATATATCAAATGAGCTCAAAAATTATGATATTTTTTGTGGAGCTTCCTGAGGCATCATGGTATGTTGTATAACTGTTTTATAATTTTTTGAGGTAATTTGCTACCTCTAAAAATTCTTAAAACGACGCATAATTAACAAGACGATTAAGTACTTATAGGCTGCTCTAAGAATTTTTAGATATAGCAAATAGACGTTCAAAATTACAAAATTTTTTGTGGAGCTTTAGTATATAGTGTGCAACGTTGTAGAATGTTTACGTAATTTTTTGCACCACTTTACTACTTCTAAAAATTATTTAAGTAGCACATAATTAAATCGATACTTAAGAACTAATGGCTAGGGCTAATGACCTGCCGCCCAGCCACTGTACGGCAGGCTTGGTGCCGCCTAGTGGCCAGACGGCAGGCCATTAGGCCCGGCTATTAGTGCTTAATCATCCGATTTATTTATGCACCACTCAAATAATTTTTATAGGTAGTAAAGTGGTGCAAAAACTTACATAAAAATTACACAACATAGAACACTATACACGGAAGCTCCACTAAAAATTTTGTTATTTTGCATGACGATTTTCTACCTCTAAAAATTCTTAGAGCGGCGCATAACTACTTAATCACCTGGTAAATTATGCATCATTCCAAGAATTTTTACAATAATTATAAAACATACCATGATGCCTCAAGAAGCTCAACAAAAATCATCATAATATTTTGAGCTCATTTACTATATTTACAAATTTGAAACATTATAAATTATGAATTAGGCAGGTAATTAAGCCAGCTAATTAGCCAGCTTAATCACTTGCCGTCCTGTGGGTGGGCGGCAGATGCCTATCATTTGGTGGGAGGGTGGCAGGCGCCTGCCGTCTGCTCACGGGGCAACAGATGCCACGTGTCGTCTGCTCCACGCTGTCGCCTACCCACTGGACGGTATAAACGATATTTTTATCAATACGGTGCGCATATGGCTATTTTTATAAATACAATGTGCAAACATGCTAAAAGTGGCTTTGATTCCATACATATACATATACATATACATATACATATACATATACATATACATATACATATACATATACATATACATATACATATACATATACATATACATATACATATACATATACATATACATATACATATACATGAAGTTAAAGCCAGATTTGGAACTGTTGTGCATTGTATTTACAAAACTAGTTGTATATGCACTATATTTGCAAAAATGGCATTTCTGCCATCCCGTGGGTGGGCGGCAGTGCAGCGAGGTGACACGCGGCGAGGTTGCTGGCGGCATGTGCTTGCCGCCCCGCCAGTGGATGGCAGGCAGCCTACCGCCCGATGGGGGAATGGCAGGCAAGCCTGCTATCTGGTGAGGGGGCGGCAGGTGATTAAGCCGGCTTAATTATCTGCCCTAATTTGTTTGCATTTAGTATTTGTTTGAATATTTAAATATATCAAATAAGCTCAGAAAATTACAAAAATTTATGTACAGTCTTTTGATGGAACATACCTCATAATGTATTTTTTGAGTAATTTTATCCATTGCGAATGTTGCTCAAAAATTCATAAAAACTTGATATTTTGACAAGTTTTTACATATAGCAAACAAGCTCCAATAATTACGAAATTTTATGTGAAGCCTTCAAACATAGTCATAGTTATTGTGTAATTTTTGGGTATTTTATGTGATCTAAATTTACCATGTTTATTCGGATTAATTCAATCATGAATTAATGAATATTGCATGATTTTTTACAATTTTATACATTACGAATATTTATATAAGTAAAAGTAATTATAGTAGTATAAAAAATGGATCACACTGAATGCGATATGGCTCACCCATCTAAGCCACTGCTATCTTCTCACCGCATTTGCCTCCCTGTACGTGGCCTTGTCTTTTGTTGCGCACGGGCATGTCCCGTCAGATACGTCAGTCAGTCTGAAGGTTGCGTCTTGGTTCTGAGGAGGCATAGAGACCGTTCTATTTACTCAATGGCTGGCGGTGGTCCAGTAGGTTGGGTTCGGTAAGGGTCAAAGTCCTCTAGCTGGGACATGCCGAACTACGAGCCGCTCATAATAATATCGTGAATGAAGGACTCTAGAAATCTCTCTCATGGTGGGAAGGAGCTCTCGCCTTGACTGTACGATGTGGCAACGAAGCCGGAGGAGCTCTGGCCACTGAAGTGTCCAAATCCTGGGTATGTTGTGAATGCTAAGCTCTGCCCTGCGTATGCTGCAAACCCTGTCATCGTGTACTCCTCTTTGGAAGCATCTGGAAGGCCCGTGTCGTCATGGGTGGATTCGTTATCACCCCCACGTTGAGTTGGAGGCTCCAAGATAAAACAATATTAGTCACAATAAATATTCTGGATGTACAATGCAAATCTCATACCTCCCGAATGTGCAGCGAAAATAAACAACGGGTGCGGTAGTCTTTGCAAGTGGTGCAGACATCAAAAGTGATGCATTTCGACGATGAACCTGCGGTGGGAGAATGCCATAATATTAGTGGAATGCAAGGCCTAATAGGAAAACAAAATGTAGGTTTGTACGTAAGTTACCTCCTAGTTGGTATGGCGTACGGATGATCGACGGCTAGTACTATGACGGGAGGCAGACTCAGTAGATTGCGATGGCCGGCAGACTCGCTAGGTCACGATGACATGACGGGTGAGTATGGTGCCCCCACTGGATGGCTCATGAGCGCACTATGATCCATGGAATGGCCGCAACTTAGATTGTGCACTATTTTTTTTGGCTTGCTTTAGGTTGAACTTCATAGTCTTCTACAGGGCTGGTGGTGTCTCCGAGCTACTGATGGCAACCTCTGACACGCTTGTGATGCGCTGCGCCCGCTCCAACTGAAGTGACATACGAAATATGTTAAATTCATGATTAAACTAACTGAATAAATGTGGCAGATTTGAACCATATAAAATTTCCAAAAAATTAAACAATAACTATGACTATGTCGGGAGGCTTCATACAAAATTTTGTAATTATTGGAGTTGGTTTGCTATATATAAAACTCATAAAAATATTAAAATTTTATGAATTTTTGAGCAACATTCATAATGAATAAAATTATCCAAAAACAGCACTGCGAGGAACGTTATGTCGGGAGGCCATACATAAATTTTCATAATTTTTGGAGCTCATTTGATATATTTAAGAATTTAAACAAACATTAAATACAAAAAATTAGGGTAGGTAATTAAGCCGGCAAATTAGCTGGATTAATCACCTACCGCACCTTCACCAGAGGCAGGCTTACCTGCTGTCCTCCCACCTGGCGGCAGGCTACCTGCCGTCTGCTGGCGAGGTGGTAGGCGCCTACCGCTGGTGGCCTCGCCGTGTATTGCCTCGCTGACATTGCCTACCGCCCACCGAACAAGTCAGATTTGGCACTGTTGTGCACTGTATTTACAAAACTAGCGGTATGCATGCCATATTTGCAAAAATTGCACTTCTGCCGTCCGGTAGGCGGGCGGCAATGCCAGCAAGGTGACACGCAGTGAGGCTGCCGGTGGCAGGTGCCTGCCGCCCGGTGGGGGACAAGTGATTAAACCGGCTTAATTACCTGCCCTAATTGTTTTTATATTTAATGTTTATTTGAATTTTTAAATATATGAAATGAGCTTAGAAAATTACAAAAAATTATGTACAGCCTCCCGACACAACGTATCTCATAGCATAATGTTTGGATAATTTTATCCATTGCAAATATTGGTCCAAAATTCATAAAATTTTGATATTTTTATGAGTTTTTACATATAGGAACCGAGCTCCCATAGTTACGAAATTTTATGTGAAGCCTCCTGACATAGTCATAGTTATTGTGTAATTTTTTGGGACTTTTATGTTACCCGAATTTACCACGTTTATTTGGGTTAATTAATCATAAATTTAACGATGGTCAGGCATGTTTTGAAGTGCCATATGTCGGCCAATCGTTCTATATTTTATTTTCTGCTATCTAGTTCACACAATTATCACTCTCTGTGTGTCGTGCCCCCCTCACGCACTCTCTCATTCACACTAATGTCATTATGTTCGTGTCGTCCCCCCTCGCCCGCTCTCTCGCTTACACATTTGTCAGTGTTACGATGCCGTCCCCCTGCACCCAAAGCGCTGCTCATGATAATGGGTCATTAATGTATGGGGTGAGTGCATCGGGTTCAATTTTGCTTGACCATAAATACAAACCTCTTACAGTTCATCGTTGCTCATCTCAGTCGTTCATCGCGGAAGCTCATTATCACAGTCGTCGCTCAAAATTGGGTGTGCATAGCTCATTACTTCGAGAATCCAGTGCCTAGCTCAAAATTGGCAGTACTGATTTCTTCTCCCAAAAGACAGGTAATTTTAATTGTATGTTTTCGATGTTATTCCCGTAATCGTAGTCAATTAGTGTTATTTACCCGAATCGATGTTAAATTCATGATTAAATTAACCAAAATAAACACGGCAAATTTAGACTACGTAAAATTATGTAATAACTATGATTATGTTGGGAGGCTTCACATAAAATTTCATAATTATTAGAGCTCGTTTGCTATATGTACAAAACTCAAAAAATTATTGAAATTATATGTATTTTTTTAGAACATTCCCAATGGATAAAATTATCCAAAAATTACACTACAAGGTACGTTCTATCGGAATGCTGTACCTAAATTTTCATAATTTTTTGAGCTCATTTGATATATTAAAAAATTTAGAAAATCAGTAAACATAAAAAATTAGGGCCCCCTCACCAGACGACAGGCTTGCCTGCCGTCCCCCCACTGGGTGGTAGGCTGCCTACCATTAGCTGCCCACTGGACAGCAGAAGTGCCATTTTTGCAAATACGGTGCACATACGGTTAGTTCTGTAAATACAGTGAACAATAGTGCCAAATCTGGCTTTACCTCCATTGGACGACAGAAGTGCTATTTTTGCAAATATGGTGTGCATACGGCTAGTTCTGTAAATATAGTGCACAACAGTGCCAAATCTGGCTTTAACTCTATATATATGCATATGTATATGTATATGTATATGTACATATGTATATGTATATATATATATACATATACATACATACAACATATATATATAGGATGCTAAAATGGGGCACCATGGTATCTGAGCACCAAGTCTCCCTTCATTTGAATTGTTTTTAGATGCGTGTAAGTGTAGTGATATATAATATATCAGGCAAATCCGTTAACATTCATTAATTCAAAAAGGCATCAATTTAGAAAGGAAGTTATTGATTTAACATGTTGAATCAATCATGGATGAAAAGTCTCAATCATAGAGTCTGGATACCATGGTGTCCCTGTTATTTATACTATATATATATGAAGCATTTTCTGTACTCACAGGAGTAATACTCCCACTTCCAATATACCACTTAAACAATTATTTTATACCTCTTTATCGCTTTTGGTATACTTATTACTAATTCTAAGATACGTCAATGTGACTTGGTTGAAAAATTTATACACTTTTTTATGTATAAAAGGAGTACAACATAAATTATGATATACAAAGTGGATTTTGATGAAATTTTTCATGAAACTCATTTTATAGTATCTTATAATTATTATTAGAGTATGCTCAAATAGATAAAGAAGTATAACAACACCATTAAAGGGGTATATTAGAAGTGGAAGTACGTATTCCTAGGAGTATAGAACCATTTTCTTATATACATATACATATATGTATGCGTATACATATACGTATGCATATACATACATACATACATACATATATCATACATATATATACACACACACACACATACATACATACATACATACATACAGACACACACACACACATACATACATACAAGCATGCGCCCCTAACTAACCCAACCAGCCAAGCGCTCCACCATCCCACCCCATGCTCAATTACTAGCGTTTGTTAATTATGATAAAGTTACTATCGTATATACATCAAGTTATCATCTATAATGTATAAAGTTACTTATAGTTATCATCCGTAATTCATGAAGTTACTGCCATGTGTGAGTCAAATTATTGCCAACATGCATGCATTAAGAGGTGAGAGAACTATGCATGTCAATAGCAAATAACTCGTACGGGAAAGTTAATGCCGTATGTAAGTGAAGTTACTGCTAAACACATATAGAGTTACTGTTCATTTGTAACATTACAAAATTGGCAATAACTCTATATGTATTTGACAGTAACTTCACTTATACATGATAATAACTTTATATGACATGATTTTCGCAGCATCAAAATATATTCAACACGGATCTTGTTTTGTTAAGCTCGTAATTTCGAACACAATAGTTGAAATGAATTGTAGATTAGTTTCGAACACAATGGTTAAAATGGATTGTAGATTGGGCTTTTGGTGAAAGAGTTATTGTATTTTGTAACTTGTAAACAAAATAAAAAATCACCCAGTCAAGTACATTTATTCTCTTCTCTCTCCTGCTGCACATATACATACAAGTCAAGTTACTATCTCCTAAATATAAAATTATCATCGATAATTCACGAAGTTACTTACAGTTCTCATGTGATAACTTTCTCATGCAATGCTATGGAAAGTCGCCATCTCCTAAATATAAAGTTGTCATTGGTAATTCGTCAAACTACTTACATTTGCAAAGTTACTATCTAATGCATCAACCGAGTTATGCACAAGCGCACCAGGAATCTAGCCAGCCTGCCACGCGTGCTACTTTGCCACGCGTACACACACAAAAGCAAGGAGTTATATATGACATTTATTGGTATTATATGAATGTAGATCGTGATTGTACACACTTACAGTATCTAGTGTCGAATGAGTGAGGTGTCAAGGTTGAAGAGAAAGAACAAGTCCTCGAAGGTAACCATGAAGACATAGTCTTGAATATCGTGCTAAAGATGACGCGGCCTGAACTTGATGTTGACACCTGAGCACCATTATCCATCTGGCTTGTTGGCCTGTTCCATGTATCATGAATGAAATCTTTGGCAAGCAAATCCTAGAGTTAGGTGACGCTCTTTTGGGACGACCAATGTCTTACCTACTACGAATTTTTAGGCCAACAACAAATAAGGGTGTCATCGGTCTTCTTCGGTTTGCTATTGTTGCCTCGCTATTTAGAGGTCGATTTCACGGTAGATACATGTGATTCACCATGCCCTTGCCGCGTTGGTGCAGGTAACTCTAGTGTAGGTAACTCTGGTGCATGTAGTTCTAGTGCAGATAGCTCCAATAGACTTGGCACCAGTGCAGGAATTTCCCATGATGTTGACATCGGTGCAGGAGCCTCCAAGCAGAGCAAAAGGGATAATTAGTAACCATTATGATACATTGTTTATCCTCGGGATATATATTGACGAAACAATAACATAGCAAAAGAGATAATTGGTAACCATGATGATACATTTTTCATTGCCATATCGTAAATAAAAAAGAAGAATATTACATATGGTGTGCTCAAGGAGGAGGCATGATCGGGCGGAGAAGGCCTGCTCAGGGAGGAGAAGGCATACTCGAGGAGGAGGCGTGGCAGGAAGGAGGGTTGCGTGCTCGGGGGAGGTGGCGGCGTGCTCGCAGAGGAGGTATGCTCAGGGGAGGAGGTAGTGGGCTCAGGGGAGGCAGCGGCTCGTGCAAGAGGGAGGAGGCGGTGGCTCAGGGGAGGAGGTGGCGGCTCATGCCTGGGGAGGAGGAGGCGGTTCGTGTGTGTGGGAGAGTTGAGAATATAAAGCGTCTGAGTGAGCACGGGCAAACCCTAGAGTTCGAATATAAACCATATGTGAATCACTTCTAAATGCACTCGTATACATAAATACAAATTCACACACACACACACACACATATATATATATATATATATACATATATATATATATATATATATATATATATATATATATATATATATATATATATATTATATAGGACGCTGAAATGGGGCACCATGGTATCTGGGCACCAGGACTCCCTGCCTTTAGATTGCTTTTAGATGCGTGCAAGTGCAATGATACATAATATATCAGGATGTAAAGTCTTAATCATGGATGAAAAGTCTTAATCATGGATGGAAGGTTTCAATCATGGAGTCTGGGCACCATCGTGTCCCTGTTATATATATACATACATACATACATATACATACATACATACATACATACATATATATATATATATATATGACACATTCTCATAATAGACGTAAATGCAAATTTACACGCACACATGTGTATATATGTGTGTGTATGAATGACTCATTCCCATATACATAAATACAAATTCACATATATATGACACATTCACATATGTATAAATACAAACTCACATATATATGATACATCTCATATACATAAATGCAAATACAGAACAAATGACACATAAACATTTCACTCATCATTCCACTTGTTTATTTCCTTTAAAAATTAGCACTTTATGATGATCGATACGTATGTTGCTAGTTTCGTCACGTTGTTCTTCCTCGACTCTTATGTTGTTTTCGAAAGGAGGCAACTCGTCAAATTGATTGTATTCTTTCTCATCCACTATATTCTCAACTCCGACAATCCTTCTTTTTCCATGAAGAACTACATAGCACTTCTTATTTGCCTGATCTGTCATATAGAAAATTTGAACAATTTGATTAGCGAGTACGAATGGTTCATCTTTGTATCCGACACGTTTGAGTTCTATAGTAGTAACACCTACTTGTCGACCTTCACCTATAGGAGATGAACTCAACGGCACCAAAATAGGGGGATCTTGAAAAGCACGTAGTCAAGCTCCCAAATCTTCTCTATAAAACCATAGTAGGAGCTCCTCAACCCATCGGTACTGAACGCATCTATACGGACACCACTATTCTGTTTAGTGCTCTTTACATCTTGAGCCTGCGTATAGAATGTGTACCCATTTATGTTGTATTCTTACCATGTCACAACTATAAATATTGGCCGTTTTGCCAACCATGTCATCATATCACTTGATGAACTCTTAGCGAGTTATTCCTTCAACCATTGGTTGAACTAACTCTTATGTTATCTTGAGATCCAAACATCCGGCCACTCCGAATTCTGTTGTCAAAGCACATCCTTATACTGGTCAATATACGGAGACACTCCAGTTATGTATTGCAAGATCGTGAAATGGATTTGAACATACGCATCCATATTTAGAATGATTGCTTTCCATTCAATGGTCCTAGTACCCTCAACCTCCCCTCAAGGCGAGATCGAGACACACATATCAGTTCAATCTAATCTATGTAATCGACACAGAACTCAAGACCTCTTCTATTGCATAACCTTAGATGATGATGCTCTCTGGCCAAGATCGATTTTGCACATAGGATTTGAGAATTCTCATGAACATCTTGAATGGGTACAAGCTACGTAGGAACACGTGCCCACACATCTTTATTTCCCACACAATGTGAATAATGAGATGGACCATGATCACTACAACAAAACATCCGTGGGGAGACATCATATTTGTAGGTTAGAGACGTTCTGTTTCGTCTCCCACAGACAACTGAGGCGCTTTTATAAAGCGTCATAGAAACGTCTCTACATGAACCATCTCAAAAATATAAAGACGCTCTCTAAGGTGTGCCTATATTATTTGAGACGTTCATTAGAGACATCTGCACTGTATCCCTATAAAGTTAGAGACGTTTTTATAAAAACGCTGCACCACGTCTCAATTAATATAGGCACGTGCGTTGAGACGTTATGTGCCGTCTCAAGATGTCCTATGTAGTATGTATTTTTATTTTGATTGGTATATATTTTTTTTCTATACACACAAATACGTATCCGTATGAGAATATAGTATTCCATATATTTATTATATATACATGTATATATAATAATTTTATAGGCAGCACCATAATATTGAGTACATATTTTATAAAATATAAGGAATGGGCGTAGCACAACAGATATAGTACTGTTATAAGAAAAGCAAACCAACTACAACTGGAACCAAGCCACACCCCGGGCAAACCATTGGCAATTGACAAATTCATCATCATTGCACCCTCCAAACCCCAAAGGAGTTTACATAAGAGAGGTTTACAAATAATTATAGCATCCATTTAAATCAACAGAGTTCACAACTAAATAAAAATCTAATATGCGATAAACACATGTCGGTAAAACATCCTCCAATTTGACACACATCTTTTTTTAAACTGCTATAATAAATCATCAGGTCTATTTCTTCAATCAGAAAATTGTGCATCAGGTCTTCCACTTTGCATTTCTTTTCATAGTCCTCCATATCCTGCAAACATAGCAATATTAACAACAAAATATCATATATGAGCAATCATAAAAAATATTACGGTACAAGTTCAGTTAATTAAACTAGAAGTGGCATACCTAGCGAGTAGAACGTTTAGGCTTTTTTACCTGAAGCAATAGATATTATATGAGTAACAAGACACAAATATTTCTGGTAGGAAAATTATTCTTGTAGTTCAAAGAATTGATCTTACGTAGAACCGTGGCATTAACAGCATTAACAGATTACATAAACATCACAGAACATTGCACAGATCAAATATCACCATCACAGATCACAAGTTAACATCCACCGTGCACAAGTAACAGAAATTAGTAGTCAACAATAAGCAATTACCGAGTAGTAACTAAGAGCAGCAAAGAGACTAAGAGAGAAGAGTTTGAGATAAACCGAAGAAGGAGAAGCTGCAGAGGGCGCAGAGGAGAAGAGGCAGAGCAGAGGAGGCCGTCGGTGAAGTGGATGCAGGGGTTGATGCCGTCGGTTGCAGTGGAGACGCCGGCGCTGAGGAGGAAGTTGAGGGGGCCAGTCGGCGGCGCTGAAGATGACTGCCGTGGAGATGTCACCGCTGCAGACGAGATTGGTGCGGTCGATTGACGTAGCCGCTGAGGCGATGATGTCGGTGGCGCGCCGGCGAGTCGAGACAGAAGAAGATCAGGCGGCGCTTGGTGGCGGAAGTAGACGAGGTGGAGAAGCGCAGAGGGGCTGCTGCTGTTGGCCGATGAAGCGGAGATGGGAGGCGCGCCGGAGGAGAGAAGGGAGGTGAATACAGGGGGCGGCGCAAGATCTGGAGCGGCGGCCAGAGAAGAGGGTGCGGCGGCCGGTTGTGGTGGTGAGCGGTGGCGAGAGGAGGCTGAAGTAGATGGGGCGGCGGCGCCGATTTGGTGATTGGGGGAGGAGCAGAGGTGAGGGCAGCGTAGGGGCTAGAAGGAGGAGAAGCAAAGGGGGCAGGGCAGTGGTTTGGAGTTGTGGGGAGAAGGGAGGAGAGGTGGCGGCGCTGGGGTGTAGAAGGCGCGGTGGAAGAGCGGCGGGGGGTGCTGTGGTTGGCCGTGGCTCTGGAGGGGTCACCGGTGGAGAAGAGGAACGACGGGTGGAGAAGGCGGCGAGTGGGGCTGCAAGGAGCGGCGGCACAGTAGAAGAAGGCGGCGCGGTGGAGGAGCGGCGGCGTAAGACGGTGGTCGGGATGGGGAGCTTTGGTTGGCCGCCGGCGAGATGGCCGACCCTCGCCGGCGCCGGAGAAGAGGAAGGGGGGAGAGCAAAAGGGGGGCGACGGGAGAAGCAATGGCCGGCTCAAGACCTTCCACAGGCGGCGGCCAAGGGTTTTCATGAATTGGGGATTTGGAATTTTTTTGATTTAGCACTCGAAAATTTCTAGGGTTTACAGTTAGGTCCATCTCTCATTTCATTTCTTCCATTCGGGCCCTTCGGAAGTCCAATTTCATCGCGGAAAGATCCTACGCATTCGTGTCGATGCGCACATCTGTACGGAGCAGTCCAAATTTGTTGCTTATGCGCCTAGATCATGCCGGCCTGCAGAAAAATATAAAAAAGTGTAAAATAGTCCAAATTGAGCAATTAATTTTAGAAAAGCGTGTAAATGATGATAAATGATCTCGAAATGTGAAGAATATGAGGGTAAAATGACAGATAATTATATATAAAAGCGAACCCTTAGGTTGAGAGTTCGAACCCTGGGATTGATATTTTTTTATGTTTTCAGCCACTGGACAAAAGCGAAAGAAAAGTCTCAGGTTGTGAGTTCGAACTTTGAGATTGATATTTTTTTATGTTTTATATATATATATATACTGTTACTTACACCATTTTATTTTTTTAATATTCTTATATGGAGATAATAGATAAGACGTCTCAAATGATAAATAAGACATCTAAAATTTCGTCTCTATACATGAGACGTACTCCAAAACGTCTCAGCAGCCGTTTTAATAGAATTTAATAGCGTGCAACCCTTTAGAACGTCTCAAACTGCGTCTCTATTTCAATTGTGGTTCTAAAAAGAGAGACATGATTCAAAGCGTCTTAAACAAAACGTCTTAATATGTTCATTTTGTTGTAGTGGATATCAAAAAATAACAGAGGGAAATACATCTCAAAATGATATAGAGTCATCACCACCTCGTTCTGCAGAGCATCTAGTCCTTCAGGATTGATGACCTTCTGAACAATTGTGTTAAAGAAATAACATAGTCTCATGACAGTCTGGTGGACCTTGATCGGCAAAATACTTCTACTTTCAATAGGGAGCATCTGTGTCATTAGCATTGACAATCATGAGACTTCATGCCAATTAATTTTAAATCTTCCATTGAAACAAGTTTTTTTTCATGTTGATAGAGTAACCGGACGGAATTTTCACACTATATAAGCACTGGCATAGTTCAGTTTTCTTAGCCTTGGATAGAGTGTAAGAAGCAGGGGGAAGATACATCCATCCTTTATTGCTTTTGTCGGTGCTAACTCAATCTGATGTCCACATTAACTAAGTCAAGCCATGTGTTGACACCATCCTTTATTTTATCGTGGATGTTCAATAAGAAACCAATCAAGTTGTCACATACATTCTTCTCTATGTGCATGTCGTCAATGCAGTGGTGAACTTCTAGGTGCTCCCAATAAGATAAGTCCCAAAATATTGATCTCTTCTTCCAGATTTCTTCTCACGTGTCCTCGATTTATGTCCATTTTGGAGCACAACATCTAAATCCTTAACCATATCATAGACCTATTTTCCACCTAAATACCTTGGAGTTGAACTGTGCTCTTTCTCTCTATTGAATTGTTTCTTCATCCCGCGGTATGGGTGAGCCCTCGAAGGAACCTATGGTGACATATGTACACGGTTTTGTGTGAGTGCTTCAGCCACACACTCTCGGTATCATCTAAGCAGTGAGTACAGCCTTTAGCCCCTTTTGTACTCTAGCCCAACAGGTTAGCAAAGGCCAGATAATCATTTATGGTATAGAACAATAAGGAGCGTAAAATGAAGTACTCTCGTTTGTACGCATCTCATAACTGTATCCCTACAATCCATAGTATTTTTAAATCTTCCACCAATGGTGCTAGGTACACATTAATATTATTCCTAGGTTACTTTGGCCCTTGGATAAATATTCAGCAAAATATACTTCAGCTCCACACACAACCAAGGAGGAAGCTTGTAGATACAAAGAGTTATGGGTGAAGTACTATGTTGGCTGCTCATGTTACCGAAAGAATTCATTCCATCTCACTACTACAAAATGGGCTATCACAGACGGTTCAGAACAGTCATCACAGACGGTTTTCCAAACCATCTGTATTTATGTGTCAGTGATAATCGAAGGTTATCACAGACGGTTTGTGGGCCTTCTGTGATAAAGACAACAAAGATGGTTTGTAACTAGAACCGTTTGTGAAGAAAACTATTACAGATGGCTCGAACCAAAAACCGTCTGTGATACCCACACATCAGAGACGATTCTAGTTACCAACCGTCTGTGATACCCACACATTACAAACGGTTCTAGTTACTAATCATCTGTGATTGGCGAGTATCACAGACGGTTGGTATATAGAACCGTCTATGAAAGGACGGTTTATACCACAAACCAGTTCACTCTATATCTTAAATTTTTTTCTGTTTTTCGGCGAGCTTCAAGAAATAATGTTACCCATGCCCTTTGAAAACAAGCAAATACAGAGGCAAGCACAACAACACATTCTATTACAGGATAACAAGCTAACACTGCTACAGACAGACCTATCACAGATGGTTCGGAATCGTCATCACAGACGGTTCCTGAACCGTCAGTGTTTAGGTGTCAGTGATAGTTGGTGGTTATCACAGACGGTTCCCGAGCCGTCTGTGATAAAAACATTACAGACGGTCTTGATTACTAACCGTTTGTGATAGGCGAGTATCACAGACGGTTTTTTATAAACAACCGTCGGTGATACTCGCCTATCACAGACGGTTAGTAATCAAGACCGTCTGTGATATACAGAATATCACAGACGGTCTTGATTACTAACCGTCTGTGATAGGCGAGTATCACCGACGGTTGTTTATAAAAAACCGTCTGTGATACTCGCCTATCACAGACGGTTAGTAATCAAGACCGTCTGTGATATGCACAATATCACAGACGGTCAGTAGTAAAGCCGTCTGTGATAGCAGTCACACCACATACGACACTCTTTGAAACCGTCTGTGATATGGTATCACAGACGGTTTTTAACAATGAACCGTCTGTGATACCAAGTGCATCATCCATTTTATATGCTGTTTCTTGGCTAGCCTCAGGATATGCTAGCCATGCCCTCTGAAAGCAAGCAAATTACAGATAAATGACAGATATAAGTTAATTGCAACTCATAGTAAATTACAACAAAATTCGATACACAGATGAATGTAACAATATCACATATATAGAATGAAAATTGTTACACAAAATCTGACAAATGTATTCAATTGAAGGAATTGTTTGATTTGTACAGTTGAATCCAATGTTTCAACATCTAATTATCATCATCGCCGGCGTGGAACTCTCCCCTCTTATTTATGACCTCTGCTAGCAAGAATTGGGAGATGATTGCACGAATATCGACGAGATTGTCAAGATCATATGCACTTCCGTCGAAGTTCACCCGCTGTCGCTAGGAGCAATGTTAAGTCATTAATTAGCATGTGTGTGTAATATAATCAGAAAATAATAATTATTGGAAGGACCTGACAAACCTCTGGATCATTGATCTTAGTACCCATGATTTCCATCATATGGCGGCAAACGTAGAATCCACATACGTTGCCCTGTAGCTGCTGGTGGCACTGCAAAAATAGAATTACATACATCGGTATTGTCAATTCTAGAGGCATTATTACAAAGTATGATATAGGATTATTGTGTTGTAGCGGGTACCGAAAATCGCGTGTTGTGTCGTAGCGTGTCACTGGATTTGTCGTGTGTTCCTCCTTGGGCAACATATTCGGCAAACGCCCTACGTGATTCAAAAAACTTAGCCTCGGCTGTGGCAAACAAAAGAAATATTACAATAGAGTTATGTATGGAGGAAATGAGTTTACCTGTTAAGTACTTCTTGCACACGACTGAAGTCGTGGTTGCTCCTAAGGAGGGAATCAAGGTATATTACCTTGCTCCACTTTGGTACAATCACAATCAAAATCCAGTGATTCCTAGTCATATGTGTCGCCACAGTGATTAATCCTAAGTTCATGCTGCATGTAAAGTACAAATGAAACATATGTGTGGCAACTAGTGAAGCACTTACCCTTGGTTGAAGGGTACCATGACGTACTCCTTGTCGGTGTGAGCAATCAATCCCCTCGTTATGTAACCTTCCACGAAGGATGCATCTGCGTTGATAGATTGCTCGGAGACCAAGTGAGGGTCGAGGAAACCCACCGGTCGTCGCGATTTCCGGGCTTGTTGGATCATGTATCTATACATAAAGAAAGAGTAATGACATTTATCTGTATAACGTGAATGTAGAACTTCATTGTACAGTACACTTACAGTGTCCAGCATCGTAGAAGTGAGGCGTTGAGTTCGTCGAGATTGAATAGTAAGAATAAATCTTCGAATGTCACGACGATGTAGCCCAAGTCATGGAGGAAATGCGTCTCGTTATATTTCACAGTGAATGCACTCTGCCGGTTTGGCTTCATGTTGGACTTCTCCATGTACCAGGCATGCAATGTATTGCAAATCATACCAAGTTGGCGTAATTGTGAATCGGGCACCAACGACACTCCTAGAATAAACTTCCATGGCACGGGACCCGGCTTAATTTTCTTCGCATGAGCCTTGGAGGCCTTGGAGCCTCGCTTATGATATGTTCTCGGTGGCGTCTCGGCGGGAGCCGATGCAACAGACTTTACTGGATTTGGAGGTGGAGGTGGAGCCACCGGAGCCGATGTGCCAGGTCCAGGGCGACGTCCCTCTTGGGCCACTGGATGTGAAGATTGTGGCACGGACATGTCGAGGACGATGTCCCTCTTGGGCCACTGAATGAATGTGTGGACGACATCCCCTAATGTCTTAATATCTTCGTTTGGGGGCTTCTCAAGAGGGACGGACTTAAAAATATCATTAATCATGTCCACCTGGACCTTTATGAAACCGGTGTCTACTTGTACACCGTGCACCAGCGTCCCTGGCAGCAATGGATACACCATGCCGCGCCCAGCGTCAACGGGAATAGAGCCAACAAGCCTGACTCTGAGGCTGCAAGGGATGGGCTCCTACATAACGATACAAGAGCTGAGTTAAGGCGTCCACCAGAGAGATCTATGTACCATTCTAAAGAGGTACATTACCTGAATGTCATCAATACGTAAGTGGTCGTCGCTATGTTCAGAAATTGGTGTGGACGCGCAGCTACTGCGACGTTGAGGGGGACTGGGTACCGCAGTACTAGGAGTGGGTTGCGAATGGTTGCGGACTTGTCTCAGTTCTTCCCGCAACGAATCTATCTCTCCTCGAAGTGAGGCAGTCTGCTCTTGAAGTGAGGCAGATAGTTGTTCCTCAAGTTGAGCACGAAGCTCCTGTTTTATTTGTTCGCTGCGGTACGCCTTGGATCTCTTCCTACTCCTATATGTCTCGGAGTAATCTGGAAATCCTTGCCTCCAAGGTACATAAACCCCCATGCCTCGTGTGCGACCTGGGTGCTCCTTGTTTCCCAAGGCCTGTGATAGTAAATCTATCTCCCTATATTCTTCAAAGGAGCCACGAGAAGATTCGGTAGTCAATGATTGCTGCAAGAGGCAATTAATCATGTTAGTTTTGAACCCATGAAGTTCAAGAGGTGTTAACAACTATGTTGTTTAACATATTTTACCATGCGTTGGGACACTTCCTCATCTGCGGGGTTTTTGAAAGAGACACCCGAAGATGTGGTTGATGACCTCGCTCTTAACCAGTTTCGAGCGCGCTCGTTTGCGATCCCGGCAAATGGCGGAGAGGCCTCCGATCGGATTGCGACCTCATCCTGCATCCTCCATTGCGGGATTTTACCCGCGTACCCAGCAGTGCCGAGTCTGTGAGGGTGCGTGTTTTGTGACTGGAGATCCTTGTGCGCCGCACTTTGTTGTACAAATTCAGGCGTCGTCTTCATCTGCACAAAGGCCTCCCATGTTTCCGGCGACACGAAAGGATACTTCGTGAAGGGCGTGACATCCTCGGCCACGTACTTCGTCACAAGAATGCTCTTAAAATTCTTCCATGCTTTTCCCATCGCGAGGAGCGCCTGCCGTTGCACGAGTCCCTGTGCTTCTGCTGGGAACTCGAAGGAATTTGTAAGTTCCTCCCATAGCTGATTTTTGTGATCCTTTGTCAAATCTTTCCAGCTTGCTATGGTGATGGGGACCCGTTGCCTTCCAATTATCCCGCAGGTAGTCCGAAATGATGACGCTGCTTTCGACGGTTCCAGAGGAGTCCCATTCGGAGAGACCACTGTGATGGTCATTCGGCTCTCTGGCCTTTTCGATACTCCTCGGCCACGTTTACTTTTCGCAATCTTGGGAGCGTGAGACCCAGATGACGACGACGAAGACTGTGTGGACGCCATCTCTCTTCTAAGAAAAAACTAACTGCAGTGAGCTATGGACCCAGCTTGTCAAAGTTCTATGAATCAAGTGACACAAACCAGTGCATCAAGTTCATTGAACAAGATACACTGGAGTGTGTCACTTGATTTATGCTCTTTGACAAAGTTCTAACGATTAACTAATTGCAGTGAGCTATGGGCCTTCTAAATAGACCTTGCAGCTAACAAGTGCAGCATATGAGCTAAACACCTGCAGCATATATTATATGCTACATAAAATACATGTGAAGCATATATCATAAAGCTAACATGTTGAGCATATAACATGTGAAGCATATAACATAAAATTCATATGAAGCATATAACATAAAATTCATGTGAAGCATATAACATAAAATTCATGTGGAGCATATAACATAAAATTCATGTGAAGCATATAACATGTGAAGCATATAACATAAAATTCATGTGAAGCATATAACATAAAATAAGCGGCGTCGGGAGTGACCGGCGGCGTCGGGAGGGAGCGGCGTCGGGAAGGAGCGGCGGCGTCGGGAGGGAGCGGCGTCGGGAGGGACCGGCGTCGGGAGGGATCGGCGGCGTCGGGAGGGAGCGGCGTCGGGAGGGAGCGGCGGCGTCGGGAGGGAGCGGCGGCGTCGGGAGGGAGCGGCGTCGGGAGGGACTGGCGGCGTCGGGAGGGAGCGGCGGCGTCGGGAGGGACCGGCGGCGTCGGGAGGGAGCAAAACCTAGCTAGCAGGGGCGCTGCAGGGTGGAGACAAGAGACTGCGCCAGAGCGGACTCCGCAGACCTAGCTGCGGGTATTTAAAGATGAGCTATCACAGACAGTTCTATCAATATAACCGCCTGTGATATGCACTTATCACAGACGGTTCTATCAATATAACCGTCTGTGATATCAATATTATCACAGACGGTTCTATATATATAACCGTCTGTGATATTTATATTATCACAGACGGTTATATCTATAGAACCGTCTGTGATGTTTTATCACAGACGGTTTCTTTTGATAAACCGCCTGTGATATTTCACTATAAATACTAGGTTCCTATGTCATTTTACAATTACAATGGAACATAGATACATTTATGAAAAACGCAAGCATAACCATAGATATAACTATTTCTTAGTTCCTTAGTCATTTTACAATTACAATGGAACATACATACATTTATGAAAAACACAAGCATAACCAATATCATTTATTACACTTTGGCTATATCATTTTAAATAAAGCCCTTCACGATGATCGACACGCATATAGCTTGGTTCATCGCCTTGTTCTTCCTCGAGCCTGATGCCTTGTCCGAATGGAGGCAAATCATCAAATTGATTGTACTCTTCCTCATCCACAACATTCTCAACCCCGACAATCCTTCTTTTTCCCTGAAGAACTACATGGCGCTTCTTATTTGCCGGGTCGGTTACATAAAATACTTGAACAACTTGCCTCGCGAGTACGAATGGTTCATCTTTGTATCCTACACATTCGAGGTCCACGGTAGTGACGCCGTACTTGTCAACCTTTACACCCCGTGGAAGTTGGACCCAACGGCACCGAAATAGAGGAATTTTGAAAATTACGTAGTCAAGCTCCCAAATCTCCTCTACAAGCCCGTAGTACGAGCTTGGGCCAGCGGTACTGCCGTGCGCATCATAGGCATCTATGCGGACACCTGAGTTCTGCACTGTGCTCTTTCTATCTTGATCTGTTGTATAAAATGTGTAGCCATTAATGTCGTATGCTTGCCATGTCACAATTGTCCACAACTGGCATATCGTTGCCTCCCTCGACTATGTCATAACTACCTTCTTGTGTACTCTTCTCTTCACCGTGACTGGTCCAACATTTGTACCCTTTTTTGAAACCCCTTCGAATCAAGTGAGGTTCAATCTGCGCTGAGTTGCTAAACATCTTGAGATTATCACAATCAATACATGGGCAATACATATATTTCATCCCCTTCTTCAACATATCCAGCTCGGCCGCCCTTCTAAAGGCAGACACACCAGTAATGTACTCTTCACTCACACGGTTCTCAATATACATCCAGCTTCGGTCCATCTACGCTACACAAGTGAAAAATGGGTGTCAAAAATGATTATTACCTCTACTACTAACCTCTGATCAGATCACTAAGAATGTTAAGTAATTGAATACTAATATCTGATCAGATCACTAACAATGTTAAGTAATTGAGTATGCTAACCTCTGATCAGATCAATAAGAAGACGGTGATATTTTTTCACCCCCAACTCCCTAAAGCCGGCCGCCTTGCTCCACCGATGCAGCGCAATGAAGACAGATCGGTGTCGACATCCTTCAAGCAAGTACGCCAAGTAATTAATACTACGCAGAATATCACAGACGGTTCCAACTACAAACGGTCTGTGATTTCTGCCTATCATAGACGGTTCGCATCAATAACCGTCTGTGATAGTCTCATTATCACAGACGGTTCGTAACACGAACCGTCTGTGATGTACATAATATCACAGACGGTTCTAAATATCAACCGTCTGTGATTTATGCATATCACAGACGGTTTGTGTATAGAACCGTCTGTGATAGTCGTTCACAGACGGTTTACATTACAAACCGTCTGTGATAGTTACACGGGGATGAACTGTTTCGTCAGGGCATGACTGCCAACTCGAAGCATATATAGCATAGCATTCGAGGCACATCCGAGGCCTGCTGCTGTGTCTTGAGGAATGCCAAGAGCTGGTCTTCAGATGTGGCTGCCACATCTGAAGACCAGTGTGGTTGCCACATCTGAAGACCAGCTCTTGGCATTCCTCAAGACACAACTGCAGGCCTCGGATGTGCCTCGAATGCTATGCTATATATGCTTCGAGTTGGCAGTCATGCCCTGACGAAACAGTTCATCTTTCCCGACAAAATTCAAGGCAATTTTATTACAATAGTGCAAAGAAAAGACATTTCAAGATTCTTGGTTGAGCTGGTCGAGGAACATGCAAATACAGAGGCAAGCACAAAAACTCAACAACACATTCAGATCGATCTATTACAGGATAACAAGCTAACAAACCCTTCGTGGCACGACGGTTCACACTAAACAAGACACACTTACGGCAAGAGTGTGTTGTTTAGTATGAACCGGTCGTGCCGCGATGGAGGTGCTAGCTCACAGCGGAGGGGAGATGCATGCAGGAAGCTAGCTAGTGGATGAACTCACGCGTGACTAGTACCGGTGGAAAGGTTGATGGGGAGTTATTAATAAGGGCCTGGCCGTGGGAGGAACTGGTGCCAGCCATTCGATGTGGAGAGAATAGACAGGTGAGATCGAAATCCTGTGTATACGCCAATTATTGGTGACATGTGATTATTACACACCAATTATCAGTGACATGGGATTATTACAGACGGTTCTTAACAGGAACCATCTGTGTTATCTGGCTTTTCACAGACGGTTCTTAACAGGACCCGTCTGTGTTATCTCGATTGGTATAGACGGTTCGTATTAAGAACCGTCTGTGAAAGTTCACAGACGGTTAGTAACCGTCTATGAAAATATCACAGACGGTTGCCAGTAAAACCGTCTGTCATAACGCTTTGCGCGTGTTTCTATTGCCAGAACGCTTCGCGCGTGTTTCGATTGCCAGAACGCTTCGTGTTTCGATTGCCAGAACGCTTCGGGTTTCGATCGTCTAATTAACGTCTCTCGATCGTTATACGAAGCATCTATATCATTAATGTTTGGGTATACGAACCGTCTGTGCTAAAGGTTAAATATGCGCGCCTAATCCAGGTCTCTTCTACGTACGTACAATATGGCGCCTTCTACTATTCTTGTGATCATCTCCTTCCTCTCATCTGTTCATCACGAATTGTTCGGCCGGAACCTTACACAGGCGGCCAGCAATTTGCATCTGGAGCAGCTTCTTCGCACCCGCCCTGCTCTCCTTCCCCGACTTTCTTGCATCCGTCAGCTTGACCTGATCCTCCACCGTCGACGGAGGCGTCTCGCTGCCGCTCAAGAAAGGGAAACAGCTCTCACCCTGGTTCTTCTCCACAATGTGCGCAATGCGGAAGAAGCTCTACTCGCATTGCACAGACTGATGGATAACCTTGCCGCTCATGCAGAAACGGCAGATTGTGAGGATTGTTTTAATGCTATCCTGTACGACATGATGGATGCTGCTGATCATTTGCCCAGGCTGCACGAGGAAGTGCAGAGGACAAGGGCAATCTTAACAGCGTTCGAGAATTCAGCGGCTGATCCTCCAAGTCCCAAAGTCGAAGAAGAAGCGTACGAAGCCCAAAAGATTACAATCTGGGAAACTCTTTACCTGTGCGACTTATGTAATGAATTTCCCTCTAATTGAAATTAATAAATTTGCCTTTAATTTGTGACCTCTTGTCTCAGTAGTTCTGTAGTTAAGTTATTAGAAGCAATGTGTACTTATATATTAACCTCTGATCTAGAATATGACAGACAAAGGGACATCACAGCCGGTTCTTGTAAAAAACCGTCTGTGAACATTCCCAGACGGTTCTTAACAACAACCGGCTGTGATAGTCTACACAACACAGGCGGTTTTTAATAAAAACCGTCTGTGATAATTTCAGATTATCACAGACGGTTTTTTATTTTAAACCGCCTGTGATACTAAAGTATCACAGACGGTTCATTGGTAAGGACCGTCTGTGATACTCGACCACTAACACAGACGGTGTCCAAATTAAAACCGTTTGTGTTAGTGTCAATCACAGACGGTTTTGTCAAACCGTCTGTGATGTAGCCGTCTAGTATAGCCTCTTTTGTAGTAGTGTAACGAACCTTTTGTGGCACGACGGTGAAGCTGAACAAGACACACTTATGACACTTACGACAAGAATGTGTTGTCCAACCTACCGTGGTGCCACAACGGAGGCGCTAGCTCACGGTAGTAGTCGGCGTCATTGAGGAACAAGCAAATATAGAGGCAAGTACAACAACACATTCTATTACAGGATAACAAGCTAACGAACCTTTTGTGGTATGACGGTGAGGCTGAACAAGACACACTTATGACACTTACAACAAGAGTGTGTTGTCCAGCCTACCGTGGTGCTACAACGGAGACGCTAGCTCACGGCAGTAGTCGGTGTTCTCGAGGAACAAGTAAATACAGAGGCAAGCACAACAACACATTCTATTACAGGATAACAAGCTAACAAATCCTTCGTGGCACGACAGTGAGGCTGAACAAGACACACTTACGACACTTACAACAAGAGTGTGTTGTCTAGCCTACCGTGGTGCCACAACAGAGGTGCTAGCTCACAGCGGAGGGGAGGATGCAGGAAGCTAGCTAGTGGATGAACTCACGTGTGACTACCGGTGGAAAGGTAGATGGGGAGTAAAGGGTCGAGCAGTAGGAAAGTAGATGGGGAGTTATTAATAAGGGCTGAGCAGTGGGAGGAACTGGTGTCAGCCATTCGATGTGGAGAGAATGGACAGGTGAGATCTAAATCCTGGGGTATACGCCACGGATCGATGACGTGTCATTATCAGAGACGGTTTGTTATACGAACCATCTGTAATAATGAATATCAGAGATGGTTTGTTATATGAACCGTCTATGATAATGCACACATCAGAGACGGTTTGGTATGCGAACCGTCTGTGATAAGTCAATATTAGAGACGATTTGGAATACAAACCGTCTGTGATATTAATATCAGAGATGGTTTGGTATACGGTCTGTGATAACCCTTTAAAATGTGTGTCCTAATCCAGCTCTTCTACACTGTGAGATCCTCTCCCTCACATTCTTCACCAGATTTCTCAATAATGACATTTAATATTCTTTTGATCTCCTTCCTCTCATCTATTCATCATGAGTTATTCGGCGACAACCTTTCACATGCGGCCAGCAATTTACGTCTGGAGTAGCTCCTTCGCTCACGCCCTGCTCTCCTTCGTCGACTCGCTTCCATCTATCAGTTGGATCTCATCATCTGCCGTCGACGGAGGTGTCTCGTTGCCGCTCAAGAAAGGGAACCGCCCTCAGCCTCATTCTTCTCTGTAATATGCACAAAGCGGAGGAAGCTCTTGCGGCAGTGGAGAGACACATGGATAACCTTGCCGATCAAGCAGAATCGGCCAATTCTGAGGAAGCTTATTATGGCATCCTATTTGAGATTATGGGTCATGCTAATGATTTGCCTAGGATAGAGGAAGTTTAGAGGGCAAGGACAATCTTCACGTCATACGAGAACTCAGCGGCTGATCCTCCAACTCCAAAAGTCAAAGAAGAAGCATATGAATCCCAGAAGATTAGGATCTGGGAATCTCTTTTTTTAAGACTTGTAATAAATTTTCCTTGAATTTGACTTTCGTCTCAACAGCTTCTTTAGTTTGTTATCAGGGACGGTTTGTTATACAAACCGTCTGTGATGTCTCAATGATCACAAACGGTTCATGTTAAGAACCATCTTTGAAAGTTCACAGACGGTTATTAACACAAACCATCTGTGATGTCTCAATTATCACAGACGGTTCGTGTTAAGAACCGTTTATGAAAGTATCACAGACGGTTACTAGAACAAACTGTCTATGATAGTTTAAGCACAGACGGTTCCATATGAACTGTCTGTGATATAGCCATCCAATATAGCCTCTTTTGTAGTACTGTCTGTACTCAATCCAAACCTTATATTCCTCGGTTCTCTACCTAAGTCTGCAAACCTCCTATTGATGTTTCTCCACTTGGTGGAATCAACAAGTTATCTTAGTATTACATCCTTCTTACGCTCCTCCGTGTGCCAACACAGCAGTTTTGCTTCCCTTGGGTCCGCAAAAAACAACTTCGAATGGGGAATTACAGGAAGATACCATGCCACCTTACAAGGTGGTCATTTTTTTACCTCTATTCTCTTGTTGCCATCTGATTGATTCTTATGCTTGTATCGGGATGCGTTGTACACCGGATATACATGCATGTTTGCATACTTTTCAAGTTAGAGGATACAGTCGTTCAGACATGCATGTATTTTTTGTACTTCTATATCTAATGGACAAAAAACCTTCTTGGCTTTATAAATGATTTTGGCAACTCGTTTCCCTCTGGAAGCATGTCTGCTAAAAGACATAACAGCACCATGAAATTTTCATCGGACAAATCATTGCTTGTCTTCAATTTCAACAGTTCATCCATGGTTGACAACCTTGTGTACTTTAACTTGCAGCACGTGAATAAAGATTTCTCCAAGTCCTCCATCAAGTCTCAGAATTTAACATACCATCTCTCTCATCACAATTCTCTTCTACATCATGAAGCATCTGATCTAGATTGTCATAATGTAACCTATTAAATTGGAACCACAATCAACATCATCCGGGAGGATATCATTGACTTCGTCGGTGATGTCATTATTACTACCTTCCTGTGTAATCTACTCTTCACCATGACTGGTCCAATATGCATACCCCTTTTTGAAACACCTTCGAATCAAGTGTGCTTCGATTTGCGCTTGGTTCTTAAACATATTCAGATTCTCGCAGTTAATGCATGGATAGTGCATATATTCTTCTCCCTTAAACATATCTTCCTTAGCAGCTCTTGTAAAAGCAGATACATCATTAATATACTCTTCACTCACACGATTCTCAGTGTACATTTAGTTTCGGTCCTACGCTACGCATATAATAATTTAGTGTTAAATATTGAATTAATAAATTTGTATACTAGATATATATGATATAATGTAGCTATATATAGAAAGAATAATTAATTAAATTGAATTAAGTAGGAATAGACCATGAATTGGCTAAACTCTAAACCCTAAATCATGCTAGATGTAAATAATGTTTTTTCTACATCAAGCTAAATCTAAACCATCTTTAATTCTCCTTTTACCAGGCTAGATCTAAAATATAATGTAATTAGGAATAAGTTACTAACCATAGATAGTCAAGAATAAATGGATCTACAATCACTCTTCTCAAATCCGCAGTCTCCTTTCACCAAATGGCCTCAAAGCCCCACCTCATCAAAGTAGCAGATGTGAGAACAGATCTAGAATTTAAGACAGATATATGAGGGTCGGGTCTGCAATTAATAAGTGAACTTATCATAGACAATTTTTAATACAATTGTCTGTGATGACTTAATCATCACATACGATGTTTAATACAAACAGATGGTTTTAAGAAAAACTCGTCTTTGGTATTTAGTAATATCGCAGACGGAATAAGAACCGTCTACGCTGGCAGCAAAACAGACGATATCTAAAATAAAACTATTTGTAATTATATTTAATACTGATGATTTTAGTCAATTGTCTGTGATGAGACATTCAATATTAATTTTATCGCAGATGGTTCTTATTAAAAACCGTTGTTAAGAACCGTCTACGCTGGTAGCAAAATAGACGATATCTAAAATAAAACTATTTGTAATTATATTTAATACTGACGGTTTTAGTTAACCATCTGTGATGAGATATTTAGTACTAATTTTTTTGTTGTAGCGACCTGTCTTAGTTAAATCTATTGCCAGCTACCAAGAGCCGGACATCACTTGGATATGTTATGTGGTCGTTATAATCTGTATCTAGAGATCTGAGCACAGCTAGTTATAATTATTCCACTGATCAAGACCTGGTTAGTTGCTGCCTCACCGCGCGCATTTGTTTGTCTTCTCCCAAATATGATAACCTAGATGTACGTGCGTTTCTTAAATCAGTTTTGTCGTTGTTTTGTTGTCCTTTTTGTAAGGGTCGCAAGGCTTGCGGCTGTCACTGGTACGCATGTGCCTCTCAAGGGCTACAAAGATAGCTGTGCTATTCGGCAAATCGTGAGAGAACATGAAAAAAAATTGAATCATGTCCCTGAGACAAGAATCACGAGTACGGAGTAGTGTTATTGCATTGGATGGGACAGGGTACTGTTATTTATTCCGTATTTGGTGAGCGACAACGCTTTGTTATTTTTCCCTAGCAACTATTGCACAAGATCTTGTCTGTGACTCACTTATTATCTACAAGTGCACTCAAATTTTAGTCATTCAACTTTGAAGTTAATTGATTCTGTTTGAGGAACACTTAAAATGTACCATTTTGGTCTTGAGTGTGTATTTAGAAGGTGTGCATATAAGGGCACACCTCTTGTCTGCGGTGTCCTCTATATTATTGATAGACAAAATTAAAAATAACCTATACAATAGATTATATTTAAGTTATTTATATAGGACTCAACAATTTGTAACCACAAATACAAGTGAAATATAGACGGTATGGATACAACAGTAAATAAGCCGTCCATAAGGGCCTTATAGGCGTCTGCTGCATGCCAATGGCTTTTTTCTCGCTCCTCTTCTCTCTCATCCACATCATTTGAAACCTTACGTCTTAAGGATTATAGATGGCTAAGTCTTGGTAAATCTTTGACATCCCAGTCTGTACATAGTGTAGGTGGCACAAATATGTGGTCCTAGGTTCGATATAGCCACGTAAGGTAAAAACACCCTATTCCAAAAATAAAGAAACATACTCCATTCGTCACAAAATAAAGATTATCATGGGATCCGTGTGGTCAACATTTTGAAACTTTAACTATTAATATATATATATATATATTCAATTATATAATATGACTACATGAAAATAATATCATTGGATTTGTCTTACAAAATACTTTTATAATACATAATTTTATAATTTTTGCTAATATATTCTGATACAAAATTGTAGTAAAAGGCTAACGTTGGAAACAGTAAAAAGTCAAAAACGAATTATTTTGGACAGAGTATAGCAGGGATATCAACACACCTCAGGTTCTATCTACTCCCTGAAAGAGTACAATGTTACTGTAATGGCATGTAGCTAGGAGTTAGCTAGGACCTACTCATGTCAAGAATGTCTAGTAGGCTAGCAAACCATTACGTACGAATATAATTACGATTCATGAGCTAATTTTTTGAATAATAATTAAAAACATATTCAGATAATACCTAGACACTCCCATTTTGCTGACCATTGACCATCATCTCGATGTCCAGATTGGCATCGTGGTACCTTGTTTTATGTCATTGATATGCTGTCCACGTCGCCACGTAGCTGCAGACTCTTCATCCTCTTATCATTTTGTCCGGTGTCGATTTCTGCCTTGGAATTTGGACTCGCACTGTTTGATTTTATGGTAACATTGTGCCCATTTTTCTTTCATCGATCGACTCCATACATTCAGATTCTCTAATCTCTGAACGTTTTCATCGGGGGCTCCACCATAAAATCTCACTAAAAAATTGTTCTCGGCCATTCAATTTAGCACAAAGGACTACTGGCCAGTAGTGGCTGCCCTGGTCACCCCAATGCTTGACGAATTCCTCTATATAGCGCTCAAATTTTTGTCAGGTAACATAGCAAAAAAAAAAAAGGCACCCCTCGGTGTTTAGTTCTCGTTGTATGGTTCCTTAGGTAAAATTTTTAACGCAACAAAAAAACCCCGCCCCGGTTGTAACAACCCCACCGCAACAAACGACCATGCAGGGAATACGGAAGGAGTAGAAGTTCGAGAGAGGGGGATCATCAGGGTAGTGAGACGGCATATCGGTCATAATATTATCGGGTAGATGAACATGTTTGAATAACTAGTTACAAACAAGCTACCCTGTGTAGAAAGCACTATGGATCTGTTCTTAATGGTTTCTAAAAGCGGTTTTTGGTTTTTGCTACAGTACCTAACTTTTAAACAGAGCATTTTCTCAAGACGGGGTTTTCAAGTTAATTGTAGTACACGTTGAAAGTCTAACATATGTATCAACCAAAATCGCAAGCGAGTATCTCTTTTTCCGTAATCTCTATCACAAACAGCAAAAATTCAGAAAATTTCCGTAATCTCTATGTATACAGGATTATTTAGATTTTTTTTTGCGTTTTGGAGCATTAGAGTTTTGCAGAAATTCATCCGCTTCTCATCCAATGTTCCTTTTCTTATTGGCAGAAATTCTGGCCTGAGCTGTTTGTTTTAATTAACGGAATAGTGTCTTATGTAATTTATTGGATTAATTCTAATTATAAAAGATCTAGTATGATGGCTATTAGATTTAAACTATTAGAATTATTGGGTTTTAAATCTCTCTTACCTCCCTTTGCATGGCACATGGTCTATGTGTTAAATAAATAACAGCAAGGCATTAATGGCAATAGCAATTGATAGCAGCTAAATGGCATTTACTAGGCACATGCAATTAGTTCAATGGCATTTGCAAGCGGCATCCAGTTGCATGCAACGACAGGTTTACACGCCGGCAAGCGGAACGGGGTCGGCCGATGGCTATTCACGCTGTGCAGTTGCATGCAGCAATGCGTTGCATCCGCTCGGAGCGGCCGGATCAGCGACTGTTCGCTCGCTATAAAATAGGAAGGCTCTGTCATTTGATCAGGCAGAAAAAAAAAATATAGGGGCATCACAGTGCAGCACAACGCACGCTGTTGCATACGTCAGTTGTACGCATTGCATGCTGGCATAAAGCACTACTACACAAAACCGTATTACAGACGATTCAGAAATATCATCACAGACAGTTTTGTGAGCCGTCTGAATTTATTGGTCAGTAATGATACGAGTTCATCACAGACGGTTTTCGAACCGTCTATGGTGTAAATATCACAGACGGTTTTTAACTAGAACCGTCTGTGATATCTATATATCACATACGGTTCTAGTTAAAAACTGTCTGTGATATCTAAATATCACAGATGGCTCTAGTTAAAAACCGTCTGTGATATCTAAATATCACAGATGATTTTTTGACTAAAAACCGTATGTGCTATTCTCTTCTACCCCTAAATTTATTTCTGTTTATTGGCTAGCCTCAGGAAATTCTAGCCATACCCTCTGAAACAAGCATATCAATATGTACATGTACACATCCAATTCACACCTCAATTCATTTCAAAAACATAAAACATCCATTTCGCAAATCAATTAATTGAAATGAAAACAAGCAAATATAGTATGAAACACAGCACACATTTTTATTTTTATTAAGATTAGAGCCTACCATTACAATATCCCAAAACAACAAACAGATTGTCCATCTAGCTAACACAACAAGAACAGAGAAAAGTAAAGATCCTTTATGCCTAGACCTTCTTGCCCCTGATGCAGCGCACGAGCTGGATGTCTTTGACACCCACCATCGTCGGCGTTGATTGAGCGCTGTCTTGTGCATCGTCTGCTTCGTGGGGTTATTATGGTATGGGCCAAGGAGGAGGAGGAGAACATCAAAGAGGAGGAGAACAACAAAGAGGAGAACAGTAAGGAGGAGGAGAACAACAAAGAGGAGGAGAACAGCAAGGTGGAGAATAGAAAGGAGGCTGGGTTATGGTGATTATTTATAGGGGAGAGAATGCGAAATTTTTTGGCACGGGGATGGAGAGGCGGAGCTACGATCCGTGGGGTGAGGATTGATGGATTTCTATTGGCTAGGATTGGGTTGAGGAGGATCGACGGGCCCAGCGGTCAGATTATCACAGACAGTTGGTAGCTAGAACCGCTTGCGATGAATGAATATCACAGACGATTCTATATGCCAACCGTCTGTGAATTAAAACACAAAATTTTATATACCGATGCAATATAAACAACTAGTTTGAAAAGATAAAATAGTAAAGTTTTATATGGCTTATATATACTCATTTGAAAGGTTTCGATGAGATCTACAACCTTTCAGTTGAAACAAAAATCCAAATTCCGAAAGGAAGACCAAGAAAAAGGGCAAAAACAGAAATAAAAAACTTGCGACGCAGGTTTAGGTCCAAAGATGACCAATATTTGGGGGTCTTGGAGGGCGATTGGCACAAGATAGTCATTTTTTTAGATCGGGCTCGTCGTTAGCTTTCCAACGAGTACAAGAACGTCGACAACGGACACCGTATGCAAAAGTTATGCCCGTTTTACTGAAGGTGTCTCAAAACTGAATCCTACTCGGACTCAGGCGGGAAATTATGAAATTTTGGGGAATTGCAAGGCGGGAAACATATCACAGACGGTTCTAGATAAGAATCGTCTGCCATCATCACAGACGGTTTTTATTAAAATCGTCTGTGATAATGAAGTTATCACAAGCGGTTCGTATTAAAAACTGTCTGTGAAAATACCACAGACGATTATTCGTATGAACCTTCTATGATACTTGCAGCACAGACGGTTCCTAGGAACCAACTGTAATATAAGCGTATAGTTTAGCCTCTTTTGTAGTAGTGAAGAGCGGCTGACGAACAACTAAAGGATAATGTGTGTGTACACATACACATGAGAGTGATAGTTCTTTGATCATTAAAAGAACGTTGTAAAAGAAAAAAAATAAGAGAAAGGCTTTCTACAAAAAAGAAAAGTTTACTATAACATGGATTAAGATATGTTTTAATATATGCACATGAGAGTGATAGTTTTTTTATCATCAAAAGAACGTTGTAAAGTAAATGAAGAAACAAGAGAAAGGATTTTTGCAAGAAAGAAAAGTTTACTGCAACATAGATCAAGATATGTTTATTCATGTATGAGGTTGAATAAAAATGTGTTGAAATTATAATTTTTGCTTACATTTGGTATCAGGCAAGGACACAATACTTTTTGTTCACCATGAAAGTTTCGGTTCTGTTGTCTTAATGCTCTTTTATGGTCTCTTTGCCTGACCATATGAAAGTTTTGTTTATCCTATTTTGCATGGATTTTGTACTAGACATAATAGTGTTTGTCCTAGTACATTAAAATAACATATTCTCGTATTTGTTTCTTATGAAATGAAATACCAATTAAATGATCAATGCATAGCACAAGTTAGTCGTCACCAAAGTGGCCTAACTAGAAAGTTATTGACATTTATTTGAGTATTTTTCTATTGTCCGGTCGTATCGAATGTTGTTATAATTACCATACAATTGAATTTATTAATTCTAATGCTTGGAGATTGTCCAAAGGTGGATCATTGCTTATAATTAATAACATAAAAGAGATTGATCAATATTCTTGGTAACATGTATATGCAAACATAGTATGTGTAAAGATTTGAGTATGTTTGAACAATCTATTAAAGTTTATCTTTTGATAGCTTTGATGTTTGTATTTAAAATTCATCCAAAGATGATTTTAGATGCATGTCTAAACGTTTTTCCAATCTAGATCTATTATGGTCAGAATATTTATTTTGAGCATATTCTTTTCTGCAGCCACTATAAACCTATATGCTTAAAGCAGCGGGTTTGTAAAGTTTGTTTAGGCTCATCGCTCACTACAATTAGTTTTTTCTTAGAAGAGAGATGACGTCCACACAGTCGTCATCATCTGGGTCTCACACTCCCAAGATTGGGATAACTAAGTGTGGTCGAGGAGTATCGAAAAGGCCAGAGGGTTGAATGACCATCACGGTGATCTCTCCGGATGGGGTCCCTCTCGATTCGAAGAAAACAGCGGCATCACTTCCGACTACCTGCGGAATAATTAGAAGGCAACGGGTCCCCATCACCATAGCAAGCTGGAAAGATTTGGCAAAGGATCAGAAAGATCAGCTATGGGAGGAATTACAAATTCAATCGATATCCCAGCAAAAGTACAGGGACTTGTGCAACGGCAGGCGCTCCTCGCAATGGGAAAAGCATGGAAGAATTTTAAGAGCACTCTTGTCACGCAGTACGTGGCCAATGATCTCACACCCTTCACGAGGTATCCTTTCGTATCGTCGGAAACATAGGAGGCCTTTGTGCAGATGAAGACAACGACTGAATTTGAACAATAAAGTGCGGCGCACAAGACTCTCCAGTCACAAAACACTCACCCTCATAGACTCAGTACCACTGGGTACATGGGTAAAATCCCACAGTAGAGGATGCAGGACGAGGTCACAATCCGATCGGAGGCCTCCCCACCATTTACTGGGATTGCAAACGAGCGCGCTCGAAACTGGTTACGAGCGAGGTCATCAACCACGTCTTCAGGTGTCTCTTTCAAAAATCCCACAGACAAGGAAGTGTCCCAACGCCTGGTAAGATATGTTAAACTACATAGTTGTTAATACCTCTTGAACTTCATGGGTTTAAAAATAACATGATTGCCTCTTGTAGCAATCATTGAGGGAGAGAGATGACCTATCACAGGCCTTAGGAAACAAGGAGCACACAGGTCGCACACGAGGCTTGGGGGTTTACGTATCTTGGAGGCACGGATTTCCAAATGACTCCAAGACATATAGGAGTAGGAAGAGATCCAAGGCCTACCGCAACGAACAAATAAAACAGGAGCTTCGTGCTCAACTTGAGAAACAACTATGTGCCTCACTTCATGAGCAGGCTGCCTTACTTCGAGGAGAGATAGATTCATTAAGGGAAGAACTGAGACAAGTTCGCAACCAATTGCAACTCACCCCTGTTATTGCGGTACCTAGTCCCCCTCAACGTCGCAGTAGTTGCGCATCCACACCAATTACTGAACATAGCGACATCCACTTACCTATCAATGACATCCTGGTAATATACCTCTTCAGAATGCTACATAGATCTCTCTGATGGACGTCTTAGCTTATCTTGTATCGTTATATAGGAGCCCACGCCTTGTATCCTCAGATCTCTCTATTCCATTGACACTGGGTGGGGGATGGTATATCCATGGCTGTCAGGGACGCTGGTGCACGGTGTACAAGTAGTGACCGATTTCATGAAGGTTTAGGTGGACATGATTAATGATGTTTTTAAGAACGTCCCTCTTGAGAAGCCCCCAATAAAGAGATTACGACATTAGCTGATGTCGTCCATACATTCATCCAGTGGCCCAAGAGGGACATCGCCCTCGACTCGTCCATGCCACGATCTCCGCATCCAGTGGCCCAAGAGGGACATCACCCTGGACCTCTCACATCGGCTCCGGTGGCTCCACCTACAGCTCCGGTTCTTAAGCCTATTGCATCAGCTCCCGTGCAGATGCCGCCGAAAACGTATCATAAGCGAGGCTCTAAGACTCAAGCAAAGAAAATTAAGGCGCATCCTGAGCCATGGAAGTTCATTCTAGGAGTGTCGTTGGTCTCCGAATCACAATTACCCCAGCTTGATCTGGTTTGCAATACATTGCATACTTGGTACATGCAGAGGTCCAACATGAAGCCAAACCGGCACAATGGATTCACTGTGAGATATAAGGAGATGCATTTTCTCCACGACTCGGGCTACTTCGTCGTAACATTTGAAGACTTATTCTTACTATTCAATTTCGACGAACTTGACGCCTCACTTCTACGATGCTGGATACTGTAAGTGTACTATACAATAAAGTTTTACATTCATGTCATACCGATAAATGTCATTAGTCTTCCCTTATCTGTAGATACATGATCCAACAAGTCCGGCAACGGCGACAACCGGTGGGTTTTCTCGACCCACACTTGGTCTCAGAGCAATCTATCAACGGAAATGCATCCTTCGTGCAAGATTACATAACGAGGGGATTGATTGCTCACAGCGACAAGGAGTACATTATGGTACCCTTCAACCAAGGGTAAGTACTTCACTAGTTGCCACATAACTTTCATTTGTACTTTACATGCAACATGAACTTAGAATTAATCACTATGGTGACACACATGACTAGGTCTCACTGGATTTTGATTATGATTGTACCAAAGTGGAGCAAGGTAATATACCTTGATTCCCTACTTAGGAGCAACCACGACTTCAGTCGTGTGCAAGAAGTAATTAACAGGTAAACTAATTTCCTCAATACATAACTCTATTGTAATCTTTCCTTTGTTTGCAATGGCTGAGGCTAACTTTTTTGGAATCACGTAGGTCGTTTACCGCTTATGTTGCCCTAGGAGGGAGACATAATGAGTCTAGTGACACGCTGCGACACAAAATGCGATTTCCGGTACCCGCTACAATACAACAATCATATATCACACTTTGTTATAATGCCTCTAGAATTGACAATACCTATGTGTGTAATTCTATATATTTTGCAGTGCCACCAGCAGCTACAGGGCAACGTATGTGGCTTCTACATTTGCCGCCATATGAAGGAAATCACGGACACTAAGATGAATGATCCAAAGGTTTGTCAACCGTCCAATACTAATTATTATCTGATTATATATGTATATACACACACACACATGCTAATTAATGACTTAACATTGCTTCTAGCGATAGTGGGTGGACTTCAACGAAAATGCATATGATCTTGACAAACTCGTCGAAATTCGTGGAAGCCTCTCCCAATTCTTGATAGCAGAGGTCATAAACAAGTCCGGAGAGTTCCACCCCGGCAATGATGATAATTAGATGTTGAAACATTGGATTCAATTGTACAAATCACTCAATTGTGCTTAATCAAACAAATTATTCAATTTAATTCATTTGTGAGATCTGTGTAACGAATTATATATATATATATATATATATATATATATATATATATATATATATATATATATATATATATATATATATATATATATATATATATGTGTGTGTGTGTGTGTGTGTGTGTGTGTGTGTGTGTGTGTGTGTGTGAGATCTGCTGGTGTTGTTTCATTCATCTGTGTGATTTATGTAATGATTGTCCTGTGCTATATATGTGATCTTGCTTGTTTTCAGAGGGCATGGCTAGTATATCATGAGGCTAGCCGAAAAATGACAAATAAAATCGCTGTTGAAGTAGCTATCACAGACGGTTCAGTGTTCCAAACCATCTATGATAAATATCCCAGACGGTTTCAAACATTGAACCGTCTGTGATATCATTGATATCACAGACAGTTTTTGATATTAACCATCTGTGATATGGTGTATATCACAGACGGTTCGCTATTCCAAACCGTCTGTGATATGAACCATATCACAGATGGTTTTTCTAAAAAACCGTCTGTGATACTCGACTATCACAGACGGTTTTTTATAAGAACCGTCTGTGATAGTCGAGTATGACATACGATTTTTTATAATAACTGTCTGTGATAGTCGAGTATCACAGACGGTTTTTCAGAAAAACCGTCTGTACTATATGTTATCATAGACGACTTGGGAGCCGTTTGTGATAACCACATATTATCATTGACACATAAACACAGTTGTGATAACACTATCTGTAGCAGTGAGTATTGTAATTATAATTTTTGCTTACATGTGCACCAACTTTATTTTAAGTATGACGTAGGGTGCACAATCACACACACCAATACTCAAAGCATATACCACATATATACACACGTGTGTACATTATTGAAAAACACACTGGGACTAGAGCAGATGTCGCCAAATAAATCCTACATTTATTTAGTACCTTAAGGAGTGCTGGCATGCGCTTTCTTTCTGAATGTGCACGTGTGTGAGAGGTGAAACGCAATCAATCCTCTGAATCAAGCTTGGGTGGGCGCTCCACATCAACCACAGTTGCTGAGCCTAGGGATGGAAACGGATCGGATACGATCGAATAGTCTCAAATACGAATACAAAATTCATATTTTTAAAATGAATACAAATACGAATTTGAATATTCTCGAATCGAATGTCATAACGGATATGAATTCAAATCGAATATGTACTTAATTCGATCGAATATGA
Organism: Dendrocalamus latiflorus; assembly: GCA_017311315.1. Taxonomy (NCBI): domain Eukaryota; kingdom Viridiplantae; phylum Streptophyta; class Magnoliopsida; order Poales; family Poaceae; genus Dendrocalamus; species Dendrocalamus latiflorus. The sequence continues at coordinate 29,100,242 of CM029612.1, read as the reverse complement.
ATATCCTTCTACAACTTCTGTAACAAATCTCGGTAGAACAAATTCCTACGGTTACCGGTTTCAAATAACTCAAATTCAAATTTCGAATCACAAAATTCATTTGGGTTTTTTCTGGGATTTTCGGTAACCGGTCAGTTACCGTTAGGCATAGGAAATAGATCGAATACGAATCGAATAGTTTTGCATACGAATACAAATATTCTCGATTATGAATGTAAATATGAATATTATCAAATATGGATACGCATATTCTCGAATACGAATACGAATATTCACGAATACGAATTTTTCTTACCACATTTATGTTTTCTCATATTAAATATGGGATAAAACATATTATTTGTTATCATTTTTCACCTCTAGCTGAGCCAACGCTCAGTTCTCGCCCTGAGCACCAACTGGGCCTACGAGTGTTGCGTAGATCTTCTTGGGCTTCTGTAAAAATATATTTTGCTACCGCCGAACTAAGCCTATTATAACCCCCATGGCCCATTAGGTCTCTTTCTTATCTAATCTAAACTAATAAATCACCAGTTCAAATTATCCTACATCCACCCAACAATTACCTGCTCCATAGTCATAACCTTAACTACGTCCACACCACAATATGCACCCAGAAATACACCATCCTAAAAACGTGCGCACCAGATTAACTCTCCTCCATTCTCTCTCCTTACTCAACCATATCCGATGGTCATCCTTCAATGGATCTGCAGTACCCCCTCCCGCGTCCCTCACGCTCGCGGCTCGCATGCAGGTCGCAACGGTTCAGTTCACCGTGCACGTCGCTTCGTCTCCTGGGTAGACGCGGCCGCAGGTGACCTGAGACGCGGCGACGCAGCGGCAGGGGACCTGGACCGCGCGTTCCTCCTGGTCCAGACGCGGTGCGGCATGCCGTAGGCGGCGCAGCAGACGAGACGAACGCGGCGGACCCGCCTCCGCGCAATGCGCGGCGCGCCCGCGGTGGACGCGGCGTGGTGCGGCGGACCCGCTTCCGCGCGGTGCGGGGCGCGCACGCGGTGGGTGCGGTGCGGCGGGGAGGACGCGACGCGGCGGGGCGGACGAGACGCGGCGGACCCGCGTCCACGCGGTGCGGGGGGCGCACGCAGTGGACGCGGCGCGGCGGCACGGTTCGGCGGGGAGGACACCGCACGGCGGGGCGGACGAGGCGCACGCGGCGGGGGACTTCGACCGCGCGGGAGTGGCCGAGGCCATCAAGGTACAAGCGGCGGCGGTGTGAACTGTCAGTGCCCCCTCTACTCCTCGCTTCATCTCCCTCTGCTCCTCACTTCATCTCCCTCTGCTCCTCACTCGCACTGACAGCCTGCAATTCAGCGCAAGCACCAGATCACAGCGTCACGCGGCAAGGAGAAGCTCGACGTCGACGAGGTGATCGGGCAGTGGGAGACCACGGACGCTGCCGCCGCGAGGTTCTCCGGCGAGCTGGACCCAGAGACGGTGAGCAGCGCGGAACCCCCGTCAAAACCTAAGCTGCCGCCGATGACCAGTGCGTTGGTGAGCTAGAACTTCACTGACAAATGGATGGGTGGTGTGTGTCTGATCGATGAGCAGGGAAAGTTTGCGGAGCTGTCGCCTGACGAGCCGAGGAAGCTGTCGCCTGATCGATGATCCTCCTAGGTAAACATGTTTGTAAACCCCTATAAAATCATGTGTTTCGTATCTAAATTATGGGATAATTGTTGCGCTGGTTAGTTTCCTCTTCATACTTCCATCTCAGTGTGCAAGGTCTATGAATGAACACCAATTTTCAGCTTGTATTGCTGACATTTTAGAATTCAGATAAATAGCGAAGTTTACCTATGATTACATTTTACCTGTGAATCTAAGCATTTAATCTGGTTTGATGGAACATGTTTGGAACATTTCCGTCAGTGAATCAAGGGAATATAAAATGCCCTGCGAGCTTGCGTTTTTTGGATTATTGTTATTCTACCTAATTATTCTTGGAGCTAGCTAATTATATTCCCACAACTGGAAATGCAGTCCAATAATTTGTCTGTCCAATTATCAAGCTCTGCTGATGTTTATCTAAAATTGATTTTGTTTTGGCATTGTAGTGAGGTTTACATAAATGCATTCTCAAAGGTGACTCTGCTCACCATTAGGCAAGTGAAGGCATGCATCATTGGGCAGCTTCTGAAAATATCTGGGATTGTGACTCACTGCTCAGGTGTGAAGAATGTTGCTCGTTCTCTGTCTGTTCATCTAAGAGGAGATCTGACTAAGCAAAATTGTAGCTTTCTTTCACTTTGAGCTGTTTTTCCTTTTTAATTGCTTTGCAGGAAAATTTCTTAATAAATCTTAATAAATTCTGCATATTTAATCTTTGTTGTCATATGAGAGGCTCAAAATCAAGATGCAAGTGCTAACCTTATTTGTTCCTTTGCAGTTATTTTACCTCTATCTGACGGAAGCTCAAAATCATGAGGGGCTCTGATGCTGTTCGAATAGGTATGTATAATGTGTAACAATAGATCTACAAATTCTGCATGTATTATGTGCATATGTTACAGCCTTGCAGGATGAATTTATTAATTCCCAAGCACTGATATCTGCAGTTAACTTATATACTATATGCAGTGGCTATATTATGTGCCATTTGGATGTCTTCAATTATTTGTAGTGACTGGCCAAAATAATCTGATGTATATGTTTGGCTTTCATTCATGGATGGACTTTGTTGCCAGCAACAACCCAATTATCCAAACAAAACATGTATGGTCATTCAAAAATTGGCTTTGAAAGCAGGGAATAAAACATGTATGGCCATTCAAAAATTCATTTGGTTGATTTCATGTGCATCCCTAAAATGCCGCCGTGGCGTTAGCACGGGTACTATACTAGTTCCGATATAATAGCACAAATATGACTGTACGAGTATAGCTTGGCCTAATATGAAATGACAATTCGACCCTATGAATACATAGAATATTAGTTGGAGAATCAACCTAGTAAATTTCATAGTTCACTTTTTTAAATTTCAACATGAATACATGTTTTAACTTGGATCTGAAACTTTAATTTTAAATTTCAAAAGTGTAAAATTGAAGGTTTGAGAGTGCCAAGGAATCTCAAAAACTGCAGTGTTTTGTAGTGGCATGTAACAAATCTCCTCTTTAATTTGTTTTTTTTAGGAATCGCAGTAGCAACTAATTGTTTCCGAAGTGTTATTTTAACAATGGGCAGTTTTCGCAATGGCGCCATACATGTATACGAATGGTTTTTCTAATCCGAAACAGGGACATGCTAGAACTTCTTGAACTCATAATTTCTTAGGACAACGTACTTAAAAGTATATCCAATGCTAGGTGGTTGGTCGTTTGCAGTGGCGAAGCCAGAAATAAAATTGAGGATAGACTGAATCATTTATCGGATTAAACTAAATTGGCACAAATATAGTCTTATAGTCTTATAGAATTTCAAATTCATACATAAATTATACAGTTGGAGTCTTGGAGACAAACAACGAAAAACAGAGAAATATAAAGTAGGTATCTCGACAATAGAAAGCGTATACCCAAGAATATATAATTATTTTGCTATGAGTACGAAGTAGCAATAAATCACCTATGTATGAAACACATAAAAATTAGTGATATAATAGAAAATTATGAATACCAATGAAAATTTATATTATATGAATTATGAAACATACCACAAATAAGCTAATTTGAATCACGAGATAAATTTGAATCACGGGGCAAATGCATTCTACCACAAATAATACATTCTCCATTATAGCAAAATCTATAAATAAATTATTAATTTATGCCAATACAAAGCTATAAATATATAAATTAATTATAAGTACTAAACTATCTATATACACTCAATATGAAAGTCTAAAATCTAAACTCTAAAATACTAGATTGATAAGAAAAAACTAGAGAAAAATTACCCACTTTGAACACAAGCCGTCGGCCGCCCCTATCTCCTAAGTTCTGTTTCAGCTCGACACTCATCAGTGATCCGTCCGTGGTCCGCCCGCAAGACCGCAACTCAGCATCTCTGCCCGCCTTTATCTGTCCGCCTGCGACTCCGCCTCTCTCTCTGTCTCTCTCACTCTCTCAGATTCTCGCATTGCTGGCTCGCTCCGGCCTCGCCTCCTTGCCTCGCTCGGACTCCGCCGTCTCCACCACTCCGGTCTCCCTTCTCTGGTTTTCCAGTCTCCGGCCTCCGGGACTCGGTGCTCCTCCGCGGCGCCGCGCCGCCACCCAGACTTGTTTAATATTTCTTTGTGGCTGCCAACACATGACTAATTAAGTTTCTTACTAATTCTATACACTGCATTCTGGTTGGTTCTTGCTAGCTGCCAACTAATTTGCCGACATATCCACCCAAAGAGTTATCCAGCCTTAAGAGTTATCCAGCACATCTCATTTGAATAATCCAACCGACTGCATTAGCTCTTAATATTACTAGAAACTTCTTGATAAGATTAAAAAGATTATATACAACAACACTTGCTCCCGGCCACCAAATCCCGTGCCACCACCACCGTTTTGTGCCACACGCGGGCCAAGCTGCACACCGCTGGCAACCTTGCTCCGTATGCGCGAGCCAGCACTTGGCCACCGTAGCCAGAGTTGCGCCGCTTCAAGCCATCGCTGCTGTCGGCGTTCACGTCGCATCTGGGCCCGGCGTCGCCACCGCTCTACGCTCCGTCGAGGTAGCTCACCTCCTGCGATGCCCCGCGCGCCGACCTCATAGCGCTCGCTCTCCGATGCGCGTCATGCGCACTCGCCTCGCCACATGCTGGCCACGCCACGCATCCACGGCCCCTGCATTGCTCGTGGCCACAACCGAGCTCATCGCCATGCCTCCTGTCCGTCGCGCTCGTCGGGGGCTGCCGCCGCTGCGGGGAGGTGAGTCTCGAGCCTTACTAAGCCTCTCCGCTGGCTACGCCCCTGGTCGTTTGCATTGGCCATGTCAATGCTAAGCCACCGTGGAGGAAAGAGAGGTGCCGAGACGAGCACTTGCTACGCTTGGCTAAGTAACGAGTGCTTCGCTTGCTTGCATGCATGAAAGAGAGAAAAGATGGCGAAAGTGACTAGGCGGCACGAGTCTGGCCAGCGGTACGACGTTGACAACGGACGAGATCCGGCGGCGGATGATGTGATGTGACATCTGCTAGATTGGAGCAACGACAGCATCCATGGTGACGAGCGCCTTCGGAAGAACAGCATCAGGCATGGATTAGCGACGCGCGAAAGCATTAGGGGGGCAGAGAGAGAGGTGCAGAGCAACAATATCGTAGGAGAAGCGGATTGCCAGCTGGGACGAGTTGGAAGAAGTGTTGCGGTGATGTGTTTCATGAGGATCCGTAGTTGGTGAGCCTAGTTCAATTGATTTCTCTTCTATGCAAAAGAGATGATCAAACACAGATGATGCAAATAGCAGATTGGAATACAGATATTCTTTTTCACGTGTATGTACAAAATAGCTAATAACACTCCCTATTTATAGCCTAGTGGTGAGGTGTCCACTATGGGACAAGGCTTCAAGCCCAGACCCAGGTTTCCCAACACTCTCCTTGGGTACTTATCCGACACGCTCATGTCTCATCAAAACTCTATAAAAATCAGTGGAAAAAATTTGGAGAAAGAGTACATGATACATGTTATGCCGCGTTGCACAAATTACCTCATTAAAAACATTGGCCGAGAAATTTCAGGAAAACTCATCAAGAGAAAAAGAGTACAATCCACCCAATTTCATTTAATCTTCAGAATTTATTCTTTAGGTACTCGATCTTCGTGATCTAGTTTTAATAACGAGATTGAGAAAAATCTCCTCCTAAATTCTGCACTTCTCTAAGTCTCATCATTCCAATTCCTCGTACGCATCTTTCAAAACTAGATGCTGGGAGTGATTTAGTGAATAAGTATGCAAGATTTTCACATGACTTAGCATACAGTACCTTAATTTCGTCCATCTTTTTTAATTCATGAGCATAGAAGAACTTGGGGTTGATATGCTTTGTGAGATGACTCTTTACGTAGCCCATCTGTATTTGTGCAACACAAGCTGCATTATCTTCATAGATAATTATGGAAACTTGCATGATATTCATCTCACATGACTGCTGGATGTGGTGAATCATTTGTCGAAGCAAGCACATTCTCAAGTGGCTTCGTACAACGCTATGATTTTTGAGTGGTTCATTGAAATCGCTTCCAGACTTTGCTTAGACGATTTCCATGAAATTGCAGTTCCATCACACAGGAATACATAGCCTATTTGTGACATTGCGGTATGCGGGTCCGACTAGTACCCAGCATGTGCATAGCCAGTTATATTCAAGTCTTGGTTCTTTGTGTAGAATAATCCAATGTCCTTGCTTCCTTGGAGGTATCGGAAGATGTCTTTTATTTCCTGCCGATGTCTTTTGTTAGGTTCTGCACTATGCTTTGCTAATAGGTTTACGGCAAATACAATGTTTGGTCTAGTGCAGTTCACTAAATACATAAGTGCTCCTACTGCACTTAATTACAAGAATTCCGGTCCCAGGACTTCCTCCTCCTTTTCCCTAGGTCGGTACGGATCCTTATCTTGCTATAAAGATCTCTCAATCATTGGTACTTTCGATAGGTATGCCTTCTCAAAGCTGAACCTTTCTAACGCCTTCTAGGCGTAGGCTGACTGATGTACTAATATTCCTTCAGGGACATGCTTGAGCTACAGGCCTAAGCAATATTTGGGTTTACCCAAATGTTTTATTTCAAATTCAGACTCCAGATAAGAACTTACTTCCTTTGTGCCTTCCATGGTCCCGATGATATTCAGATCATCTACATATACTGAGATTATACAAAATCTATTCTAGGATCGTCGAATAAATACACAGGGATAATCTTCATTGTTCATGTAGCCTTTCTTGCATACAAAGTCACTTAAGTGATTATACCACATCCTTCCTGATTGCTTAAGTCCATACAATGATTTCCTGAGTTTCACACTGTACAGATTTCTATTTGCTCTGTCTTGGTTCGGGACAGGGATACCTTTAGGTACCTTCATATAAATTTCCAAATCCAAGTTTCCACAAAGGTATGCAGTTACCACATCCATCAATTTTATTTCTAAGTTCAGGTTTACCGCCATTGAGATTAAGTATCTAAAGGTGATTCCACTCATGACTAGGGAATAGGTTTCTTCATAATCAACTCCTGAGTGAAATCTTGTGCAACGAACCTTGCTTTATATCTTACAACTTCATTTCTTTCATTTCTCTTTCGAACAAATACCCATTTATGTCCTACAGGGTGCATGTGAGGAGGCGTGCGGCTTACAGGCCCAACACCTCTCTTTTGTTTAGATATAATAATTCAGTTTCTATTGCCCTTTTTTAATCTTCCCAATATGATCTTTTCTTACATTCAGCGAGTGATGCGGGCTCTGGATCAAGATCGATGATTGTGGTAATTTTCTTTGCAAAGTAGATATCAACATTGGCTATTGTCTTATTCATGGATTCTACCGTGTGCACATAATTTATAGATATTTCATCATGAGTTGATTCTTCTTGTACTTCTACTTGCTCACCGCTTCTTCCAGTTGCGGCGATAAATCCCTTTAGTTTTTCAGCTCCGATGTGTGCGCACACATCCATGCTGATGTCTCCCTCTATGGGACTATTCATATCCGGTATGCCCTTTTCTGAATGTGTCATACTAGTGCTAGGTCTCAACTGGCTCCCCTTCTGATTCTGGGGAACTTCAGTGATTGGCTGTGTCAAGTCCTTCTTATCGTTTTTCACCGATCGCCTTCGGTTACTTGGGTTCGAGGGGCCAGAGTTCTCGTCCTTTTATTCTAAGTCCTCTGGATGGGATTAGGGATACCTTCAACTTTCTTTGGTATTTCAACTCTCTCTGCTGCATTGCATGCAGGCACATGTGACTTGGTCACACTTTGTAAATCACTAAAGTGGTCAGGTAGTGTAACATCTTGATTTTCAGAGCCTTTTTGAAGTTTTTAAAATAAAATTCACTAGTTGGATTTTTCTGGAATTAATTAAAACTTAATTAGAATTTTTATTAATTAAAAGGATTTAATATGCCTAAATTTAACATTAACATTTGCTAAAGATATTTTATTTGGATTCCTTCTATCTCAAGGGATTTTCTGCAATTTTCTTGGATGTTTTCGGGTTTATTTGCTATTTTCTAGAGTTCATTTGAATTTATTTGAATTTCTAGAAATAGAAAACCTTTAAAAACCATTAAACAGTGTTGGGCCGAAGCCCATTCTCTCTCCAGCCCACCTACCCGCCCTGGCCACACATCGACCATCCGTTTCTCCTTTCCCGCATCCAACCGCCTGCTCCGCCTTCATTCTCTGCCGTCCGATCCTTGCCGTGCCACGTGTCCTTTATGTGTGCGCCCAGGCACTATTGATCTGTGCACTCTGCCGTAGCCGTCCAATCTCTCTTCGTGCCATGTGTCAGCGATCGGGGCATGCATGCACTGTTCACCTTCGTCTTCCTCTCGGTTTCTGCCGTCGGGTTCGTCTCGAACTCCATGCCGCTATGCATCTCCACCCTGGACTCACTGCCATGCCCGAGCTGGTCTCTCTCGCTGTCGTGCTTGAATCGGCCATCCTCGAGCCCCGCTGCGCCTATAAAACCCGAGTGCCTGCCCTCGTCCTCCGCATCCCGCAACCGTTGTGCGCCCTCGCCGAAGTTCGCCCGTGCACCGCCGGTGAGCCGTAGTGTCGTTCTTGTCTCCGGCTATCGAGTCTCTGCCTCTACCCTCGCCACAGCAGTCGGAGAGCGACGACGTTGCCATCGAGTTCACCGTCATTTGAGCCTTCGTCTTCACCTCTAGTAGCCGTCGTCATCTTCGTCGTCACCGGCCATCTCGCGCCGCCATCACAAGTCACCGGTGAGCCTCGCCACCGCTCTCGTTGTCTCCTTCCTCGCCGCCGATCAAACTCGCTGTTGTCACGCCTCGGTCGCCGTGTGCCTCCTCGGTCTATGCGCCGTTGCCTCGATCCGCGTGCTTCGCCTCCCGCTGTGCGCCCGCCAACTCACCCGCACCCGTGCGCCCACGACCATTCGCCTTCCCATGCACCTCGTCCACCATGAGCCGTGCCACTGACGTGTGGGTCCCCACTGTTAGATGCACTGTTCAGTAGACCCATGTGCCGACCTAGCTGAGTCAGCAGCCTAGTCAGCTGCCACGTCAACCCTAGATGCCCAACCAGCCGCCACGTCAGCAAACCAACCGCCCATGCACTATTCCATGAGCCAAGTCCACCGTAGACCAGCCATCCCGTGCACCAAGTCTACATCACAGTAGCTTTTCCGATTTTTAGCCTTTTTCTTTAGATTAGATTTTCGAGCACATGTTCTCCTCCGTCCAAATTCCGATTAACCCGATTCTTTTTCCTAAATTTATATAAAATTGAGCTATATCTTTTAGTTCTGGTTTAGAAGTTTTTGGAGTTCATTTTAATTTTATTTCAATTTGTTTTGTGTTTCATTTCGTTTTCTCTCTCGTTAGATCACGCTTTCGAAGGAGCTGAAGCAAGATTTGAAGATTAAGAATTCCTAACTGAGTAAGGCTAAGGCAAGTCATGTCCTTTGATCATGTTGAACCTAGGTTTTAAATCTATTATGTATTATTTTGTTTTTAAATTATCATACATCGTTGTTTTATTATAAACCTTTGTATTGGTAATTATTGCCCAAATTGTTTAATCCCTCCTTGATAATTTGGTTGGCATAATTCTATTGTGACCTTAGGATAGGTAACTATCTAGTGATACAATACTAGTTGTCACATGGGGTGTACGATTATTATGCTTAGCCATACTTATAGTCGTGTTGGGGTCATCATCACATATGATCAAATAATTAATTTTGACTTGATAAGATATTGAATTGTGGTGGTAGTCACGGTGATAAATTTTGTGTGCCATGACATTGGGGTGTCATTGGTGTGGTTATACAAAATTGGTTTTCACCTAGGCGAATGATTGTGCAGTAAAGGGGGTGTAATTTGCACATTGCGATGTGGATGTCTCGACTAGGTAAATCTAAGGACTTAACTTTGTGCGTCATTGATCTGAGTCTTACCATACAACCACATATCCAGTATGGGATGGACCTGGCTGATTAATTTGGGATTTTTCAATTTCGGTTCTGTCATTAGGATGAGTGTGGTGTGGTAGTAGTCATGGATCTACATTGGCGCAAGAGGGGGCAATTATCGACTAGGTGGTAGCCTACTCGACAGCGAAACCTTAGTGAGGCAGAACTGGGTTGAGATTGAACATTGTAAAGGCCTTGTCATGATCTCTCCGCCGCACACCAAAGGAAGTGTGTTAATCTAGTGGCAATATGAGATGATCATGTCTTGTGGGTAAAGTTGTACAACCTCTAAAGAGTGTAAAACTGTTTGAATAGTTGTGTCCTTGGTCATGAACAATGCTCGGTGATTTCACACGAGGGGTAGAGTTTTCATAAAAATTTGGATTAGTTATGTTGGGGAGTGAATGGTTAGTTTACTAGTGGTTCATTACGTGAATCTTGATTCACCAGTGATTCATTGTAATGAATGGTCAGTTTACTTGTGTTTTGTCTTAAATAGTTAATCTTCTTTTTTTTGGGTCCAAATAGTTTCCTGGCATTTCACTCTTTCTAAAAAAATTAATGAGACTTTCCACCAGGCCAGCCATCTTAAAATTACTCCTCTCTCTCACATAACTTCCAAAATTCCATTAATTCAATTGCCATCTCACCACTTTCTTTCTTATGTATAGACAACACTTCTCTTTCTCTTTATTCCTTCTTTTTCCCTTGCTTATTCTCCAACTAAAGAACATGCTACCCTCTCTCCTGTTTCTTCAACAGAATAGGCAGCTCTTCTCTTTGTTCTTCAAACAAATCACCAAATGCCTTGGCCAGGCATGCAAAAATCAATTCCCACACACTAATGAAATTAAAGGCTACAAGTAACACCTTCCATCACCACTAGTAATCAATCCTATTCAGTTTCAAACCCATTTAAACTTCAGTTTTTAGTTTCTAGTCTTGCAAAACTGAAAACCAACATTGGATTAAATGCAGCTAAATTAATCCCACTACCCACCTTCTTACCATATAAATAGAAGCACCACCTTGTGTTCCATTCTCATGCCAACCCCCAGCACCTCCTCTACCTTTACACAAAACACTAGAGAAGTTGCAGCCGCCCGTGCTCTCTCCTCGCTCCACCATGCCACCTTTTCTTCAGTGATCTTTTTCGACTTTTGTTCATGTCACATTGTGTTTCAGCATCATAGCAACCTACCCATCAATTTAATGTGATTTTGGTGTAGTCATTTGGCCGGAATCAAGTTTTTCCCAAAATCTTCTGTTTTCGTTTCTCATCATCAATTCGTCGCCTCCGATGAATTTTAGCCTGAGCCATCCGACCAAAATTAAATGGCATACAGTAGAAATATCTCCAATAAATTTCTTCTCAGTTTCTTGGCCATTAGACTCATCAATTTTCAATTTCTACCCATTAAAATTTGGAATTGACATTTCACTTATTTCGGCTATTACTTCGGCATTCAATTTAGGCCATTCCCTTCCTCCTCTTCGCATATAAATTGAACCACAGCCTCCTCTCCTCATTTCCTACTTGTATTGAACACTATCAAACCAGAAATCCAGCCAAAAAGATATAAAGGAGTATTCTCTCGGTTGGTATTTTCCAGCAATTTCTTTTCCAGCCGATCTTCTGATAACTCGTTCTTCATCGTCCGAACTCCAAATCCAATGATGCTTTTTCCTAACTTCATATAAATTCATAATATATCTCCTAGTATATACTTTATAATTTTTGGAATTTATTTGAATTTATTTTTTTTGGTTCTTCGCATATAGATTACGACTATTTCGAAGAGTTCAATTTCGACGATTCGCAGCATCAAGACTTTGAGCAAGGTAAGTCACACCTTTGATCATGTTGTTCCTAGTAATTCAAATTATTTATATTGTTTTTAAATTCCATTTAAATTCTAGTTATGCCCAATTCCTTTGTGTATAGCCAAATTTGACTCTGAACAATCATGCCTTGTCACCCTAGATGAGAACCTAGTTAGTACATTAGTATTAAATGGAAAATTTTATAGAATTGCTTAACCATGCTTAGAATAATTCAGGTGGGAAGAATTGTTGCACATAAAATGATGATTTATAAAATCTATTCTTGACTTCAGTGAGTCAAGAAGGTATATTAAATCTTTCAAAGCAAACTATAAAAATTGGTTTAGACTTAGGTAAATGGTTACATGGTGGGTGCTTGCTGGCATGCGTTGTTATTTGGTGACACAATATTGATTGCTAAGCACAAGGGGTATATGGTTGGTGCCTACGTCAGTTAAGGACCGGTCTGTGAGCTACTGTTGCAAAGCCCTATCGTACTACCACAAGGCTGGTATGGGACAGTCCTAGCTGATTAATTTGCAGGTCCCAACCTAAGTCTCGTTGTAGGTTGAAACTGAGCGTGGCATAGGCCATGAGAAGTCTCACTCAGCTCAAGAGGGGGCTCCAACTTGTGGATTCAAGTTGTGATGAAACCTCAATGTTGGTTTGGCTAGGTTGAAGGCTTTACATTATAAAGGCCTTGTCATGATCTCCTCGCCGCACACCAAAGGAAGTGTGTTTATCCGGTGGCAATATAGGATGATCATATCTTGTGGGTAAAGCTGTACAACCTCTGCAGAGTGTATAATCTATCGTAGATAGTCGTGCCCACAGTCATGGGCAAGCTAAGTAAAGCTTTTCATGGATTAGACTTTGTTTTCAAAATGGTTTTACAAAATGCTTATGGATGGATGGAATCCATATGAGATCTTTTTGGGAAAAATGGTCCATGTGGGATGCCCGTGGATAGATTGGTGTTTGGTCGGAGCCTGCACTAACAATATTATTTTATTAAAATCTTGTTTCTATCTATTGTATCAAATTCAGCTTTTGAATCTACTTACAGTATTTACTTCAAATTTTGCTTTATGCTCAATTAATCGTACCATGCCTTCCTTTGTCAATCCTTATGCATGCATTAACTCTGTTAAACCTCCTGGTGTAACTTGTGGAGTACTTTATGTGCTCACGTTGCTCAATTCACCTTTTTTCAGAGGATGTCTTCGACTTCGGTGAGAATCAGGAGTATAGGCCGCGTCTTACTATCGTTTGCCTGTGGGCAGCCTCAATGGGCTTCTTCCGCTTCGGTTTTTCCTTTCGCTGCTTATATTTAATTTTGGTTTATAGACCATTGATATAAACTTTGGCCATCAGGCCCAAATTTAGTTAAATAAAGTTTGTCACTGTGCATGATATTTGTCTTTGTTATCCACTGTAACATCCTGATTTTCAGAGCCTTTTTGAAGCTTTTGAAATAAAATTCACCATTTGAATTTTTCTGGAATTAATTAAAGCTTAAATGAAATTTTTATGAATTAAAAGGATTTAATATGATTAAGTTAAACATTAAATTATGCCAAAAGTATTTTATTTGAGTTCCCTGAGCCTCAAGAGTTTTTCTGGCATTTTATGTGATTTTTCTGGATTTATTTGCTATTTTCTAGAGCTCAAAAGTATTTGTTTGAATTTCTGGAAAAAGAAAAAGAAAAAGAAAAACCAGTCGGTCGAGCCGCAACCGCTTCCACCCCCACCGCGTGTCAGCCATCCAGAACCCCGCCCCGAATCGCAGCCGCCCGCTTTTAGCAAGTCGTACTCGTATACGAGTAGGACTCTCAGGTCGTATCCCACCCGGACTCGTACTCGTGGCCGACCAGGACACCTCTACGACCGGGTATAAAAGGGCCCGAACCCCTGGTGTCTCCCTCGTCCCAAGTCAAGCCTCGCCTCCGAGTTGAGCCGCAAACCGAAGTCGTGCCGCCCGCCGCTGTGGTCGTGCCCTGCCGGAGCCCGAGGTCGTGTCGTCCTCGCCGTCGTTTCGCCTTCGCCGATCCGCCGTCGCCGGTAAGTCCCGCCACCGTCCCTAGACACCGCCGACCAGATCCCGCCGCCATCCATGGTCGTAGATCCGTGGTCGTAGATCCGTGTGCCGTAGACCCGTGTGGTCGTAAGGTTCTACGACTACGTTGTAGAGCCTTAGTCGTAAGCCGTAAAGCCACCGGTAAGTTCGATCATGTGGTCGTAAACGACTTCATGGTCGTAAGTCTGCCTGAGTAGTCATAGCCGCTGAGTAGTCGTAGCCGCTGTGCAGTCGTAGCCGCCCGTGTGGTCGTAGTCGTAGATTGTTCTCTGTGATCGTAGTCGTAGATTGTTCTCTGTGGTCGTAGTCGTAAGTTTCCTAGTGTAGTCGTAGTCGTAGATTGTTCTCTGTGGTCGTAGTCGTAAGTTTCCTAGTGTAGTCGTAGTCGTAGATTGGTTTGTGGTCGTAGTCGTAAAGTTCTTCGTGGTCGTAAAGTTCTTCGTGGTCGTAATTTCTCTGCGTGGTCGTAGGGTTCCTTTGTGGTCGTAACGACTACCGTCTGTCTCTTTTTCTCTGAATTAAAACTTCCCAGAGCCCGTTCTCCTTCGTCCTAGCTCCGATTGCCCCGATTCTTTTTCCTAAATTCATCTAAAACTGAGCTCTATCTTTTGGTTCAATTTTGAGAATTTTTGGAGTTCATTTGAATTTTATTTGATTTTATTTTGTGTTTCGATTGCGTTCTCTCTCGTTAGATCACGCGTTCGAAGGAGCGGAAGTTGGATTTGAAGATCAAGAGCCGTCAACTGAGCAAGGCCAAGGCAAGTCGTATTCTTTGATCATGTTGAACCCAGTTTGCAATCTATTATTTAATTATTTTGGTTTAAATTATCATGCATCGCTACTTTTATTCAAACCCTTGTATTGGTAGTTATCATCCCAATTGGTTATTTCCCTCCTTGATATTTTGGAATACCTTGATGCCATTGTCAACTTAGGTTGGGAATTCAATTAGTGATGCTATGTTATTTGTCACATTGGGTTGGTACGATTAGAATGCTTAGCCTTGCTTATTTCGCGAAAGGGTTCATCATCACATGTGGTTAATTAATCTTGACTTAATGATATACTTGAATGTGGTGGTTAACCACGATTATAAAACTTGTTCCCATGGCATGGGTAGTGTCATTGGTGTTGGTTATACAAAATTGGTTTTCACTTGGGCGATTGATCGTGCAGTAAAGGGGGTGCTGAATGCACATGGGATGTGGATGCTTCGCCTGGGTAATTCTTAAGGACTTAACTTTGTGCGCCATTGATCTGAGCTAAGTCGTGCAAACCTCATGTCTAGTATGGGATAGACCTGGCATAATAATTTGTGAAGTCTCCATTTTGGTTTTGCTACCGATGTTGTTGTGGCGCAAGAGGGGTCATTGATATCACAGACAGTTTTTGATATTAACCATCTGTGATATGGTGTATATCACAGACGGTTCGCTATTCCAAACCGTCTGTGATATGAACCATATCACAGATGGTTTTTCTAAAAAACCGTCTGTGATACTCGACTATCACAGACGGTTTTTTATAAGAACCGTCTGTGATAGTCGAGTATGACATACGATTTTTTATAATAACTGTCTGTGATAGTCGAGTATCACAGACGGTTTTTCAGAAAAACCGTCTGTACTATATGTTATCATAGACGACTTGGGAGCCGTTTGTGATAACCACATATTATCATTGACACATAAACACAGTTGTGATAACACTATCTGTAGCAGTGAGTATTGTAATTATAATTTTTGCTTACATGTGCACCAACTTTATTTTAAGTATGACGTAGGGTGCACAATCACACACACCAATACTCAAAGCATATACCACATATATACACACGTGTGTACATTATTGAAAAACACACTGGGACTAGAGCAGATGTCGCCAAATAAATCCTACATTTATTTAGTACCTTAAGGAGTGCTGGCATGCGCTTTCTTTCTGAATGTGCACGTGTGTGAGAGGTGAAACGCAATCAATCCTCTGAATCAAGCTTGGGTGGGCGCTCCACATCAACCACAGTTGTTGAGCCTAGGGATGGAAACGGATCGGATACGATCGAATAGTCTCAAATACGAATACAAAATTCATATTTTTAAAATGAATACAAATACGAATTTGAATATTCTCGAATCGAATGTCATAACGGATATGAATTCAAATCGAATATGTACTTAATTCGATCGAATATGAATATCCTTCCACAACTTCTGTAACAAATCTCGGTAGAACAAATTCCTACGGTTACCGGTTTCAAATAACTCAAATTCAAATTTCGAATCACAAAATTCATTTGGGTTTTTTCTGGGATTTTCGGTAACCGGTCAGTTACCGTTAGGCATAGGAAATAGATCGAATACGAATCGAATAGTTTTGCATACGAATACAAATATTCTCGATTATGAATGTAAATATGAATATTATCAAATATGGATACGCATATTCTCGAATACGAATACGAATATTCACGAATACGAATTTTTCTTACCACATTTATGTTTTCTCATATTAAATATCGGATAAAACATATTATTTGTTATCATTTTTCACCTCTAGCTGAGCCAACGCTCAGTTCTCGCCCTGAGCACCAACTTGGCCTACGAGTGTTGCGTAGATCTTCTTGGGCTTCTGTAAAAATATATTTTGCTACCGCCGAACTAAGCCTATTATAACCCCCATGGCCCATTAGGTCTCTTTCTTATCTAATCTAAACTAATAAATCACCAGTTCAAATTATCCTACATCCACCCAACAATTACCTGCTCCATAGTCATAACCTTAACTACGTCCACACCACAATATGCACCCAGAAATACACCATCCTAAAAACGTGCGCACCAGATTAACTCTCCTCCATTCTCTCTCCTTACTCAACCATATCCGATGGTCATCCTTCAATGGATCTGCAGTACCCCCTCCCGCGTCCCTCACGCTCGCGGCTCGCATGCAGGTCGCAACGGTTCAGTTCACCGTGCACGTCGCTTCGTCTCCTGGGTAGACGCGGCCGCGGGTGACCTGAGACGCGGCGACGCAGCGGCAGGGGACCTGGACCGCGCGTTCCTCCTGGTCCAGACGCGGTGCGGCGTGCCGTAGGCGGCGCAGCAGACGAGACGAACGCGGCGGACCCGCCTCCGCGGGGAGGACGCGACACGGCGGGGCGGACGAGACGCGGCGGACCCGCGTCCACGCGGTGCGGGGGGCGCACGCAGTGGACGCGGCGCGGCGGCACGGTTCGGCGGGGAGGACACCGCACGGCGGGGCGGACGAGGCGCACGCGGCGGGGGACCTCGACCGCGCGGGAGTGGCCGAGGCCATCAAGGTACAAGCGGCGGCGGTGTGAACTGTCAGTGCCCCCTCTACTCCTCGCTTCATCTCCCTCTGCTCCTCACTTCATCTCCCTCTGCTCCTCACTCGCACTGACAGCCTGCAATTCAGCGCAAGCACCAGATCACAGCGTCACGCGGCAAGGAGAAGCTCGACGTCGACGAGGTGATCGGGCAGTGGGAGACCACGGACGCTGCCGCCGCGAGGTTCTCCAGCGAGCTGGACCCAGAGACGGTGAGCAGCGCGGAACCCCCGTCAAAACCTAAGCTGCCGTCGATGACCAGTGCGTTGGTGAGCTAGAACTTCACTGACAAATGGATGGGTGGTGTGTGTCTGATCGATGAGCAGGGAAAGTTTGCGGAGCTGTCGCCTGACGAGCCGAGGAAGCTGTCGCCTGATCGATGATCCTCCTAGGTAAACATGTTTGTAAACCCCTATAAAATCATGTGTTTCGTATCTAAATTATGGGATAATTGTTGCGCTGGTTAGTTTCCTCTTCATACTTCCATCTCAGTGTGCAAGGTCTATGAATGAACACCAATTTTCAGCTTGTATTGCTGACATTTTAGAATTCAGATAAATAGCGAAGTTTACCTATGATTACATTTTACCTGTGAATCTAAGCATTTAATCTGGTTTGATGGAACATGTTTGGAACATTTCCGTCAGTGAATCAAGGGAATATAAAATGCCCTGCGAGCTTGCGTTTTTTGGATTATTGTTATTCTACCTAATTATTCTTGGAGCTAGCTAATTATATTCCCACAACTGGAAATGCAGTCCAATAATTTGTCTGTCCAATTATCAAGCTCTGCTGATGTTTATCTAAAATTGATTTTGTTTTGGCATTGTAGTGAGGTTTACATAAATGCATTCTCAAAGGTGACTCTGCTCACCATTAGGCAAGTGAAGGCATGCATCATTGGGTAGCTTCTGAAAATATCTGGGATTGTGACTCACTGCTCAGGTGTGAAGAATGTTGCTCGTTCTCTGTCTGTTCATCTAAGAGGAGATCTGACTAAGCAAAATTGTAGCTTTCTTTCACTTTGAGCTGTTTTTCCTTTTTAATTGCTTTGCAGGAAAATTTCTTAATAAATCTTAATAAATTCTGCATATTTAATCTTTGTTGTCATATGAGAGGCTCAAAATCAAGATGCAAGTGCTAACCTTATTTGTTCCTTTGCAGTTATTTTACCTCTATCTGACGGAAGCTCAAAATCATGAGGGGCTCTGATGCTGTTCGAATAGGTATGTATAATGTGTAACAATAGATCTACAAATTCTGCATGTATTATGTGCATATGTTACAGCCTTGCAGGATGAATTTATTAATTCCCAAGCACTGATATCTGCAGTTAACTTATATACTATATGCAGTGGCTATATTATGTGCCATTTGGATGTCTTCAATTATTTGTAGTGACTGGCCAAAATAATCTGATGTATATGTTTGGCTTTCATTCATGGATGGACTTTGTTGCCAGCAACAACCCAATTATCCAAACAAAACATGTATGGTCATTCAAAAATTGGCTTTGAAAGCAGGGAATAAAACATGTATGGCCATTCAAAAATTCATTTGGTTGATTTCATGTGCATCCCTAAAATGCCGCCGTGGCGTTAGCACGGGTACTATACTAGTTACGATATAATAGCACAAATATGACTGTACGAGTATAGCTTGGCCTAATATGAAATGACAATTCGACCCTATGAATACATAGAATATTAGTTGGAGAATCAACCTAGTAAATTTCATAGTTCACTTTTTTAAATTTCAACATGAATACATGTTTTAACTTGGATCTGAAACTTTAATTTTAAATTTCAAAAGTGTAAAATTGAAGGTTTGAGAGTGCCAAGGAATCTCAAAAACTGCAGTGTTTTGTAGTGGCATGTAACAAATCTCCTCTTTAATTTGTTTTTTTTAGGAATCGCAGTAGCAACTAATTGTTTCCGAAGTGTTATTTTAACAATGGGCAGTTTTCGCAATGGCGCCATACATGTATACGAATGGTTTTTCTAATCCGAAACAGGGACATGCTAGAACTTCTTGAACTCATAATTTCTTAGGACAACGTACTTAAAAGTATATCCAATGCTAGGTGGTTGGTCGTTTGCAGTGGCGAAGCCAGAAATAAAATTGAGGATAGACTGAATCATTTATCGGATTAAACTAAATTGGCACAAATATAGTCTTATAGTCTTATAGAATTTCAAATTCATACATAAATTATACAGTTGGAGTCTTGGAGACAAACAACGAAAAACAGAGAAATATAAAGTAGGTATCTCGACAATAGAAAGCGTATACCCAAGAATATATAATTATTTTGCTATGAGTACGAAGTAGCAATAAATCACCTATGTATGAAACACATAAAAATTAGTGATATAATAGAAAATTATGAATACCAATGAAAATTTATATTATATGAATTATGAAACATACCACAAATAAGCTAATTTGAATCACGAGATAAATTTGAATCACGGGGCAAATGCATTCTACCACAAATAATACATTCTCCATTATAGCAAAATCTATAAATAAATTATTAATTTATGCCAATACAAAGCTATAAATATATAAATTAATTATAAGTACTAAACTATCTATATACACTCAATATGAAAGTCTAAAATCTAAACTCTAAAATACTAGATTGATAAGAAAAAACTAGAGAAAAATTACCCACTTTGAACACAAGCCGTCGGCCGCCCCTATCTCCTAAGTTCTGTTTCAGCTCGACACTCATCAGTGATCCGTCCGTGGTCCGCCCGCAAGACCGCAACTCAGCGTCTCTGCCCGCCTTTATCTGTCCGCCTGCGACTCCGCCTCTCTCTCTGTTTCTCTCACTCTCTCAGATTCTCGCATTGCTGGCTCGCTCCGGCCTCGCCTCCTTGCCTCGCTCGGACTCCGCCGTCTCCACCACTCCGGTCTCCCTTCTCTGGTTCTCCAGTCTCCGGCCTCCGGGACTCGGTGCTCCTCCGCGGCGCCGCGCCGCCACCTAGACTTGTTTAATATTTCTTTGTGGCTGCCAACACATGACTAATTAAGTTTCTTACTAATTCTATACACTGCATTCTGGTTGGTTCTTGCTAGCTGCCAACTAATTTGCCGACATATCCACCCAAAGAGTTATCCAGCCTTAAGAGTTATCCAGCACATCTCATTTGAATAATCCAACCGACTGCATTAGCTCTTAATATTACTAGAAACTTCTTGATAAGATTAAAAAGATTATATACAACAACACTTGCTCCCGGCCACCAAATCCCGTGCCACCACCACCGTTTTGTGCCACACGCGGGCCAAGCTGCACACCGCTGGCAACCTTGCTCCGTATGCGCGAGCCAGCACTTGGCCACCGTAGCCAGAGTTGCGCCGCTTCAAGCCATCGCTGCTGTCGGCGTTCACGTCGCATCTGGGCCCGGCGTCGCCACCGCTCTACGCTCCGTCGAGGTAGCTCACCTCCTGCGATGCCCCGCGCGCCGACCTCATAGCGCTCGCTCTCCGATGCGCGTCATGCGCACTCGCCTCGCCACATGCTGGCCACGCCACGCATCCACGGCCCCTGCATTGCTCGTGGCAACAACCGAGCTCATCGCCATGCCTCCTGTCCGTCGCGCTCGTCGGGGGCTGCCGCCGCTGCGGGGAGGTGAGTCTCGAGCCTTACTAAGCCTCTCCGCTGGCTACGCCCCTGGTCGTTTGCATTGGCCATGTCAATGCTAAGCCACCGTGGAGGAAAGAGAGGTGCCGAGACGAGCACTTGCTACGCTTGGCTAAGTAACGAGTGCTTCGCTTGCTTGCATGCATGAAAGAGAGAAAAGATGGCGAAAGTGACTAGGCGGCACGAGTCTGGCCAGCGGTACGACGTTGACAACGGACGAGATCCGGCGGCGGATGATGTGATGTGACATCTGCTAGATTGGAGCAACGACAGCATCCATGGTGACGAGCGCCTTCGGAAGAACAGCATCAGGCATGGATTAGCGACGCGCGAAAGCATTAGGGGGGCAGAGAGAGAGGTGCAGAGCAACAATATCGTAGGAGAAGCGGATTGCCAGCTGGGACGAGTTGGAAGAAGTGTTGCGGTGATGTGTTTCATGAGGATCCGTAGTTGGTGAGCCTAGTTCAATTGATTTCTCTTCTATGCAAAAGAGATGATCAAACACAGATGATGCAAATAGCAGATTGGAATACAGATATTCTTTTTCACGTGTATGTACAAAATAGCTAATAACACTCCCTATTTATAGCCTAGTGGTGAGGTGTCCACTATGGGACAAGGCTTCAAGCCCAGACCCAGGTTTCCCAACACTCTCCTTGGGTACTCATCCGACACGCTCATGTCTCATCAAAACTCTATAAAAATCAGTGGAAAAAATTTGGAGAAAGAGTACATGATACATGTTATGCCGCGTTGCACAAATTACCTCATTAAAAACATTGGCCGAGAAATTTCAAGAAAACTCATCAAGAGAAAAAGAGTACAATCCACCCAATTTCATTTAATCTTCAGAATTTATTCTTTAGGTACTCGATCTTCGTGATCTAGTTTTAATAACGAGATTGAGAAAAATCTCCTCCTAAATTCTGCACTTCTCTAAGTCTCATCATTCCAATTCCTCGTACGCATCTTTCAAAACTAGATGCTGGGAGTGATTTAGTGAATAAGTATGCAAGATTTTCACATGACTTAGCATACAGTACCTTAATTTCGTCCATCTTTTTTAATTCATGAGCATAGAAGAACTTGGGGTTGATATGCTTTGTGAGATGACTCTTTACGTAGCCCATCTGTATTTGTGCAACACAAGCTGCATTATCTTCATAGATAATTATGGAAACTTGCATGATATTCATCTCACATGACTGCTGGATGTGGTGAATCATTTGTCGAAGCAAGCACATTCTCAAGTGGCTTCGTACAATGCTATGATTTTCGAGTGGTTCATCGAAATCGCTTCCAGACTTTGCTTAGACGATTTCCATGAAATTGCAGTTCCATCACACAGGAATACATAGCCTATTTGTGACATTGCGGTATGCGGGTCCGACTAGTACCCAGCATGTGCATAGCCAGTTATATTCAAGTCTTGGTTCTTTGTGTAGAATAATCCAATGTCCTTGCTTCCTTGGAGGTATCGGAAGATGTCTTTTATTTCCTGCCGATGTCTTTTGTTAGGTTCTGCACTATGCTTTGCTAATAGGTTTACGGCAAATACAATGTTTGGTCTAGTGCAGTTCACTAAATACATAAGTGCTCCTACTGCACTTAATTACAAGAATTCCGGTCCCAGGACTTCCTCCTCCTTTTCCCTAGGTCGGTACGGATCCTTATCTTGCTATAAAGATCTCCCAATCATTGGTACTTTCGATAGGTATGCCTTCTCAAAGCTGAACCTTTCTAACGCCTTCTAGGCGTAGGCTGACTGATGTACTAATATTCCTTCAGGGACATGCTTGAGCTACAGGCCTAAGCAATATTTGGGTTTACCCAAATGTTTTATTTCAAATTCAGACTCCAGATAAGAACTTACTTCCTTTGTGCCTTCCATGGTCCCGATGATATTCAGATCATCTACATATACTGAGATTATACAAAATCTATTCTAGGATCGTCGAATAAATACACAGGGATAATCTTCATTGTTCATGTAGCCTTTCTTGCATACAAAGTCACTTAAGTGATTATACCACATCCTTCCTGATTGCTTAAGTCCATACAATGATTTCCTGAGTTTCACACTGTACAGATTTCTATTTGCTCTGTCTTGGTTCGGGACAGGGATACCTTTAGGTACCTTCATATAAATTTCCAAATCCAAGTTTCCACAAAGGTATGCAGTTACCATATCCATCAATTTTATTTCTAAGTTCAGGTTTACCGCCATTGAGATTAAGTATCTAAAGGTGATTCCACTCATGACTAGGGAATAGGTTTCTTCATAATCAACTCCTGAGTGAAATCTTGTGCAACGAACCTTGCTTTATATCTTACAACTTCATTTCTTTCATTTCTCTTTCGAACAAATACCCATTTATGTCCTACAGGGTGCATGTGAGGAGGCGTGCGGCTTACAGGCCCAACACCTCTCTTTTGTTTAGATATAATAATTCAGTTTCTATTGCCCTTTTTTAATCTTCCCAATATGATCTTTTCTTACATTCAGCGAGTGATGCGGGCTCTGGATCAAGATCGATGATTATGGTAATTTTCTTTGCAAAGTAGATATCAACATTGGCTATTGTCTTATTCATGGATTCTACCGTGTGCACATAATTTATAGATATTTCATCATGAGTTGATTCTTCTTGTACTTCTACTTGCTCACCGCTTCTTCCAGTTGCGGCGATAAATCCCTTTAGTTTTCAGCTCCGATGTGTGCGCACACATCCATGCTGATGTCTCCCTCTATGGGACTATTCATATCCGGTATGCCCTTTTCTGAATGTGTCATACTAGTGCTAGGTCTCAACTGGCTCCCCTTCTGATTCTGGGGAACTTCAGTGATTGGCTGTGTCAAGTCCTTCTTATCGTTTTTCACCGATCGCCTTCGGTTACTTGGGTTCGAGGGGCCAGAGTTCTCGTCCTTTTATTCTAAGTCCTCTGGATGGGATTAGGGATACCTTCAACTTTCTTTGGTATTTCAACTCTCTCTGCTGCATTGCATGCAGGCACATGTGACTTGGTCACACTTTGTAAATCACTAAAGTGGTCAGGTAGTGTAACATCTTGATTTTCAGAGCCTTTTTGAAGTTTTTAAAATAAAATTCACTAGTTGGATTTTTTTGGAATTAATTAAAACTTAATTAGAATTTTTATTAATTAAAAGGATTTAATATGCCTAAATTTAACATTAACATTTGCTAAAGATATTTTATTTGGATTCCTTCTATCTCAAGGGATTTTCTGCAATTTTCTTGGATGTTTTCGGGTTTATTTGCTATTTTCTAGAGTTCATTTGAATTTATTTGAATTTCTAGAAATAGAAAACCTTTAAAAACCATTAAACAGTGTTGGGCCGAAGCCCATTCTCTCTCCAGCCCACCTACCCGCCCTGGCCACACATCGACCATCCGTTTCTCCTTTCCCGCATCCAACCGCCTGCTCCGCCTTCATTCTCTGCCGTCCGATCCTTGCCGTGCCACGTGTCCTTTATGTGTGCGCCCAGGCACTATTGATCTGTGCACTCTGTCGTAGCCGTCCAATCTCTCTTCGTGCCATGTGTCAGCGATCGGGGCATGCGTGCACTGTTCACCTTCGTCTTCCTCTCGGTTTCTGCCGTCGGGTTCGTCTCGAACTCCATGCCGCTATGCATCTCCGCCCTGGACTCACTGCCATGCCCGAGCTGGTCTCTCTCGCTGTCGTGCTTGAATCGGCCATCCTCGAGCCCCGCTGCGCCTATAAAACCCGAGTGCCTGCCCTCGTCCTCCGCATCCCGCAACCGTTGTGCGCCCTCGCCGAAGTTCGCCCGTGCACCGCCGGTGAGCCGTAGTGTCGTTCTTGTCTCCGGCTATCGAGTCTCTGCCTCTACCCTCGCCACAGCAGTCGGAGAGCGCCGACGTTGCCATCGAGTTCACCGTCATTTGAGCCTTCGTCTTCACCTCTAGTAGCCGTCGTCATCTTCGTCGTCACCGGCCATCTCGCGCCGCCATCACAAGTCACCGGTGAGCCTCGCCACCGCTCTCGTTGTCTCCTTCCTCGCCGCCGATCAAACTCGCTGTTGTCACGCCTCGGTCGCCGTGTGCCTCCTCGGTCTATGCGCCGTTGCCTCGATCCGCGTGCTTCGCCTCCCGCTGTGCGCCCGCCAACTCACCCGCACCCGTGCGCCCACGACCATTCGCCTTCCCATGCACCTCGTCCACCATGAGCCGTGCCACTGACGTGTGGGTCCCCACTGTTAGATGCACTGTTCAGTAGACCCATGTGCCGACCTAGCTGAGTCAGCAGCCTAGTCAGCTGCCACGTCAACCCTAGATGCCCAACCAGCCGCCACGTCAGCAAACCAACCGCCCATGCACTATTCCATGAGCCAAGTCCACCGTAGACCAGCCATCCCGTGCACCAAGTCTACATCACAGTAGCTTTTCCGATTTTTAGCCTTTTTCTTTAGATTAGATTTTCGAGCACCTGTTCTCCTCCGTCCAAATTCCGATTAACCCGATTCTTTTTCCTAAATTTATATAAAATTGAGCTATATCTTTTAGTTCTGGTTTAGAAGTTTTTGGAGTTCATTTTAATTTTATTTCAATTTGTTTTGTGTTTCATTTCGTTTTCTCTCTCGTTAG
Organism: Dendrocalamus latiflorus; assembly: GCA_017311315.1. Taxonomy (NCBI): domain Eukaryota; kingdom Viridiplantae; phylum Streptophyta; class Magnoliopsida; order Poales; family Poaceae; genus Dendrocalamus; species Dendrocalamus latiflorus. The sequence goes on along the minus strand of CM029612.1, from coordinate 29,074,607 downwards.
ATCACGCTTTCGAAGGAGCTGAAGCAAGATTTGAAGATTAAGAATTCCTAACTGAGTAAGGCTAAGGCAAGTCATGTCCTTTGATCATGTTGAACCTAGGTTTTAAATCTATTATGTATTATTTTGTTTTTAAATTATCATACATCGTTGTTTTATTATAAACCTTTGTATTGGTAATTATTGCCCAAATTGTTTAATCCCTCCTTGATAATTTGGTTGGCATAATTCTATTGTGACCTTAGGATAGGTAACTATCTAGTGATACAATACTAGTTGTCACATGGGGTGTACGATTATTATGCTTAGCCATACTTATAGTCGTGTTGGGGTCATCATCACATATGATCAAATAATTAATTTTGACTTGATAAGATATTGAATTGTGGTGGTAGTCACGGTGATAAATTTTGTGTGCCATGACATTGGGGTGTCATTGGTGTGGTTATACAAAATTGGTTTTCACCTAGGCGAATGATTGTGCAGTAAAGGGGGTGTAATTTGCACATTGCGATGTGGATGTCTCGACTAGGTAAATCTAAGGACTTAACTTTGTGCGTCATTGATCTGAGTCTTACCATACAACCACATATCCAGTATGGGATGGACCTGGCTGATTAATTTGGGATTTTTCAATTTCGGTTCTGTCATTAGGATGAGTGTGGTGTGGTAGTAGTCATGGATCTACATTGGCGCAAGAGGGGGCAATTATCGACTAGGTGGTAGCCTACTCGACAGCGAAACCTTAGTGAGGCAGAACTGGGTTGAGATTGAACATTGTAAAGGCCTTGTCATGATCTCTCCGCCGCACACCAAAGGAAGTGTGTTAATCTAGTGGCAATATGAGATGATCATGTCTTGTGGGTAAAGTTGTACAACCTCTAAAGAGTGTAAAACTGTTTGAATAGTTGTGTCCTTGGTCATGAACAATGCTCGGTGATTTCACACGAGGGGTAGAGTTTTCATAAAAATTTGGATTAGTTATGTTGGGGAGTGAATGGTTAGTTTACTAGTGGTTCATTACGTGAATCTTGATTCACCAGTGATTCATTGTAATGAATGGTCAGTTTACTTGTGTTTTGTCTTAAATAGTTAATCTTCTTTTTTTTGGGTCCAAATAGTTTCCTGGCATTTCACTCTTTCTAAAAAAATTAATGAGACTTTCCACCAGGCCAGCCATCTTAAAATTACTCCTCTCTCTCACATAACTTCCAAAATTCCATTAATTCAATTGCCATCTCACCACTTTCTTTCTTATGTATAGACAACACTTCTCTTTCTCTTTATTCCTTCTTTTTCCCTTGCTTATTCTCCAACTAAAGAACATGCTACCCTCTCTCCTGTTTCTTCAACAGAATAGGCAGCTCTTCTCTTTGTTCTTCAAACAAATCACCAAATGCCTTGGCCAGGCATGCAAAAATCAATTCCCACACACTAATGAAATTAAAGGCTACAAGTAACACCTTCCATCACCACTAGTAATCAATCCTATTCAGTTTCAAACCCATTTAAACTTCAGTTTTTAGTTTCTAGTCTTGCAAAACTGAAAACCAACATTGGATTAAATGCAGCTAAATTAATCCCACTACCCACCTTCTTACCATATAAATAGAAGCACCACCTTGTGTTCCATTCTCATGCCAACCCCCAGCACCTCCTCTACCTTTACACAAAACACTAGAGAAGTTGCAGCCGCCCGTGCTCTCTCCTCGCTCCACCATGCCACCTTTTCTTCAGTGATCTTTTTCGACTTTTGTTCATGTCACATTGTGTTTCAGCATCATAGCAACCTACCCATCAATTTAATGTGATTTTGGTGTAGTCATTTGGCCGGAATCAAGTTTTTCCCAAAATCTTCTGTTTTCGTTTCTCATCATCAATTCGTCGCCTCCGATGAATTTTAGCCTGAGCCATCCGACCAAAATTAAATGGCATACAGTAGAAATATCTCCAATAAATTTCTTCTCAGTTTCTTGGCCATTAGACTCATCAATTTTCAATTTCTACCCATTAAAATTTGAAATTGACATTTCACTTATTTCGGCTATTACTTCGGCATTCAATTTAGGCCATTCCCTTCCTCCTCTTCGCATATAAATTGAACCACAGCCTCCTCTCCTCATTTCCTACTTGTATTGAACACTAGCAAACCAGAAATCCAGCCAAAAAGATATAAAGGAGTATTCTCTCGGTTGGTATTTTCCAGCAATTTCTTTTCCAGCCGATCTTCTGATAACTCGTTCTTCATCGTCCGAACTCCAAATCCAATGATGCTTTTTCCTAACTTCATATAAATTCATAATATATCTCCTAGTATATACTTTATAATTTTTGGAATTTATTTGAATTTATTTTTTTTGGTTCTTCGCATATAGATTACGACTATTTCGAAGAGTTCAATTTCGACGATTCGCAGCATCAAGACTTCGAGCAAGGTAAGTCACACCTTTGATCATGTTGTTCCTAGTAATTCAAATTATTTATATTGTTTTTAAATTCCATTTAAATTCTAGTTATGCCCAATTCCTTTGTGTATAGCCAAATTTGACTCTGAACAATCATGCCTTGTCACCCTAGATGAGAACCTAGTTAGTACATTAGTATTAAATGGAAAATTTTATAGAATTGCTTAACCATGCTTAGAATAATTCAGGTGGGAAGAATTGTTGCACATAAAATGATGATTTATAAAATCTATTCTTGACTTCAGTGAGTCAAGAAGGTATATTAAATCTTTCAAAGCAAACTATAAAAATTGGTTTAGACTTAGGTAAATGGTTACATGGTGGGTGCTTGCTGGCATGCGTTGTTATTTGGTGACACAATATTGATTGCTAAGCACAAGGGGTATATGGTTGGTGCCTACGTCAGTTAAGGACCGGTCTGTGAGCTACTGTTGCAAAGCCCTATCGTACTACCACAAGGCTGGTATGGGACAGTCCTAGCTGATTAATTTGCAGGTCCCAACCTAAGTCTCGTTGTAGGTTGAAACTGAGCGTGGCATAGGCCATGAGAAGTCTCACTCAGCTCAAGAGGGGGCTCCAACTTGTGGATTCAAGTTGTGATGAAACCTCAATGTTGGTTTGGCTAGGTTGAAGGCTTTACATTATAAAGGCCTTGTCATGATCTCCTCGCCGCACACCAAAGGAAGTGTGTTTATCCGGTGGCAATATAGGATGATCATATCTTGTGGGTAAAGCTGTACAACCTCTGCAGAGTGTATAATCTATCGTAGATAGTCGTGCCCACAGTTATGGGCAAGCTAAGTAAAGCTTTTCATGGATTAGACTTTGTTTTCAAAATGGTTTTACAAAATGCTTATGGATGGATGGAATCCATATGAGATCTTTTTGGGAAAAATGGTCCATGTGGGATGCCCGTGGATAGATTAGTGTTTGGTCGGAGCCTGCACTAACAATATTATTTTATTAAAATCTTGTTTCTATCTATTGTATCAAATTCAGCTTTTGAATCTACTTACAGTATTTACTTCAAATTTTGCTTTATGCTCAATTAATCGTACCATGCCTTCCTTTGTCAATCCTTATGCATGCATTAACTCTGTTAAACCTCCTGGTGTAACTTGTGGAGTACTTTATGTGCTCACGTTGCTCAATTCACCTTTTTTCAGAGGATGTCTTCGACTTCGGTGAGAATCAGGAGTATAGGCCGCGTCTTACTATCGTTTGCCTGTGGGCAGCCTCAATGGGCTTCTTCCGCTTCGGTTTTTCCTTTCGCTGCTTATATTTAATTTTGGTTTATAGACCATTGATATAAACTTTGGCCATCAGGCCCAAATTTAGTTAAATAAAGTTTGTCACTGTGCATGATATTTGTCTTTGTTATCCACTGTAACATCCTGATTTTCAGAGCCTTTTTGAAGCTTTTGAAATAAAATTCACCATTTGAATTTTTCTGGAATTAATTAAAGCTTAAATGAAATTTTTATGAATTAAAAGGATTTAATATGATTAAGTTAAACATTAAATTATGCCAAAAGTATTTTATTTGAGTTCCCTGAGCCTCAAGAGTTTTTCTGGCATTTTATGTGATTTTTCTGGATTTATTTGCTATTTTCTAGAGCTCAAAAGTATTTGTTTGAATTTCTGGAAAAAGAAAAAGAAAAAGAAAAACCAGTCGGTCGAGCCGCAACCGCTTCCACCCCCACCGCGTGTCAGCCATCCAGAACCCCGCCCCGCATCGCAGCCGCCCGCTTTTAGCAAGTCGTACTCGTATACGAGTAGGACTCTCAGGTCGTATCCCACCCGGACTCGTACTCGTGGCCGACCAGGACACCTCTACGACCGGGTATAAAAGGGCCCGAACCCCTGGTGTCTCCCTCGTCCCAAGTCAAGCCTCGCCTCCGAGTTGAGCCGCAAACCGAAGTCGTGCCGCCCGCCGCTGTGGTCGTGCCCTGCCGGAGCCCGAGGTCGTGTCGTCCTCGCCGTCGTTTCGCCTTCGCCGATCCGCCGTCGCCGGTAAGTCCCGCCACCGTCCCTAGACACCGCCGACCAGATCCCGCCGTCATCCGTGGTCGTAGATCCGTGTGCCGTAGACCCGTGTGGTCGTAAGGTTCTACGACTACGTTGTAGAGCCTTAGTCGTAAGCCGTAAAGCCACCGGTAAGTTCGATCATGTGGTCGTAAACGACTTCATGGTCGTAAGTCTGCCTGAGTAGTCGTAGCCACTGAGTAGTCGTAGCCGCTGTGCAGTCGTAGCCGCCCGTGTGGTCGTAGTCGTAGATTGTTCTCTGTGGTCGTAGTCGTAGATTGTTCTCTGTGGTCGTAGTCGTAAGTTTCCTAGTGTAGTCGTAGTCGTAGATTGTTCTCTGTGGTCGTAGTCGTAAGTTTCCTAGTGTAGTCGTAGTCGTAGATTGGTTTGTGGTCGTAGTCGTAAAGTTCTTCGTGGTCGTAAAGTTCTTCGTGGTCGTAAGGTTCTTCGTGGTCGTAATTTCTCTGCGTGGTCGTAGGGATCCTTTGTGGTCGTAACGACTACCCGTCTGTCTCTTTTTCTCTGAATTAAAACTTCCCAGAGCCCGTTCTCCTTCGTCCTAGCTCCGATTGCCCCGATTCTTTTTCCTAAATTCATCTAAAACTGAGCTCTATCTTTTGGTTCAATTTTGAGAATTTTTGGAGTTCATTTGAATTTTATTTGATTTTATTTTGTGTTTCGATTGCGTTCTCTCTCGTTAGATCACGCGTTCGAAGGAGCGGAAGTTGGATTTGAAGATCAAGAGACGTCAACTGAGCAAGGCCAAGGCAAGTCGTATTCTTTGATCATGTTGAACCCAGTTTGCAATCTATTATTTAATTATTTTGGTTTAAATTATCATGCATCGCTACTTTTATTCAAACCCTTGTATTGGTAGTTATCATCCCAATTGGTTATTTCCCTCCTTGATATTTTGGAATACCTTGATGCCATTGTCAACTTAGGTTGGGAATTCAATTAGTGATGCTATGTTATTTGTCACATTGGGTTGGTACGATTAGAATGCTTAGCCTTGCTTATTTCGCGAAAGGGTTCATCATCACATGTGGTTAATTAATCTTGACTTAATGATATACTTGAATGTGGTGGTTAACCACGATTATAAAACTTGTTCCCATGGCATGGGTAGTGTCATTGGTGTTGGTTATACAAAATTGGTTTTCACTTGGGCGATTGATCGTGCAGTAAAGGGGGTGCTGAATGCACATGGGATGTGGATGCTTCGCCTGGGTAATTCTTAAGGACTTAACTTTGTGCGCCATTGATCTGAGCTAAGTCGTGCAAACCTCATGTCTAGTATGGGATAGACCTGGCATAATAATTTGTGAAGTCTCCATTTTGGTTTTGCTACCGATGTTGTTGTGGCGCAAGAGGGGTCATTGATATCACAGACAGTTTTTGATATTAACCATCTGTGATATGGTGTATATCACAGACGGTTCGCTATTCCAAACCGTCTGTGATATGAACCATATCACAGATGGTTTTTCTAAAAAACCGTCTGTGATACTCGACTATCACAGACGGTTTTTTATAAGAACCGTCTGTGATAGTCGAGTATGACATACGATTTTTTATAATAACTGTCTGTGATAGTCGAGTATCACAGACGGTTTTTCAGAAAAACCGTCTGTACTATATGTTATCATAGACGACTTGGGAGCCGTTTGTGATAACCACATATTATCATTGACACATAAACACAGTTGTGATAACACTATCTGTAGCAGTGAGTATTGTAATTATAATTTTTGCTTACATGTGCACCAACTTTATTTTAAGTATGACGTAGGGTGCACAATCACACACACCAATACTCAAAGCATATACCACATATATACACACGTGTGTACATTATTGAAAAACACACTGGGACTAGAGCAGATGTCGCCAAATAAATCCTACATTTATTTAGTACCTTAAGGAGTGCTGGCATGCGCTTTCTTTCTGAATGTGCACGTGTGTGAGAGGTGAAACGCAATCAATCCTCTGAATCAAGCTTGGGTGGGCGCTCCACATCAACCACAGTTGCTGAGCCTAGGGATGGAAACGGATCGGATACGATCGAATAGTCTCAAATACGAATACAAAATTCATATTTTTAAAATGAATACAAATACGAATTTGAATATTCTCGAATCGAATGTCATAACGGATATGAATTCAAATCGAATATGTACTTAATTCGATCGAATATGAATATCCTTCTACAACTTCTGTAACAAATCTCGGTAGAACAAATTCCTACGGTTACCGGTTTCAAATAACTCAAATTCAAATTTCGAATCACAAAATTCATTTGGGTTTTTTCTGGGATTTTCGGTAACCGGTCAGTTACCGTTAGGCATAGGAAATAGATCGAATACGAATCGAATAGTTTTGCATACGAATACAAATATTCTCGATTATGAATGTAAATATGAATATTATCAAATATGGATACGCATATTCTCGAATACGAATACGAATTTTTCTTACCACATTTATGTTTTCTCATATTAAATATCGGATAAAACATATTATTTGTTATCATTTTTCACCTCTAGCTGAGCCAACGCTCAGTTCTCGCCCTGAGCACCAACTGGGCCTACGAGTGTTGCGTAGATCTTCTTGGGCTTCTGTAAAAATATATTTTGCTACCGCCGAACTAAGCCTATTATAACCCCCATGGCCCATTAGATCTCTTTCTTATCTAATCTAAACTAATAAATCACCAGTTCAAATTATCCTACATCCACCCAACAATTACCTGCTCCATAGTCATAACCTTAACTACGTCCACACCACAATATGCACCCAGAAATACACCATCCTAAAAACGTGCGCACCAGATTAACTCTCCTCCATTCTCTCTCCTTACTCAACCATATCCGATGGTCATCCTTCAATGGATCTGCAGTACCCCCTCCAGCGTCCCTCACGCTCGCGGCTCGCATGCAGGTCGCAACGGTTCAGTTCACCGTGCACGTCGCTTCGTCTCCTGGGTAGACGCGGCCGCGGGTGACCTGAGACGCGGCGACGCAGCGGCAGGGGACCTGGACCGCGCGTTCCTCCTGGTCCAGACGCGGTGCGGCGTGCCGTAGGCGGCGCAGCAGACGAGACGAACGCGGCGGACCCGCCTCCGCGCAATGCGCGGCGCGCCCGCGGTGGACGCGGCGTGATGCGGCGGGCCGGACGCGGCGCGGCGGACGAGACGGACGCGGCGGACCCGCGCCCGCGCGGTGCGGGGCACGCACGCGGTGGGCGCGGTGCGGCGGGGAGGACGCGACGCGGCGGGGCGGACGAGACGCGGCGGACCCGCGTCCACGCGGTGCGGGGGGCGCACGCAGTGGACGCGGCGCGGTGGCACGGTTCGGCGGGGAGGACACCGCACGGCGGGGCGGACGAGGCGCACGCGGCGGGGGACCTCGACCGCGCGGGAGTGGCCGAGGCCATCAAGGTACAAGCGGCGGCGGTGTGAACTGTCAGTGCCCCCTCTACTCCTCGCTTCATCTCCCTCTGCTCCTCACTTCATCTCCCTCTGCTCCTCACTTGCACTGACAGCCTGCAATTCAGCGCAAGCACCAGATCACAGCGTCACACGGCAAGGAGAAGCTCGACGTCGACGAGGTGATCGGGCAGTGGGAGACCACGGACGCTGCCGCCGCGAGGTTCTCCGGCGAGCTAGACCCAGAGACGGTGAGCAGCGCGGAACCCCCTTCAAAACTTAAGCTGCCGCCGATGACCAGTGCGTTGGTGAGCTAGAACTTCACTGACAAATGGATGGGTGGTGTGTGTCTGATCGATGAGCAGGGAAAGTTTGCGGAGCTGTCGCCTGACGAGCCGAGGAAGCTGTCGCCTGATCGATGATCCTCCTAGGTAAACATGTTTGTAAACCCCTATAAAATCATGTGTTTCGTATCTAAATTATGGGATAATTGTTGCGCTGGTTAGTTTCCTCTTCATACTTCCATCTCAGTGTGCAAGGTCTATGAATGAACACCAATTTTCAGCTTGTATTGCTGACATTTTAGAATTCAGATAAATAGCGAAGTTTACCTATGATTACATTTTACCTGTGAATCTAAGCATTTAATCTGGTTTGATGGAACATGTTTGGAACATTTCCGTCAGTGAATCAAGGGAATATAAAATGCCCTGCGAGCTTGCGTTTTTTGGATTATTGTTATTCTACCTAATTATTCTTGGAGCTAGCTAATTATATTCCCACAACTGAAAATGCAGTCCAATAATTTGTCTGTCCAATTATCAAGCTCTGCTGATGTTTATCTAAAATTGATTTTGTTTTGGCATTGTAGTGAGGTTTACATAAATGCATTCTCAAAGGTGACTCTGCTCACCATTAGGCAAGTGAAGGCATGCATCATTGGGCAGCTTCTGAAAATATCTGGGATTGTGACTCACTGCTCAGGTGTGAAGAATGTTGCTCGTTCTCTGTCTGTTCATCTAAGAGGAGATCTGACTAAGCAAAATTGTAGCTTTCTTTCACTTTGAGCTGTTTTTCCTTTTTAATTGCTTTGCAGGAAAATTTCTTAATAAATCTTAATAAATTCTGCATATTTAATCTTTGTTGTCATATGAGAGGCTCAAAATCAAGATGCAAGTGCTAACCTTATTTGTTCCTTTGCAGTTATTTTACCTCTATCTGACGGAAGCTCAAAATCATGAGGGGCTCTGATGCTGTTCGAATAGGTATGTATAATGTGTAACAATAGATCTACAAATTCTGCATGTATTATGTGCATATGTTACAGCCTTGCAGGATGAATTTATTAATTCCCAAGCACTGATATCTGCAGTTAACTTATATACTATATGCAGTGGCTATATTATGTGCCATTTGGATGTCTTCAATTATTTGTAGTGACTGGCCAAAATAATCTGATGTATATGTTTGGCTTTCATTCATGGATGGACTTTGTTGCCAGCAACAACCCAATTATCCAAACAAAACATGTATGGTCATTCAAAAATTGGCTTTGAAAGCAGGGAATAAAACATGTATGGCCATTCAAAAATTCATTTGGTTGATTTCATGTGCATCCCTAAAATGCCGCCGTGGCGTTAGCACGGGTACTATACTAGTTACGATATAATAGCACAAATATGACTGTACGAGTATAGCTTGGCCTAATATGAAATGACAATTCGACCCTATGAATACATAGAATATTAGTTGGAGAATCAACCTAGTAAATTTCATAGTTCACTTTTTTAAATTTCAACATGAATACATGTTTTAACTTGGATCTGAAACTTTAATTTTAAATTTCAAAAGTGTAAAATTGAAGGTTTGAGAGTGCCAAGGAATCTCAAAAACTGCAGTGTTTTGTAGTGGCATGTAACAAATCTCCTCTTTAATTTGTTTTTTTTAGGAATCGCAGTAGCAACTAATTGTTTCCGAAGTGTTATTTTAACAATGGGCAGTTTTCGCAATGGCGCCATACATGTATACGAATGGTTTTTCTAATCCGAAACAGGGACATGCTAGAACTTCTTGAACTCATAATTTCTTAGGACAACGTACTTAAAAGTATATCCAATGCTAGGTGGTTGGTCGTTTGCAGTGGCGAAGCCAGAAATAAAATTGAGGATAGACTGAATCATTTATCGGATTAAACTAAATTGGCACAAATATAGTCTTATAGTCTTATAGAATTTCAAATTCATACATAAATTATACAGTTGGAGTCTTGGAGACAAACAACGAAAAACAGAGAAATATAAAGTAGGTATCTCGACAATAGAAAGCGTATACCCAAGAATATATAATTATTTTGCTATGAGTACGAAGTAGCAATAAATCACCTATGTATGAAACACATAAAAATTAGTGATATAATAGAAAATTATGAATACCAATGAAAATTTATATTATATGAATTATGAAACATACCACAAATAAGCTAATTTGAATCACGAGATAAATTTGAATCACGGGGCAAATGCATTCTACCACAAATAATACATTCTCCATTATAGCAAAATCTATAAATAAATTATTAATTTATGCCAATACAAAGCTATAAATATATAAATTAATTATAAGTACTAAACTATCTATATACACTCAATATGAAAGTCTAAAATCTAAACTCTAAAATACTAGATTGATAAGAAAAAACTAGAGAAAAATTACCCACTTTGAACACAAGCCGTCGGCCGCCCCTATCTCCTAAGTTCTGTTTCAGCTCGACACTCATCAGTGATCCGTCCGTGGTCCGCCCGCAAGACCGCAACTCAGCGTCTCTGCCCGCCTTTATCTGTCCGCCTGCGACTCCGCCTCTCTCTCTGTTTCTCTCACTCTCTCAGATTCTCGCATTGCTGGCTCGCTCCGGCCTCGCCTCCTTGCCTCGCTCGGACTCCGCCGTCTCCACCACTCCGGTCTCCCTTCTCTGGTTCTCCAGTCTCCGGCCTCCGGGACTCGGTGCTCCTCCGCGGCGCCGCGCCGCCACCTAGACTTGTTTAATATTTCTTTGTGGCTGCCAACACATGACTAATTAAGTTTCTTACTAATTCTATACACTGCATTCTGGTTGGTTCTTGCTAGCTGCCAACTAATTTGCCGACATATCCACCCAAAGAGTTATCCAGCCTTAAGAGTTATCCAGCACATCTCATTTGAATAATCCAACCGACTGCATTAGCTCTTAATATTACTAGAAACTTCTTGATAAGATTAAAAAGATTATATACAACAACACTTGCTCCCGGCCACCAAATCCCGTGCCACCACCACCGTTTTGTGCCACACGCGGGCCAAGCTGCACACCGCTGGCAACCTTGCTCCGTATGCGCGAGCCAGCACTTGGCCACCGTAGCCAGAGTTGCGCCGCTTCAAGCCATCGCTGCTGTCGGCGTTCACGTCGCATCTGGGCCCGGCGTCGCCACCGCTCTACGCTCCGTCGAGGTAGCTCACCTCCTGCGATGCCCCGCGCGCCGACCTCATAGCGCTCGCTCTCCGATGCGCGTCATGCGCACTCGCCTCGCCACATGCTGGCCACGCCACGCATCCACGGCCCCTGCATTGCTCGTGGCAACAACCGAGCTCATCGCCATGCCTCCTGTCCGTCGCGCTCGTCGGGGGCTGCCGCCGCTGCGGGGAGGTGAGTCTCGAGCCTTACTAAGCCTCTCCGCTGGCTACGCCCCTGGTCGTTTGCATTGGCCATGTCAATGCTAAGCCACCGTGGAGGAAAGAGAGGTGCCGAGACGAGCACTTGCTACGCTTGGCTAAGTAACGAGTGCTTCGCTTGCTTGCATGCATGAAAGAGAGAAAAGATGGCGAAAGTGACTAGGCGGCACGAGTCTGGCCAGCGGTACGACGTTGACAACGGACGAGATCCGGCGGCGGATGATGTGATGTGACATCTGCTAGATTGGAGCAACGACAGCATCCATGGTGACGAGCGCCTTCGGAAGAACAGCATCAGGCATGGATTAGCGACGCGCGAAAGCATTAGGGGGGCAGAGAGAGAGGTGCAGAGCAACAATATCGTAGGAGAAGCGGATTGCCAGCTGGGACGAGTTGGAAGAAGTGTTGCGGTGATGTGTTTCATGAGGATCCGTAGTTGGTGAGCCTAGTTCAATTGATTTCTCTTCTATGCAAAAGAGATGATCAAACACAGATGATGCAAATAGCAGATTGGAATACAGATATTCTTTTTCACGTGTATGTACAAAATAGCTAATAACACTCCCTATTTATAGCCTAGTGGTGAGGTGTCCACTATGGGACAAGGCTTCAAGCCCAGACCCAGGTTTCCCAACACTCTCCTTGGGTACTCATCCGACACGCTCATGTCTCATCAAAACTCTATAAAAATCAGTGGAAAAAATTTGGAGAAAGAGTACATGATACATGTTATGCCGCGTTGCACAAATTACCTCATTAAAAACATTGGCCGAGAAATTTCAAGAAAACTCATCAAGAGAAAAAGAGTACAATCCACCCAATTTCATTTAATCTTCAGAATTTATTCTTTAGGTACTCGATCTTCGTGATCTAGTTTTAATAACGAGATTGAGAAAAATCTCCTCCTAAATTCTGCACTTCTCTAAGTCTCATCATTCCAATTCCTCGTACGCATCTTTCAAAACTAGATGCTGGGAGTGATTTAGTGAATAAGTATGCAAGATTTTCACATGACTTAGCATACAGTACCTTAATTTCGTCCATCTTTTTTAATTCATGAGCATAGAAGAACTTGGGGTTGATATGCTTTGTGAGATGACTCTTTACGTAGCCCATCTGTATTTGTGCAACACAAGCTGCATTATCTTCATAGATAATTATGGAAACTTGCATGATATTCATCTCACATGACTGCTGGATGTGGTGAATCATTTGTCGAAGCAAGCACATTCTCAAGTGGCTTCGTACAATGCTATGATTTTCGAGTGGTTCATCGAAATCGCTTCCAGACTTTGCTTAGACGATTTCCATGAAATTGCAGTTCCATCACACAGGAATACATAGCCTATTTGTGACATTGCGGTATGCGGGTCCGACTAGTACCCAGCATGTGCATAGCCAGTTATATTCAAGTCTTGGTTCTTTGTGTAGAATAATCCAATGTCCTTGCTTCCTTGGAGGTATCGGAAGATGTCTTTTATTTCCTGCCGATGTCTTTTGTTAGGTTCTGCACTATGCTTTGCTAATAGGTTTACGGCAAATACAATGTTTGGTCTAGTGCAGTTCACTAAATACATAAGTGCTCCTACTGCACTTAATTACAAGAATTCCGGTCCCAGGACTTCCTCCTCCTTTTCCCTAGGTCGGTACGGATCCTTATCTTGCTATAAAGATCTCCCAATCATTGGTACTTTCGATAGGTATGCCTTCTCAAAGCTGAACCTTTCTAACGCCTTCTAGGCGTAGGCTGACTGATGTACTAATATTCCTTCAGGGACATGCTTGAGCTACAGGCCTAAGCAATATTTGGGTTTACCCAAATGTTTTATTTCAAATTAAGACTCCAGATAAGAACTTACTTCCTTTGTGCCTTCCATGGTCCCGATGATATTCAGATCATCTACATATACTGAGATTATACAAAATCTATTCTAGGATCGTCGAATAAATACACAGGGATAATCTTCATTGTTCATGTAGCCTTTCTTGCATACAAAGTCACTTAAGTGATTATACCACATCCTTCCTGATTGCTTAAGTCCATACAATGATTTCCTGAGTTTCACACTGTACAGATTTCTATTTGCTCTGTCTTGGTTCGGGACAGGGATACCTTTAGGTACCTTCATATAAATTTCCAAATCCAAGTTTCCACAAAGGTATGCAGTTACCACATCCATCAATTTTATTTCTAAGTTCAGGTTTACCGCCATTGAGATTAAGTATCTAAAGGTGATTCCACTCATGACTAGGGAATAGGTTTCTTCATAATCAACTCCTGAGTGAAATCTTGTGCAACGAACCTTGCTTTATATCTTACAACTTCATTTCTTTCATTTCTCTTTCGAACAAATACCCATTTATGTCCTACAGGGTGCATGTGAGGAGGCGTGCGGCTTACAGGCCCAACACCTCTCTTTTGTTTAGATATAATAATTCAGTTTCTATTGCCCTTTTTTAATCTTCCCAATATGATCTTTTCTTACATTCAGCGAGTGATGCGGGCTCTGGATCAAGATCGATGATTGTGGTAATTTTCTTTGCAAAGTAGATATCAACATTGGCTATTGTCTTATTCATGGATTCTACCGTGTGCACATAATTTATAGATATTTCATCATGAGTTGATTCTTCTTGTACTTCTACTTGCTCACCGCTTCTTCCAGTTGCGGCGATAAATCCCTTTAGTTTTCAGCTCCGATGTGTGCGCACACATCCATGCTGATGTCTCCCTCTATGGGACTATTCATATCCGGTATGCCCTTTTCTGAATGTGTCATACTAGTGCTAGGTCTCAACTGGCTCCCCTTCTGATTCTGGGGAACTTCAGTGATTGGCTGTGTCAAGTCCTTCTTATCGTTTTTCACCGATCGCCTTCGGTTACTTGGGTTCGAGGGGCCAGAGTTCTCGTCCTTTTATTCTAAGTCCTCTGGATGGGATTAGGGATACCTTCAACTTTCTTTGGTATTTCAACTCTCTCTGCTGCATTGCATGCATGCACATGTGACTTGGTCACACTTTGTAAATCACTAAAGTGGTCAGGTAGTGTAACATCTTGATTTTCAGAGCCTTTTTGAAGTTTTTAAAATAAAATTCACTAGTTGGATTTTTCTGGAATTAATTAAAACTTAATTAGAATTTTTATTAATTAAAAGGATTTAATATGCCTAAATTTAACATTAACATTTGCTAAAGATATTTTATTTGGATTCCTTCTATCTCAAGGGATTTTCTGCAATTTTCTTGGATGTTTTCGGGTTTATTTGCTATTTTCTAGAGTTCATTTGAATTTATTTGAATTTCTAGAAATAGAAAACCTTTAAAAACCATTAAACAGTGTTGGGCCGAAGCCCATTCTCTCTCCAGCCCACCTACCCGCCCTGGCCACACATCGACCATCCGTTTCTCCTTTCCCGCATCCAACCGCCTGCTCCGCCTTCATTTTCTGCCGTCCGATCCTTGCCGTGCCACGTGTCCTTTATGTGTGCGCCCAGGCACTATTGATCTGTGCACTCTGCCGTAGCCGTCCAATCTCTCTTCGTGCCATGTGTCAGCGATCGGGGCATGCGTGCACTGTTCACCTTCGTCTTCCTCTCGGTTTCTGCCGTCGAGTTCGTCTCGAACTCCATGCCGCTATGCATCTCCGCCCTGGACTCACTGCCATGCCCGAGCTGGTCTCTCTCGCTGTCGTGCTTGAATCGGCCATCCTCGAGCCCCGCTGCGCCTATAAAACCCGAGTGCCTGCCCTCGTCCTCCGCATCCCACAACCGTTGTGCGCCCTCGCCGAAGTTCGCCCGTGCACCGCCGGTGAGCCGTAGTGTCGTTCTTGTCTCCGGCTATCGAGTCTCTGCCTCTACCCTCGCCACAGCAGTTGGAGAGCGCCGACGTTGCCATCGAGTTCACCGTCATTTGAGCCTTCGTCTTCACCTCTAGTAGCCGTCGTCATCTTCGTCGTCACCGGCCATCTCGCGCCGCCATCACAAGTCACCGGTGAGCCTCGCCACCGCTCTCGTTGTCTCCTTCCTCGCCGCCGATCAAACTCGCTGTTGTCACGCCTCGGTCGCCGTGTGCCTCCTCGGTCTATGCGCCGTTGCCTCGATCCGCGTGCTTCGCCTCCCGCTGTGCGCCCGCCAACTCACCCGCACCCGTGCGCCCACGACCTTTCGCCTTCCCATGCACCTCGTCCACCATGAGCCGTGCCACTGACGTGTGGGTCCCCACTGTTAGATGCACTGTTCAGTAGACCCATGTGCTGACCTAGCTGAGTCAGCAGCCTAGTCAGCTGCCACGTCAGCCCTAGATGCCCAACCAGCCGCCACGTCAGCAAACCAACCGCCCATGCACTATTCCATGAGCCAAGTCCACCGTAGACCAGCCATCCCGTGCACCAAGTCTACATCACAGTAGCTTTTCCGATTTTTAGCCTTTTTCTTTAGATTAGATTTTCGAGCACCTGTTCTCCTCCGTCCAAATTCCGATTAACCCGATTCTTTTTCCTAAATTTATATAAAATTGAGCTATATCTTTTAGTTCTGGTTTAGAAGTTTTTGGATTTCATTTTAATTTTATTTCAATTTGTTTTGTGTTTCATTTCGTTTTCTCTCTCGTTAGATCACGCTTTCGAAGGAGCTGAAGCAAGATTTGAAGATTAAGAATTCCTAACTGAGTAAGGCTAAGGCAAGTCATGTCCTTTGATCATGTTGAACCTAGGTTTTAAATCTATTATGTATTATTTTGTTTTAAAATTATCATACATCGTTGTTTTATTATAAACCTTTGTATTGGTAATTATTGCCCAAATTGTTTAATCCCTCCTTGATAATTTGGTTGGCATAATTCTATTGTGACCTTAGGATAGGTAACTATCTAGTGATACAATACTAGTTTTCACATGGGGTGTACGATTATTATGCTTAGCCATACTTATAGTCGTGTTGGGGTCATCATCACATATGATCAAATAATTAATTTTGACTTGATAAGATATTGAATTGTGGTGGTAGTCACGGTGATAAATTTTGTGTGCCATGACATTGGGGTGTCATTGGTGTGGTTATACAAAATTGGTTTTCACCTAGGCGAATGATTGTGCAGTAAAGGGGGTGTAATTTGCACATTGCGATGTGGATGTCTCGACTAGGTAAATCTAAGGACTTAACTTTGTGCGTCATTGATCTGAGTCTTACCATACAACCACATATCCAGTATGGGATGGACCTGGCTGATTAATTTGGGATTTTTCAATTTCGGTTCTGTCATTAGGATGAGTGTGGTGTGGTAGTAGTCATGGATCTACATTGGCGCAAGAGGGGGCAATTATCGACTAGGTGGTAGCCTACTCGACAGCGAAACCTTAGTGAGGCAGAACTGGGTTGAGATTGAACATTGTAAAGGCCTTGTCATGATCTCTCCGCCGCACACCAAAGGAAGTGTGTTAATCTAGTGGCAATATGAGATGATCATGTCTTGTGGGTAAAGTTGTACAACCTCTAAAGAGTGTAAAACTGTTTGAATAGTTGTGTCCTTGGTCATGAACAATGCTCGGTGATTTCACACGAGGGGTAGAGTTTTCATAAAAATCTGGATTAGTTATGTTGGGGAGTGAATGGTTAGTTTACTAGTGGTTCATTACGTGAATCTTGATTCACCAGTGATTCATTGTAATGAATGGTCAGTTTACTTGTGTTTTGTCTTAAATAGTTAATCTTCTTTTTTTTTGGGTCCAAATAGTTTCCTGGCATTTCACTCTTTCTAAAAAAATTAATGAGACTTTCCACCAGGCCAGCCATCTTAAAATTACTCCTCTCTCTCACATAACTTCCAAAATTCCATTAATTCAATTGCCATCTCACCACTTTCTTTCTTATGTATAGACAACACTTCTCTTTCTCTTTATTCCTTCTTTTTCCCTTGCTTATTCTCCAACTAAAGAACATGCTACCCTCTCTCCTGTTTCTTCAACAGAATAGGCAGCTCTTCTCTTTGTTCTTCAAACAAATCACCAAATGCCTTGGCCAGGCATGCAAAAATCAATTCCCACACACTAATGAAATTAAAGGCTACAAGTAACACCTTCCATCACCACTAGTAATCAATCCTATTCAGTTTCAAACCCATTTAAACTTCAGTTTTTAGTTTCTAGTCTTGCAAAACTGAAAAACCAACATTGGATTAAATGCAGCTAAATTAATCCCACTACCCACCTTCTTACCATATAAATAGAAGCACCACCTTGTGTTCCATTCTCATGCCAACCCCCAGCACCTCCTCTACCTTTACACAAAACACTAGAGAAGTTGCAGCCACCCGTGCTCTCTCCTCGCTCCACCATGCCACCTTTTCTTCAGTGATCTTTTTCGACTTTTGTTCATGTCACATTGTGTTTCAGCATCATAGCAACCTACCCATCAATTTAATGTGATTTTGGTGTAGTCATTTGGCCGGAATCAAGTTTTTCCCAAAATCTTCTGTTTTCGTTTCTCATCATCAATTCGTCGCCTCCGATGAATTTTAGCCTGAGCCATCCGACCAAAATTAAATGGCATACAGTAGAAATATCTCCAATAAATTTCTTCTCAGTTTCTTGGCCATTAGACTCATCAATTTTCAATTTCTACCCATTAAAATTTGAAATTGACATTTCACTTATTTCGGCTATTACTTCGGCATTCAATTTAGGCCATTCCCTTCCTCCTCTTCGCATATAAATTGAACCACAGCCTCCTCTCCTCATTTCCTACTTGTATTGAACACTAGCAAACCAGAAATCCAGCCAAAAAGATATAAAGGAGTATTCTCTCGGTTGGTATTTTCCAGCAATTTCTTTTCCAGCCGATCTTCTGATAACTCGTTCTTCATCGTCCGAACTCCAAATCCAATGATGCTTTTTCCTAACTTCATATAAATTCATAATATATCTCCTAGTATATACTTTATAATTTTTGGAATTTATTTGAATTTATTTTTTTTGGTTCTTCGCATATAGATTACGACTATTTCGAAGAGTTCAATTTCGACGATTCGCAGCATCAAGACTTCGAGCAAGGTAAGTCACACCTTTGATCATGTTGTTCCTAGTAATTCAAATTATTTATATTGTTTTTAAATTCCATTTAAATTCTAGTTATGCCCAATTCCTTTGTGTATAGCCAAATTTGACTCTGAACAATCATGCCTTGTCACCCTAGATGAGAACCTAGTTAGTACATTAGTATTAAATGGAAAATTTTATAGAATTGCTTAACCATGCTTAGAATAATTCAGGTGGGAAGAATTGTTGCACATAAAATGATGATTTATAAAATCTATTCTTGACTTCAGTGAGTCAAGAAGGTATATTAAATCTTTCAAAGCAAACTATAAAAATTGGTTTAGACTTAGGTAAATGGTTACATGGTGGGTGCTTGCTGGCATGCGTTGTTATTTGGTGACACAATATTGATTGCTAAGCACAAGGGGTATATGGTTGGTGCCTACGTCAGTTAAGGACCGGTCTGTGAGCTACTGTTGCAAAGCCCTATCGTACTACCACAAGGCTGGTATGGGACAGTCCTAGCTGATTAATTTGCAGGTCCCAACCTAAGTCTCGTTGTAGGTTGAAACTGAGCGTGGCATAGGCCATAAGAAGTCTCACTCAGCTCAAGAGGGGGCTCCAACTTGTGGATTCAAGTTGTGATGAAACCTCAATGTTGGTTTGGCTAGGTTGAAGGCTTTACATTATAAAGGCCTTGTCATGATCTCCTCGCCGCACACCAAAGGAAGTGTGTTTATCCGGTGGCAATATAGGATGATCATATCTTGTGGGTAAAGCTGTACAACCTCTGCAGAGTGTATAATCTATCGTAGATAGTCGTGCCCACAGTCATGGGCAAGCTAAGTAAAGCTTTTCATGGATTAGACTTTGTTTTCAAAATGGTTTTACAAAATGCTTATGGATGGATGGAATCCATATGAGATCTTTTTGGGAAAAATGGTCCATGTGGGATGCCCGTGGATAGATTGGTGTTTGGTCGGAGCCTGCACTAACAATATTATTTTATTAAAATCTTGTTTCTATCTATTGTATCAAATTCAGCTTTTGAATCTACTTACAGTATTTACTTCAAATTTTGCTTTATGCTCAATTAATCGTACCATGCCTTCCTTTGTCAATCCTTATGCATGCATTAACTCTGTTAAACCTCCTGGTGTAACTTGTGGAGTACTTTATGTGCTCACGTTGCTCAATTCACCTTTTTTCAGAGGATGTCTTCGACTTCGGTGAGAATCAGGAGTATAGGCCGCGTCTTACTATCGTTTGCCTGTGGGCAGCCTTAATGGGCTTCTTCCGCTTCGGTTTTTCCTTTCGCTGCTTATATTTAATTTTGGTTTATAGACCATTGATATAAACTTTGGCCATCAGGCCCAAATTTAGTTAAATAAAGTTTGTCACTGTGCATGATATTTGTCTTTGTTATCCACTGTAACATCCTGATTTTCAGAGCCTTTTTGAAGCTTTTGAAATAAAATTCACCATTTGAATTTTTCTGGAATTAATTAAAGCTTAAATGAAATTTTTATGAATTAAAAGGATTTAATATGATTAAGTTAAACATTAAATTATGCCAAAAGTATTTTATTTGAGTTCCCTGATCCTCAAGAGTTTTTCTGGCATTTTATGTGATTTTTCTGGATTTATTTGCTATTTTCTAGAGCTCAAAAGTATTTGTTTGAATTTCTGGAAAAAGAAAAAGAAAAACCAGTCGGTCGAGCCGCAACCGCTTCCACCCCCACCGCGTGTCAGCCATCCAGAACCCCGCCCCGCATCGCAGCCGCCCGCTTTTAGCAAGTCGTACTCGTATACGAGTAGGACTCTCAGGTTGTATCCCACCCGGACTCGTACTCGTGGCCGACCAGGACACCTCTACGACCGGGTATAAAAGGGCCCGAACCCCTGGTGTCTCCCTCGTCCCAAGTCAAGCCTCGCCTCCGAGTTGAGCCGCAAACCGAAGTCGTGCCGCCCGCCGCTGTGGTCGTGCCCTGCCGGAGCCCGAGGTCGTGTCGTCCTCGCCTTCGCCGATCCGCCGTCGCCGGTAAGTCCCGCCACCGTCCCTAGACACCGCCGACCAGATCCCGCCGCCATCCGTGGTCGTAGATCCGTGGTCGTAGATCCGTGTGCCGTAGACCCGTGTGGTCGTAAGGTTCTACGACTACGTTGTAGAGCCTTAGTCGTAAGCCGTAAAGCCACCGGTAAGTTTGATCATGTGGTCGTAAACGACTTCATGGTCGTAAGTCTGCCTGAGTAGTCGTAGCCGCTGAGTAGTCGTAGCCGCTGTGCAGTCGTAGCTGCCCGTGTGGTCGTAGTCGTAGATTGTTCTCTGTGGCCGTAGTCGTAGATTGTTCTCTGTGGTCGTAGTCGTAAGTTTCCTAGTGTAGTCGTAGTCGTAGATTGTTCTCTGTGGTCGTAGTCGTAAGTTTCCTAGTGTAGTCGTAGTCGTAGATTGGTTTGTGGTCGTAGTCGTAAAGTTCTTCGTGGTCGTAAAGTTCTTCGTGGTCGTAAGGTTCTTCGTGGTCGTAATTTCTCTGCGTGGTCGTAGGGATCCTTTGTGGTCGTAACGACTACCCGTCTGTCTCTTTTTCTCTGAATTAAAACTTCCCAGAGCCCGTTCTCCTTCGTCCTAGCTCCGATTGCCCCGATTCTTTTTCCTAAATTCATCTAAAACTGAGCTCTATCTTTTGGTTCAATTTTGAGAATTTTTGGAGTTCATTTGAATTTTATTTGATTTTATTTTGTGTTTCGATTGCGTTCTCTCTCGTTAGATCACGCGTTCGAAGGAGCGGAAGTTGGATTTGAAGATCAAGAGCCGTCAACTGAGCAAGGCCAAGGCAAGTCGTATTCTTTGATCATGTTGAACCCAGTTTGCAATCTATTATTTAATTATTTTGGTTTAAATTATCATGCATCGCTACTTTTATTCAAACCCTTGTATTGGTAGTTATCATCCCAATTGGTTATTTCCCTCCTTGATGTTTTGGAATACCTTGATGCCATTGTCAACTTAGGTTGGGAATTTAATTAGTGATGCTATGTTATTTGTCACATTGGGTTGGTACGATTAGAATGCTTAGCCTTGCTTATTTCGCGAAATGGTTCATCATCACATGTGGTTAATTAATCTTGACTTAATGATATACTTGAATGTGGTGGTTAACCACGATTATAAAACTTGTTCCCA
Organism: Dendrocalamus latiflorus; assembly: GCA_017311315.1. Lineage (NCBI taxonomy): Eukaryota > Viridiplantae > Streptophyta > Magnoliopsida > Poales > Poaceae > Dendrocalamus > Dendrocalamus latiflorus. Next base: position 29,052,774 of record CM029612.1, on the reverse strand, counting down.
TGGCATGGGTAGTGTCATTGGTGTTGGTTATACAAAATTGGTTTTCACTTGGGCGATTGATCGTGCAGTAAAGGGGGTGCTGAATGCACATGGGATGTGGATGCTTCGCCTGGGTAATTCTTAAGGACTTAACTTTGTGCGCCATTGATCTGAGCTAAGTCGTGCAAACCTCATGTCTAGTATGGGATAGACCTGGCATAATAATTTGTGAAGTCTCCATTTTGGTTTTGCTACCGATGTTGTTGTGGCGCAAGAGGGGGCAATTATCGACTAGGGGGTTACCCTACTCGACGGCGAAACCCTAGCGAGTGGGATCAGGTGGAGATGGATCATTGTAAAAGCCTTGTTGTGATTATCTTTATCGTGAGGATTATCACATCGTGTGGGTACAGTTGTGCAACCTCTGCAGAGTGTAAAACTATTCGAATAGCCGTGTCCTCGGTCATGGACAATGCTCGGTGATTTCACCCGAGGGGTAGAGTTTTTATGAAATCTGGTTGGGTTGAGCTGGGAAGTGAACGGTTAGTTCACTTGTGATTATATTCAATTCCTTGGATTATTTATTTAACGTCCTTTGTTAAAGTTGCTTTTCAATCTATGTATGATATTTACTTCAATTGTCGCTTTCTGCAAAACTAACCTTTCAGCCATCCATTGTTAAGCCTTGCATATTATATTGCATTCATTTGTTACAAACGGCTTGCTGAGTACCAATGTACTCACGGCTTTATGCCCCTGTTGCTCAGTTGAGGAGGAGGAGTATCACCAGCAGGAGGTTCCAGAAGGAGAGTACTTCAACGTCTTCGCGGATTAGGCTTCGTTCTCCACTCGATAGCCTATGGGCGTGTCGATTGGCTGCTGTGCTTTCTTTTGGATTTCCGCTGCTAGTTTTTGTTAAGCACTTCAGGCTAATAATTGTAAGCTTGGCCATAAGGTCGTACTCTGATTATTATTAATATAGTTTGGTTTTTCCTGAGAATATCGTGATGTGGATGATATTTACCTTTGTTCATACTGTGTGCACTAGCGTGATCCTGGACTAGTGCAGAATACACAGGAGAGTCCGGATTTGTATATTCGGGTCTCTACATCCACTGTATGCACTAGCTGATCCTGGACTAGTGCGATTACCACAGAGGGTTTCAGAGTTGTTCCTCCGGGATCCGATAGAAGTGTCCATTCTTATTGCAATCAAAGCATTTGACATTCTTTGAGTGCTTACATTGTGCCTTGTCTTGTTATTCTCCTTCTCATTGGAGATGAAGCCAATGCCTCTCTTGTCATTGAGCTTTCTTTGATTGCTCGAAAGCTTGTCAAGAGAGGCCTTCTTTCTATAGAATTTCTCCAAGACATTTTTCAATTTTATGACTTAGACCTTGAGCTCATTATTTTTCTCTATAATATTAGTCTCAACAAGCATAGAAGAAGTAAAAACATCTATTTTTGAGCAACATGGCATATAAGGCAAATCATCACAAAAGGTGGATATACTAACCTTAGATAAAATGCAAGAGTGAGGAGCTACATATGGTATATCATCTAGTAAATTACATACAATGCTTATATCCACCTTAGGCTTAAAATATTTCTTGAGAAGGAGAATTTCGTGTTCTCCTTTTAGCTTATTATAATCATTTTGAAGAGAGACATGCTCATTCTTCAAAGTCTTATACTTAGCTTTCTCTCTCCCAAGATATTCATTTAGCCCTTCTAGCATATCTATCAACTCATCATAAGAAGGTTCATTACTATCATTTACCTTCTTGTTACCTTTTGCCATGAAGCATTGAGTTGATGTGGAGGGATTTGTGGATTCTACATTGTCGGAGCTAGAGGATGAGCATTCTTCTCCCAACATCCACTCTTGTATGCAATCCTTATCAGTTGAGGTGGATATTTCATAATCATCTTGAATTTTAGTCCACATCTCATGAGCTCTCTCGAGATTGCATATTGTATTGAATACCTCTACACTCAAAGCACTAAATAGAGCATTAGTAGCTTGAACATTGAGATGTGAGCAATTCTGTTCCTCAATTGTTAGAGAAAGAGGATCCAATAGAGGAGAAAAACCCACATCTACAATCCGCAAAATAACATGTGATGTGGATTTTTCAATTAGCATAATTCATGCCGTCAAATAGAGGTGATTCATCTAGGTGCACTATATTACTAGTCACTGTCCTTTAACTCTCTAGACAGTAAAGCTAAATAAATGAGAAATCAAGCTCTAATACCACTTGTAAGATCGAGGACGCCAACTAGAGGGGGTTGAACAGACGGTTTTAAAATTCTCTTTCGCTAAAACCAAGTTTGTAATGTGAAAATATAAATCAATTTGATTTAGCACAAATAAGGCCTAGATCAACTAGATTCACCTAAGTGCATCAATAATCTAAGTCTATGTCAAAGATTTGCAATTCTAGGATGAAAACCAATCAATTTAATTCTATGAATATAGATTGCTTGAATGTAAATTGAGCACAAGAGAACAAACCATAATGACATGATTCCTTTTTACTGTGGTGTTCAGAGACTTACCAGTCTCCCGCAATCCACGTTAAGGTAAACTCGAACTAATTAGACCAGCTCCATGAGTTAAGCCAAACACCTCAATCCACTAGTGGTGGCTCTTTTCTGCTCTAGGTAGATGAGCTCTAACCTTCACAACACGTCGGGTCTTCTCACAACCTTTTTTAAGAAGATCACTGCGCACGACACCTCCAACACTGTCTAGGAGTCGGCAACCTCTAAGAGTGACAAGTTAAGCCCCTTGCTTGACTCTCAAATGTGCAACGAGTGGATGAGCTTACATGGATATGAAATCCACCTCTAAATGCAACACATGTAATCTAGAGTCTTTCGCCGTGCTCACAAGGTGCAACACATAAAATTGAAAGGAGACCCTCACACTAGCTCAAGAGAGTAAAATAGAGTACCAAAGATTGTTCTTCAACCGCCACAAGGGGGTATTTATACCCTACACAATGAAACTAGCCGTTGGGGACAAAAATTAGGAAATCCGGTAGTACCGCTGGCTTGGGGCCGGTACTACCTCTTCCCTTGTAATGGTTATAAAACTAACTGTTACATAATAGAATCGGTAGTACAGTCAACCATTGTTCTGTACTACCGAATGCAGTAGAATCGCTTCACACATGCAGAACTACCAATTTCCTTGAAAGAGAGAACCTTTTAAAAGGTGCCTCTCTAAAAAAATGTACCGTAGATAAATCGATTGTACCACAACTCTGATCGTACGGCTCTACACATGTCGATAGTACCACAGACTAGTCTGACTGCTCACACAGAGCTAGCACTACCTGTCTTCGACCACACAAGTCTTCAACCACGTTGGGTGCTCGATGTTTGACCACGTTGGGTCGACTATGTTGGTTCGATCACGTAGCTTCACCAACTGACGTGGTATTTCTGTGGTCTCAGTGCCGGTAGTTCCGCCCAACAGTCGTATCGCACGACACATAGCGGTAATTCTGATTTTTCTGAAAAGTGCATATACTTCAATATATTTTGTAAAATATATTTGCAAATTATAGTATCATGCATACAAGGATTAACAATGATAGCTAACAATTTGCAAAATACACTTGCACACTTTTGGAATTATGACACAAGTTATAGGTACATGGACTCAATATATTTGCAAAATACATTCACAAACCTAAGTTACATGCTACAAGAATTATGTATGAGCTTCAGCCATTTGCAAAATATATTTGCAAATATAAGCATCATACCACAAAGAGTTGGAAACATGGGCTTTAAACACTTGCAAAACACATTCGCAATATATAGTCCCACGTTACAAGGATTCAAAGCACGAGTCTCAACTATTTATAAAACACATTTGCAAATATAAGCATCATGCCATGGAGAGCTAGACCAACTGAAATTTCAGCTATCAACACATGATGACACTCAAGTTACTAGATAAGACTTCTCTTAATAGTACGGTAACCTATACTAGCAATCTGGTCTTCTAACCAAACACCACGACCAGTAAAAAACTATGAATACATTCTTAGCCCAACTACTCATACCTTTGTCTTGAGCATCCTCTTGAACCTTGATGATACACAACTTCTCTTTAAGTTCAGGTCTTTGTCTTGATATGTATCAATCCATGATGCATGCTTCACTTAACTCCATCAACACATGATGGGTCTTTACTTGATTTGATGATCAACACATGATCATCTCCTCTTTTAGAATCTTGATGTGCATCAACACATGATGCATCTCTTCTTTAGGATCTTGATTAACTCATGATCATTTACTCTTAGATATGCATTAACTCATGACGTCTCCTCTTCTTGATGCCTTCAACTCATGAAACCATCTTCCATCTCGTTTTTTGACTTGATGATCTTCAACACATGAAGTCATCTTTATTTGTGGAACCTAACATGTTCATCCAACTCATGAAAAATGTTAGTCACAAATCAATTAACATTAATTACCAAAAATTTACCATTAACTCATAATGGAGGGTGGAAGATTCTATAATCTTCTATTTTTGGTAATTCATGATAATCTCAACAAATAATGAGATAGAAAATGATTTACGAATATATAACATATTGTAACAACCCAGGTTTTTATAAAAATAAATAAATAAAATAAATTAAAATAAGTATTTTTGTGCCTAAATTTTATTTTTGGTTTTTCCCTAGATTTTCTGTTTCTGAAAAAGCCTGATTTGAAAAGTAAATTAAATGAAAACCCAAAACTAATTATTGAATAAAAGGATATTTTGATTTTCTATAAAAATCCTACTTTAAATTAATTATTTGGATTTTATTTGGTTTTCTGAGTTTTTTGGAGTTTAAAATCTATTTTTGAAATTAAATAGTATTTTTAGTATGAAAATTAAATACCAACATTAGTTGGAAATATTTGTATTAAGTCCAAAATGTCACCAGGAGCTTCTGTAAATTTTCTTGGAATTTTTGGAAATTATTTCATATTTTTCTGGGCTTTAAATGCTTTTATGGTATTATCTGAAAATCAAAAATCAAAAATTAAATTCAAAATACCTTCCCTCCCCTTCGGCCGACACGTGTGCGGACCAGATCCGCCCACGTGCTCTCTCTCCGGCTCATCCCCACCACTCGCCTCATCCCGCCTTCCCCTCCTCTTTGGGCGACACGTGGCCGGCCGATCCATCGTCCACCCTTCCTTCCTCCTCGCCCTCCAATCCTAATCCGACCGCCCGCGTTTTCCCCTCCCTCTCCCGCTAACAGGCCGGGCCCGCCTGTCAGGGCCTCCTTCTTCCCCGCGGGCCCGCCTGTCAGGGCCTCCTTCTTCCCCGCGGGCCCGCCCCTTCTTCCCCGGCCACGCCCCCACTCCCCTCTTCCCCAGCCACGCCCCCACTCCCCTCGCGCCACGCCCCACCACTCCGCCCTTCTCATGCCCGTCGCCACTCCCCGCACTCCCCACCTCCCCCGCAACCGCCGCTCATCCCTGATTCCTCCGGCGACCAATCATCGCCGCCTCCGCCCTCTGCCCCCTATTTAAACCCCCGCCCGGCACCACCCCTCTCCGCCCCACCTCGCTCCGCCTCCTTCTCCCTCTCCTGAGCCCCTAGCGCCCCGCGTCGTGCTCCTTCTTCCCGAGCGCCGTCGGCGGCTCCGACGAGCAATCACCGCCGACCCGAGCTTTCTCCTCCCCATCCGACGCCACCAACACCTCCGCCGGGCTCGCGTGAAGCTTCCCCACCGCTCCCTCAGGCACGAGCGTCGCCGAAGCACCCCGCCCGCCGGAGCCGAGCGCTGCCGCCGCTTCACCGTCGCCGCCGGCCACCTCCGCTCGTCGCCAAGCTCTACCGAAGGTACCATAGTGTTCCCCTCGGCCTCCTCTTCCTTCTCCGGCCATCGCCGCCCGCCGCCAGCCACCGGAGCGTCGCCATTGCAGCCGGGCCTGAGCTCCACCCCGCCGACGCCATGCCACGTCGGCACGGGCAGTGAGGTGGCTGCCGACGTGGTCGCCACCGTGCGCCGCGTGTGCGCCACCTCGGCACCCAGCTCGCCCCGTCAGCGCCACGTGCGCACGGTCAAACCCCCGTGCCACCTCGGCCTTTTCCCCTCGCCATGGACCAGGGCCCACATGTCAGTGACATGTCCGAAATTCCACTCATGGCTGACGGAATGCTGATGCAGTAATCGGATTTTTCAGTTGAAAAATAATTCAGCCGAAAATAAAATCCTTGCTGACGCCATAATTCAGTTTTTCCTTTAGAAAAATAATTCCAGAAAATCCCTTTTTCCATTTTCTCTGATTTTAAACTTCCCGAAGCCCGTTCTCCTTCGTCCTAACTCCGATTGAGCCCATTCAAATTTCTAAATTCATCAAAAATTCCCCTCTATCCATTTCTAGCCTCAATTCAAATATTTGAACTCAATTTGAATTTATTTGAATTTAGTGGGTTATTTTCACGTGTAGACTTCGACAATTCAGGAAAATTCTTCGACGAAGATTCAAACCAAGTTGAAGAGCAAGGCAAGTCACACTCCTTGATCATGTTGATCCCAGTTTTTAAAATAAAATTATGTTAATTTAAATTATATTGCTTGCATACTTTTATTCAACGTATTTCAATTCAGTTTTAAATTTAGCTATTGCCTACTTGTTATCACCTCCATTGATATTGAACTTCCCTTGTACCTTGTCATCCTAGATTAAAACTCTAGTTAATACACTAGTATGGCTAGAGATTTATGATTAGCAAATGCTTAGTCCTACTTAGAAAATATCTATGGGTTGGGATACTTTTTCACATAAAATGATGAACTTTTCACATGAAATGATAAGTTTCCTAAATGAACTCTTGACTTTGGTGAGTCAAGGAGGTTTACGAAATATTTTGAAAACAAAATATAAAACCTGGTTTAGACTTAGGCAATTGGTTAGATTGGTGGGTGCAGGCATGCCCTGTTGGTCGGAGCCGCAGTGGTTGACTGTCGTGCACAGGGGTACGTGGTTGGGCCTAAGTCAGATTAAGGACCCAATCTGAGTCAAGTCGTGTAACAGCCCAGGTTTTTGTTAAAATAAAAATAAATAAAGAAATAAATAAAAATCAATTAAAATTAAAATTTAATCTAAAATAAGTGTTTTTGGTTGCCTAAAGTTTAAATTTGGATTTGCCTTGAATTTCTGTTTTTGAAAAAGCTGGATTTGAAAAGCATTTTCAGAAAAAACCTAAAATTATTATTAAATAAAATGATATTTTGATTTTATATGAAAATCCTAGTTCAAATTAATTATTTGGAGTTATTTGGCTTTTATTTGGTTTCCTAGATTTTCTGGAGGTCAAAAATGTATTTTTGAAATTAAAAAGTATTTTAAAGTATGAAAATTAAATACCAACATTAGTTGGAAATATTTTTATTAAGTCCAAAATGTCACCAGGAGCTTCTGTGAATTTTCCTGGAATTTTTGGAAGTTATTTGGTATTTTTCTGAGGCCAATCGAATTTTCTGGGATTTTCTGAAAATCCTAAATTAAAAATCAAAAATAAAAATCCCCTCCTCTCCCTCCGGCCGCCACGTGGACGGCCGGATTGCGCCCACGTCACACCGCCGCCTCATCCCGCCTTCCCCCTCCGGATGCCCGCCACGTCGCCCCCACTCCCATCCACCCGTCCGCCCCTCTCTCTCTCTTACCGCCCGGCCCCACCCGTCGGCAGACGCCCCGCTCACCCTCCTCTCTCTTCTCTCCCCGGCCCACCCGCCAGCGCCTTCCCCTCCCCTCTCCCGCTGCCGCCCGGGCCCACCGGTCAGGGCCTCCTTCCCCGCGCCTCTTCTTCCTCCTCCCGCTCGGCCGCGCCTTCACCGCCGCCATTCCCGCCGCCTCCCCGTTCGCCCGGATCTGGCCCTTTCTCCCTCTCTCCTCTTCCCCGACGCGACTCCGCCATTCCCGCGCCCGAATCCCCCCATCCCCGCGCCGTGTCCCCCTAATTCCGCCGTAAACGCCGCCGCCCCGCGCCATCTCCGGCGAGAGATTCCCGCCGGCCCGTTGCCCTCCGCCCCCTATAAAAGCCTCCCCCGGCCTCCCCTCAACCCGCACATCCTCACCCTCTGCTCCCCATCCCCTCCCGGCCACTCCATCGCCGCCGCACCGCGAGACCCGAGCTCGCCGCCGCCTCAGCTCGCCGCCAGCTCGCCGCCGTTCGCCTCCGGTAAGCACGCGGCCACCGCCATGCTCCCCGTCACCCCCTCGTCCCCCTCCGCCCCTCGCCGACGGCCGTCGCCCGCCGGAGCGCCGGCGAAGCCCGCTCCCCCGTGCGCCCTCCGGCCAGCCTCCCACGTCGGCGTCTCCGTGCCTACGTGGCCGGTGACATGGCGCCACGCCAGCGCCACCTCGCCCTGACCGAGCCCCGTCAGTGCCACCCGCCTCCCCCCTGCCACCTCAGCCGCCTTCTCCCTCCCTGGACCCGGTCCATGGACCGGGGCCCATCTGTCAACGTGACCACCCTCAGTGCTGACGTCATGCTGACGCGGAAATCCGGTTTTTCAGTTGGAAAATAATTCGGCCGAAAAAGGAAATTCAGTGCTGACGCAATAATCCAGAATTTCCTTTAGAAAAATAATCCCAGAAATTCCCTTTTTCCATTTTCTCTCTTTTCAAACTTCCCGGAGCCCGTTCTTCTTCATCCTAACTCCGTTTGAGCCCATTCAAATTTCTAAATTCATCAAAAATTCCCCTCTATCTATTTCTAGCCTCAATTCAAATATTTGAAGTCAATTTGAATTTAATTTGAATTTATTTGAATTTGGTGGGTTATTTTGACGTGTAGACTTCGACGATTCGGGAGATTTCTTCGACGAAGATTCAAACCAATTTGAAGGGCAAGGCAAGTCACACTCCTTGATCATGTTGATCCCAGAATTGCAAATAAAATTATGTTGATTTAAATTATATTGCATGCGTATTTCTATTCAGCGTATTTCAATTCAGTTTTAAATTTAGCTATTGCCTACTTGTTAATCCCTCCATTGAATTTGAATTCCTCAATACCTTGTCACCCTAGATTCAAACTCTAGTTAATACAATAGTGTTGGCTAGAGAGTTTAATCAAATGCTTAGCCCTGCTTAATCATATGATTTTGTTTTGGGATGTCTTTCGCATAAAATGATGACCCTGTTTACATAAAATGATATGTTCTCTTGACTTTGGTGAGTCAATGAGGTTTATGAATTATTTTGAAAACAAATATAAAATCTGGTTCAGACTTAGGCAATTGGTTAGAGTGGTGGGTGTAGGCATGCCTTGTTGGTTGGAGCCGCAGTGGTTGATTGTCGTGCACGGGGGTATGTGGTTGGGCCTAAGTCAGATTAAGGACCGGTCTGTGAGCTACTGTTGCAAAGCCCTAATCGTACTACCACATGGCTGGTATGGGACAGCTCTGGCTGAATAATTTATGAAGTCCCAACCTGGGTCAAGTCGTAGGTTGAAAGTGAGCGTGGTTGGTGCCATGTGAAGTCTCACTTGGGCGAGCGTGGTTAAGCCATGAGAAGTCTCGTCTAGGCTCAAGAGGGGGTCCCGGTCTGGTGGATTCCTTACTGGGGTGAAACCTTAGAGTTGGCTCGACCAGGTTGAAGGCTTTGCATTGTAAAGGCCTTGTCACGATCTCCTCGCCGCACACCTAAGGAAGTGTGTAACTCGCGTGGCAAAAAGGGATGATCGTGTCTTGTGGGTAAAGCTGTACAACCTCTGCAGAGTGTATAACCTATCCTGGATAGCCGTGCCCACGGTCATGGGCATGCTGAGTAAAAGTTTTTCATGGATTAGCTTTTGATTTTCAAAAATGTTTTCGAAAACCTTGTGGATGGATGGAATCCATGAGAGATTGTAAACCTTACGGATGGATGGAATCCGTAAGAGTTTGAAATCTGGTGAATGGATGGAATTCATCAGAGTTGCGCAGTGAAAGCGTGTGGATGGATGGAATCCATACGTGATCTTTTGGAAAAGATGGTCCGGGTGGGATGCCCGTGGATAGGTTGGTGTTTGGTCGGAGCCTGCACTGACGGTAATATTTTCAATTACAAGTACTGTTTTACTTATTGTATCAAGTTCTGCAATTTCAATCTATTTACTGTATTTCATTAAATGCTGTTTTATGCAAACTAACCCTATGAGCTTCCATTGAAGCCTTTATCATTATATTGCATTTCTCCGTGTGACTTGCGGAGTACAAGTTTGTACTCATTGTTGCTATCTCCACACAGAGGAAGACGACTTCGACTACGGTGAAGACCAGAACGAGTAGGCCACGTCTTGCAGTTGTTTGCCTGTGGGCAGGCTTGGGCTTCGCCTTTTTCAGCTTCGCTTCCGCAGTTTCTTTTGCAGTTATTTTTTTGCCAATGTGCACTGATGTAAACGCTGGCCATAAGGCCGTACACTTTAAATTAAATAAAAGTCATTATGCTTGGTATTTATCTTTGTTGTTCACTGTGTGCACTAGCTGATCCTGGACTAGTGCGATTTACACAGAGGATCCAGGAGTCGTTGCTCCGGGTTCCGACAGAGATGGTATCAGAGCCTTAATGACTCCAAGACGTGACCCTAGGTAGAATAGATTGGTCAGACCATAAGGACTTATTTTTAATAATCAGTAGTTTCAAAAGTTTTGCTTAAACCTTATCTTTCAAATCTTTGCTCATCCTTATCTCTCAATTCTTCCTCACCTTTGTATTATCATTCCAAAAACTTATTCCTAACTTACCTCTCGTTCAAACAATTGTAGATGAACACTTATGATGATGCACCCAATGATGGATGGAGTATGGGTCTTTGTCGACTCCTTCGTCGTTTAAGATTTCAACGTCGAGCTATCTACATACATAAACAAGATCGCCATGGAGACCGGATAGTGGGACATCGCTTCACTCTACTCATTACCAAGCAAACTAGACAAGGAAGTCTACGTCTTCGCTTCAAGGGAAATGGATACTCGTTTAACAGAGCCAGACAAGAAGCCGCTCGTAAAGCAGTCCTTCGACTATGCCACCTCTTCAGTCTCCGCATTGAAGGAGCTCGTATTGTGCCTCGACAGCCACGAAGGATGACTCCAAGACGACCCTTAACCCTTTAGGATAAGTTGTTTAGCTAGTTAATAAAACGTTGTTATGAGCTGTCAGTTTTCTCTTTTGTCGACAGCCAAAACTATTAATTAATAAAAGGGTTTTGTTGAGCTTTGTTGGGTTGTGCAAAATATCCCCTATTCCCCCTTTGCCTTGAGTCTCCTCTCTCCTAATTCTTAAAGCACCCAGCAGATGGTTAACACAAGGAGCAACAACAACGACAATGTTCACGACAACAACACTACTGGCAACCAGGCTGCACCTATCCCTCCACCACCTCCTGCCAATGGACCGGATTGGGCTCAAATGATGGCCAATCAGAATCAGCTTATCCAACTACTAGTGCAGACCATTAACAACCCTGCACAACCTGCTCCACTAGTGCCAGCACAAGCTCCCCAGCCAAGCCTGGCTGAATTTATGAGGTTGCGTCCCCCGACCTTCTCCAGCAGTGCTGACCCCATGGATGCAGATGACTGGCTTAGAGTCATAGGCAAAAAGCTGGACATCATCCAATGCAGTGATCGGGAAAAAGTCTTATTCGCTTCTCATCAGCTGAACGGACCAGCGTCAGAATGGTGGGACACCTACACCGCTGCTCATGCCAACGCACAAGCCATAACATGGGATGGGTTTATGCGGAGTTTCCGCAAAGCTCATATTCCAACCGGCACCATCACTCTCAAGAAAAGGGAATTCCGAACTCTGCGCCAAGGAAGCTGCACCGTGAATGAGTATCTACGGAAGTTCAACCAATTGGCACGTTACGCGCCAGAAGACGTTGCTACCGATGAAGCTAAGCAGGAAAGGTTTCTTGAAGGACTCAATGATGACCTGTCGGTTCAACTTCTCTCCAACGACTACACTGACTTCCATCAGCTGGTCAGCAAGGCGATTCGCCAAGAGTCTAAGCACCAAGAAATGGAGAATCGGAAGAGACGGATGAACACCCAGCACCTGAACACCAGAAGCTTGCCCAGGCTCAGAAGGACTCCACCACAGGCCAACAGATTGCAGTCTTCTTCAGCCGAAGAACAAGTCCAGACCAACACTTTCCCCAACATCGAAGACAACAAAGCCTTGACAATTGGCTTCCCAAAGGACTCCAACCCTGCAGCCGGAGTCACCTATTTCAACTGTCATGATACCGGGCATTACGCCAACAACTGCCCCAAGAAGCAACAGGTAGTGAAGAATGGAACATCAGGAGCACCAACTGCCAACCACCTTCAAGCAGGAAGAAAAAGGCCCCAGAAGTTCGTGAAAGGACGACTGAATCAGATCTCGGCACAAACCATGCAGGGTAAGATCCAAACCCATTTCTTTGCTAGCCCGTGCGAATCTCGGGGACGAGATTCTTTTTAAGGGGGGTAGATTGTAACAGCCCAGGTTTTTGTTAAAATAAAAATAAATAAAGAAATAAATAAAAATCAATTAAAATTAAAATTTAATCTAAAATAAGTGTTTTTGGTTGCCTAAAGTTTAAATTTGGATTTGCCTTGAATTTCTGTTTTTGAAAAAGCTGGATTTGAAAAGCATTTTCAGAAAAACCTAAAATTATTATTAAATAAAATGATATTTTGATTTTATATGAAAATCCTAGTTCAAATTAATTATTTGGAGTTATTTGGCTTTTATTTGGTTTCCTAGATTTTCTGGAGTTCAAAAATGTATTTTTGAAATTAAAAAGTATTTTAAAGTATGAAAATTAAATACCAACATTAGTTGGAAATATTTTTATTAAGTCCAAAATGTCACCAGGAGCTTCTGTGAATTTTCCTGGAATTTTTGGAAGTTATTTGGTATTTTTCTGAGGCCAATCGAATTTTCTGGGATTTTCTGAAAATCCTAAATTAAAAATCAAAAATAAAAATCCCCTCCTCTCCCTCCAGCCGCCACGTGGACGGCCGGATTGCGCCCACGTCACACCGCCGCCTCATCCCGCCTTCCCCCTCCGGATGCCCGCCACGTCGCCCCCACTCCCATCCACCCGTCCGCCCCTCTCTCTCTCTCTCTTACCGCCCGGCCCCACCCGTCGGCAGACGCCCCGCTCACCCTCCTCTCTCTTCTCTCCCCGGCCCACCCGCCAGCGCCTTCCCCTCCCCTCTCCCGCTGCCGCCCGGGCCCACCGGTCAGGGCCTCCTTCCCCGCGCCTCTTCTTCCTCCTCCCGCTCGGCCGCGCCTTCACCGCCGCCATTCCCGCCGCCTCCCCGTTCGCCCGGATCTGGCCCTTTCTCCCTCTCTCCTCTTCCCCGACGCGACTCCGCCATTCCCGCGCCCGAATCCCCCCATCCCCGCGCCGTGTCCCCCCTAATTCCGCCGTAAACGCCGCCGCCCCGCGCCATCTCCGGCGAGAGATTCCCGCCGGCCCGTTGCCCTCCGCCCCCTATAAAAGCCTCCCCCGGCCTCCCCTCAACCCGCACATCCTCACCCTCTGCTCCCCATCCCCTCCCGGCCACTCCATCGCCGCCGCACCGCGAGACCCGAGCTCGCCGCCGCCTCAGCTCGCCGCCAGCTCGCCGCCGTTCGCCTCCGGTAAGCACGCGGCCACCGCCATGCTCCCCGTCACCCCCTCGTCCCCCTCCGCCCCTCGCCGACGGCCGTCGCCCGCCGGAGCGCCGGCGAAGCCCGCTCCCCCGTGCGTCCTCCGGCCAGCCTCCCACGTCGGCGTCTCCGTGCCTACGTGGCCGGTGACATGGCGCCACGCCAGCGCCACCTCGCCCTGACCGAGCCCCGTCAGCGCCACCCGCCTCCCCCCTGCCACCTCAGCCGCCTTCTCCCTCCCTGGACCCGGTCCATGGACCGGGGCCCATCTGTCAACGTGACCACCCTCAGTGCTGACGTCATGCTGACGCAGAAATCCGGTTTTTCAGTTGGAAAATAATTCGGCCGAAAAAGGAAATTCAGTGCTGACGCAATAATCCAGAATTTCCTTTAGAAAAATAATCCCAGAAATTCCCTTTTTCCATTTTCTCTCTTTTCAAACTTCCCGGAGCCCGTTCTTCTTCATCCTAACTCCGTTTGAGCCCATTCAAATTTCTAAATTCATCAAAAATTCCCCTCTATCTATTTCTAGCCTCAATTCAAATATTTGAAGTCAATTTGAATTTAATTTGAATTTATTTGAATTTGGTGGGTTATTTTGACGTGTAGACTTCGACGATTCGGGAGATTTCTTCGACGAAGATTCAAACCAATTTGAAGGGCAAGGCAAGTCACACTCCTTGATCATGTTGATCCCAGAATTGCAAATAAAATTATGTTGATTTAAATTATATTGCATGCGTATTTCTATTCAGCGTATTTCAATTCAGTTTTAAATTTAGCTATTGCCTACTTGTTAATCCCTCCATTGAATTTGAATTCCTCAATACCTTGTCACCCTAGATTCAAACTCTAGTTAATACAATAGTGTTGGCTAGAGAGTTTAATCAAATGCTTAGCCCTGCTTAATCATATGATTTTGTTTTGGGATGTCTTTCGCATAAAATGATGACCCTGTTTACATAAAATGATATGTTCTCTTGACTTTGGTGAGTCAATGAGGTTTATGAATTATTTTGAAAACAAATATAAAATCTGGTTCAGACTTAGGCAATTGGTTAGAGTGGTGGGTGTAGGCATGCCTTGTTGGTTGGAGCCGCAGTGGTTGATTGTCGTGCACGGGGGTATGTGGTTGGGCCTAAGTCAGATTAAGGACCGGTCTGTGAGCTACTGTTGCAAAGCCCTAATCGTACTACCACATGGCTGGTATGGGACAGCCCTGGCTGAATAATTTATGAAGTCCCAACCTGAGTCAAGTCGTAGGTTGAAAGTGAGCGTGGTTGGTGCCATGTGAAGTCTCACTTGGGCGAGCGTGGTTAAGCCATGAGAAGTCTCGTCTAGGCTCAAGAGGGGGTCCCGGTCTGGTGGATTCCTTACTGGGGTGAAACCTTAGAGTTGGCTCGACCAGGTTGAAGGCTTTGCATTGTAAAGGCCTTGTCACGATCTCCTCGCCGCACACCTAAGGAAGTGTGTAACTCGCGTGGCAAAAAGGGATGATCGTGTCTTGTGGGTAAAGCTGTACAACCTCTGCAGAGTGTATAACCTATCCTGGATAGCCGTGCCCACGGTCATGGGCATGCTGAGTAAAAGTTTTTCATGGATTAGCTTTTGATTTTCAAAACTGTTTTCGAAAACCTTGTGGGTGGATGGAATCCATGAGAGATTGAAAACCTTACGGATGGATGGAATCCGTAAGAGTTTGAAATCTGGTGAATGGATGGAATTCATCAGAGTTGCGCAGTGAAAGCGTGTGGATGGATGGAATACATACGTGATCTTTTGGAAAAGATGGTCCGGGTGGGATGCCCATGGATAGGTTGGTGTTTGGTCGGAGCCTGCACTGACGGTAATATTTTCAATTACAAGTACTGTTTTACTTATTGTATCAAGTTCTGCAATTTCAATCTATTTACTGTATTTCATTAAATGCTGTTTTATGCAAACTAACCCTATGAGCTTCCATTGAAGCCTTTATCATTATATTGCATTTCTCCGTGTGACTTGCGGAGTACAAGTTTGTACTCATTGTTGCTATCTCCACACAGAGGAAGACGACTTCGACTACGGTGAAGACCAGAACGAGTAGGCCACGTCTTGCAGTTGTTTGCCTGTGGGCAGGCTTGGGCTTCGCCTTTTTCAGCTTCGCTTCCGCAGTTTCTTTTGCAGTTATTTTTTTGCCAATGTGCACTGATGTAAACGCTGGCCATAAGGCCGTACACTTTAAATTAAATAAAAGTCATTATGCTTGGTATTTATCTTTGTTGTTCACTGTGTGCACTAGCTGATCCTGGACTAGTGCGATTTACACAGAGGATCCAGGAGTCGTTGCTCCGGGTTCCGACAAGTCGTAGGTTGAAAGTGGGCGTGGTTGGTGCCATGAGAAGTCCCACTTGGGTGAGCGTGGTTGTAGCCATGAGAAGTCTCACTCAGGCTCAAGAGGGGGTCCCGGTCTGGTGGATTCCTTACTGGGGTGAAATCTTAGAGTTGGCTTGGCCAGGTTGAAGGCTTTGCATTGTAAAGACTTTGTCACGACTCCCCACCGCACACCTAAGGAAGTGTGTAATCTAGTGGTACAACGGGGTGATCGTGTCTTGTGGTTAAAGCTGTACAACCTCTGCAGAGTGTATAATCTATCCTGGATAGCCGTGCCCACGGTCATGGGCATACTGAGTAAAAGTTTTTCATGGATTAGACTTTGTTTTTCAAAAATATTTTCGAAAACCTTGTGGATGGATGGAATCCATGAGAGAATGAAAACCTTGTGGGTGGATGGAACCCATGAGAGAGATTGGAAGCTTGTGGATGGATGGAATCCACGAGTGTTTAGAAACGTGTGGATGGATGGAATCCATACGTGATCTTTTGGAAAAGATAGTCCGGGTGATATGCCCGTGGATAGGTTGGTGTATGGTCGGAGCCTTCACTGACGGTATTATTTTCGTTTACAAGTATTGTTTTTACATATTGTATTAAATTCAGCATTTTAATCTATTTACTGTATTTCTTTAAATGTTGTTTTATGCGAACTAACCCTATAAGCCTTCCATTGAAGCCTTTATCATTATGTTGCATTTCTCCGTGTGATTTGCAGAGTACAAGTTTGTAGTCACCTTGCAATCTGCAAACAGAGGAAGATGTCGTCGACTACAGTGAAGATCTAGACGAGTAGGCCGTGTCTTACTGTCGTTTGCCTGTGGGCAGGCTTGGGCTTCGCTATTATCAGTTTGCTTCCGTAGTTATTTGCTTTATTCATCTTTGCCAATGGACGTTGATGTAAGACTTGGCCATAAGGCCGTACTCTTTTATTTAATATAAGAAGTCATTTGTGCTTGGTATTTATCTTTGTTGTACTGTGCGCACTAGCTGATCCTGGACTAGTGCGATTTACACAGAGGATCCAGGAGTCGTTACTCCGGGTTCCGACACATATACACAATAATTGTATACTCTAGGATAAATTTTTCAAACAATGAACTCATTTGAATGTGAGTGTTTATTTTTGAGATTAATTGCTAACAAAACTTACTCATCTGGTTGTTAACAATCATCCAACATTAACACCTAATGGAGGAGCTAGATTTTTCAATCCTTTCGTTTGATGAATGATGACAACCCGATTACAATTGATTTAATTTAAATCAATCATGAGTATATATGAACTACACAAGTTTTATATAATCAAATGATACATTTCAAAGTATAGATTCTAATGTGTTGAAAGGGAAATATGGATCAATATGTGCGTACAAGAATGTGTAATAAAAACATATGTACATATTCAAGTTAGTCTGTTGGTGGGGTCCAACCTATATTTTGGATCAGAAGAATGCAATGAGATATATAAGAAACATGGCATCGAATGCATACCTCCATGATTTTTACCTTTACATCCAAATGAGACTAGACAATGTAATACTTCAACAAATATATTAGTCTCATATATAAATTTATCATTTAATCATATATTTAGAAGTGAGGAGTGCACCAAGATATAAGAATAAAATGTAGAACGCATACCTCCATGATTTTCACCGTTTTATCCAAATGAGACTAAACAATATCATAATCAATAAACAAGGTAGTCTCACGATTCTATTTGTCATTATCACCAAAACCAACTTAATGTAACTTGAACTTATAATGAGACCTTGTAATGTGGTTATTCCACCTAAGTCAATTAAAAACTGATGCTTGTAACTATCCAAACTGAGCACTACTGTACAACCAGAAGTCTAAGTGGGTACAACTTAGCTAATTAATTTGCGACAACCTAGCTTTGATTTTACCAGTTGGACGAATATGGGTGTCCGATAGAAACATTCCCACATGTCATAAGAGGGGGCTTCTGATTGGCCAATTAGAATCCTTCAGCGGTGAAACGTTAGTGGACTCCCTTTAGTGGGTGGAGTCGAGTTGGGTTGGCGTATTATAAAGGCCTTGTGATAATCAATTAGTCGCATACCTTTGGAAGTGTATCAGATGGACAGTATAAGTTGATTATTTCTTATGGGTAAAGCTGTATAGTAAAACTATTTGAATAGTCATGCGCACAATCAAGTGTGGCAAGGTGCATTTTCATATGGTAGATTTATGGTTTTCTTTTTAAATAAGCTTTTGGAAATCTAGGAGTGGTTAGAGCTCTTTGGTGTTTATTCTAGTAGCTAGAGTCAGTTAGGTAGATAGAATCTGATTCGTTGAACTTTGGCAGATAGAGCCTTAATATTAGTATTGGTAGCTAGAACTTTCACTAGAAAATATCTAGTTTCAATTATTGCAATTAGTTTGTCAAATTTGTCAAATGAATGCTTTGTAAAAATATGAAAATTTTGCAAACTGTTGCATTACTCAAAAGAACCATGATAAGCCTATTTTGTTAAGCCTTGCGTCTATATAGCTGTATTTTCTCAAGACTTGCGGAGTACTATATGTACTCACCTTGCAATTTACAAAACCATATCAGAGAATTACAAAAATGAAGGAGCAGTCCACGACTACTACGTGAGTAGCTTCAATGAAGGACTCTCGAAGAACTAGGTTGTGTTTCCCTAGTCAATTGCTTATGCGCCATCTTTAGAGTTTTATTTTGCTTCTGTTATCTTTTGTATGTTTGAGAGGTCTTGCAACCTCAGTTGTAATAAGTGGCCATAAGGCTAATATTCTTTTATTATTGTAATAAAGCATTATTTGGTTATGTATTCATCACTGTTCAATTGTATGCACTAGCTTTGATCTGGGACTAGTGTGGTAATACATAGAGGGTTCGGATCCAGGAAATCTGGTCCTAACAATAGAGCAACAAACAAACCAAAACAAAGACAAACTGCAACAAAAATTATTAGAAAGTAAGGCTAGATTATGGTTGAATATTCAGACTTGAATGGGCCCAGTTGAAGGTCGTATGAGAGAGAACGGACTTTTAAAAGTCAGATCGGCTGAGAAATTCAGAAAAACTAGAAGAGAGAGAAAGTAGATACTAACAAGTGGGGCCAAGGAATATTCCTGGGATCTTTCTTTGCCTAGATTTTTGGGAAAAAATAGTGAGGCTGACAAAGGGGACTTGCGGTTTTTAAACCGAGTCCACAGCATGGGGTTTGGGTTCCTGATGAGCTCTATGGAATAGGATCTAATACATGGGGTTCGTATGTCAGTGGCTCCGAGCTCGGTGGACTAGGTCTACAGTGAACTGATTTTTAGTTAGGGTGTGCCACGCCTGCACTAACGCGACAGCCACATGGGCAGTGTTGCTGAGCTGGCTACGGACATGGGCACTGATGAGGCGACGATGTCAACGGCGGCACACAGGGGCCAAGGGTCAGCAATGAGTAGTGGCGCAACTCCGATGATAGTGAATGACAAGGTTTTCGGCTGCTCAGAATAGCGCAAAAACAAAGGCGAGCGATGACGAACACACCGATGAGGTCACTGAGGTCAACAGTGAGCAGACGCAACCGGACAGTGAGGGCTAATGTCTCTACGAGGGTGTAGATCTGGCAGGCTCCATCTAGTATGAGCAGTAAGGTTGAGGGCAGTGAGGTGATGCTGAGGACAACGACGATGAGGCTCGAGACTTACTGGTGTTGGCAGAATTACTAGACGAAGACGAGGGCGGTGGTGAAGCTTTGATCTCCAGGGGCGTGTTTGGCAGGGCTCCAGCTCCCGGATTCATCTTTGGTGGAGCTGAAGCCGTGCCAAACGGACGGAGATTCACAAAAATCTGGAGCTGAGCAGGGTGAATCCACTTCAAAAATAGTACTACAGTGGTGACTTTTGAGGCGAAAGCTGGGTTTTGAGGACCGGGTGGCTCGGTGTGCAGAAAATGTGCGAGATGGTCAGCTTAAATGTTTTTTTACGCCAACCCAGATTATTCTAGTTAGTGCTGCGCTCTTATGTTCCCATGTCATCTTAGTTTAGGTGTCTCTTGCACAGCACTGTTTCGATTTGATGCGGTTGCTTCCTTTACCTTTCTTAAGCAAGTGGAAGTACGGATTACATCCATCTTTTGAAGCGTTTTCTCCTAGCTCAATCGCTATTTTCTTTCAATTATTGGTGGCATCTGTTAGGAAACTGGGTCCACGGTCAGAGTTCTGACATATTTGGGCACCCTACCGTAGACTATAAATAGGGACCTATACACCCTCATTATGTACACCGGATGCAATCTAAAGCAATAAAGAAAGACCAGGAGTTCTCTCTATCTCTCTGTGTTCAATCTATTGTTCTGTGATTGATTCGTTCTTATTCTAAGCAGAGGAATCGATCGGACTGGTTGCCAGCGACGGTTCCCCAACACGTTATCAGCACGACTTCGCTCTGGTGAACGAAGGTAATCATCGAAGCACAGATTGAATTTTCTAGATCGCTTTTGAATCTGTATTTTCTTTTCGCTTACTAGATTGAATCTCTACGGTGCAAATCCACCCTAATTTACCGCGAGCAGACTTGAAGTCGCCGGCACAATGCCGATCGGTAGATTGTGAAACGGGGTAGATGTTGATTGCACTGTAGATTAGAAACCATGCAAATCCGCCCCAAATCTACCGCGAGCAGATCTGAAATCGCCGGCACAATGTCGATCGGTAGATTGCAAAACGGGGTAGATGTTGATTGCATCATAGATTGAAAACAAAATTTTGCATGGTTTATTTGATTCTACACGATCACTACTCGAGAAAAGAAATTGATTCTCTGTTCAGGTACTGTGTATGAAGAAATTTATTTGCATGTTTGCTTCACGTAAGAAAAGAAAAACAAGGGGGAGCAGGCACTGGCCAACGGCCTGCCGCCGGCCGACCGCCGCCTCCCGCACAAGCCACCGCCTCACCCACACGTGCGCCGCCGGCC
This sequence comes from Dendrocalamus latiflorus, assembly GCA_017311315.1. Lineage (NCBI taxonomy): Eukaryota > Viridiplantae > Streptophyta > Magnoliopsida > Poales > Poaceae > Dendrocalamus > Dendrocalamus latiflorus. The sequence goes on along the minus strand of CM029612.1, from coordinate 29,031,783 downwards.
AGCCGCCAGCCAGAGTGTACGCAGATGCTTTGACCGGCGCATGGAGCCACCGCACTGGATCCAACGCGCCTCGCACGGCGCCGTCGGCCATGTGCAGCCGCCCCGAAGACCGGCCGACCGCACCACTGCGCCCCGCACTAGCGCCGCCGCCTGCCCTCGGCACCTCCGCCCATGCGACGCCCGCGCCGCGTCTGCGCCCGGCTGGCCCGCACGCCACCGCGCCCGCCCGACCGGCTGGTCCGCGCGCCGCCGCTTGGTCACTCGTGCCGCGCCGGCTGCGCCACTCGCACCGGCCAAGTCGCGCCGCCTGAAGCGGCCGCACCGCCCGCCCGAGCAAGCAGCTTCGGCTGCTGCCGCCACCACAAGTGTGAAAAGGGCAGGAAACCCTAACCTGTCCGGGTTATGGTGCGGCAAAGCAGGCCAATTGGGCCGGGGGTGAACGGGTCGGCCAGAAAAGAAAAAAAAAGGGGGATGGGCCGGCGCCGGATATTTTGCGAAAAAAGGGCCCAAAAATGTTAGAATTACTGATGAGCCCTCGGGTTTTACTTTTGAGTCCCGAATTTTGCATTAAAGGCTTCGTAGTTCCGAAAATTACGTATAAGCCCTCAAATTTACGAGCGGGTCCAGAATTTTGCAGAAAACCCCTCAGTAAATTAGAAAATTACGCGAATTTTTCTCTGAACTGAAAATTTGCATAAAACCCTCTGGAATTGCAGAATTTGCTGAAATTTCATATTTAGCATAAAAGGGCTTCGGGAATCCAAATTTTGCATTATTTTAGCATTTGAAGCTTATTTATTTATGCCATTATTATTCTCTGTATTTTCTGTATTTATTTACTGTTTTGGTTAATTGTAATTACTGAAAATTGCTTTTAATCACTGAAATTGGCAGTAAAATTATAGAAAATGCATAGAAAACTATGAAACATTACGAGAACCTTTTGTACCATTTATTTACCCGTAGTAAATTATTCTGTGCATGTCTACCAGAAGTAGACTTATACACATTTAGATAACTAGCATCACGAACTGGGAGTTCGAGGAGCTGGCCTAGCATTGCCAAAACTATCTGACGTAGGCATCCGATGTCGAGATTGTGCTTGGAGGCAAGAAGCTCCGCGCTGCTATTGGGATTGGCGGACTGAATGACGCTCAACCCAAACCTGAGGAGAATGATCAGGCACTTCATTTTCTCAGGCACCACCTCTGCCTCACTCTCAAGAATGAGTATATGGTGGAGAAAAGCACGCTAGCACTCTGGACCGCACTCAAGAAGTGGTTTGAGAGGCTAAAGTATATCATTCTTCCTCAAGCAGAGTAAGAGTGGATCAGACTGAGGTTTGCCGACTTTAAGACGGTCGGGGAGTACAATTTTGCCTTGCACAGAATTTGTACTAATCTTCAACTCTGTGGCAAGCAGATCACAGACGAGCAGAAGATCGAAAGAACCCTATCCGCCTTCCACCCCAATGCAGTGCAATCCGCATACAATTATCGTCATGACGGCTATAAGGAATATGCCGAATTGATTGATATGATGCAGGTTGTGGAGGCTCAGGACAAAGTTCTCCGCAAGAACTACGTCACTCAGCCACTCGGGAGCTCCGCTGGCCGTGAAGCCAACGCTGGGAGCCATAAGGTGTGAAATCCCTTAATGAAGAGAAGGGGAAGGAAGGGTAAGGCCGCAGCCCAGAAAGGTGAATCAAATGCTCCACGAGAGAATAAGGCCAACAAGCCAAAGCGGGATGGCAAAGGGCAGCATGAAGCCCACTTTGCATCGGTTGAGGGGGAGAGTTCGGAGTAGCTGCCTGCACTGGTGAAGGTTGAAACCATCACGACCGCAGCACTCCCTCTCGACCTAGAAACAGCCACCGCCATGATTTCTCTTGAAGAAAATGTCACCCCTGAGAGAATAGCAGAAGAAGTCTAGTGCACAGAATGCATTTAGACTTTAATTGTCATTTATTTTGTGTGGAGGAATATGTTAGAATTTGCATGGATGGCACTTAAGAATTGTTATTTTCTCGTGATGGTTGGATGATATTTGAAGAATTCATTCATTTATTCAGTTTATAATGGCATTATATGTTCTGATATTGGCGTATTTTATTTATGTGTTGAATGCCTTCTCATACATGTTAATAAATACCCTATATTAGAACACGTGTAGCGCCCTCTAAAGGAAGTGTGCTTAGCTAGCAGCGGCACAATGAATACCATCTTAAGAGAGACTAAGTATTTCCAGTCGATTCGTAAGAGCATAGCAGCCTTACGACAATCGCCAGAAGCGATGCAGTATAATTGGTTCAGGAAGAGCCACAATGGGTACAATTTTGGTCATGAAAGAAGCCTTACTGTACCCAGAATTGACTAGAACTCTCCTAAGTTTTAAGAATATCCGCGCAAATGGTTTCCATGTTGAGACTGAAGAAGAGTACGGTAAGGAATACCTGCTCATTATGAAGCGCAAAGAGAATGAAAAGAAAAAGTGTACTAGAAAAACCTCCTTCATTAGAAATTGGGCTATATTATACCAATATTAAGGCGCCTGCAGCGTACACTGTTCTGAAGACGGTATTTAGAAGCTCTGAACTCTTCTGTCTCTAGCATGACAGATTAGGCCACCCAAGTCTTAGGATGATGAGAAACATAATAAACAACTCGCATGGGCATAATATTAATGTGAAGAATTTTCCGAATCATGAAGATTTTGTGTGCCTTGCATGTGCCACCGGGAAACTAATTACTAGACCCTCCACTCTGAAAGTGAAGGATGAAGTCCCTACATTTCTGGAACGCATCTAGGGAGACATTTGCAGTCTCATTCAGCCCGTCTCAGGGCCGTTTAAGTATTTTATGGTGCTTATTGACGCTTCTTCGAAGTGGTCACATGTGAGTTTGCTGTCCACAAGAAACCACGCCTTTGCAAAATTGATCTCGCAGATCATTCACATCAGAAATGTGTATCCTGATCATCACATCAAGTCCATCAGAATGGACAATGCCGGCGAATTTATTTCAAAGACATTTGATGATTATTGCATGGTGATGGGAATTGCAGTTGAGCATTCGGTACCGCATGTCCATACCTAGAATGGTTTGGCAGAGGCTTTAATTAAGAGAATTAAATTTATTGCCCGACCCCTCTCGTATAATTGTAATTTGCCAGCTACATGTTGGGGACACGCAGTCCTTCATGCAACGAATCTCATCAACCTTAGACCTTCTGTAACACCCCAGCCAATCAATGACCTAGAATGCTACCAAACTAATAACATAATAAGGAAAAACTAATATTCATGTTACAAAATTTCAGCAGAACCTCCTTTGTTTATTGAGTAAATCAGAGGTTTCAACAGGCATAATCAAATGATATGTATAACAGCAAGCAATATAGTCATTTATAAGCAAAACTGGATTATGTTCATCATCGCACTCATAACAATACTACTTAGATAAAGAACGGAATCAATGTAAAAGAGTTCTAATCTTTTATTACATTTTGAACCTGATAGACATTAATCAAATACCACTTGAATTATTCAGCAAATAGTGTTTAATGTTCTTTCTTTCTTCCATGGTGAATAGACCGTGCAAGTGCAACAAAACTAATCCTTTTTTATCCCCATGCATGCCGATCTCATGTAGATACCTAAAACAAACAGCAACCACAACAACAACAACAAGAGAGTGAGTTCAACGACTCAGCAAATATAATAAGTGGTAACAATAATAAAAGTGAACATCATTTCACAAGTTCATCCATCAATCATATAAATAAACCATGCTATGCAATATGATCAAAAATCTCTTTATCTCTTTTCTTTCGCATTTTACCGGTAATGCGGAGTGTGCATCCGTCAATGCACACCCATGCCTGTACCATCTGGTACAGGGACCAATTGCCCATACTCCACAAGTATGGGGACCTTTAGCCCGTCATGTCATCAACATGACAGGGACCTCGGCGCTTGGTCATCTTGTGACCAAGACTTCAATAAATCAGCATGATGCACAAACGTGAATATCTCAACAAATAAAACTTGCATTCACAACATCTATGCATCAGAAATTCTCCTGAACACTTTCAATTGCAATCGACCATAAACAATATCAACATATCATTAACATAATCAAGATCACATCTACTCATAACTTAGATCAAACATCTTCAAACCAACAATCATCAACAATCCACACCATAAAGTTTAAACCATCATTATACTTGCCTTAACCGCGAGAAAACGGGGGATGAGCAGAAGATGCGGCCCCTGGGATCCGTCCTCCTCCTGAATAATAATTATAATGATTGCTAAGACAACAGTAGCGAGTCTTTAGATTAAATAAAAACACCCCCAAACTAACCCAACATGTTTAGCTTGATTCAAAACCCCAAATCCTTTTGGCCATCCTGTCCCCCTCTACAGTTAGTCAACTTCAAAAATTCGTATCTATTGGTACAGAAGTCCGAATAGGGTGTTCTCAGATTTCCTGGAGAGATAATTAAATTATCTAACTAAACCTAGTTGGTGAGTCTCCCTGATTGGGCCATCTTCTACCCGCACCATCCAGTTTTCTAGAAACAGCAGACTCCTATCGGGTCCTCTGGACAGCGCACTAAAATTGCCATAACTTTCACCCCGAGTGCCCGATTCGTGATTTCTTGACCTTTCTGGAAAGCTACGGACATTATATATAACTTTCCTAATATGGAGATCCTCTGATTCTCCTGTTCTCTAATCGCCCAAACCAATCTACCAAAATCTGACAGAAATTCCCCCGATCTGCAGAACAGTCTTGCTAGAAAAATCATAACTTTTGCTACACAAGTCCGAATGACACGTTCTAGCACTCCATGGAAAGATAATTACGTCCTCTAAAACTCAATAGGAGAAGTCCAGACCTTAATTCCCACGGATATACCCCGAAACAGCTGTCTAACATAATCTGCCCTAGCAGTCCAGAATACCGACATAGCTAGCACAATTAAAATATTCATCTACTTGGGGCAAAACAGGGATTTCCCGTGATGATTCGCTGAAGAACACGACGAACACCCCACGAGTTCCACCTCTTCTCTTTTTTCCTCTTTTTTCCCCTCCTCTTCCCTTCCTCCGGATCCAATCGTCTTGCTGCGAATGATTTCTTCTTCCGCTCGACCGGCAGCGAATAGAGGTATTGCTCACCGGCAATGGAGGAGAGGGGAGGGGAGGTGCTGCTGGGGGCGTGCAAGGGCAGCAGGGGGCGGCGCAAGGAGTAGCAGGGGCGGCGCAAGGGGGGAGAGGGGGAGGCGCAAGGGGGGAGAGGGGGAGGGGCGGCTAGGGTTGGAGGGGGTGGGCGCCTCTCCCCCCCCCCCCCCCCTCTTTGGCTGGTTTCCCGCCTGGGCCTTGGCCCAGGCCCAGGTTGTTCGAAAAATTCAGAAACCCCCCCCCCTGAAAACACTATTTTATTCTTCCCTTTAAGATCCTTTTCTCCGATTAATCGATTATTTGTCAAATCTCTTCCGGGATATTACACATTCGGCCTACAACATCCATTCACCTATGCAACTAGCATAAGGGTCACCACCGAAAATTTCTCATCTTAGGAGGTTTGGATGCAAGGTTTATGTACCGATACCACCTCCGCAGCGTACTGCAATGGACCCTCTCCGTAAGATTGGGATATACGTTGGTTATGAGACGGCATCCATAATCAGGTATTTGGAACCCATGATGGGAGATTTGCACACTGCCCGCTTCGCTAACTGTATTTTGATGAGGACAATTTCCCGTCATTAGGGGGAGGAAATCAACCCGTTGATGAAAAATGTCGAGAAATTACGTGGGAAGCCACGAGAATTCATGCACATGACCCGCGCACTAGTGAAACTGAAAAAGAGGTCCAGAAGATCATTGACTTGCAAGCATTAGCAAATTAACTGCCTGAACACTTTAGTGATTTGAAGAGCGTGACTAAGTCGCATGTGACTGCACGCACTGCACCGGAGAGGGTTGAAATACCAAAGAAAATTGAAGGTATCCCTAATCTCGTCCAGAGGCCTCAGAAAAATAAAAAAGAGGACGAGAACTCCGGTTCCTCGAATCCTTAGTAACCGGGGACGCCTGGTGAAAAAGGATAAGAGGGATTTATCACAGCCGATCATTGAAGTTCCCCAGAATGAGAAGGGGAGCCAGTTGAGACCTAACACAAGTATGACACCTTCTGCAAATGGCATACCGGATCTGAATATCCCCATCGGCATGGATGTTTGCGCACACATCAGAGCCGAAAAACTAAAGTGCCTTGCCACCGCAATTGAAAGAAGCGATGCGCAAGGTAAAGCTCCAGCAGAAGCAATCGCTCCAGAAGAAGCAGCTCATGAAGAAATAGCTATAAATTATGTGCACACGGGAGAGTCCCCGAATAGGACAACAGCTAATATCGATATCTACTTCACAAAGAAAATTGCCACAATCATCGATCTTGATCCCGAGCCTGCATCGCTCGCTGAATGTAAGAAAAGGTCAGATTGGGAAGATTGGAAGAAGGCAATAGCAACTGAATTGCTATCTCTGAACAAAAAAGAGGTGTTTGGGCCCATATGCCGCACGCCTCCCCACATACACCCAGTTGGGCACAAGTGGGTATTTGTTCGAAAGAGAAATGAAAGAAATGAAGTAGTGAGATGCAAAGCAAGGCTGGTAGCCCAAGGTTTCACTCAACGTTCTGGAGTTTATTATGAAGAAACCTACTCCCCGGTCATGAGTGGAATTACCTTTAGATACTTAATCTCAATGGCAGTGAACTTGAACTTGGAAATGAAATTGATGGATGTTGTGACTGCATACCTTTACAGTAACTTGGATTCGGAGATTTATATGAGAGTCCATGAAGGAATCCCTCTCCCGAACCAAGACAGAGCAAATAGAAATCTGTATAGTGTTAAACTCAGAAAGTCACTGTATGGACTGAAACAATCTGGAAGAATGTGGTATAATCGCTTAAGCGACTTTCTCTGCAAGAAAGGCTACACGAACAATGAAGATTGTCCTTGTGTTTTTATACGGTGATCCCAGAATGGATTCTGTATAATATCTGTGTATGTAGATGATATGAAGATCATCGGGACAGTCGAAGACATAAAAGAAGTAAGCTCCTACTTGGAGTCAGAATTTGAAATGAAAGATTTGGGCAAGACCAAGTTTTGCTTAGGCCTGCAGCTTGAGCATGTCCCTGAAGGAATCTTGGTATATCAGTCAATCTACACCCAGAAGGTGCTTGAAAGGTTTGGCTTCGAGAAGACAGTTCCCTCGAAAGTACCGATGATCGGGAGGTATTTACAGCAACAAAAAGATCCTTTCCGACCTAGGGAAGAGGGAGAGGAAGTCCTGGGACCGGAATTCCCATACTTGAGTGCAGTGGGAGCACTCATATACTTAGCAAACTGCACTAGACCGGACATTGCATTTGCCATGAACCTGTTAGCAAGGTACAGTACAGAGCCCACCAAAAGGCATTGGCAGGGCATAAAGGACATTTTTCGATACCTCCAAGGAAGCAAGGACCTTGGATTATTTTACAGAAAGAATCAAGATCTGAACTTGATTGGCTATGCAGATGCTGGGTATCTGTCAGACCCGCATACCACTAAGTCACAAACAGGTTATGTATTTCTGTGTGGTGGAACTGCAATTTCATGGAAATCGTCTAAGCAAAGTCTTGTAGCTATTTCGACGAACTACTCAGAAATCATAGCACTGTATGAAACCGCACGAGAGTGCGGTTGGCTCCACCGAATGGTTCACCACATCCAGCAGTCATGTGGGATGAACATTGTGCAAACCCCCATAATTATCTATGAAGATAATGCCGCTTGCGTTGCACAAGTGCAAACGGGCTATGTGAAGAGTCATCTCACAAAGCATATCAACCCCAAGTTCTTCTATGCACATGAATTGCAAAATATGGACAAGATTAAAGTACTGCATACTAAGTCATGTGAAAATCTCGCAGATTTATTCACTAAGTCACTTCCCGCATCTAGCTTTGAAAGGTGCGTGCGTGGAATTGGAATGATGAGACTTAGAGAAGTGCAGAATTTAGAGGGGGGGAATTCTCACAAGCACGCTAATAAATCTTGACCGTGAAGATTAAGTACCCAAAGAATAAAGTCCTACAGACCAAATGAATTTGGGTGAATTGTACTTTTTTTCCTTGACGAGTTTTCCATGAAATTTCTCGACCAAGGTTTTTAATGAGGCAATTCGTGCATCACAGCATCACATGTATCATGTACTCTTTCTCTAAATTTTTTCCACTGGGTTTTTATGGAGTTTTGACGAGGCATGAGCATGTTGGGTGAGTGCCCAAGGGGGAGTGTTAGGAAACTGGGCCCGCGGCCAGAGTCCTGACATATTTGGGCACCCCACCGTAGACTATAAATAGGGACCTATACCCCCTCATTATGTACACCAGATGCAATCTAAAGCAATAAAGAAAGACCAGGAGTTCTCTCTATCTCTCTGTGTTCAATCTATTGTTTTGTGATTCTGTGATTGATTCGTTCTTGTTCTAAGCAGAGGAATCGATCGGACTGGTCGCCAGCGACGGTTCCTCAACAGCATCAACTGCTCTCTCTCAGCCGCAAATACAAGTCGTTATGGGTTCAATACAATCAAGCTTTTATCATTAATATATATTAAAGTATACATATTAACTATATAAAAATAATATTATTAGATTTATCTTGCAAAATACTTTCATAATATATATTCTTTATTATTTTTGTTAGAATAGTAGATAATAAATTATATTCAAAGTTTTGTATTGGAGATTATAAAAATAAAAACGACTTATATTTTTAGACGTATAGAGTAAGCTAATAGAGTGGGTAGAATTGCCGTTCGATCTACTACATAAAAAAAGCTACGATTTACCTAACAGATTTATATCCAGTGGTATGCATTAATATCTTTTAAGAGTGGCTATGGTACAGTATCTTTGTTTATTGAATCGGCTAGCTTATATTTCCTCTGTTCTTTTTTATTTGTCTTTCTAGAATTCGTGCCGTTAATTTTTTTAAAATTTGACCATTAATAGATTTAAAATTATCTAGATTGGCTATATAAAAATTATATCATTAGTTTTATTATTAAAATACTTTTATAATATTACAATTTTATTAGTATAACTTAGTGTAAAATTATAAAAAGTAGCAATTAAAATTGTATTTTTGAAGACAATATAAAATAAAAAATATTAAGTAAAAAAGAACGTAGGAGCAGTGTTTACCCGATCCCTTCCTCGTAACTTGGTCAGGCGGCGAGGCGAATGGCGGGGTGGCAGTGGCACCTCTAGCCACGGGACCCAAGGAGGACTGTGGCGACTATGAAGCACCGGCAATGACAACGAGGAGGTCTAGCCACTAGTGATAGCTGGTTAGAGCAAGTTTAATAGTACAGATAGCTGCTACCTCCAATATATTTCCATGTCATCAAAAGATAATGATGCAGTCAACTCATACAATAAGCTGGCTATAAGTTATCTCCACAAGAGCTCTCAATCATTTAATACATACATGGGTATTGATAATTTAATACATGTATGGGTATAGCAATTAGTTCTATGGGTACATGCATGGATAATGCATCTTTTCCTGTGCTATAGCCTGACTCTTGCATGGGAGTCGGCTTGGCTCTCTCTCTCCTTTTCTCTCCCCTCCACATAGGACTATGCTGACATGGATTCCCTTATAGCTAGCACAGTCAGCCTTATTAAACTTGCTCTTACAGACCTCTCTAAACTCTGTTTCTTTGGATTTTTAATAATACATTTTTACTAATATTATATAAATATATCATCAGTAAAAAATACATAAATAATCTACTGTCGCCATTCGAAATGATGTCTGTCGCCATTTGGAATGACGACAATTCTACGTTGAGTCATGTGTGACAGTATACAGGTCTCTATCATAAAATAAATTGACGACAGAGGCCATATCGTCAAGTCAACTAGCAACAGTGGTTCTATCATCAACTGAATTGGAAATAGAGTCTCTGTCTCCAATTATATTGGGTATAGAGGCCCTATCAACCATTCAATTGGTGAGAGTCATTTTATAATTTTTTAAAATAATACATTTTGTCTTAATAAAAAATGTACTATTTATAAAATTCTTTTTTTTGGCTCAGTGGTTTATAAATAATAGCTAACTACTAAAGAAAGATTTTGACTAGTGTGACTCACATTGCACTAATGATTTTTGTTTAAATAAACCATTTCAAGTCTGATATAACACTTCATAATGAATGTACGAATTACACGGCACGTAGGGTTTGGTTAGATGTATATATTTGCTTCACTGCTCATATGATATAAATGGCAATATGCACGAGTAGCGCCAGCCCTGGGTTGACGCTATGCATGACCTGATGGGTAGGTCCATTAGTTTTTGGTGCATACTGTGACCTGGCCTGGCGAGCAGGAGGTGCAGAAGTCATGATGTTCTGCCAGGCCTGCTGGCTCGGTTTGGACACATCAGAGAGTTGTGAAACCCATAGGACATAGGCGGCCTTATCCTCAGGGCACGGCCAACCAAGCATTCACTGGGACATTGTCGTCGTTTGACTTTGCCCTATGACCTGTCATATTGTCGTCCGTCAGTGTCCCATGAAAGAATGTGTCCTCTACATAGTCTTGAAGATGTGCATGCTAGCCTGCAAGGAAGATAGGATACAATTAAAATGTATTCCCAAAGTCAAGCACATACAACAAAGAGGGAACATTATACTTGGGTACATACGGCCATACTAGACTATCCTGTGGAAATGTGGTCCTGCTCAAAAAAGCAATTGTTAGTACGAAACTTCATAAGAAAGATTGTGTAAAGATGTTTATTAGAAAGCTACCTGAGACCAGAGTAGAGATAGTATGGTGCCAAGAAGAGCCCCCCCCCCCCATCTAGAGGAGGTGCGGTGGGAGCATGCAATGTGCTCGATGTGTTGTGACTAACCCCTCGAGCATGTACTACTGCCACATGTGGCCACACTTGCACAACATTGTTCCTCAGCCTCCTGCACAATGTTAGTTAGATGATGCACGGCTTAAGCTTCTGGCTTCCAGCTTATTTTTCACTATTCATAAATTTCGTCTTTTTCTGAACTTTTGGCTTTTTGTTGAAATTTTTTGCCAGTTCTTTTTTTCCCGTATTTGTTTGTATTATACGTAATGGGCTAACATATTTTTTATATTTTTAAATTTTTTTAAATTTAATTATGCTAAATAAGCCTCTGTCAGCTACAGTGTTTTTTCAGCCAGCTACAGTGTTTTCAGCCATAAGCCATGAGCTTTTAAGCCCAACCGATCACCACCTAGTCTTGTCCCTAATCTAGCCAAGTACAGCTTTGAGTCCGTCGTCCCCATTGCGAGACCTAAGAGAGGTCACAAGTTGTCGTGAACCACCCTTGGGAGATCGCTCTATGCGGCAAGTAAAATATGTTAGAATTAATGCGACCGTAAGGAATGGAATATAATTAATTATGTGTTACTAACTGAGTGATGGAAGACAGAGTCCAGTTGGGTGGGGTACATATCTACCGTGCTAGTGACATGCTTCGGTGGATCCTCCATGATACGCATGACCCAAATCCTGGTGTGTGTGCTGTACTACTCGATGTATTCATCGTATATCGAGTGGTCGTACAAGGTAGACTGGCTGTCATAGATAAAAATCATGCAAATTGACTCCTTCTGCACCTATACATGGAACCCTTCCTGCACAGCATATTTTGAAAGTTACTTGTTCAGTCATACCTATCGATTATTTCGACAACTAATCTGATGTTAACGACAACTTCTCATTCGATTAAATAAATGTGAAATAGATATAATAACAAATCCGTTAGTCACTAATAAACTTGCATAGAAGGGGATTTCTCTAATATACAATACCCCAAAGAAAGATAAGTAAACATATATGTCATGTAAAAATCTAACTTATCATGCATGCTTCATCTACGTAACACACATAGTTAATAATGAATCCTACACATATTGTACTGTATATATTCCAAAGAGACCTAACTAGCAGATACAATATTCTAAAACTAGTCGATGCAGTATAACTTACGACTACGAGAAATTAATTGTTCTACAAGAATTTATTCTACACAAACTATTCTAAATAACTATATATCTACAACCATACTATTTACATATCTAACCAGCACACAATATAACTACATATTAAATAATTTTATTTGCTAATCTACCATGGTTTCAAAATGAAATCTACAAAGAAACAGAAAACTCACCTCTATGGCATAGAAATCCACTCCTCCCGATCTCTTCCCCTCTTCTATTCTCCCCCTCTTTCTTTTTTTATCGAATTAAAATGAATTTCGGTTGGTTTTTGGCCCTTTTATGTGTGGCTTCTATCACCATTTCAAATAGCGACACAGAGTGGGAGGGGGCCTCTGTCGCCATTTGAAATGATGATTGAAGCTATGAAAGTTTCTATCGCTATTTCAATCGACGATTCATCTCTCTGTCGCCAATTGAAATAGTGAAAGATATCGAGACGCCGACATGGCACTTTATCATCCATTCAATTGATGATAGAAACTCTGTCCAAATTCAAGTTGCCATTTGAAATAGCGACAAAAGCTTTGTCCTAAGTTCAAATGGCTATAGAGCCTCTGTTACCATTTGAAATGGTGATAGAAGGTTATTTATTTATTTTTTAAAGTGATGATGTATTAATGTAATATTAATAGAAGGTCTGTCTATACATTATTTGATTATTTTTCAGCAAAAATCAGTCATATTTTTGGACCATCATATGCAGATTCAACGCTCCACATTAACCCACCCAAATCAGGTGTAAACCCAGCCCTTACGATAACTTCCACCCCCTCTCTCCCAACTGCCGTTGCCCACCACCCAACCTGTCTCCAACCCCACAGCCCCCTTCCCCATGCCACCCCAACCTCTTTGCTGACGCCGCCCTTGGCGCCGGCAAGGCCACCAAGCCACCACCTCCCACCGCCTCCTGCCCCACTTCCTCCTTCTTTCCCTTAGCCGTCTTCTCCATCTCTGGTCGGATTAGAGAAGGTGGCAGAGGACGACGCTAGTGGATCTGGCGGCGTTAGCCACCAATGACGGCCCTTCTTCCTCATCTCCGGTGGCAAACGCCGCCAGATCCACTAGCGTCGTCCTCTGCCACCTAATGGACTCTACAATGTGTCACCCCTACCGCCTATCGCCCTCCTCTCGCTCGCGGTTGAGGCGGCGCCACCACTGCCTCCCCGCCCCACCACCTCCGCCGGTTCGCCGCTGTCCTGGCCTCCCTCTAAGCTCGGGGTTCTTGGGTGAACCCTAATCCTAACGATGAACGCGAGCTCTAATCCCACGGGGTGGCAGCGCATAAAGACAACGACCTTGCCAAAGATGAGGAAGATGCCGACGGCAAAAATGATGCACAAATCTTCGCGAAAATCAAAAGGTTAGAAATTTAACCGATTTTGCGCAGAAAAACATTTAAGCGTGGTACATCACTTCCGTTAATAGAAAAGTATTATTTAAAAAATTAGTGATTATTCCTTTCCTTTCCTTCTCGTTTTGCTTGCACCGCCGCTTCAAAGCCGAGTCCACCTCCACCTCTCGTTGAAAAGGAAAGAAAAACGAAGGGGGAAAAAAAGGAAAGAAAAGTCTGTGTTCTCCTCCCTTCCGTTCTTCTCTCCTCCCCACCTCGTCGCCCAATTCACATGGCTCTGCGTCTCCACGGCCAATTCGATCCCACCCGCGACGAGAGCTTCCGTTTCTCCCACTCCAATTCCACCTCCTGCTCGTCCTCCCAGTTCCTCCTAGCTGTCCCCGCCGACGACGGCTACCTTTGTTGGATCCACCGCTGACCGCTCCGTCTTCGCCTGATCCCGAGCCTGTTCTTGGATTCCTGGCTTCTTCGACGGTCTCGCCGTCGTCATGGGCAAGAGTGCGTATTGTTTCGTCCATTTCTTGTATTTTCTTGGTTGGTCTTTGCTGATTGGTATCATTGGGAATTTTGTGTGGTTTATTTCTTTAGGTAAGAGGAACAAGGTTGGTCGAGGTGTCGGCGGTGGCGGGGAGGACCAGCTTGACGGCGGCAGCGACGCCGACAGCGTGAGCTCTGTGTCGACGGCGCTGTCCGACCTCCAGCTCGCGCAGGCCACTGAGCAAGTCAACTCGCAGGAATTTGTTCTTGACAAGTACATCGACGCTCTCTATGAGAAGAGGTGGATCCTGTTCTTTAGCTAGCTCCTTGATGGCAGCTAGCATCTTGTGTTTGTGTATCCATGATTTGGGTCAGTAGTTGATTGCTTGGATAGAAATGGCATAGCTGTTATTGGATTATGTGTGAAGTTTATATCGATGTCAAGTTTTTAATGTTGCAATAATCTCAGGGTGGGGAGCCGGTGACGTTCATGGTTTGGATATTGAATTCTGTAGTTAGTTGGGATATTGTCCTCGAATTATCATTCATTGCCAGTGCCTAATAGGTAAACGATGCATGGTTCCATCTACCGTTTCCAATTAGTCCTTGACCTTACTTTTATTGTTTCACAAATGTAACCAATACTTTGTAGATAGCAATGTTGAAGTGCCTCTAGTTGTTTGTAGTAATTAGGAATAACAAGGAAATGAAACCATATTTCTAGTATAACTTGGAACTTTATCAATAAATGAGTATGTTACATCAAATTGAAGTTTGAGCTGCTTATTTCGTTGCCCTTTAGATTTGATCCTTCGTGCTGGTTAACAAATAGTAGGTAGGAACACATATGTACGCCTATGTATTACTCTATGAAATCATATTTATAATGCTTTAACTGGAAAACTTACTACAACTCCTTTTCCTTGTATTAGCCAACTATGGTTTTTTTTAGGAAAGCTGGCGTTTATTGAGTTGATCTATTGATGCAGCCAAGAATCTTACCAATTCAAATTGCATTGTAAGTCCTTGATTTGGGGTTGGGTTGATGATAATTTAGGTAAGATTGGTTGATAGTTGGGGAAATCAACTTGTGAGTAGGATTCTATCAAAGAAGTCAAATGGAATTTTGACATTTACTCAACATGCTGAGTGCCCTCTGCTGTTTGTCTTGATATGCCATTGATAAGTTAATACAATTGGTGATGAGGAACATTGAATCAAATGTTCTCAAGACATACAGTTATTCCTGGTCATGCATGTTTGCAGACGAACTTGGGCCTGCATATCACTACGCTTTATGTACATGCTTGCTGATGTTGAACCTGATGTAGTCACTGTCGAATTTATGTTAGATTGATGAACCAACGTCTATTGACCAGTACATCGGCTGTCCTCAGAACAACAGTACCAAAAAATGAATAAATGGGCAACATTTCCAATGTTCTTTTTTGTAACTTCATATGCAAAAAGTCATGTTGTATCTCATCTGAACACTGATGCGTTTTGTTCAATTTTCCGCATCCTACACTCAATGAGGTCCTTTTCCTTCAAAAGAATAAAAAAGAGTCCTGCTTTCACTTGTAATGTCATCAAGAAGACTTGTTCAGGACCTTTTTCTTGCACACTTTGTGATATTCACAAGACAATTTACCCATTGCTAATGTGAATTATGTGATAAGATTAGTGAAGTAGTCTATTTTTAATTATAACTTACATATTAAATCAACTTCTCTGATTGGCGCAGGGGATCCACAAGAGAGGCAGCATCGGGCGCTCTTGTTGATGCTTTTGAAAGTTTTGTGCTACTTGATTTAGTGGAAAACAAGTAAGTTAATGTGATTCGATAGTGATGGTTCCTTAGCTATGATATCTAGTCTAATGAACAAATGGGTATATATATTATTTTCTTTGCATTCATGGAGTTGTAAGCTCAGCAATGCAGTATGCATCACCTGTAAATATGTTATTTTCTAGTTTAAATATTTAATGAGCGGTAAGTTTACATATGCATGTGTGTGATCTGAGAAATTCTGTCCAATAGTGTAAACAAACTAAGTCCAAGCATATGTTGTTCTGTGTTATTACAGTAACAAACTTTTTGAATAATGACACACCTCTTTTAGTGAACTTTACCTGATACTTTACCATTTTTTCCTCATTGAAGATATGCTACTCTATTGAGCCAATTCACCAATTCAATAAAAAAGGGATCTACAAAGGAGGTCTCTCTGGCTTGTCGAGCCATTGGTTAGTATTATTCTCTATCCATAGTCATTTTTCAGTGCAGCAGAATATCTTCTGTTCTCACATTGTTTTTTCTGTTTTGTACTTGCAAGGCTTACTGGCAATTACACTTGGTGCTGGAAGTAGTTCACATGAAATAATGGATGAGTCACATCCACAGCTTTTGAGGGTCCTCCAAACTTGGCCTGATGCATCAAAGATGATTTCTGTATGTTGAATTTTTCTTTGTTTTTCTTGGCTTGCATCGACTTTATTTGCTCTTTCGGTGAAGTAAATCAAAACTGAATTGTTGTAGGCACTTGATTGCTTGGCTGTCATCACATTTGTTGGTGCAATTGATCTGGCTGAAACCCAGCTATCTTTGAAAGCCATCTGGGATGTGATTCATCCAAAATCGGGATCCAATGTAAGGGTGACTGACTTATCATAAGGTTTTTGCAGAGTAAAATTCAGAAAGTATTGCATCTAGTCTCCTCTGAAGTTAATTATTTTGGGGGGGGGGGGGTTTATAGGTTGGGACTGTCAGAAAACCAAAGCCTCCTTTATTAGCAGCTGCTGTATCTGCATGGGCATTTCTTTTGACGACTATTGGTTCATCAAGGAGAAATACCGATTCTTGGAAAGAGTTAGTGAAGGCTTCCTAACTTGCTGTTCTCTTCTATCTTCCAAACTATTCATGAGGCTATTATCTTTATACTGTTCTTTGGAATGCAGGTCGATTACATTTCTCTGCACTCTTCTAGAAGCAGAGGATCGTGCTGTGCGGATGGCTGCTGGTGAAGCATTAGCCCTGTGCTTTGAGTTAAAACTGCTTGATGTTTCCTCTAGTGAACAAGTTGATGTTGACACTAGAGAGGCTAATGGTCCTAAAAACCAACTTTTCTTGAATATGCAAGCATTGAAGGCCAAAATATCTGGTCTAGTCTATAATCTCTCTATGGAGGCAGGGGGCAGGGGTGCTGACAAGAAAAATCTTAATGATCAAAGGGACTTGTTCCAACGAATCTCTGATTTTATTAAGGTCTAGGTTCATTTCATTCTTTTTGTATCTTGAATGCTTCAATAATTCTGTTTTCTGATCATCTAATGCTCTTTTTGCAGAGTGGTGAGTGCCCTGATGAATCGCTTAGGATTTCAGGCAAGCATGGCATTTTAAGAGTTACATCATGGCGTGAATCGATACAGGTGATTTTTTTCTTGCATTGATTATGTGAACTGCTGTGTTTTCAGTTTTCCGCATTTATGTATTTGCTTATGTTTCTTCTTTGGCTAGTTGAACTATTTGAGGCGGTATCTTGGTAGAGGATTCCTGAAGCATGCACAGGTTACTATCAGCTAAATGATCGAGTCATTTATCTGTGAATATTTTTTTGTATTCTTTTGTAACTATATTAAAACCTCCCTTTTTTATGTACAGGACAATGAATTGCTGCATGATATCTTTGACATCAAAATTGATAGAACTGAAAATATGTCAACGATTGAGAAGGTAAGCTTTTGAGAGCTTAGTTGACCTTACAGTCTGATTAAAAAAATTTATGTGTTATTCAGAGGGTAGTTTGGTATGTATGTTTGACAATTACTAGTGATATGTATTTATCAAAATCTTTATTATCTATTAAAGCTGAGTCCCAAACATTAAACAAGGCATGATAGAGCGCCACATCATCAAGTTCTCTCCATACCTTCAGATTCCAATCAAATGATCACAAATGCAACAAAGAAAGACAATGAATCATACTACAATCTAGTACCTATTACATATTTCTGAAAAACAATAAAACTAAAAAGGCAAGTAGATTTGTCCTCAATTGGTGTACTTAGCTAATTGGGTACAATACTCCATCTAAACACTTCCTTCAATCATTAATACTATAAAATTTTCCATACTAAATTGCAAAAAGAGAATAGAATCACTGCAACAAGTGCGGGCAAAATACTAGTATTAAGAAAGGTTGTGCAGTGTTGGATTTGGCTTCTCTTTTCTCTAAATTATTTATTTTGTAAGTTCCACTCCTGTCAAGAACCAATCACCAGTGTTATGGCACATAAATGTAGAATTTCCAATATTAATTTGGGTTTTAATGGTGACCTTAGTACCTTACATGGTATAATGCGTAGTGTTCCTGTATAAATATGTATCAACCTGTTTCGTTATCATTCTTGCTTTTTTTTAAAAAAATACTTAATTTGCACACACTATGCTTACATTCTCAGGTGTGTCCTAACTGATTTTGGTTCGTTCGTTATTACTGGCGTATATTTTGTGTAATAGTC
Source organism: Dendrocalamus latiflorus (assembly GCA_017311315.1). NCBI lineage: Eukaryota > Viridiplantae > Streptophyta > Magnoliopsida > Poales > Poaceae > Dendrocalamus > Dendrocalamus latiflorus. The sequence goes on along the minus strand of CM029612.1, from coordinate 29,013,306 downwards.
ATCTGGATATGTTCTTTTTTTGGGAGAAATCTACACATGGATGTTTGATCACAAGAAAATGCCATCTATTCTTGCAGAAAATCTTTAGGTCTGAAGAAGAGAAAGGAAGAGCTCTAAAGTTGAATAAGGAGCGTCGTTTAGCCCAGGTAAGCTGGAACTGCAATAATACCAATTGTATTTTTGTTGACACCGCAAAGCCACTTGATGTGCTCTAACGTTCTATTTCTTCAGTCGTCTTAACTGAAAAATAATAGTTGGAAGGATTTTTTATTATTATTCGAGCTATGTCTAAGCTTGTAATGATATATCACATCGGGTCTTTTGCACTACCCACAGGAGAGGAAGCACAATATCTTGAGCGAGCAATACGGATAGGAACCTCCCATCTGCCTGGATTTTTGTTAGCCGAGTCCTATCAGATATTGAGTGTTGTGTATAAGCCAATATTGATGCATTGTTCGGAGTATAAGCTGCCCATTGCTGTGTACTATATCATACTGAAGAAACACTTGTGGAGAATTGTGTTTGTAATTGTTTGCTTGAAACCTCATATTTATACACTCAGTTTTCTAGACAGGCTCTTTTGCCCTGTCAAGTTTGCCTGTGCATGTTGAAACATGGCCTTCCCGTGATAATCAACGAGATTGTATCAGTATTGTTGCCCAAATTAAACCCAGCGACTGCCAACAGTTCTGACTACAATCACAGCCAAAGAACAAATGCCGCAGTCTCCTTGGTTCTCCTTGTGTACAATACACAGTTACCATTACTTGCAACATTATAGTGTCTTCGTTTGAGCACATTCATTGTATTCAGTCGATCACTGAGCAAAACCCAAGCAAACACTTTCAGCTTCGTCGTACATTTGCTTCTCCAAATCCACATGAAAGGTTCTGGGGGGTTCAGTCCTCTGTGATCCAAAAACTTTCAAATGATCAAAGAAATTTCGTTTCGAGAAACTTTCAGTTGATTCGAAAAAAACTTTCAAATCAGAAACTTAGAACTCGTGGATAAAAGAATTCAAAATCAAAGAATCAGCGGCCTCTTGCCGCCGCCGCCGGCGCGTGCTAGGGGAACTATGGCGATGGCGACGCATGCTAGGGGAACCATGGTGATGGTGACGAGTCCTAGTGGTGCATATTTTTATACTGAAACCCAAACTAAACTGAAAAAACCGAAATTATCTGGTTACTTGGTTTTTTGTGTTAGTTCTGTTTTTATTTTTACGCTATTTAGTGTTTAGTATTAGGTTCACTTTACATCTCTTACAAGTCGAATGCACCGAATACACCGAACTAATTTTACTAGCTCCTGTGTGACCTTGTCTCGTCCAGGTCATCCTCCTCTAAGAGCATCTCCAACAATGTCCTCTAAATCTCATCCTCTAAATCACTTTTTAGAGGACACAATCTAGAAAATAGAAAACTAAAAATATGTAACCTCCAACAAATCCCCTAAATATGATTCCCTAAATTAAAATGTGGGTCCATAAAAACTAGCAACCTCTTCTCATCTCCCCCCGTCTCTTCCTCCCGACTTGCTACGTGAAGTCTCGTCTCGCTACGTCCTGGATCTCGACTCGGAGGCGGCACGCACAGACCTTTTCTTCACCGACTCGATCTCGGGACCAGGCGCCGTGAAGATGAGAAGCTATCACATCTACTAGTCAAGACAAGAAGCTTTCACGTGAAGACTTTTCCATCCATCTCCAGGAACACGAATCAGTGAATCAAGCTTCAAGATTTTTGCCATCCAATCTCGATTTCCGTGCAAGACTTTTCCATCCAATCTTCTGACTAGAGAATTGAATCACGCGGGGAGTTGTTTTGATTTATCCATTAGGTTTCGGCGCTGCGAACTGTGAAGCTGCAGGCGACTTTCGTGCGGAAAAGATTTTGTCAGGAGATCACCGTAGCGCGGGACAAAACCGTCGAAGGCTTTTGGGGATGGATTGCGTCCTCCATATTTGGGGGACAAAAATTCAGGGATGGAGTCCTCTATATTTTTAGGGATCATTTAGAAGAGCTGTTGGAGCTTTTTTTACCTCTTCTTCTAAAATATAGGGGATATGAGTATTATAGAAGATTTGTTGGAGATGCTCTAAGTAGTATACACGCACACCCGCAAAGGCGCAAGGCCCACTTGACCACCTCTACACTACACCCCCATCCCAAGTTCCCACCAATGACTAGGGCACCACATGTGCGGCAAGGGGAGATCGAGCGGCGCGCAGAGCGGTAGGCGATGAGAGTGAGATGATGTAACATCCTAGTTTTCAGTGTATTTTTAATGTTTTTAAAATAAAAATTGCTATTTGGGTATTTCGTGAATTAATTAAGGCTTTACTTAAATTTTTAGAAATTAAAAAGATTTAATATTAATAAAATAACCATAAATTAAATAAAAACCTATTTTAATTGGGTTAATTGTGTTTCAACGATTTTTTATGTATTGTTTGGATTTTTTCGAGTTTATTTACTATGTATTGGAGCTCAATTTGTATTGTCCCAATTTCTAGAAATTAGAAATTCCTGGAAAATCCGGAAATCCTAGTAGGCCGCATCTCTTTCCGCTGGCCCATTCCATTTTCCTTCGGCCCAAATCATTTTCTTCCCGGTCAATCCAGCTTCCATCTGCCGTTCCGCCTTCTTTCTCTTACCCGTAGCCCACCATCTCCAGCTCGGCCCAGCCGGTAGCTCTGCCATGTATCGCCCCGGCAGCCAACCCACCTCTTTCTAGCTCTCTTCCCTCACTGACACCTGGGTCCCGCTTGTCATTTGGCCGCCCTGTTCATCGTCTTTACTCGGGACTCCGCGCGTGACCACTCCGGACTGTGTTATCGCCGTCCTCGCCTTGGCATGCACGCCATGGACACGCTTCCCCACGCTATAAAAGGGCACTGACACCCCTAAGCCAAGCACCCCAAGCTGTTGCCTTCCTCTAGCCCTAGCCGCCGCCCCTTGGAAGCGTCCCTAGCGCCGAAGTGCCGTTCGGAGCCGCCACCGCCATTGAAGCCAAAGGAGGAAGCTCGCCGCCTCACCAATCCGTTATGTCATAGCTAGCCAGAGCTGCTCGCATCACCTCGTGTCCTGAAGCATCGCCAAGCTTTACCCGAACGTAATTGAAGAAAGGAGCTGTCGTCGCTGAGATAGACTGCATCTTCTTCGTCGCTGACCGAGCAACTTCCCTGTCAAATTTGCCGCCTTTGGTGACCTTCAGACATCCCCGCTTGTACCATAGCTTCACCGTTACCAGTTCTAGCCCGTGTGCACGTTAGCTTAGGTGATAAGCCATTGGATCACCGTCGCACCGTGGAGCTTAGCCCTGCCAAGCCACCATGGCTGCCGCCGCCGCTTTTAGTTGCCAGTGACCATTGGTCCCCGTACCCTTAAGGCCCTAGCTTCGCGTTACGCCCAGGAGTAGTATGCGCCAGTTGCTGACCCCTATGTTGCCTCTCGCCGGAGTTTGTGGCTGTCATGCATGTTTTTGATGGCTGTTTTGAAACCGTCTATGTTTTGAATTATCTGTGATGATATTTTTTGTACTAGCGGTAGTACATGCCGTGATGGTAACAATCATATCAAACAAGTCGAGATCCTTTGAGATCCAAAGTAAAATTGTTGTGATCCCAGATAAAGTAACGCAATTGCAAGGGATATGCTATCGAGTAGTATTTGGGATACAATTGGTAGTACGAGAAATTGTAGCCTTGTACATATGGTCAGCATATGGCTAAGCTATGGTTTTATGTCTAGAATAGTATGAATTTTTGCCACCTATGGTTTGAATCAGCTAACCTAATGTGTTGCTCTTCACTATAATTTGCTTGTATTTCTTTTCAATGCACATAGGAATTCAAATAGCCAATACTAAGTAGGGAAAAAGTACACAAGAGAGCGACATTCAGATGGGTTGAAGCCCAAATCATGGGGAGAACATGCCATAGGAAATCAAGCGTTAACGAGCAAAATTCAAACTATCTCTGAGCAATCCCTGATAAGGAAATGTATACAAATGTTATTACGACAACATATTGTAGCCTTGGCTAACACTCAAAGAATGATGAATTGAAGATTGATGAATCAAAAAAGTGATTGTTTGACAGCTGTAGGACCAAGGTGGCAATTAGAAGGGGGGTTGAATAGGCGCTCTAGAAATCATGGCCCTTTTAAAAATCTTTTTCCCAAAGAGAGTGATCAAGGCATTTCACTTCAATAGTTATTGAGAACTACCAAGATCAGAGATAAAACACTCACAACGAAAACCCTAAGAAAAACTGGGAAAAACAACCCTCCAAGCTCCAAGGCGGTTTGAGCTCCAACTCAGGACCAATTTGATAGCTCGTTAATTGGCGGTCTGACCGCTGGGCAATCTAACCTCTCATTCAGGTGGTCTGGCCTCTCTCTCAGAATAGAACTAAAAATTGACACGATTTCAAATCCAAAAATCGATGTAACTTTCAATCTGCTACTCCAAATTATTTGAAACTTTGCACACACCTTACGAAAGATATGATGAACCTATTCCAACAAGAAATAGAAGAAAAACTTTCAAAGTTTTTGATCTTTTTCAATCCTAATGCAAGTTGCACTGAAACCCGACCAAATATGAAAATGGTGATTGAGAGGGGCTCGTGGGAGTAATTGAGCCAAGATGGATAAGGATGGTTTTCCATATGTCATACAATTCTCAAACCTTAGAAAGAACCAAGCCAAAAACCCTTGAGAGCAAAACCCCTCAAAAACACCCTTTCTTCCACCAAACAGGGTAAATTAAAGAACTTGCAAAGAACACACATGCTTAGATGGGTAGGATCAAGTCTCCAAAAGATATTCCCATCACATAAGTGTTCTTGGCGCCAAGCAAAAGAAACACTAATAAATAAGCCAAATCAAGAAATCAACACCTGGGCAAACGAGAGCAAGAAGTATTTACAGATTTAATTTCTACTTGGAGATAAATGTTTACAGCCACTCCCTCAGGAGGACAAAGCCACCAGGGCATCACACAAACAAATGCTCTCATCTCTCTCTTGATATCTCTCTCAAGCCCTATCTCTTCTCTCAATACATGGCTTCCCTCCTCTCCCAAACCCTAACTTCTCCTTATATAGTGGAGATTCACATGAAACCATAAAACTAGCCACTTAATGGATACTATCCAATAAGTCTTTGGAAAAACCCAACAACATAACAAGTTTTCAACTTAACACACTTACGCATTCATTTTAAAGAGTTGTCTTCATCTTTGTCTCCATTAGCTCGAATCCATTATGACTTGCCCTCCACAGAGTATCCTTGACCTAATCCACTAGGCCACTATTGCGGTTTCACACACCCACACTTTTTCGATATTGGCCAATATACCAAAATGCCCCTTTATCGATCTTTTATCATTTCATAGCCTCGAAGCATTACCTATAATTCACCATCTTTCATATGGCCCCAATAACTTGCCACCAAACTTCTCACACATTCAAATCCTACTGAACCGTCCTTACTTACAAACAGGCCCAAGTCACTTGATACACTACATGCCTCACCATGCCCATGACTGCACCTAGCTTTTATGACCGTTCTGGACCTCAGCTCCCCCTGAGCTTGGTCCTAGTCACCTTTCCACTACTTGTTATGTTGACCACTCTGCAAGCCTAGGTCATTTTTTGGTGGCACCTTGACTGTTTTGGACCATAGCTCTCCTAGCTAAGTCCAAGTCTCTTCCACCTTACCATGATGTAGCTTCTGAGCCTTTAAAGCTTCACTCTCGAAAGCATCACAAAGCCACATAGCCATCCCATGGCTTACAAAGCATCATGCACATCTCTTTATCTCAAGAGTCTTTTCTTAAACTTTGCCATCTATGGTTCTTGTCCATCTTACACCTTGCTTTAGTCCAACCATGATGTGACCACGCCACCAACTCATACGACCATAGCGCCCAATATCAAGATTGAATTAAAGGTGAATTCATTTCTTCAGCTTTAATATATTTTAAATGAGAATATGATGCTACCTAATAATGAAAATATATATTTTTGTAGCACCACATCAATTTTGGACCAATTGAAGCAAGAGTTCAAGTTGAACAGATTTTGGAATCCATTTCGGCCTCTAGATCAATTCAGATTCAGCCTGACAAGCCCAACTTCAAATGTGCATAACTTTCATATGCAGAGTCCGTTTGAGCTCCACGAGTACTTGTTGGAAAGTTTTTCTCGTTCTCTTTCCAATGGATCTGACCTCAACTTCAAATTCCTCCTATACAAACCGTAATCATCAAAACAAGATACTATATCACCTGTTTGGGCCAAATTGGGCCTTGTAATGCTTGGACCCAAGGGGGAGGCACTCCCCTCTCCAGGCCCATACTGTTCACGGATGTACTATTCACATAAACAGTACTGTGAATAGTACCATCCCTTATTTCTTAGTTTTGCGCGGCTTTCCCTTGCCTATTTAAGGAAGCCACACTATTCTAATTTTCTTGGATTTCGTTTGCTTAAGTTTTCCATTTTAAAAATTTTTGTTCTTCGCTTGTGTCGACTAGACCAACCATAAACGATCTCTACGGAATCCCACCTTTTGAATTCAATATAAATATTTGCAATTTCAGATTGCTTGTTATCTTGTTCTTGCGTGTTCTTCGGTTGCATGCAGGAATAGGCCTTCGTGGTCAAGTCAACCACGTTCTTGGCACAGTTGATAATGACTTGGAGTGTGGTTTAGCGATTGCTTGGTGTTCTGCTCGTGGCCTATTAGAAGCCTACATCGTCAAAGTCGTTCTTCTCCAAATCAAAGTTATCATCCTATCGAAAGATCGAGACTCCATTACCTCATCAAGTGGTATCGGAGCTTCAGTTGACCGGTAGGAATTTTTTTATCCCTAGTTAGTAGATTGGTTTTTATTTCCTATAGTCTAGAAAAATATTGCCACATAAAAATAGTTAATTTCTGCTGTCCAAACCCCGTTGTGCATTTCAATTTGTTAGTTTTGGTTTGCTAAATTGAATTTACATCATTTTAGCATTGTCTAGTTGCTGGTCATATCTTTGTTCCTATAAAAATCCAAACAAAAAGATTCCCCCACACCAAACCGTAATTCCAATTCAGCTGATTTTTCCTTTCTCTGCAACCTCCACGAAAAACATCATATCTTTTCATTCCGTGATCATTTGTTAGTGAAACCACCTCCATTGGATTCACAACTTCATTATATATCTTCCTGTAAAATTTTGCTTCATTACAGTATGGCAGTAAAAAGATATCTGTGGTGAAAGTTGACATAAATTTCTGATTTGAATCTGCAACAGTTAGCAATTGTGATTTTTGTGAGAAATTTTATGTCAATTTCTAGAAGTTGGTACCAAAAGAAAAATTGTAGAAAAAGCCATCAAAAAACAAAGAAAAAATAATCATTGAAAAATAGGTAACTAACAAAAAGTTACGGCCAAAATACCGACATCCTATCCAGTGGGCAGAAATCTGCAATTCTCAGATTTGTGTCAATCCTTGTGCTTCTCAATTCCATATTGCATTCTATTGAATTATCTGGTGTCTACCACTCCTATACATTGTTATACATTTGTTTAGCCTTCTTCCTTCCTTGTTTGATCAACAACATAGGCGAAGTGCAAGATACGAACTATAATTCAATTCTATGCAATTTCTAAAATTAATTGATTGTTTTCCTTTGCAACAAAATACATAGTCTATCCAAGCTCCACTTTTTTACTAACCTAATAGGTCTCGCTGTACCGGCAATCACTATACTCATCACCTAAGTCAATTTTATCATGAACCAGCCATTGGTTGCACCACTTGTTTGCTTTGGTAAGAACTTACAAGAATTTGATAAGAGCTTGAGAGATGTGTGACTTGATTTCAGCTTCCATATCCTAGTAGTTGATAGGAACATATACTTGTGATTTGTTTCCTTATTTTCTACTAACAATGACAGGCTCGAGAAAATGGGTAGATTATGATGACATCGTGGGTAGATTTGAACTCAAAGAGAAACAACTACCAGTATACATCTTGCCACTCACCGCTGAAAGTACGTCGTTGGACTACTTCTTGTGGGTTACTCTGTTGGATAGCTACATTGAAAGACAAGATCTTGATCCTTTTGAGAAGATGAGCATGGCAAGGATGGCGCTGATTGGTGATGTTCAACATTGGTGGTCGAATCTCGAGTTCCACTACATGTACACATGGGAGGAGATGAAGAAGAAATTGCGACGTTGTTTTGTACCTCAACCACCCACGGTCACAAATGAGGTGCAACCTAAGGTAAATGAAAATGCTGACATTGTTTTGGCTCCTACTCCATCTACAGATACCGCTGAGATGCTTGAAGAGATGAAGGATGATCTGGTGCATCTTATACCATTAGAGGAGAAGTTTGAGGTACCTACAGTATCTGATGAGGACGATAATGACAAGGTACTGATTTGGTGCTACAACAAGACATAGAGCAACCTTGTGAGTATATACCTACTGTAGTACAATCTTTTGATATTCCTTGTGTTGACTTGAACGAACCATGTGCTGATCTAAATTCTCATAATTTTGCACATGTCAAATTAATTACACATAAGAAAATATTTGATAGAATATCCCCTGCTAATGCATTGTGATATATCATGCTTAATAAGGCAGATAATTTGGAATGTGCTATGAAGAAAGTTTCTGGCCTTTCATCCCTAAATTCTCTATCTAGCACCTACACCTATTGTTTTAAATTAATTGGGGATTATGGTATAGACAATCAATTTCTTGTATATCGAATATGCATAACTTGTGATCACATGGATGAACTGAAACTTGTTGTTTTCAACAACTGTGATACCCCAAAAATTAAATCGGGAGAGAATAATTAAATCGGGAGAGAATAATTAAAATCGGGAGAATATTTCTTTTAGCAAAGCGATTGAACAGGAGAAAGAGGGGTTTTAATGTAATACTCCAATTTATTCTACGAAAGAAAGCGTTCAAAAGAGAAATTAGACAAAAAAAAGGGGTTTCTGCAGTTTTTCGGCAGCTTGGGCCTTGGGCCTTGGCCCAGGAGGCCCATGAGGGGTCGGCCACCAATAAAAGAAAGGGGGAAAACCCTAGATGCACTGTAGCTACAGTGCTGCCGCACTGTAGCACGACTACTGTAGCACACCTCTCCTCCATGGTGGTGCCCCCCCTCCATTGGTGCCTCCCTTCCTCGCCGTCGGTGCTCCCTGCTGCCGATCAAGTGAAGAGAGGAGAGGAGATCAACTTCGTGGGGAGAGTTCATCATCTTGCTGCGATTCTACAAGGGTAACGTCGCGTGTTCTTCATTGTTTGATGCGTAGTAGTTGCGGTTGATGTCGTTTGGTAGATTGATTTGCGTCGGTTTAATAGATCATGTTCTGTCCAGATTATTGCGCGATCAGTTTCGTGTGTTTAGAGGCCGAATTAAGAGTTTTGGTTTCCTAGAGTTGTGTAGATAATGTTCTTAGCTTTCAGTGGCCGCCAAGAACGCCAAAATCCGATTAACGGTTAGAAAGTTATGAATTGTTTAGTGCCGCTGTCTGGTTAATCTGTCAACATCCTGACAGTCTGTAGAAAACTGAGTTAATCTATTAGTTAAAGACGAAATCAGAGGATCTCAATATAACGAATATTGTAGGTAATTTCCATACCTTTTCAGAGAGATAAAGAACGCAAGATTTGGACTTTCGTAGCAAAAGTTATGGTGGTTTTAGTGTACTGTCCAGAGAAGCCGACGTGAAAATTGTTGTTCTGTAGTTTGGCTTGGTAGGGGCAGTGGATGGCTTAATCAAAAGGGCTCCCCAAATAAGTTTATTTAGGTAATTTAATTACCTTTCCAGAAAGTCTAAGAACACCTCATTGGACTCCTGAGCAGAAAGTTATGTATTTTAGAAGTTGACTGTCCACAGAGGGGACAAAGCGACATCTAGAAATTGGGGCTGGGTTCGCGCTAAAGGAACTTTCGTGAGTCCGTGTTTACTTTTATGGTTTGAGTGGTCCTCTATTGCTGTCTTAGCATTTCTTAATTGAATGTTTAGGTGGGGGACTGGTTCCGGAGGCGGCACCCTCTTCTCGTCCTTCGTTCCCGCTCGGTTGAGGCAAGTGCATTGTTTGATCCTTGTTTGTGATTGCTTGGATATGAATGCGGGTTTGATGCTTGTTAATGTCGTGTGGCTATTGATAAGTGTGCATAATCAGAGTGGTGAATGTTCAAACTATGGATATGCTTTATTCATGAATGTTGTTATTGCCTTTATTCATGAATGTTGTTATCGCCTTAATTCACGAATGTCGTTGTTGCCTTTATTCATGAATGTTGTTACCGCCATTGGTGCTTGATGTTGAAAAGAGATGGTGCATATGCATTTTGATATCATGTTGAGGCCTGGTCTTGTGATGACCAAGTATGCACATCTTTGAGGTCCCCGTCATGAATGTGACGGGCTTGAGATCCCCACACTCGTGGAGTGTGGGCATGAGGTCCCCAATACTTGCGGAGTATTGGGCAATTGGTCCCTGTGCGTGCGCGCACAGGCATGGGTATGCAGCGACGGTTGCATACTTTGCATTACCAGTGTAATGCACAAAGAGATAGAGAAAAGGAATCCTTGAGCATTGCATTTGCATGTGGAATGATTTAGTGATGTGCTCCTGAATATGGATGTTGACGCTATGGATTGAATTATGCGTCTGTTTATTTATGTACTTGTTGAGTCTGTGGACTCACTCTTGCTTTCCTGTTGTTTTTAGGTACCCAGTTCAAGCGCAGTATGCAAGGGAGGGAGTAGCGTTATGCTTTGCACGCACACTGTCATGAACTTTAATTCTCGGACCATGCCTTATTAATTAAGCTACTGATCAAAGATTTGACCTGTTTATGTTATCGTATCGGATTATTTGTAATAATGATGAGTAGTCTAGTTGGAAGTTTGAGGATTTTGTTCAGTCGATTAGTAAGTTCATGAGTACTTCTTGTTGATCTTGAATATTGCAGTACTCCGTTATAACTCCCTTTTAACTGTTGAAACCCATGTGATGTTAGAAATACAAAGGATATTCTGCCGAATTTTAGTAAAGTATCTTAGTTTAGTTTTGTGTAAGGTTACTTTAGTAGCATTCTTGGCTCTTGTGGAGTTGGGGTGTTGCAGTTGGTATCAGAGCGGGCTTTAGGTCCGTGGTTAATAGAAAAATATTAAATTGACACACTGTGCACAGTAGGTGGGGTTGGGAATTACATTGCTTCCGCATTATGTGTTGTTATGTTGCATTTGTTGAGCAATTGTTGAATTGCCTCTGTCCTATCTTTCTTGTCGTTAAGCTATGAAATGATATGCTATGATATTCTATATCTATGAATCTATTCTATGATTACCATGAGATGATCATGTATAATTATATTTGATTATATTGTTTATGCGTGTCGGTAATGGTTGTTAAGAAGTGAAGGCCGTGGTTGTGGCCTTGGACTTTGTCAGGTTTTACCACCGTTCGTGGTAGACGAATAGAGTAGTTACCCCAAATACCATAGTTGCAGGAGTTGAGCGTGAGTTGTTTTAGAAAGTTGTTTTCCTTCTTGACCTCAAATCTTGGCAAATTCTTGTTTTGTGGTGGATGATGATTTTCTCTTGGGTTCGTGGTTCATGGTAATGGTTGTGTTTCAATGGTCTCTAATGGTTCTCTGAAACAAGTATTATTTTTCGACTGTTGAGCTGTCTTTACTACTTGTGATCGTCCTCAATTGGCATTACTGATAATTCCATAGTTGTTTCTTCTTTCTCATTGGAAAAGAATGACTCATGTATTCGTTTGAAAGTTTTGGTAATGAGAGTTTCTGTTGCAAGTTTGTTAACATGAGAAAACTTTGGCTCTATGTATTTCTTTTGGATTATTCCGAGTGATGAAGTTTAATGCATCTCTTTTCTGTTGGAAATTGCTAAAATCCTTTTCTGATGCCTTGTTATGGTTAAATCAGAGATTGTAATCAAATAACTTGATATGGTATGGGTATCAAGTTGAGTCATTGGTATGGTGCATAATTAATATTAATTAGTAACCTTGGAAGTGAAATTGATTAGGATGATGTTGTCTTTTTCTAGTTCTTGATGAACGGTATATATGAGTAGTGATTGAGAGATATCAAGAAGTATGGAACCTTGATGAACTAGTCTGGTCATTAAAACTGTTTAGGTTGTTAAATTTGTTGGGTTCTTTGGTTCCCATGGATTAATTTAATTGTGTGGAAAGGAAAATTAGAGGGAATACCAGATTTACAGATTCCCTAGTATGATTAGTTATTAGAATTGTGTACAATCGGTTGAATGGATTGAATATCGGTGGATCTAGAAATTATGGGAGGAGTTCTATGTAGTTCTTCTATGTAGGATGACGCGATGAATTTGGTTGTAGTGTTGTTGAGACTCTTGATCGATAGAAGATTTTGATTTTTTTTGAAGTTTTAGTGTATTTTTGCCGAAATCCAATGTGAGGAGGAACAGTTGAATATGTGCTTGTTAATATCCATGTGATTTGGGAAGGAAAGTAGGTAGCAACTAGATTTCATAACGAAGCCAGTTGATAACAACAAGGGTTGTCGTATAACTGTTGTGTGTTGAAGTTTGATAATGAGCATCGCTAAAAGTTGAACAGATATGATATAATAGGTGCCTTATGCCCACATGATTGTGAAATAATTGGATGAAATTGTGTCCTTGATGAAAGGGTTTTAGTAGGAGCTTTTCAATTGGGTAGTAGACCCCTTCTAAACTTAAGAAGTTGATGTAGTGATGTTGTATGATTTTGGTATACTCTCATTTTGAAGATGGGATGAAAAGGCAGTATGGAACAAATTGGTGAAACTTTGGGGGCTTTCTAATGGAATAGTTGATGATAAATATTCATGTTCAGAGTATATTATTCTTGATGTTAGTAAGATTATCTGCAAGAGATTGTGACTTGTGTGTGGTGATGATTCTTTTAGAAATAAAGAAATTTGATCGTCTTTCGTAACTTGGATTTTGTAGAAGTGTTTCGAGTTTTGTGATGGTGATCAATTGGATCGCTTGAGTTATGTGGTGATTGAGTTGCTTTGAGCAAAGTGACATGCTGAAAGATTTTATTGGTTCTTAAGTTGTTCCTACGATTTGGTCTTAAGAGCTTATCTTGTTTAAGCTGGCAAAGTGATGTAGTAATCACAGAAAATAACCTTCCTTGTTAAAGGAATGAGTCAAGTATAAGTAATTGAGCTTTAAGTCTCGTTTCGCATCTTGAAGTTTATTTGAGAGTGCTTAAACCTTATGCAGTTGTCCCATAAGAGTTTATCAATTTTCAAAGGGCATTACCTTCTTCTCATTTGTGGTTTGGTATTCGCTTTCAGTAGGGCTTGAGCCCTCCACTGTTGACTTTCCCTTATGTTTTTCGAGTACTTTGCCTAAGTGACTATTTTCCTTGGTCTTGTGTTCACTGCGGTGGCACATGTTTTCCTAGTTGGAAAAAAAAATTTGATTCCATTCGCTCTTTCTTTTGAGGAAGATTCAACCTATTCGTTCACCTGAGTCTTTTGAGGTGTTGAATAATTGTAGTTGTGAAACGTTGGGTTGTAAGTTATTCGATGAGCATTGGAGGATGAAATAATTTCGTAATATAGTTCTTTGAGAGAAGTCTATCTCAATGGAAGATTGTCTTATGGGGTTAAACTGATTGCATTGTTACAGCTAGTAGAACCTATAGTGATTGTGATCCAAGATCTTTTGTTCACTTCGGGTGGAACATTAGAATTACCGAGAGTATGAAAATCCTGATCAATTTTATAGAGTATAGCAATTTGGTAGTATTGCGAGATTGTGAAGGGTTATTCTTGATGATGTGGTTTAATGAGAGTGGGATTACAAGGTAATCGAATCGTCAATGGAATAATAGAAAATGTTGAGTAATGTCAAGAGTGATTTGGTTTTAAATGAGTAACCTTCTGAGAGTTATAATATTTGTAAAGGTAAACGGGTCAAGAAAATATTTTCATGATGATGTTAATAAGTGAGTATGTGGGAATTATGGATTTATAGGGATTTAATCTGAGGATTTCTCTATCCTTTATATGAGAAGTTAGTTGCAAGAGTCTTGGAGGTTAAATGTGGACTTTGCATTGTTATGCTAGAACTTTGAGTCGCCCAAAGATTATGTGTAGAGGAAGTAGAATAAGGGTGGATTGCGAACAGTGGGATGATCGTTGATAACACCCTTCTGATGTAGTACATGAGAGTGTGTGATGTGGAATCTGAAATGTTTGTCCTCAAAAAAAGGTTGAGGTGATATGATCGTGTGAGAGATCTAATTTGGGGATACTTTCTGAGTGCCATCTGTCAAATGAATTCTATCAGTAAAGGGAATCGGTTAGAGAATGTTTTGTGAAATCATCAGAGTCCCTCTTCAAAGGTGTAGACAAGGCGTTTCGATTTGGGCTTGGTGTTGAGATCGCCAAGTTAAGAGTAACAAGTTAGTGTGTTGTGCGATGATTGGGATTCCATAGCTTGAGGGAAATTTTGGTCCTAGAAGAGAAACTGTTAAATTGATGCTTCCTCAAGAAGTGAATTGTTTTCCTGATTTTCGTTTAAGTTCTATGCTGTTGACCTTTGTCTTTCGCAAAGTTTAGCTTGGCTTTATATTGGTATGTGTGGTTCTTATCAGTTCAGAAAGAATAAAAGAAACGTTGGATTTGGTTATTCGAGTGATTTCTCCTTTGGCGGATGTGGTATTTATTTGCAAATTTTCTAATTTGAAGGTGGAAAGATTTTCGTGATAAATCTTCGATTCTGAACTTGACTCTTTTTAGTACCGAGTTGGTAACACTTGGTTGCGATGATAGTCCTTCATTTTCAGTTGGGCTATGTCGGGTAAGAGTGTGTTTAAAGCGAGTTCTGTTGTGTGTCCCTCGTTAAAGGAGGCGATCTTTCTTTGGGTGAAAAAGTCCGCTTAATAGGTGGAACAAAAGTTCAGTGTTCTATGCACATGTTGCGTGGTTCGGTACCACTAGGGGGGTTGCCCCAAGGTACATCGGGTTGTTTTCGCTAGTTGGCAAAACGTTAGGACCGTAGTGAGTCCATGCGCGAAGTACACATCGTCTTGTTTGTCCCAGTGCTGAGTGAGTACCAGAGAGGTCCGAAGTTTGAAGTTTCGTGGGAGCTGCTGACCTTTGAGTAGCATCCTGTGCGTTGTTAGAGAGGTCAGAGCGAGTGCTGAGGCACAAGTCGTTGGTTTGTGTCAAGGTGCCTTTGTCCCATTAGCTCGAGAGGGAGGCGACTTGGGAATTGGAATCTCGCATGCGCGAGCTTTATCCAAAGTTTTTCACGGCAGGTACATAGTAATGTTAGTAAATCTTTTAGAAGTGGTTTTTTTTTGTGTTGAGGTTGAATAGAATTCGGGGTCGAATTCTGTTTAAGGAGGGTAGAATGTAATACCCCAAAAATTAAATCGGGAGAGAATAATTAAATCGGGAGAGAATAATTAAATCGGGAGAGAATAATTAAAATCGGGAGAATATTTCTTTTAGCAAAGCGATTGAACAGGAGAAAGAGGGGTTTTAATGTAATACTCCAATTTATTCTACGAAAGAAAGCGTTCAAAAGAGAAATTAGACAAAAAAAGGGGGGTTTCTGCAGTTTTTCGGCAACTTGGGCCTTGGGCCTTGGCCCAGGAGGCCCATGAGGGGTCGACCACCAATAAAAGGAAGGGGGAAAACCCTAGATGCACTGTAGCTACAGTGCTGCCACACTGTAGCATGACTACTATAGCACACCTCTCCTCCATGGTGGTGCCCCCCCTCCATTGGTGCCTCCCTTCCTCGCCGTCGGTGCTCCCTGCTGCCGATCAAGTGAAGAGAGGAGAGGAGATCAACTTCGTGGGGAGAGTTCATCATCTTGCTGCGATTCTACAAGGGTAACGTCGCGTGTTCTTCGTTGTTTGATGCGTAGTAGTTGCGGTTGATGTCGTTTGGTATATTGATTTGCGTCGGTTTAATAGATTGCGTTCTGTCCAGATTATTGCGCGGTCAGTTTCGTGTGTTTAGAGGCCGAATTAGGAGTTTTGGTTTCCTAGAGTTATGTAGATAATGTTCTTAGCTTTCAGTGGCCGCCAAGAACGCCAAAATCCGATTAACGGTTAGAAAGTTATGAATTGTTTAGTGCCGCTGTCTGGTTGATCTGTCAACATCCTGACAGTCTGTAGAAAACTGAGTTAATCTATTAGTTAAATACGAAATCAGAGGATCTCAATATAACGAATATTGTAGGTAATTTCTATACCTTTTCACAGAGATAAATAACGCAAGATTTGGACTTTCGTAGCAAAAGTTATGGTGGTTTTAGTGTACTGTCCAGAGAAGCCGACGTGAAAATTGGTGTTCTGTAGTTTGGCTTGGTAGGGGCAGTGGATGGCTTAATCAAAAGGGCTCCCCAAATAAGTTTATTTAGGTAATTTAATTACCTTTCCAGAAAGTCTAAGAACACCTCATTGGACTCCTGAGCAGAAAGTTATGTATTTTAGAAGTTGACTGTCCACAGAGGGGACAAAGCGACATCTAGAAATTGGGGCTGGGTTCGCGATAAAGGAACTTTCGTGAGTCCGTGTTTACTTTTATGGTTTGAGTGGTCCTCTATTGCTGTCTTAGCATTTCTTAATTGAATGTTTAGGTGGGGGACTGGTTCCGGAGGCGGCACCCTCTTCTCGTCCTTCGTTCCCGCTCGGTTGAGGCAAGTGCATTGTTTGATCCTTGTTTGTGATTGCTTGGATATGAATGCGGGTTTGATGCTTGTTAATGTCGTGTGGCTATTGATAAGTGTGCATAATCAGAGTGGTGAATGTTCAAACTATGGATATGCTTTATTCATGAATGTTGTTATTGCCTTTATTCATGAATGTTGTTATCGCCTTAATTCATGAATGTTGTTATCGCCTTAATTCACGAATGTCGTTGTTGCCTTTATTCATGAATGTTGTTACCGCCATTGGTACTTGATGTTGAAAAGAGATGGTGCATATGCATTTTGATATCATGTTGAGGCCTGGTCTTGTGATGACCAAGTATGCACATCTTTGAGGTCCCCGTCATGAATGTGACGGGCTTGAGATCCCCACACTCGTGGAGTGTGGGCATGAGGTCCCCAATACTTGCGGAGTATTGGGCAATTGGTCCCTGTGCGTGCACGCACAGGCATGGGTATGCAGCGACGGTTGCATACTTTGCATTACCAGTGTAATGCACAAAGAGATAGAGAAAAGGAATCCTTGAGCATTGCATTTGCATGTGGAATGATTTAGTGATGTGCTCCTGAATATGGATGTTGACGCTATGGATTGAATTATGCGTCTGTTTATTTATGTACTTGTTGAGTCTGTGGACTCACTCTTGCTTTCTTGTTATTTTTAGGTACCCAGTTCAAGCGCAGTATGCAAGGGAGGGAGTAGCGTTATGCTTTGCACGCACACTGTCATGAACTTTAATTCTCGGACCATGCCTTATTAATTAAGCTACTGATCAAAGATTTGACCTGTTTATGTTATCGTATCGGATTATTTGTAATAATGATGAGTAGTCTAGTTGGAAGTTTGAGGATTTTGTTCAGTCGATTAGTAAGTTCATGAGTACTTCTTGTTGATCTTGAATATTGCAGTACTCCGTTATAACTCCCTTTTAACTGTTGAAACCCATGTGATGTTAGAAATACAAAGGATACTCTGCCGAATTTTAGTAAAGTATCTTAGTTTAGTTTTGTGTAAGGTTACTTTAGTAGCATTCTTTGCTCTTGTGGAGTTGGGGTGTTACAACAACAACTCTTGTATGCTGAATCTTGTTCATTATGAAAATAAAATAAAATTTAGTGATCATTCAATGCTTATGTGTTCTCTTATTGAACCATCTAACATTGACAATCTGAATAATGAAATTGATGTATGGAAGAACATGCAAATCTTTTCACCCTTGCTAGATGAATTTGCTATTGCTCAATTGAGATATGATAATATGGATGAACTTTGCTTGATTCCAAAGTTGTAGCTTTGCCCATATGTGCCACCACTGCAAGTTTACAACTTCAGATATTTAAATTGCATAAATGTTTCACTTACATTTGCATATCTAGTTACAATAATTGCTGTGTGAGAAATCTTGATTTGCTCATTAACATATATGATTACTCTTGGGTTAATAATACGATGAGCTTTTATGATCGCTGCTATTTTATAACATTAATTGTACAACAATAAAGAACTGTTAAAATGGATGACATATACATATATCATGCATACACCTTAACTTCTTTATTACCATACTTTCGGCTTATTAAAAGCTGAGGACGGCTTTGTTTGCAAGAAGGGGAGGATGATAAGAGCATGTACCCTATGGATACAACCATATTTACTATGCTTGTTGTTCCAATTACAAGAGTTCCTATGTGTCACTTAAATTATCAGGTGAGCTCATTTCAAAGAGGTTTTACTTTGCTTGATAAAAAACTTATGATATTACATAATGAGAGTTCACTGCATTTGTTATCATGTACCAAGTTATATGATCAAGATCATGCAATACGTGAGGCTACACATATGTTAAAACCAAGAATGGTTTTCTGTCAAAAAGGGAAGGATGATGTGACCATACCACCAACACATACAACCATAGTGCCCAATATCAAGATTGAACTAAAAGGTAAATTCGTTTTTTTCAACTTCAACATATTTTAAATGAGAATATGATACTATCTAATGATGAAAATATATATTTTTGTAGCACCACATCACTTTTGGACTAATTGAAACAAGAGTTCAAGTTGAACAGGTTTTGGAATCTAATTCGGCCTCCAAATCAATTCGGATTCAGCCTGATAGGCCCAACTTCAAATGTGCATACCTTTCACATACGGAGTCCGTTTGAGCTCCACGAGTACTTATTGGAAAGCTTTTCTCGTTCTCTTTCCAATGTATCTAGTCTCAACTTCAAATTCCTCCTTATAAATTGTAATCATAAAAAAAAGTGCTGCATCACTTGTTTGGGCCAATTGAGCCTTGTAATGCTTGGGCCCAAGGGGGAGGCGCCCCTCTCTAGGCCTGTATTGTTCACGGATTACTATTCACATGAACAGTATCATAAATAGTACCACCCCTTTTTCTTAGTTTTGCGCGGCTTTTCCTCGCCTATTTAAGGAAGCCACACGCTTCTAGTTTCCTTGGATTTCGTTTGCTTAGTTTTTCCATTGTAAAAACTCTTGTTCTTCGCTTGTGTCGATTAGACCAACTGTAAAGAACCTCTACGGAATCCCACCTTTTGAACTCAATATAAATATTTGCAATTTTAGATTGCTTGTTATCTTGTTCTTGTGTGTTCTTTGGTTGCATGCAGGAATAGACCTTCGTGGTCAGGTCAACCGCGTTCTTGGTACGGTTGATAACGACTTGGAGTGTGGTTTAGCGATTACTTGGTGCTCTGCTCGTGGCTGATTAGAAGCCTGCATCGTCAAAGTCGTTCTCCTCCAAATCAAAGTTATTATCCTATCGGAAGATCAGGTCCCCATTGCCTCATCAAACCATCACACTTGGCATCACAAACATTCTAGACCTTGGTTCTCCCTAACCAAGTCACGGTCCTCCACATTGTTGACTATAATTGACTCCAAGCCACTTGCATAACTATAGACCAAGCGAACCATTTCTGGGTGCAAGTTCTTTCCAACTTGACCCACATTAGTCCAATATATATGATGCAATCCATATGCACCAATCCCAAGCTCTTAGGACCAACTCCCAATTCAATCCTAAAGCAACCTTTCTTGGGAATAGGACACCAGTCTAACCACAACCACAATGCTGGTCAGACCACTAATAGTCTTACCGCCATGTACAAACCGGTCTGACTGCTAGGGTGAGCTGGTCAGACTACACCCAACAAGATCTCAAAAACACCCTCTTTGGAAAATAGCTACTGCTAACTAAATTCTGGTCATATTGCACCACACCAGTTTGATCGCTACTCCAATTTCGGTTAGACCACTCCACCTCACTTAGCAACACTCAGCTCAACTCTGGTCTAACCACCTTGCCATAGCAAGTCAAACAACTCTAGTCTAACTACCTTGCCATAGCCAATAACTCCTAAACTATAACTCCCAAAAACCAAACTCAAACTGTGACAAATCAAAGTCAATTACTCATCACAAATTATGGGATGACCTCCACATGGTCTTACAACAGTAATGGATTATAAGTTGGAAGCTACGCAAAAACAAAATTGAATGAAACCAAAGCCTTTTATCTTCATAAATTTAATCTTAAATTGGTTTTTTCATGGTTATCAAAACTTCAGAGCAAAATAGTGGCATGGGTGTTTAAAATATTTTGGTAACCTTGTTGACTTGTTTATACCCTGAATACTTCACTTGATTGGGATACTTGAGCTTGGTTCCATAGCCATAAATACATTATCATTCTATTCTACTTCTATACGTGGCAATAATAAATAAAGCATATTGGATTAGGCTTTCAAGTTAATGTGAAGTGAACATCTTGTGCTTGATACTTGCTGTGATACCCTTCCCCTTCTTGACTTATTTCTCCTTCCTCCTTTGCTCCCTTGAAGATCTTGGCTAACACCTACAGGAAAGTATATTAGTATGCTGTCATTATGAGCTAAATTGGGTCATCTATCCTAGATAAGGGATACATGTTTTTCATGGTGGCCTTGTTGAGTGATCAATAGTCCACACACATTTTCATGTTGTTGTCCTTCTTCTTGACGAATAGGACAGGTGCTCCCTATGGTGATGAGCTTGAACAAATGGAACCTTTATCCTACAATTTCTGGATCTGCTTCTTCAATTCAGCTAATTCAATGGTGGGCATATGGTAAGGTCTTTTTGAGATTGGAGCTATACTGGGGACTAAATCAATTATGAACTTGATGTCCCTATTTGGTAGCATATCTGGCAAGTCTTCTAGAAATACATCTGGGTATTCCCCAATAGCTAGTACTTCTTCTAGACCCTTAACATGGTTGAGAGTATTCTCTTCAACCACGAGAATCTCTTGCTTAAAATCTACTTTTACCCCTTGTCTATTAATAAGAGTGATGGATTGGGTGACATAATCTATTTATTTGTAATACTTGGCTAACCAGTTCATGCCAAAAAATAATGTCAAAACCTTGGGAGTCCAAGACTATTAGGTTAGCTAGAAATGGTGATCCTTCTATGGTCAAGTCCACTTTTGGGCACAAAGTCCTTGTTGATGTGTACACGCTAGGGGTGGCCCGATCTTCACGACGTAGGTTGAAGAACAAGTGAATCTTGCTGTGGATAACGGGGATAACTAGTTGTTAGTAGCTGAAAAGGGTAACTAGCTTTAACCTACCAAGGTTGGATGCGACCAAGCGTTGGGGAGAGATGATCCGAAGCCTTCTGGACTCCGACATGCTATCCGAACAATCGCAGAACCACAATCCAGAACTAACCCACACAAAACGCCCAGAAGCGTAGAGCACGAATTAGGGGATCCCAGAGGAATCTTCTTGCAAATCCAAGAGAACTCACAAGAGCAAAGGAGCAAGGCACTCAATAGTCTTGCTGCAATTTCATATATCGGTTTGTTGAAATATCAAAAAGTGTCTCTATGGATAGGAGTAGAGGGGCATATATACTAGGAACAACCGTCCTAGCTGGGTATGAACATAAGTCACCACGTTGGAAGGTGGAAGGCGAACTGGTTGAAGCATTCAAGGAGTCTTCTCAAATTCTCGCGCGTCTGCTCAACTTCTGCGCATTCTTTAGTAAAACAGCAATAACTCTCTTCTCGGAAGTCCAAAAGACGAACCGTTTGTTGGAGGTGAAAATAGACTTCATTATCTTTCCATCCATATAGGATATGCACAGTAAAACATGACAGGTTGGTGCGCAAGCCTTCAAAGAGTCATCAGTTTTTGCACAGCATGTGCAGCTGTTACTAAAATGACCATAACTTTCTTTACACAACTCCAAATGATGAACGGTTTGAAACGTAGGAAAATAGACTGGACAAGCCATCCGTTGGTCTGATGTATGCTGGTTGGAAATATTATAATTCGTGCAGATAATGATTGCAAAACTCGTTGGTTTTCTGGACCTCCCTGTTCATCTCCAATGCACCTGATCATGTATTTGCTTAGCACGTCTTCTCGTGATTGGTCCTTGATATTGTTGGTCCTTGAGAATATCTTGGTCGCGGAGATGATCATCTTCAGTGTGGTTATTGTAGGTTGGGATGTCCTCATCACCTGTCCTCATTTTCGACCCCAGGGAACGGACTACCATAGGATTACTAAGTGAGATCCCCAACCCATGCTTAACAACAAAAGGTTTTGAAATGAATGAATGTGAATATCTAGAATCAAATAGAACTATTGTGGGTACTGAATCAACTAGAAACATACCCAGTACCACGTCTGGTGTGGCTTGAGCTTCCTCTGTTGTGACGTGGTTCACATGTTCCCTAGCAAAATTTTGTGGCTTCTTGAAGGCTTGGTCCGGGTTCTGGTTCCCTGACACTCCAGGACCAGCAACGGACTATAGCTTCTTGGGGCATGCCTTAGCATAGTGTCTCATCTCCTTGCAATAAAAGCATGTCATGACTTCATAGGAGGGTGGGTTGTTTGAAGCTTGATCACTAGCAAAGGGGTTGTGGATTCTTAGTGTGGTGGAGCGATTGACCGTAAAGGGTGCCTTGGTTGGTGCCGAAGGCCTGAAGCTGACAGATTATGGTGGAGTACAATTAGCTTTAGGAAAATCTCTAGGATTAACCTTCTATGTAGTCATCCTTCATTTCTTGATTTCCATCTCTAGGTGCTTGCCTTCCTAGCAAATGGCCTTACTGACCAGCTTATGAAAATCAGTGTAGTCATTGGAGAGCAGTTGTACTGATAAATTGTCATTGAGACCTTCCAAGAACCTCTCCTGCTTGGCCTCATCATTGGCCACATCTTCCGGTGCCTAGCACGCTAGTTAGTTGAACTTCTGGAGGTATTGATTCAGCATGTGACCTCCTTGTCACAGGGCTTAGAATTCCCACTTCTTCAGAGTGAGCGTGCTTGAAGGGATATGAGCCTTGTGGAAAGCAGCAGTAAATTCTTGTCTAGGGGTTAGCTTGTGAAACAATGAAGGTGTCCCACCAACTTGATGCAGGATCGTTGAGTTGGTGAGAAGCACACAAGACTCTTATGATCACTAAACTAGGAAATATCCACCTTTTCCTTATGGCATAGAGCCAATCATCTGTGTCCATTGGCTCAGTTCTATTAGAGAAGATTAGTGGTCGAGTCCCATAAACTTTAACAATCTTGACTGTGAAGCTTGGGTTTTTGGTGGTAGAGGAGCTGGTTAAGCAGGATTATTGATGGATTGCACCTGGAGTTGGATGAGCTGGTTTTGGTTAGCCATCATTTGAGCCCAGTCGAATCTATTAGCAAGCAGTGGTGGAGGAATTGGAGCAGTCTTATTTCCAGTGCATTGTTGTTGTCATTCCTTCATTGCTCCTGGTGTTCACCTTCTGCTTGATGCTTCCATGGACTAGGGAAGTCCTTTCTCAAGCTTAGATGAAACTATGAGTGAACAATCTAAGTAAAGGGGTAAGAAACAACTCACCGGGCATATATGATGTTGTGGAAGTTGACGAATCATCCCGTGGCTTCTCGCAAGTACAAGAATGAGGATCTAGCACGGGACCTAAAATAAAAAGAAAGAAAAGAGGAGAAACCAATAAAAACTAACAACATATATGAAAATAAAAAGATAAAGAGATGCTTATTGGGTGTAGTGGGAGGAGGGCCAAGGATGGGACATGGAAAAGGCACATGTTCACTCTCCTCATGAAGCATCATGCCTCCAAAATCTACTGGATCCCAAGGAATATCAACTCGAGCCAAGTCAACTCGTAGTCGATGGTACAAAAGTGTAAACCTGCAAATAAACTTAAAGATATGGCAAGTATGTGTGATAGGGTCGATGCCCATTAAGTCATAGAATATCCAATCACGTAGGCATATCAATAAGACATATTATGAGGACTATAAGTCTCCACATAAGAGATATGAGAATCACCAAGTGCAAGGAAATCATACCTGAGATGGTCGGAGAAGAATTTGAATACTACCTGAAGTGAAGATGAAGTAGAATGTACGGTAGTAGAAACCTCCGAAAGGTTGATGTCGATGGAGGAAGTAGCCAATGGATCAATAGAAGTAGCCTCCTCGACATCATAAACAGCCCCCTCATAATCAATCATGAATATCTCCATCTCAGGCTCAAAGATCAAAGAATCTAAGTGGTAGACATCATCAAACATGAATCACTCTATATCAAGCTCAAGAAGTACATGATCAATGTCAAAGTAGTGAGAGTCCTCCACATCGAAGCTAACAGTCTCTAACTTAGGCTCATCCATGAAAAAGTCATCAATATAAAGTACTCTATCTTGTAACACTGATTAGATGTAGATCGAGTAGATTACTTCCTATGGTGTCGATGTGGATGATGTCTAGAAACTGTAGGCTAACTCTGCTGAAGCATTGGTGGAGTAGGCTCAGCCAAAGTCATACCGTTCTCCGTAGTGACAGACTAGTAGTGAGCTAGGGAACTCAGGCAAGACTGTGAGGATGCCAAACTGTCACGACGGGAGGTCAAAGTGTGCATAGCCGCTCTTAGATCATGCAATTGGGTCATCAAAGTCTTCACACTACATAACTGTGACTCCAGATGAGATGTATGCAAAACAGATAGCTCAGGACTTTAAATCTGATCATGATGAAGAGTAGGTAACTGCTACTGAGGTGTAGGAGTGGAATGAAAACTATGTTGGTGTGATGACAGTGAAGGCTGTGGCTGACTAGAGCTCAAACTATACTGATCCATCTAAGGAGAAGGTGCATCAACTCTAGCTGCCAAAGAATCTGAACTAGGCTTCTCATTGTGCCACTGGAACTGATGGAAAGCCATGTTCTCAATATGAGTGAATGCATCATCAAGTGTCTTGTTAGTGATTGCTCCACCAGCTGCTGCATCAACTAAGGATCATGTGCCACATGTCAAGCCTCTATAGAAGATCTGCAAAATGAGCCACCTCTGTAGACCATGATATGGATATTTCCTAAGAAAATCCTTGTATCGCTCCCACAAATCATACAAACTCTCTTCATCGAGCTGAGTAAAACTGAAAATCTAATTTCGAATCTCAAACTGCCTACATAGTGGAAAGTATCTCTCTAAGAAAGCACATGACAGCTGATCCCAAGTGAACGACCTTGATGGTAGAGAATAGAACCAACTACAAACACCATCTCAAAGAGAGAATATGAATAATCTGCATCTGATAGTGTCCCGAGAAACCCCATGGTACTTAACAGTATCAGAATACTCCAAGAATGTGCGAATATGCTCATAAGGGTCCTTAGTGGGTAATCCCCCAAGTCGTGTCTCCTGAACCAAAGCAATCAAATCAGGTCTCAACTGAAAGTCCTCGACCTCAACTACTAGCAAACTTGGCCCTAACATGACACTATGGCAACTCGGAGCCCAAAGATCATGAACAAATGCCATATCCTCAATATATACCTCTATCGATCAACTTGCGGGGAAGGGCACAAAAAGACACAAGAGAAAGAAATAACTAGGGAAAGGATTAGGAGGTTAGCAATATATCACAGATATGAATAAAGATGAAAAGAAAGATAAGTCAGCACAAACACACAACAAGCAAAAATAAATAAATAACGATAGTCTATAGCCTAACACTGTTACTCTAAGCTAGTCCCCAGCAACAGTGCCAAAATACTTGATCGTGCAAATAGCACACCCGCAATTGCATGGGTTACCACTGAAATAGCAACAAGTGTAATGTTCTCCAAGGGACTAGACTAAGGCTAATGGTGCTCAGCTAAAGCTAGGTCAATTGAAACGGGAGATAAAGCGCAAAACTAAACCAAAAATGACTACCGAATTGGCCAAATGAACTAACTAACTAAAACGACCGAACAAACCCCTAGTCGCATGAACAAAATGATGAATGAACTATATGATCTAACAAAAAATGACCAGATGAACAACCATGCAAATTGAAGTCACACGACCGAACGAACTACATGACGACTGACTACATGAATGATGCACGCTAATCTACTGACCAATGACTTAAGTAACTGTCGACCGTGAGATAGAATGAGGAAGTCGAGAAGCACTGGGGAGTCTAGAAGCACAGAGGGAGTCGAGAGAGAATGAGGAAGAAAATAGTCGATGGCTAACTAAATGATGGCGGCACATGACAACACAACAAAGAACTATGACGAACACCTACACAACCTAACTATCGATAGACCTTGGAAAGAAGAAAATAGGAAGTCTAGAAGCAAGGAGGGGGTCGAGACCGCATGGGGAAGGGTACAGTCACCGGCTAGATAAATCGCATGAGACAACACACAAATACTTAACACTGCCAATTGATCACAGAACAAAGCCTACACATGTAGAGGACATGAACATATATCACAGACATAATTAATAGACTAACGTCTAACACAGACAACAACTTAACACAGCTAAACATAGATCGATTCTGGAACTAATTAACAGAGCACGATAACACATCTCACTGAGCATATGCACACATCACAAATCACAAATTAACATTCAATCATAAATTCACATCCATAGTGCAATAGAAATTAACTTTGGTAGTGATTAAGTAAAGCAAGGAGAGTAATGGAGAGCAATTAGGGATTAACTAAAGAAAGAAGAAGCAGGGGTTGGGGAAGACACTAGAGATGTTGGTGAGGAGGAAGAAGCCAAGGTCTCCGACGGTGGAGAGGTGGTCACAGGGGTTGGAGAAGATGAGGAGGTCACCGATGTTGCTATTGTGGTGGCACGCCAACTGGAAGGATAGGGAGTAAATCGGCCAGTGGCCGCCGGATTGGGGAAGCGCTCGGTGGAGGAAACTGCAGAGGATGTGGCCGATAGTGAGATGGAAAGTGGGGGGCAGTAGCAGGCACGGTGGAGTTGGTGATGCAGGGCGGCGGTGGTGCAAAGGGAGGAGAGGTAGTGGATGGAGAACAGAGGAGGGGTAGCACACCGGTGAGTGTGGTGGTGGTGGCCACCGGTGGTGCAGAGGAAGAGATGGCAGCCATGGATGCAGTTGCTGGAGCTGTAGGGTGCAGCAGAGCAGCAGATGGGAGAGGTAGACAGCGGTCAGAGATGGAGAGGGATGGGGGAGAACAGAGGAGCAAAGGAGGGCTAGGGGAGAAGAAGACAATACTGAGCTCAGTGGAGGAGCAAAGGGGAGAGAAGAGGGGGCGACGGTGCTTGGTGGCGCACCGGGAGGGAGCAGGTGAAGGTGGCGGCGCTGTGGTGTGAAGATGGCGGTAGCTTGGTGAGGTGGTTGTGGCCGAGATGGGAAGGGTCACAATTGGAGGAGAAGTGGGGAGGAGTGAAAAGAGGGTGATGCGGTTGGCCGTCGGCGAGTCTGGCTGACCCTTGCCGGCATCGGCGAGGAGATGAAATAGGGATGAGAAAGAGAGCAAGGAGAAGCAAGGAAGAAGAAGCAATGGGCGACTCAAATTGATTTGGAGAATTTGGCTAGGGTTAAGAAGGATTGGGGATTTTGGCATATTTGTGTTTAGCCCTCAAAGTTTTCAGGAATTTAAATTAAGTCCTTCCCCTATTTGATATCTTCTGATTTAGACCTCCAAAGCTCTATTTTCTTCATGGTTTGATCCTACGTGTCCATGACGATGCTTACATCTGTACGGAGCAGTCCCAAAATGCCAAATTTGTCATATATGCACCTCGATCAAGCTGGCCTATGGAAAATTACAAAAATGTAAAATGGTCTTATTTATGTGTAGGATCGGAAATGGCAACAGATGGGGGGTGAATGGTGCCTCTTTAAAAAATTATGCCCCTCAAAGTATCCACAATGAAATCTCCTCCGATAGCTATGAAAAGCTATGAAGTAGATTAATGCTCTCTGTAAGTTCATACTGAACAAACATGACAGACGCAAGGGAGGAAACCGGAGAACAAGAAGGAAGACAGAGCACAGAATAATCAGCACCAGAAAAAAAGAACTGTGGGGGCCGGTCAGACCGCAATGGCATAGCCAGTCTGACCGGTCCTAGCACGCCGGTCTGACCGCCCCCAAAACCCTAGTCTGACCGCCCCTAAAGCCCCGGTCTGACCGCTGCAATCAAGCCGGTTCAATCGTCGACACCAACCCAGTCTGACCGCTAGGGTTGGCGGTCAGACCGCCGTTGGGAATCCAGTCTAACCGCAAGACAAAGTCCGGTCTGACCGTTCCAGAGTCCAGGCAGGGCAAAGCTGTCGACTGAAAAACCTGAAAAACTGAATCTTGCTGTTTTTAAGAGAATTTGAGAAATACTTTTGATCTTCTTAGGCCATAACTACAAGAACTTGATTTAAACAACAAAGGGACCTTAGGAAACAAAAGAAATCAACAAGACAGCAAGGAATCAAGATTTTGGCAAGAAACTGAAAACTTGAGCAAGGAATGAGCTAATTTCCAAATTACTCATCAATCCCAAACCTTTTGCTCAAGAACCTTTGCATTTCAGCTGGAGATGATCTCAGGGCTTGAAAGCATAAACCTCAACCCAACTTGAGAAGGGAAATCACAAGAATCCATCATCCCCTGACATGAAACCCTAAACAGTAAAAACCAGAGCAAATTCGGAGAATGAGTGAAAAGAGAATCTTTGATTCTTTCATTGGGCTCTTGGGAGTTTATCTGACCAAATGGTCTTGAGCCATATTCCCATCACAGAGCACTCCCAAAAACCATCTCTCCAAACAAGATTCACTTAAAATCAAAAGAGTCAACAGAGAGCTGCAGAGAAACTGAAACAAACTGAAACACATGAGAGCTCAAAAGGATTCATTGCAATGAATGATTACATGAGGTTTACAACCACTCAGTACGTCCCCATACGCAGTTGAGTAAAGGAAATGCTACCTCC
Source organism: Dendrocalamus latiflorus (assembly GCA_017311315.1). NCBI lineage: Eukaryota > Viridiplantae > Streptophyta > Magnoliopsida > Poales > Poaceae > Dendrocalamus > Dendrocalamus latiflorus. Next base: position 28,984,263 of record CM029612.1, on the reverse strand, counting down.
TCACTACATGCTTGAGAGAGGAACACACTCATACATACAGAGCACTCCCAGCTCACTCTCTGCTCACTTCTCTTTTGCTTACACGAATGAGTTACATACTGCTGTCTCCCTCTCCTCTTTTGAAGGCAAGAGCTCACACCAAACAAGCAAATCAAGAAGTGGCATACAATGCCCACACCAACCTCACATCCCCATATGAGGCAAGAAGTCAACACAACCTTTTGGAGGGAAAAACTAGCCTCCAAACCACTGCTTGAGTCAAATCTCCAATTTATCCCTCAAGCGCCTTCCTAGAAGCTTCCCGCATCCGGTACCTTGACCGTCTGGACCTCGACTCCTCCCTGAGTCTAGTCCCGGTCCATCTCGTTGTACACGACCGCACCCGGCATCCTGACCGTCTGGACCTCCGACTCCACCTGAGCCTAGTTCCGATCCACTCGTCGCTGCCTGTCGTGTCCACCCGACACTGACCGAGACCTTCGACTCCACCTGAGTCTAGTCCTAGTTTGTTCCATCACACACGACCGCAACCGACCTCTAACCGTCTGGACCTCTGACTCCTCCCTGAGTCTAGTCTCAGTTCTCTCGTCGTCACCCGTCGTGTCCTCCACCGGTAGCTCCAGCTCCGGTTCCTCGTCTCCCGACTTGTAACCACCTCACCAGCCTCGATCATCTTCAGCATCACCGACCGTCTGGACCTCAACACCTCCTGTGCCTAGTCCCGGTCCTCCTCGCCTCACCATGACCTAGCTTCGAAGTCCAGCAGTCACACAGACAAGCAAACCGTCACATAGCACCGCACGAAACAGCATAATCAATATTAGCACAAGTAAAGGTATTCAACCCTAGAATACCCAAAACAAACTCAAGCTCTCTAAACCAACAGTCAATTACTCATCACAAACATGGGGATACCTCCACATGGTCTCTCATTAGGAAATTAATTACAGAAAAGCATGTAAATGATGATAAATGGTCCTAAAATGCAAAAAATAATAGGGGTAAAATGATAGGAAAATATATGTAAAAATGACGCATGTCAGCAGTCTTTGGAAGATGTTGCAATAGCTCAAGTTTAAGGCTCGCCCTATCTACCAAGGATACTTGAAGTCATATGGAAACTAGGAGCGCTAGAGAGTGGATATTCTGATCTTCACCAACTAAGAAGACGACACCACCATCCATACCTATGATGCACCACTAACACAAGACTCCTTCATGAGAATCCAAGATGCTGCGAGGGAGGCCATTCGTCAGCTAAGAGAACTCTATGTGTTAGACCATGTGGATGGTCGTAAATAAAGTGTTGTGGCTACAGACCAAACAGAGAGAGATATGGTAGTGGAGAGTGATGGAGATGAGTAATGGCTTGGGTTCTCCCCGTGGCCTGTATTCCATATATATATACATGGGGAGTGCCTTTACAATTATACCATTACAGCTGATCATCCCCCTCAAGGGCATTTATGTCATTACACACTGCCTACTCTGGCCCTTATAACCTCCTATCAGGCCTGCTGGGTTTAGGTGGGGGCCACCCCTACAACAGGAGCCTCTCATGGAGAAGGGCTTCACAGGGCCGAAGCCATGTTGCCGAGTCCTTTGGCCCCCCTCCGTCCCTGCGGCCTCCGAATTTTTCCGAACTTGGCCAGGGGCTGCAGCCTAGGTAGACGCGCGCGCTCCGTCCCCTACCCTGCGAACGGGTGGCAGCGGAGCTGGCGCCTAGCCGAGGTAGACACGCGCGCTCCGTCCCCGACCCTGCGAACGGGTAGCAGCGGAGCTGGCGCCTAGCCGAGGTAGACGCGCGCGCTCCGTCCCCGACTCTGCGAACGGGTGGCAGCGGAGCTGGCGCCTAGCCGGCGTAGACGCGCGCGCTCCGTCCCCGACCCTGCGAACGGGTGGCAGCGGAGCTGGCGCCTAGCCGGCGTAGACGCGCGCGCTCCGTCCCCTACCCTTCGAACGGGTGGCAGCGGAGCTGGCGCCTAGCCGCAGTAGACGCGCGCGCTCCGTCCCCTACCCTTCGAACGGGTGGCAGCGGAGCTGGCGCCTAGCCGAGGTAGACGCGCGCGCTCCGTCCCCGACCCTTCGAACGGGTGGCAGCGGAGCTGGCGCCTAGCCGACGTAGACGCGCGCGCTCCGTCCCCTACCCTTCGAACGGGTGGCAGCGGAGCTGGCGCCTAGCCGACGTAGACGCGCGCGCTCCGTCCCCTACCCTTCGAACGGGTGGCAGCGGAGCTGGCGCCTAGCCTAAGTAGACGCGCGCGCTCCGTCCCGTACCCTTCGAACGGGTGGCAGCGGAGCTGGCGCCTAGCCGAAGTAGACGCGCGCGCTCCGTCCCCTACCCTTCGAACGGGTGGCAGCGGAGCTGGCGCCTAGCCAAAGTAGACGCGCGCGCTCCGTCCCCTACCCTTCGAACGGGTGGCAGCGGAGCTGGCGCCTAGCCGAAGTAGACGCGCACGCTCCGTCCCCTACCCTTCGAACGGGTGGCAGCGGAGCTGGCGCCTAGCCGAAGTAGACACGCGCGCTCCATCCCCTACCCTTCGAACGGGTGGCAGCGGAGCTGGCGCCTAGCCGAGGTAGACGCGCGCGCTCCTTCCCCGACCCTGCGAACGGGTGGCAGCGGAGCTGGCGCCTAGCCGAAGTAGACGCGCGCGCTCCGTCTCCCGCGGGCGTAGCCGGGGCTGTCGGGGCGGGGTTTAAACTTCCTGGCTCCAGGGTCCATGTTGGGGGCGGGGCCGGAACCGTGGGCGATGCGGTGGTGAAGGCGGGTGTTGTGAAGGCGGCTTTCCCGCGTTTCACAACTGCCACGGCCTCGCGGCCTGATGGTGCGCTTTAAATGACAGCTGGAATCGCGCTGACGCCTGGCCTGTCAGAGGGCAGGCTGTCGCGTTATGCAGTCTGCTTCCGCGTGGGTGGGGCACGCGGCGGCTTGCGACTGGCGCGTCGTGGGATGTGAGCGGTTGCGTGCTCGCAACTGTTCGCTGCTTCCCCAGGGAGGCGGGACGCGTGTCGAGCGCGTGCTGGGGTTGTGCGCTGCCTGGCCACCTACCCGGCGCGCCCCTCCAGGTACCGACGGTTCTTCTTTCCAGATCGTGCGTATTCGAACCGCTGGGGTTCTGGCCTAACCGCGCCTTCTGGCCGTGGGGGAGGCAAGCGTGCTTTATAAGGTGCCCTCACCGGGATTGGAGCACTTTTGTCCCGCTTGCCGCTTAGTTCCGGGTTGTTCCGTGCCGGTAGTAGCGCGACTGCCTGCCTTGGTTTCTGTCACCCTGCCTTTAGGAGACAATGGCCAGCCATGGCGACGCGCCTCGCCCTCCCAGCGGTGGCTCCCCGTTTAGTTGGGACGAATTGTCCTTCCCTTCTGGGGATTACGAGCTGGTGCTGCGGGGGCGCTCGCATGCCGACAGGCGATGGGACGCCATGGAATACTCGGGGGCCGGTGTTCCCGCGTGTTGGGAAAGAGCCGCGTGACCGAGGAGACGCTGCAGCGGCTTGTTCGTGACGGGAAGATCGAGGATCGGGATGGGGCTCACCTACCCCGCCGCAACGAAACGGAGCCGAAGCCCCGGGAGACGGAGACGATCGTTTTCGTCGCGTTCTTTGACGCCGGCCTTCGCATGCCCTCAAAGATGTTTGTGGGCGAAGTCTTGCGGGCCTATGGGTTGGAGTTAGCGCAGCTGGCGCCGAGCGCAATAGTCCGCCTGGCTGTCTTCTCCTGGGCGACGCGGACGGAAGGCCGGCGTCCCAGCGTGAGCCTGTTCGCCACCCTGCACGACGCCTGCTGCCACCCCAAAAAGGCTGGAGATGGAGCTATTTCCAATTTTGGCAGTGTGGACTTCGTGCTGCGATCGTCTTGCACGACGCTGTTCCCCGCGCCGGCCGCCCTGGGGAAGTGGGAGTCCGGCTGGACGCGGTGGTGGTTTTATTACCACGTGACCGGCCCGAGTGGCCTGCTATGCCGAGGCGGGCCCATCTCGTTCAATACCTCACCAAGCGTGAAGCCGGAGGCTGACGACGCGCAGAGACTCTGGAGACTTGCCGGCGTCGCCCGCCGGCTAAGCATGCGCGACCTGGCCGAAGAGTTCACGATGTACCGGGTGGCGCCGCTGGCTTCCCGGTGGAGATACACGGGCTGGGGCGATGACCGAGCGGACGGGATATGCCCGCCTGTGTCCCGCCTGTCTCCGCCCTCCGCCCCTTGTAAGTTGTCTAGAGTGCCGCAGGCATCTCTTGACGTATCCGCACTTGTTCTCACGTGACCGCCGTGCTGTCTCTTGTGCAGTGGCTCGGCTAGAAGACGCGGAGCGCGCGACTGAGGTGTCCTCGGCCCATACACACTTGAGGAGCACAAGCTGCGCGAGGCCGCGACCCAAACGGCGAAGGCAGGGCGGGTGAACCGCACATGCGAAGTTTTGGGTATCGCTGTGCCGGAACGCCCGATACCAACGGAGATTCCCGCGGGGACTTCGGGTCATCATGGCGGTGGCGGCCGCGCAGACGCCTCGTCTTCGCGGCGTCGGGCTCGCTCCGATGCTGCCATACTCAGCCTGCCAGCCGCCTCAGCAGCTGGTGCTGCTGGGGCAACACGCTCGACCGGTGACGCGCCCGGCCGGACCAGTTCGGCGGGGTGCGGCGCCTTGATTCCGCCGGTCGCACTATCCGGAGACGCTGCTGGACGTACGGGCGCGGCCTTCACTAGGGCGGAGCCCGTCAACCCGGAAAGGAACGTTACGCCTGACGAGAGGGCCGTGGCCGCTGGTGCTGCTACCGCCAGGGACACGTCAGGCGCGGCGGAGACCGAGGTGGAGTAGGAGCTGCGGCCGCTAACGTCTCGGAGGAATCGCCCTCGGCTCCACAGCCGAAACGCCCTCGGATGCAGCCTCCCCTGCCTCTGAAGGGTCGCTACAACGTTGCAGGTCCCATGCTTGGGATTGTGACGCCCGATGTCACCGAGGGGGCCTCGCCCCCGACCACCGAGGCGCTCACGCCGCGATTGGTGGCCGAACAGACACCACCCCCTGCTGCAGTGAGGGGGGCAGGAGGTAAGCGTGGCTCCCTCTCGCCGCTCGACTTCGCAAAACTCTCTCCGATCTGCTCGCTCATTCCGTCAGCATCAGGCGAGACGACGTCTCCCGGACACGGTGAAGGGTCGAGCAACGGGGGAGTGCGCGAAGTCCAAAACCTTGTGCTGGGTGTCGCGCCTGTATCTGCCGCTGTCGAAGGAGCCGAAGCCTCCGCAGCCCTCGACGCGGCGGGGTCCGAACCCGTCCTGTCCGACTATCTCCCGCGGCTGGAGATACTTCGGACTCTCACCATGGCCGCGGAACGCGCCAGTGGCAGCCTTGACCGGCGGATGCTATCATCACGCGAGGGAGACCACCTAACGCTGGCGCTGCGGGCCTCGGAAATAAGGGTGAGTACCTGTGCCGCGCATTTTGTATGGCGCTATCGGGCGCCTGGTGACTTACACTGTTGCTTTCAGACGCTTGTCATCAGCGACGCGCTAGACGAGGCCCGCATCCGGGAGCGGAGGGCCCTGAAAGCCAGGCTTCGCGAAGCGGATGACGCTCACGCGATAAAGGACGAAGAGCTCCGTGCGCTGGAGGGTGCCTTGTCATCCTTGCAAGTCGAGGCCGAGGAAGCCAAACGCGCCGCTGCAGAGGAACGCGCCTCCTTCCTGCAACAGATTACCGCCTTGGAGTAGGAGAAGACCCAGCTGACCGAGACTCTTGCAGGGAAGGCCCGCGCCTTAGACGACGCGTCCGCGTCAACCTGGGGGGCCATGGAGTCTCTGAACCAGGCCCTCCGCGATCTGTGCGTTGATGTGCCCGACGCCACCCACGGGCCGGAGGACCTGATGGAGACGCTTGGGCTGGTCGAGGAGGGGGCGGGCGTCGCGCTTCGCAGCGCCAAGACCTTCGGGGAGCACTGCGGCTATCTCAGCGTGTGTCTTGCCCTCGGCATGCTCCACACCCGTGGGTGTAGGCATATGCAGGAGCTGGCAAACCCTCACCTGGATCTTCCTGGCCGGCCGGAGGCGCTGCCGGATGCTATTCGCTCCATCGAGCCAAGCCTCCGGAACTTCCACCGGCGGATTTGGAGTCGCGTCGGGGAGGATGCAGCGAGGGTTGCAGTATAGCAAACGCTGCGCGGGGGAGGGGACTTCCTCCGTTGGCTCGAAGAGGTTTCCCGAGGCCCTGGCGACGGCACGGGCCCCTCGGCGCCGCGCGAAGACTGAGGCATTGATTAAGTCAGGCGGAGGGGGGTTCGCGCTTGCGCGCCCATACCTGTGATCATTTGACCTCATATTTTTGCAATGGGACGATGCCCCATTTATTCTTAATGCTGTGAGTTGCGTTGTGGGCCGACGACGCCTGATTTATAGTCCGTAGACTGTCACGTGCGGAGGCGAACCTCGACGCTACGTCTTATTTATAGTCCGTAGACTCGCGCGTGCGGAAGCTAACCTCGACGCTACGTCTTATTTATAGTCCGCGGACTCTCGCGTGCGGAGGTGAACCTCGACGCTACGTCTTATTTAAAGTCCGTAGACTGGTGCGTGCGGAAGCTGAGCTCAACGCTACGTCTTATTTATAGTCCGCGGACTCTCGCATGCGGAGGTTAACCTTGACGCTACGTCTTATTTAAAATCCGTAGACTGGTGCGTGCGGAAGCTGAGCTCAACGCTACGTCTTATTTATAGTCTGGGGACTCTCGCGTGCGGAGGTGAACCTCGACGCTACGTCTTATTTAAAGTCCGTAGACTGGTGCATGCGGAAGCTGAGCTCAACGCTACGTCTTATTTATAGTCCGCGGACTCTCGCGTGCGGAGGTGAACCTCGACGCTGCGTCTTATTTAAAGTCCGTAGACTGGTGCGTGCGGAAGCTGAGCTCAACGCTACGTCTTATTTATAGTCTGCGGACTCTCGCGTGCGGAGGTGAACCTCGATGCTACGTCTTATTTAAAGTCCGTAGACTGGTGTGTGCGGAAGCTGAGCTCAACGCTACGTCTTATTTATAGTCTGCGGACTCTCGCGTGCGGAGGTGAACCTCGACGCTACGACTTATTTAAAGTGTGCGGAAGCTGAGCTCAACGCTACGTCTTATTTATAGTCCGCGGACTCTCGCGTGCGGAGGTGAACCTCGACGCTACGTCTTATTTAAAGTCCGTAGACTGGTGCGTGCGGAAGCTGAGCTCAACGCTACGTCTTATTTATAGTCCGCGGACTCTCGCGTGCGGAGGTGAACCTCGACGCTGCGTCTTATTTAAAGTCCGTAGACTGGTGCGTGCGGAAGCTGAGCTCAACGCTACGTCTTATTTATAGTCTGCGGACTCTCGCGTGCGGAGGTGAACCTCGACGCTACGTCTTATTTAAAGTCCGTAGACTGGTGCGTGCGGAAGCTGAGCTCAACGCTACGTCTTATTTATAGTCCGCGGACTCTCGCGTGCGGAGGTGAACCTCGACGCTACATCTTATTTAAAGTCCGTAGACTGGCGCGTGTGGAAGCTGAGCTCAACGCTACGTCTTATTTATAGTCCGCGGACTCTCGCGTGCGGAGGTGAACCTCGACGCTACGTCTTATTTAAAGTCCGTAGACTGGCGCGTGCGGAAGCTGAGCTCAACGCTACGTCTTATTTATAGTCCGCGGACTCCCGCGTGCGGAGGTGAACCTCGACGCTACGTCTTATTTAAAGTCCGCTACATATTGCGGCCAGGTGATGATACTTTTGGAAACATCAAGCTTTATTGAACTCCCGTTTGCGCGGGCTAGCACCGTACATGGAGGGGCTGATGCCATTATAACCTTTGTCCCGCTTCTAGGCGTAATATCGCCGCAGCTTGTCCGCATTCCATGTGTGGCGGAGAGTTTGCCCCTCCAGTGTGGCGAGGCGGTACGCTCCCTTCTGCAGTGCTTCAGCCACAATGTATGGGTCTTCCCACTTGGACTCCAGCTTGCCAACGGTCTCCGCATGCAGTGCCGTTCTAAGGACGAGATCCCCGGCCTTGAACCTTCGCGGATACACGGACCGGTCTCAAGTACGTACTGTCTGCCGTGCGTACTTTTCGACGTGTTGGGCTGCGCTCGATCGCACCCCGTCGAGGAGGTCCAGGGACACGCGACGCTCTTCATCGGGCGCTTGGACGAGGACCCTCCGCAATCCAGCCTTGATTTCTTCAGGCGTGACCGCCTCATCGCCGAAAAGAAGCTTGAAGGGCGTGAACCCTGTCGGGCGTGTTACCGTTGTGCGAAGAGACCAGAGGACGCTGTGAAGCTCGCTCGGCCACCTGCCCTTCGGCAACCCGACTAGGCGTTTTTTAACGGCGGCGGAGATGGCACCGTTCGCCCTTTCGACTGCCCCGTTGGACTGAGGGTGCCCAACCGAGGCGAACCGAATCGTGATGCCCATATCGCCGCAGAACTACTTGAATGGGGCGGCGTCAAACTGCAGGCTGTTGTCGACGGTGAGTTCCCTGGGCACGCCGAAGCGACATATGATATTCTGCCAGAGGAAACGCTGCATGGCCATCGAGGTTATCTTGGATAGGGCTACCGCCTCCGGCCACCTGGAAAAGTATTCCAGGGCAACTACCACGAACCGCAGGTCTCCTGGGGCTCGAGGGAGCGGTCCCACTATGTCGACGCCCCAGCGTGCCAGCGGCCACACCGGGGGGATAGGATTGAGGTTCGTCGGGGGCCTGCGGGTGATTCTTCCCATCCACTGGCACCCCTGGCATCGACGCACGAGATCCTGGGCGTCATTGATGGCAGTCGGCCGGTAAAAGCCTTGCCTGAACGCTTTGCCGACCAATGACCTCGGCGCGAGGTGAGACCCGCAGGCCCCCGCGTGGGTCTCCTCGAGGAGCTTCTTTCCTTCTTTCTGGGAGAGGCAGCGCAGGAGTGGTGCACAGACTCCCTGCTTGTAAAGCGTCCCTTCAAACACCTGAAAGGATCTAGCATGGTGTTGCAGGTGCCGGAGCTCGGCATGGTCCTCTGGCTCGGCGATGCCCTGCAGGTAATTAAAGATGGGCTCTCGCCAGTCGCCCTGCCGGGCAACGTGGTGAACAAGAGCTGCGTCCCGATTGTCTTGTGCGATGGTCGCCTGCGGCAATATTTCATAAAACGCCTCGTGAGGGGGTGGCAGCTGCTGGCTGGCCGCCTTTGCGAGAGCGTCGGCCTGCTCATTTTCCGCGCGAGGGATGGCTTTGATCGTGATGCCCAAGAAATGCCTTTCCCTTGCTCTTACGGCGGCGAGGTATTTAGCCAGCTCGGGGTCCTTGGCTTGATATGACTTGTCTACATGGTCGGCCACCAAACGCGAGTCCGTGCGGACGAGCACTCGCCGCGCACCGATTGCCTTGAGCTTGGTCAGGCCGAAGAGTAGCGCTTCATACTCCGCTGTGTTGTTGGTGGCCGGAAACGCGAGGTGCGCCGAGTACGATAGGCGCTGCCCCTCGGGTGTGACGATTACCGCGCCCACGCCCGCGCCCGCGACGCCGTAGGCGCCATCGACGGTGAGGGTCCAGACCGGGTCGTCATGCTTCGGAGCAGGCTGGGCCGCCGGGGTCCATTCTGCGAGGAAGTCGGCGAGGACTTGAGATTTGATTGCCGTCCTTGAGGCGTATGCTAGGGAAAACGGGGCGAGCTCGGCAGCCCACTTGCCGATGCGCCCTGTGGACTCCTTGTTGTGCAGCATCTCCGCCAGTGGGAATGAAGAAGGCACTGTGATTGGATGCGCCAAAAAATAGTGTCGGAGCTTCCTGGAAGCCATGACCAACGCGTAAGCGAGCTTTTCGAGCTCTGTATATCTCGTCTTGGCGCCTTGGAGGGCTTCAGAGACGAAGTATGCAGGGCGTTGTACAGCGCCTTCCTCTAAGACGAGGACGGCACTGACCGCTGTGGCTGAGGCGGCCAGATAGAGCAGGAGGGGAGCCTCTGGTGCTGGGGCGACCAGAGTGGGGAGACTCGCCAGGTGTTTCTTGAGCGCGTTGAAGGCCTCCGCACAGTCAGCATTCCAACGGAATCCGTCGCACCCGCGGAGTGTCTTAAAAAATGGCAAACCTCGCTCCGCCGCTCTGGACAGGAAACGGCTCAAGGCTGCCATGCGGCCCGCCAGCCTCTGGACTTCCCTCGTCGTCTTGGGCGGCTCCATACCCAAGATAGCGTCGACCTTATCAGGGTTCGCCTGGATGCCCCGCCCAGACACGAGGTATCCCAGGAGTTTGCCTGCCTGCACGCCAAAGACGCACTTGTCGGGGTTGAGCTTGAAGCCGGCTTTCCTGAGATTGTCGAAGGTCTCCTGAAGGTCCTGGCCATGCAAAGCGAGCTGCCGGGTTTTGACTACCACGTCATCGACGTAGGCCTCGACGTTCCTCCCGAGCTGGGCGGCCAGGGCAATGGCGACGAGGCGGGTAAAGGTAGCGCCCGCATTCTTCAAGCCAAAGGGCATCCTGATGAAACAGAAGGTGCCGATTGGTGTGATGAAGCTAGTCTTGCTCTCGTCGTCCTCCGCCATGTATACCTGATGGTAACCGGAGTAGGCGTCTAAGAAACTCATTAGCTCACACCCCGCGGTGGCATCGACCAATTGATCGATGCGCGGCAAAGGGTAATTGTCCTTTGGGCACACCTTGTTGAGTGCCGTAAAATCGATGCACATACGCCAGGCCCCGCTAGCCTTCTTGACCAATACTGGGTTGGCGAGCCACTCTGGGTGGTGGACCTCGCGGATGACCCCGGCTCGAAGAAGCTTTGCCACCTCCACCTTGGCCGCCTGCTGCCGATCCATGGACATGCGGCGAAGCTTTTGCTTGACCGGCTTGGCATCAGGGCGGACCACCAAACGGTGCTCGATTATGGCGCGGTCCACGCCCTTAATATCTTCTGGTGACCATGCAAAGATGTCGGTGTTGTTTCGAAGCACCTGGAGCAAATCTTGCTCGACCTCTGGGGGGAGCCCCTCACCAATAGACACAAACTGCCCCTCCACCTGGAGCGGCACCCTTTTGACTCCGCCCCGGGGCGGAGGGCGCGTCGCCCAGCACGTCCGGTAGGGCATGCACCGGGCAATGCAGATCCTGGCTGCCGACTTCGATGCGCCTGGCGAGGTCTTGGTCGCCGAAGACGGTGATTACACCCTCCAGGCCCGGGAGCTTCATACATAAGAAGGCGTGGTGTGGGACCGCCTCGAAGGAGTTGATGGCGGGCCGTCCCAATATGACGTTATAGGGGTGTGCGATGTCCACAACGTCGAAGATGACATGGTGGGTCCGGATGTTATTCTCCTGGTGGAGCGTGACGGGGAGGGAAACCTGCCCTATGGCCTGCAGCGGCTGACCTCCGATGCCCTGAAGCGGAGCTCCTGCCTGCTCCATGCGACTTCGGTGGGTTCCCATGCGGTCGAGGGCCCCTGTGAACAGGATGTTCGCAGAGCTCCCTCCGTCGACAAGGATGCGCCTGACGTCGCAGCCCGCGATGTGGGCCTGGATGACCAAGGGATCATGGTGAGGGAACTCCACGCCCCTAGCGTCATTCACGGTGAAGGTGATGTTGCGGGGCGGCAGCCACGATGGCGGCTGCTCCGCGGGGGCCCCTGATAAGGAGCCTCCAGTGATGACGTTGACGGCGCGGCACCGTGCATCCTCCCTGGCTTGCGAGGGGCTGCCCCTCGGACGCCGCTCCTGGACCTCGGCAGGGAGCCGAAGGGGCGAGTCCCGGGGTGCGGCCATCGCCCGTTGCAACTCCATAACCGCGGCGCACGTCTTCGTGTAGTGATTACCATAACCGTGCACCTCGCACCATTTTCCGTAATAGAGTTGCTCCTGCTCCGCCCGGGGTCGCTCATCGCGGCCGAGCTCGCCTTCGCGACCTCGAAGGGCATTTTCAGTGACGAAGGTGTGGCGGGCCTTTTGCGGTCTGCGCTGGTGACGCCGGGGCTTGCGTCTGCTCTTTGGAGAGCCTCCCGGCTCCCCGGTGGTGTTGCTCCCAGGGGGTCCTCCCGGGGCTGTCGACTGTGGGCCTGCTTGGAAGGGTCGTCGCCCACCCCCTCGTCGTATGTCGAGCGCGTCACTTGGGCAAGATCGAGGGTGGAAGTGTTGCGTCTCCGCGCCTCTTCCTCAGCCCGCGCGTATCCCTTTATCTTGTCGAAGGGCCCTGCCCTTTCCGACGCGGGCTCTGGCATGGCCACTGGCGCGGCCTGGTGGCTTCGAGCCGCTTGCATGTCACGGACACCTCCGCGAAGGTCCCCTAGCTCCCGCTGGAACGTGTTGAGGGCCGCCAGTAGCGCGCTTCCTACTGCCAGCGCAAGCGGGGCCGCCGACGCGCCCCGCGAGCGGGTCGGCGCGGGTACGGTCGCTGCGATGCCGATGACGGGGTCGATCGTCGCGATGCCGACGGCGGGGTTGGTCGTCGTAGTGTCGACGACGGGGTTGGCTGTCGCAGCGCCGGTGACGGGGTCGGTCGTCGCAGCGCCGGTGACGGGGTCGGTCGTTGCAGCATCGATGGCGGGGTCGGTCGTCGCAGTGTCGATGACGGGGTCGGCTGTCGCAGCGCCGGTGACGGGGTCGGTCATCGCAGCGCCGGTGACGGGGTCGGTCGTCGCAGGGCCGGTGACGGGGTCGGCTACCGCCGCGCGAGCGCCAACGTCCTCGACCGCCGCGCCCGCGGTAGCCGCTGCCGAAGCCCTGGTACTCGCGCGACGCTCCGCCCCGGCCGTCTTCTTCCCCTTCACCGCCGCCGACGAAGCTTTTTCTGGTACCATCCTCCTTCAAGCTTCGGGCTTGCTCCTGTCCCTCCCCACGGACGGCGCCAACTGTTGTGGCTACAGACCAAACAGTGAGAGAGATGGTAGTGGAGAGTGATGGAGATGAGTAATGGCTTGGGTTCTCCCCGTGGCCTGTATTCCATATATATATACATGGGGAGTGCCTTTACAATTATACCCTTACAGCTGATCATCCCCCTCAAGGGCATTTATGTCATTACACATGGCCTACTCTGGCCCTTATAACCTCCTATCAGGCCTGCTGGGTTTAGGTGGGGGCCACCCCTACAACATAAAGATATGATGAATAATTGACATTTGGTTTGCTTTAGATTTTGTGTTTGTGAAAGACTTGGTCGTTTGCTGTTGATATCTTTACTTTCGAGTGATTTTGCTCAGTTACGAGTGATTACAGTATTCAGACTACGACCACATCTCTTCAAACACTCTTACGACTACGGCATGAATACGACTACGACTACAGCTGGCTTCGACCACAGCAACGCTCGACCTCAACACTTCGAACACGACTATGACTATGGTTGGCTTTAACCACGACAGTTTTCGACCACATCCAGCTTTCGACCATGGTAGTTGTCGACTACGTCCAACTTTCGACCACAGCAGCTGTCGACTACATTTGGCTTACGACCACAGCAGTTTTTGACCACGGTAGCTTTTGACTACGGTAAACTTCGACCACGGCAGTACGACTTCGATCTTACGACGACGGTAGTACGACTTCGATCTTATGACCATGGCAGGTAATCTTAGCTACTGTACTCTTTCATGGTCATAACTACAGTACTCGATAGTCGTATACTTTACTGGTCGTACTCGATAGTCGCGGGCTTTGTGGTCGATGGTCGTATGTTTTGTAGACTGCCTTCATGATCGTATGTTTTGCAGACTGCCTTCATGGTTGTAGATTTTGCAGACTGCTTTCATGGTTATAGATTTTGCAATCTTATCGATACTCATAGACTTACAGTATGTTGTTCTGTCTTTGTTAGTCGAAGGCTTAGCGATTGGTTGCCGTAGGCTTCTCAGTCGGTACTCGTAGACTGTCATGGTCGATACGAGTGCTTCACTCATGTGATTGTCGTGTACATCGAGTACTCATTTTGGGCCAGTGGTTGACTGGTCGATGTGTGGTGGTCGATGATGGATGGTCGTTGCTTGAGGTACTCATAGTTGGAGGACTCGGTACTCGGTAGAAGTGGTTTCATGATCACAGTAAGTGGTTGGATGTTGGAATGTTGTCTGTACTTGTAGACTTCGAGTACGTGTTGCGGCTGGTCGATACTCGGTAGTCGGTACTCGATATTCGTCAGTAGCAGTGCGAGTGGTTTCTGAGTATTTATGGGTTACGAGTACTCTGTGATTGAGTGGTATGAGGGTCTGTTTCAGGTAGCAATAGATTGTGCAGTCGTAAACGATCAAGGGAGTGGTCGTAGATGGTTTGGTGCTTGTCTGGAGATAGACAAGGGTGTGTTGACCATGGTTGACTTGGAGAACTCGTACCAGAAGAGAGTTTCTTTGATCTTTGCATGTGCAGGTGGGCATGGAGGCAGCCATGGTCAATGATGAGGAGGACCAGGACTAGGAGGGGGTAATTTGAGGTCCAGGCGATCAAGATGTCGTGCGAGGTGATCGAGCTCATGCTGGAGCACATGGAGGTCAAAGGTGGATGCTACGTAGAGGCGTGGAGACGATTACGGTCAGTGACAAGGAGGACTGGGACTAGGAGGAGGTAATATGAGGTCCAGGCGGTCAGATGGTCACGTGAGGTGATCGAGCTCACTCGAGAGCACGTGTGATGGTGTACGATGGAGATATAGGAGGGGATATCCTAGTGATTTTGTCGTGTGTGTCGTATGGAGTTGTGGATGGAGTCCATGATCTGTATGAGTTGGTTAAAACCCATGTTAGGAAGGGTTTTAGGTCCCTTGATTTGAGGAAAAGATATATTTCATGTCCAGGTAGTTAGGGACATAGTTTTGAGGTGTTCGGATTGAACACGTTTTGTACACTAGCCTATAAAAGCAGAGGAAGTCATAGGGTAGCATAACAGGGTTTTAAGGCTTTCATGGAGAAGGTTTTTAGGGGTGCCGTGAGGTGCTTTGTATCCAAGAACTTGATAAAGAAATAATAGATCAGAATTCTTTCGAGAGAAAGTTCTCCGGTGACTTCCAGAGCATCGCTCTTTTCTTCTGTTTTTTGTGCTCTGTTTTTGTCTTCAGCGCATCTCGTTCGGGCGGTGGTCGAATGACTAGAGATTTCAGGCGGAAGGAGGCTACGACTTCGTGCGGCGTTATCATACCGAGTGATCGGAACAAACACGTAGTTGATCTGTTGTCGTGCCGAGTGATCGGACCGAGCGGATGATCGATCCGAGTGGTTGTAAGTGAGCAGTCGTAAGCAAGTGGTCATAAGCGAGCGTTCGGGACGAGTGGTCATATCGTCTGGTCATAATGAATATTCAGGCGATGGAGCGCCTGGTCGTAATGAGTGGTCAGGCGACAGAGGCTAACGAGTAGTCGTAACGAGCAGTCAGGCGACAGAGGCTTTACGACCATGTACAAGCAGCTGCGATCGTTTGGTAATTTAGAGCAGTCGAGCGACAGAGGTTTACGACCACGTACAAGCAGCAACTGCGATTGTTGTCTATGTTCAGTAATCCAGATTACTACCTTTTTGTTTCTCTATATTTTATTTTTAGGAGGTAAAAGCAAAGACAATCATTCAACCCCCTCTGATTGTGCCATACGATCCTACACTATGAAGTGGAGTTAAAGAGCACTACATTCCACTATTTTCCAAACAAGTACACTGCCAGCTCCAATAGCTTCTTCTAATCCACCAAGGATGACCCAAAGTTGGTTCATTAGGTGGAACTGACGAAGGCTTTGGACTACATCTATTAGTCCACCTTAGACAAGCTGAGTTTCACCTACCATAAGCTTTGTACGACAGAGGAAGAGTTAGCACTGCTATGTGCTAACAATACAGGTTCTTCGGTTTAGGGACCCAATTTTGAGCTACCACCAAAGAAGCATCACACTGGAAACAAGCTGAAGTACCTTAGCTAGTTCCATGCAGCCCCATCGGGAAACTCCTAGGTTTAGGACCTTAAGTCATTAGTGAATGGTACTTGTGAGTTGTTATTCCTTTGTCAACAACCACAAGGATACACATGCACCAGTGGGGTGGCATAGGCCTCCGTGGTAATTTTAATTTTTATTGCTTAGAGTCTAAGTTTATACAGTGTGTGCCCCCACTTACTGAAAACTAGTGCCCCCCACATGTCAAGAACTATATCTATCTAAAAGAAAAATGCTTAAACATGTTGACAAACAGGGAGAGAAAATAAAAGAAAAACATGCAGGGCATTGACAAAGCAAAATACTATGTGTAAGTTGAAGTTGGTGTGACATAGCATATCAACCAATCATAAAAAGAGAACAAAATAATATGGGCTACTTGAACCAATCGAGTGTAGGCAACTAGCCGGTCTAGCACCAAGCCAACGTCAACCCATGGCCCAAGCCAGCATTAGCCTGAAGCCAACCAAGTAGCTAACGGCAGATCTAGATGACGTTTAGCCTACCTTCCCCTGTTCCCCACGTGGCACGCCATGCACACAACCTTTCGTCTGCTACGGTGATGGGCCCGGTGTCAGAACTCGGAGCGGCAACTCCAGGATCCTCTATGTAAATCGCACTAGTCCAGGATCAGCTAGTGCACACAGTGGATAACAAAGATAAATATCAAGCATAATCACAATATTATTAACTTTAAAAAGTACGGCCTTATGGCCAATGTTTACATCACCGCACATTGGCAAATAAATAATAACTGCAAAAGAAACTGCGGAAGCAAGCCGAAAAATACGAAGCCCAAGTCTGCCCACAGGCAAACGACTGCAAGACATGGCCTACTCGTCTTGGTCTTCACCGTAATCGACGTAGTCCTCCTCTGTGATGAGATAGCAAGGGTGAGTACAAACTTGTACTCTACAAGTCACACGGAGAAATGCATCATAATGATTAAGGCAACAAAGGAAGGCATATAGGGTTAGTTGTGCATAAAACAACATTTAAAGAAATACAATAAATAGATTGAAACTGCTAAATTTAATACAATAAGTATAAACAGTAACTGTAGTTGAAATTAATACCGTTAGTGCAGGCTCTGACCAAACACTAACCTATCCACGGGCATCCCACCCAGACCATCTTTTCCAGAAGACATCATATGGACTCCATCCATACTATTTGCACAAATTATTTTGAACAATAAAATATAATCTATAAAAAACTTTACTCAGCATGCCCATGACTATGGGCACGGCTATCCAGGATAGATTATACACTCTGCAGAGTTTGTACAGCTTTACCCACAAGACATGATCATCCTGTACTGCCACGCGAGTTACACATTCCTTAGGTGTGTGACGAGGAGATCATGACATGGCATTTACAATGCAAATCCTTCAACCTGGCCAAGCCAACACTAAGGTTCACCCCAGTAAGGAATCCATTAGACCGGGACCCCCTCTTGAGCCGAGTGAGATTTCTCATGACCTTCGCCATGCTCACTTTCATCCTACGACATGACCTAGGTTGGGACCTGCAAATTATTTAGTCAGGGTTGTCCCATACCAGCCTTGTGGTAGTACGTTAGGGCTTTACAACAGTAGCTCACAGACCAGTCCTTAATTGACATAGGCTCAACCGCATACCCCCTGTGCACGACAATCAACACTGTGTCTCCGAACAACAATGCATGCCTGCACCCACCACCTAACCATTAGCCTAGGTCTAAACCAGATTTTATATTTTGTTTCAAAATATTTTATCGTCCTTCTTGACTCTCCGAAGTCAAGAATACATCTCAAAAACTTATCATTTTATGTGAAAAGATATCCCAAAATCAAAATTATGTCTAAGCAGATCTAAGCATTTGATTTAAAACTCTCTAGCCAATACTAGTGTACTAACTAGAATTTGATTCTAGGGTGACAAGGTATAAGGATTTGCAATGTCAAAGGAGGTATTAACAAATAGGTGTTAACTAAATTTAAACTCAATTGAAATACCGTGAATAGAAATAAGCATGTAGAATTAATTTAAAACAACATAATTTTATTTTGCAATCTAGGATCAACATGGTCAAGGTGTGTGACTTGCCTTGCTCCTCAAGTGGGTGTGCTTCGTCGTCGTAGAATTCTCCGGATTCGTCGCAGTCTACACGTGAAAACAACCCATCAAACTCAAAAAAAATCCAAATAAATTCAAATGAACTCTAAATAATTAAAATTGAGGGCAAAAATGGATAGAGGGGAATTTTTTTGATGAATTTAGAAATTTGAATGGGCTAAATTGGAGTTAGGACGAAGGAGAACGAGCTCTTGGAAGTTTAAAATCAGAGAAAAAGAAAAAAGGCTAATTTTCTGGAATTATTTTTCTAAAGAAAAATGGATTTATGACGTCAGCATTGAATTTCCTTTTTCAGCTGAATTATTTTTCTATTGAAAATTTGGGTTTATGACGTCAGCCCTGGGGTTGCTGTATGACAGGTGGGCCCTGGTCTACATGAGCCAGGTCCACGAACCAATGGGAGGGCTGAGGTGGTGGAGGTGTGAGGTGGCTGCTGACTAGGCCTCCTTTGCTGACATGCCTCAACATGTGGGCTGCCAACTCATCCAACATGCCGACATGGCTGCCACATGGCATGGCCTGCTGACGCAACGGCTGGGTGCTTGCGGGGCACTAGCGTGGCTGCTGAGTGCTGGTGTGGCCGGCCAGATGGCCTGCCACCTCGGTTGTCCATCCGACGTGGCACGCCCGCCAGTGGCCGCGCACGGGGACCAAGGGTCGTCGGCGCTCCGGCGAACGGCAGCGGTTGGCAAGGGGCACATTAGGAAGAGGAACTCACGGGGGTTCTTTTGGTGCATAGGATGCTCACCGAGGAGGGCCGAAAGTCGGTCGACGGCGAGAGAGGCGGTGGCGTGCGCTCGGGCGACGGCGGCAATCGTGCTCCGGTGGTCCTGGGGCTCGGCCGAGGGGTGCACTGTGATCACCGGGACCCGGGGAGGGTGTGGGTGGTGTCGACGAGGCGTGAGGTGGACGGGGGTGGTGGCAATTGCTCACCGGAGGTTGGGCAGCGCCCAGGGAGAAAGGAAGATGGCACTGGGGTGCTTCGAAGCCCTAGAGAGAGGGAAGAGGGCGCAGGGGGGTGGTGTGAGGGGAGGAGAGGCCGAGGGGGGCCTTATATAGGGCCGAGGAGGGGGCAATCGGCGAGGATTGCTCGCCGGAAAATACGACTGGTGCGGATACGGGTGGAGGGGAAAGGAAAGGGGAGGGCAGGGAAGGAAAGTGAGTGCCAAATCGGATCCTGCGTGCTTTGCGCCTTCCAAAACCGAGACGAATCGAAAAAGGAAGGAGAGGGGAGGTGGGGATTTGGTCACCGATGCAAGGAAGGAAAGGGGGTGGGAGGAAGAAGGAAGGCGGTGTCGCAAGGGGGACGAAAGGTCTGACACGTGGACCCACCTGTCAGCGAGAGTGGAAGAGGGCAAGCGGTGTCCACCGGATGAAGACTGGACGGCCCAGATTAGATCTAATAGCGAGGTTTAGATCTGAACCATTGGCGAACGGGTAAGCAGCATCGGGTGGCTGAGGTTAGACCGAGTGGGAATGGATTAAATCCAGGTCGTCGGTTTCGGGAGAAAGGTGGGCGGCCGGATGGGCGGGCGCGCGCGCACGGCTAATCTAGACCATCCACGTGTTAGCCAGGGAGAGGGGAAAGGCGGGATGAGCCAGAGCAGTTGGATGAGGCAAGAGGTGACGCGAGCGCATCTTGGGCGTCCACCTGTCAGCCAGAGAGAGAGGGTGCGGGTTTTAAGGTTTTATTTAAGGATTTTGGATTTCCAAATAACCTAGAAAAATAAATAAAGCTCGCAAAAATACCAAATAAACTCCAAAAATTCCAAAAAAAAATCACAGGAACTCCTGGGATTATTTTGGACTTAGGAAAAATATTTTCAACAACTTTTATACATAAAATTTTAAACTTTTATTTCCCTTAAAATACTTTTTAATCTTTAAATTAACTTCTAAAATCAAGAAATTATTGGGATGTCACACCCGGCGCCGAAGCTACTATCATCCAAGAGCATGTTGTTCGCTTCTCGCTTGCGCATGCGTGTGTTTGATGGCATGGTTAGATTTCTTGCTATATTAATCTTACTGCACATGCATACAAATGGAGTAAATCTCGATGTATGTATGTTGTATGCAGTATTGCTGACGGTCACGGCAATAGGTGAGGTCGTCCACTTGTCATCTCGTCCTGGCTTCTTGCTTTCAAAGTTCAAATATTCAATGATCTTTATAGCTAACTAAGTAACGATCAGCCAACCAAAATAGGTACTAAATTTTGTGATTTAAATTTTAGGGTTTCAATTCTATGATCTTTAAAACATTTGTTGGTCAGGCCTTTAATATCAGAATGCACTGTTTCAATTTTTGGGAAGAGGAGATTCAGTTTGATTTAGGGAAAAGGAAAAGAATAGACGACTATCTGCCCAATCAGAAAGATGTGGTAAGAAGAAAGTACTTGAATAATAGGCCTTGCCAACCTCGCCTATATGATTTTCCATAGACAATGTTTAGGAAGAAAAAGAGAAGATTTAACCCTGCACGGTTTGATCAATATGGCAGTTGACTTGAGTACAACGAGTCCAAAGATATAAAATTTAGAACGTATTACTATCTACAACATTATTGATGGACGCATCGATAAATACACGTATAGAGCATGAGGCCCCTATGTCATTTTTGTTCTAGATCCACCATTGGTTATATTATTCATAAAATTGCTTTGTGCTGAGTTGGCTTTTTGTTGAATGTTTCCTTATGTTCTGTTTATGGGATGAACATAAAAACCCCTCTTAGTCTCCTTGCTTTCTTCCATAATATGTGGAAGCATCAAGTAGATGGTGAACACCAGTAACAATAGAAGCAACAGTAACAATGATGCCAATGAAAATGAGGCAGCTCCAGTTCCTCCACCACTTCCCGCTAATGGATTCGACTGGGCTCAAATGATGGCTAGCCAAAACTAGTTCATCCAACTCCTGGTGCAATCCATCAATAATCGTGCCGTAATATTCTAAAAATAACCCTCTTGAGGATTTGTGCATAATTAGACAAAAGAGGATACGTGAAAATAAGATGCTCTAGAATTTTAGAGCAGTGGCCATTTTCTTGGTAATAGATTAGAAGTCATGTCATAATAAAAGAGATGTGGGAGACAGGAGGACCCAAATCCCAAAAATCCCTTGCTACCTTTGCTTGTTTTCCTAGCGCAACCACCACTGCAGTGCCATGCTGCGAGAGTTTGCCGCGTTGCCAGGGCCAGCCCACATCACCAGCGGCAGCACTCCACCACCATGCAATGTCCACGCCTGCATCCGCGCCTGCGCTTGCATGCGCTGGCCTGCGTCGCTATCATCTCGCCTAGCCCATACGCATGTCGATGCTGCACGCCAAGCTAGCGCATGGTCACTCTCAAGCACACGGCCAACAGTTGGCGTGAATGCTACATAGTGCCAGCCAGGGGAAAATTAAAGAGGAAAAGGGAAGGGCAATGGCAAGGGAAACAAGTTCAGGAGGGAGAAAGAAAATGTGAGGAAGGGGTGGCAATTTTTTGCCTTTACTTTATCCACATTGACATAAGGCATAACTAATAGTAAAACACCACCTAAACATTCATAAAGCACACTAAAAAAACTTGAAGGGCTGTACAATGTTAAAAAGAAATATTAACCGCCGCTCTAATCGCCACCCAAACAACCCTCCACCAAACAGCAGCACTAACCCATAGTGTTGCTGTTCAAACGACCATAACTCTAGGCCCAGCAATCCAAACCTATTGAAAGATATATTTTCTAGAATTTACACAAAATTTCAAACTTTTTCTTCAACATCATCATTTTATGATTCGGGCATCTGCAACCCCTTTTTCTTCTCTGAACTTTGTTCTGTCCGAAACAAAACAGCTGTGTTCCAAAGTTCATAACTCCCAGTATACAACTCCCATTCTAGCAAACTTTCTCATTGCAAATATCTACAACTTTGTAGTAATGAGGATTAACAGATTCTCAAATTAAAGAACCCTAAATTATGAATTTCCACAACTGCTACCAAAGTCAGTTCAGATTTGCACAGCAAAGGTCTAATAGCCATAACTTTTCAACCGTTAATCAAAATCACATGTTCGAGCACTCTACAGAAAGATAGAACAAAGATCTACAACTATCGTTCCTATCAAAACTCTAGAATCTACATGGAAAATACTCTAATCTTCCACTCAAACGTCGGCCCCAAACATCTCCCTAAATATTAAAATGAATCAAACCCTAAATCAAATCCAAACTAATCCTTACCTCACCCGAGATGACTAGATCAATCCATCATGAATCTTAGCCATCACAGCAAGGAGAGGGAGGGGGACGGGAGGAGAGGAGGCGCCTGGTTGGGGAAGGGGAGGGGTGGCTGCAATGAGGGAGAGGGGGACGGGCGGTTGGATGGATGGGGAAAATGGGAGCCTGGACGGGGAGGAAGCGGAAGGGGCTGGTTGGGAGGGGTTTTCCCCTTTTTTTATCCAGCAAAAGAGAGACTGTCTCACATGTCTCTAGCATGAAGTTTTCGGGTATTACATACACAGAGTATTCCATAAGTCTTGGGGAAATGCAGTTATTTAGATGCAAGGTTTAACAAAATGGGCTTATTACGGTTCCTTTGCACAAAGCGATATTCCCAAAATTTTGTATTTTACAAAGCACCCATTTGGCAAACTAATTGCAATAATTGAAACTAGATAATTTCTATTGAAGGTTCTAGCTACCAATACTAATATTAAGCCTCTATCCGCCAAACTTCAATGAACCAAGTTCTATCTACTAGACCGGCTCTATCTGCTAGAATGAACACTTGAGAACTCTAACCACTCCCAGATTCCCAAAAACTTATTTAAAAACCATAAATCTACCATGTAAAAGTGCACATTGTCCATCCTTGATGGTGGGCACAGCTACTTGAATAATTTTACACTCTATAGAAATTGTACAACTTTACCCACAAGCCATGAATATCTCATATTGCCACGCGATTAACACACTTCCTTGAGTGTGTGGCTGAGAGATCATGATAAGGCCTTGTTCCAACCCAACCTAACTCCTCCCTCTAAGATTTCACCGCTGAAGAGTTCTATCTACCTAGTTAGAAACCCCCTCTTACGCCGTGTGGCAATGTCTCTATCTGACACCCTCATTCAGCCCTCTGGCAGAATCTAATCTAGGCCATTGAAAATTAATTAGCCAGGTCATACCTATTTAGACTTGTGATTGTATAGTAGTGTTCAGTTTGGACAATCACAAACATCGATCCTTAATTGTCTAGGGAAGTACTTTCACAATACAATATATCATGCTCTATCTGAACCAATTCAATCTTACCATCTATCCAAGTCTCGAACAATTTTCTTTATTTTATTTTATAAACCATTGGCAATACCTATTGCCCAACATTTGATAAAAACAATTGTATAAAGATTTGATAATATTATTCCCACCCATAAGATGATATTGATCAAAATAGTATGTCTAAGCAATTCTACTATTCTAACTAACCACAATAATGTACTTATTATCAATGGTAATCTATACTAGGGTGACAAAGGTACACTAATTTAAAATATCAACGAGAGTCATTTCAAGTAGGATTTAACTAACTCTTAATAATTGAATTATCATTTTATGTAATTAGTCATGCATAATAGTTTTTAAACAATATAAGAAATAACTTTGCAAAACATTGGATCAACATGATCAAGGAAGACTTGCCTTGGTTAATGGTGGCTGGGGCTTCCTCCTGCTGGTCAGGAAGATATTCGATGACATCGGACTCTACTTGCAAAATGAGAAAACGACAAATAAACAACTAAATTCAATTAAATCATAAAAATACAAAATAGATACTAGAAGATAGATTAGTATTTTATATGAATTTAGAAACTTGAATAACTCAATTCAGAATTCAGACAACAGAATGAAAAAATGCTAAAAATTCTCAAATGAGATAATATTCCTGGAATCTTCTTTTTGGATGGTTAGATTACTAGTGGTGTATGACATGTGGGCCATGCCTGTTATCAACTCAAGGAAGAACAATTGAATAGATAATACAGGAAACAAAGGAGGCGTACAGGAAGGCTTGGTTGGTGGTCACGTCGGTAGGGGAAGTAGTGGGCAACAATGCCAAAGACCAAAATGGGTTGCTGGGTCCTCAACGAAGGTTTGGGAAGTGGTGATGCGAGCTACGGCTGCCGGTGGTACATGAGGCAGCGCTTTGTCAGGAGTGAATTTTCAAATCCGATCCCTTTGTGTATTACCGTATTAGTCCTAGATCAAAGCTAGTACACACAGTCGAATGGTGATGATTACATAACCAATAACGCTTTATTATAATAATAAAGAGTACAAACCTTATAGCCACCTATTGACATTGAGGTTATAAGACCTTTCAAAGTTACAAAACACAATAGAAGTAAAATGAAACTCTAACAATGGCCCATTAATATGCCACAGGCAATTGACTGAGGAAGCGCAATCTAGTACTTCAGAAAGCCTTCGTCGAATTCACACGTGAAGTAGTCGTAGTCTTCTTCTTGATCTTCATAATCCTTTGAGATTTGTGTGAGTGCAACATGTGAGTACATAGAGTACTCCGCAAGTCTTGGGGAAAATATAGTATATGTGGGGCTTAACAAAAGAAGAATAATATGGTTCTTTTGCATAAAGCATCATTTTATTTTAATTACCAATATATATTTTTAAAAGAATCAATTTAAGAAAGTAATAGTAATAATTGAAACTAGATAAATTTTCTAGTGAAGGTTCCAACCACCAACACTAGTAGATAGGCTCTAACTGCCAAGGTTTAAGACTACGGGTTCCATCCACCTGTACTGGCTCCATCCGCTAGGATACACTCTCGAGAGTTCCATCCACTACCGAGTTCCTAAAACTTTTAATTTAAAATCAAAATCAAAGATCTACCATGTGAAAGCACACATTGTCCACCCTTGATCATGGGCATGGCTATTCGAATAGTTTTACATTCTACAAAGACTGTACAGCTTTACCCATAAGACATGATCATCTCATATTACCGCGTGATTAACACACTTCCTTGGGCGTGTGGTGGAGAGATCATGATAAGGCCTTTGCAATGCATCGGCCTAACTAGACTCTGTCCACTGAGGTTTCACCGCTGAAGTGTTAAATCCACCCAGTCAAAAGCCCCCTTTGGGGCCATGTGGGATAACTGTCTGCTCGACACCCACTCATACCACTGGTGGATTCCAAGCTAAGCCGTTGCAAATTAATTAGCCATGTCATACCCATATAGACTTGTGATTATATGGTAGTGCTCAGTTTAGACAATCACAAGTGTCGGTCCTTAATTGACTAAGATGGTACATTCATAATACAAGATCACAATATTACAGCTACGTTTGGCGCATTTGTATTCCTTGTCTTCTTTTGCAGCTTGCAGCATGTCGTTGCAGGTGACTCGTCCCACCTGAAGATTTTACAGACAATTCATTACCACAAATTTTACAAACAACATAACTCACCAAATTACCGTCATCGTCGGTTTTGAACTTCTTATCGAAATCGTTTCAGACTCCTAATGTAGTAGCTCTTGTTCTTTTTATACTCGTGCTATGGGTTGTTGATGCACTTGTTGAGCTAGTATAAGATGGATTGACTGGACCCTGCGCCACCAGGGCCGTCGCTTCTTCTGACTCTCCAGTTTGTTGTGGATGTAGACCTTCCGCGCATAGATATCCTTCTTGAAAAGATTGCATATCCTCCGCCAAAAGGCCGAATTCGGAAAGTTAAAAATCGTAGTTCTCCATTAAATCAACTGGAAATTGAAATAGTAAAAAACAATTAACTTACTCTTGAATCAACAAATAATAACAAAAAATTAAAATAAGACATCACTATTACCTCTTTTGTAGCTCTCAGAAAATTCTTTGAAGATTTTTGAATTTTCTGAATTTCACACTAATTTCTTACTAATTTTGTCAAATTTACGCTAGCACTACCGGATTTTTCATGGATAAACAGAGAAATGAAAGTTAGGTTTGAGGTATGGAAAATGGAGGCTACATGCCCCCTTATTTATAGAATTTTTTTTATTTTTTTTGAATTTTTTGCTATTTTTTTTAAAATTTGTACACTCCAACTGTAAAAAAAGTGCTATATTTGATGGACCGAGCCGTGCCAGCATGACCCATTTATGCTCGTTATAAATGGGTCAGGCTATGCCATATTGTGCTGTACTGTCAGTACGGTCCATTAGCTAAGCGGTCATGCTATACTCAGGCCGAGTCAATATTAGCAGGTCATGGGCCAGCACGATTAAATCCGGCCCAGGCCACCTCGCACACGGAATCGACGCCATGGAATCTCCGATTTTTTTGTACAAATAATCCATTTTTTATTCGAAATTACAGAAATATACCTGCAGAATTTTTTTTTACAAAAATAGGCTCAAGTCGCTCAATGGGAGGGCGACTGGAGCTTATCGCCCAACCAGAAGCCGATTCTGTCCCTGTCGCTCTACCATCAGGCGACTGCATCCAGTCGCCCTCCCATTGGGCGACTTTAATGCAGTCGCCCAATGGTTGAGCGACAGGGATCAAACCTTCGCCAAAAATAGTGAAAATTGGTGAAAATATTCTTCATACATCCAAAAGCCTTCAGAAAAAAATTTGCGCAATTTCGGCTACGGGATCAAAAGTTATAGTAGTTTTAATCACTCCCCGTTTCCTCTCTTTGTGTTCCTCGATTGCTATAACTTTTGATCCCGTAGCCAAAATTGCTCAAAAATTTTTCTGAAGGTTTTTGGATCAACGAAGAATATCTTCACCAATTTTCACTATTTTTGGCGAAGGTTTGATCCCTGTCGCTCAACCATTGAGCGACTGCATTAAAGTCGCCCAATGGGAGGGCGACTGGATGCAGTCGTCGGATGGTAGAGCGACAGGGATATAATCGACTTCTGGTTTGGCGATAGGCTCCAGTCGTCCTTCCATTGGCCGACTTGAGCCTATTTTTGTAAAAAAATTTACCGCGGGTATATTTCTGTAATTTCGAATAAAAAATAGATTATTGGTACGAAAACCTCTGGAATCTCCTCCCGTCCCCTCCTCCCGTCCGCCGAGTCCAAATTTCCCAACTTTTTTGAACGTTCTTCTCCCCGTCGCCTCTGCCTCCTCCCTCGCCGCCCCCCACCTCGCCCCCTCTTCCCCACGCCCTCCTCCTCCTCCTCGACCTCCCGCACCAAAAACCCTAACACAATTCCTCCCCGCATCCCACCATGAGCTCCACCGCCGCCGTGGGCAGCGGCGAGGAGCTCGCCAACCCACCGTCCGATGGCATCTCCAACCTCCGCTTCTCCAACCACAGCGACCACCTCCTCGTCTCCTCCTGGGACAAGGTCAGCGACGATGCGCTTCTTTTCTCTCCTTTACCCGTTCCTCCAACCCTAGCTCCTTGATCCGTTCGATCTGACCTGCTTTGGGTGCTTGCGCTCTGTTCCAGACGGTGCGGCTCTATGACGCCGACGCGAATGTGCTCAAGGGGGTGTTCGTGCACCCTGGGGCCGTACTCGACTGCTGCTTCCACGACGACTCCTCGGGGTTTAGCGCTGGCGCCGACCACACCGTGCGGAGGTGAGGCCTTTTATGTTTTCTCCTTTCCTGCCTTATTCCACACCTTGTTTTGCATTGGGTTTGTGGAATCGGTATGAGATGTGTGTATAATCGATTCCGGTGCAATAGTTGCGTGTGGCGTAGGCTGTGTTCCGTGGGTTGTGAGGCGATATGAACTTTCTGTTTTACATTTGGTGAACGTTCTGTACAAGGTTTGTAGTATTATAATTGGTTAGTAGAGATCATTAGTTGCTTGTGTAAAAACGTGGATGTATGTTGGCACAGAGGATGGCACACACGACACAGGCACACAGCAATAGTTCAGCACATAATAAGGAGAGGAAAAGCCAGAACAATCTTAGAGATTCAGAGCCTCAGTTGCCTAGTTCCTTCACCATAAGGTGAATATCTGAGTAGTTTATGTAAAGAAAATTTTCTGTAACTGACATTTAGTACACCAATTTGTTTATTTGAGTTATTGGACCCCTTTGTGCTAGTTACCACTTAGCAAGCTGGCAATCATACTCAAATTGCAACTTGGACAGTATAAGCCCTATTTGTGGAGACTTATAATTTATGAATGTAGAAAAAATGAGAAATATTTAGTTACTAGTTGCAGGGTTGTTAATTCAGGATCCTAGCTAGAGTTGATTTTACGCGGACAGGACCCTATTGTAGAATCACGATATATGATTTTTTAAGCATATAAAAATATTTAAGCTGGGAAATTGTCCGGTCTTTCTTAAGATTGTTATTGGTCCGTGAAACTAAATTTGAATGCTTCAGGTAAGACTGACAAGCAATATGCCCATATTTGAATTCATGTTATGTTGTAAATTGAATGCTGCAGGTAAGAGTGACAAGCAATATGCAGACTGACAAGCAATATGCCCACATTAGTAAATTGAATGTCACATTTAAATTGAATTCTGCAAATTCGGTTGCTTGTTGTCTTTTTCATATTATCATTTATTTGTCTTTTTTGTGATATCATTTATGTGGATATTTAATAAGACTAATAAGAATATGCCCAAATGACTATTTCAGGTTAGTATTTAGTTCGGCAAAAGAGGATGTTCTAGGGCGTCATGATGCCCCAGTTCGCTGCGCGGAGTACTCTTATGCTGCAGGTACTTGTACTTCAATTCTTATTGAATTGCTTTTCGACTTATGGTTTTGGCTTTACGTTTTCATGGCAAACATTGCTGCAGCCAGTCAAACCATAGGCCATTTACTAAGTAATCATTATTGAGGATGCAAGTGAGTTTTTCAGATGTCATATATAAAGTACATTGCTAACTGAATTAATGTGTGAATTCTTAATGTTACAGTTTACAAACTCAATGAGTTACAAGTTTATAAGTCTAACCTCGAATAGAAGTGATCTTAGTTTATCATGTGCATTTTGATTGTACTGCTACAAGAGTTTCTTTTCCAATGCCCCGATGCAATGGACCTGTTGGCTGGATTATTAACATGCACCTGCTTGAATAGTTCCATGGTTATGTGAGGCTGCCTGGTGGGCCTGAGGTGTCAAGTTCCGTCCAAAGCAACATGGTGTAGCTCAGCGATACAATTTGCCAAAGTGTATGTAGTTTCATGAAACTGATTCTTAAAACTGTAGTTCCTTGATATTTTTGACAAAAAAAACCCTGTAGTTTTGTGAAATTTACTAAAAAGAATACAGAAATATATAAACAAACCTCTTGTGGTTGAACATGTAAATGGTGATACTGGATGATTAAAATGAATAGATGGGCCTTGGACATTCTACCTATGGTGTTATTGTACATCTCTATATTCACTTATCCTGACTGCAGTACAGGCTGGGGCATTATTGACTTCTAATTGCTAAATCTTGTTTAAAATGTCTAAATATCTGAAAGTTGTGCCCAACTTGTTTCTGTAATATATTGTTTGAAAGAATTCCCAAAATTATATATTATCTGGAATTTCCAAAAATATATATTATCTGTACGGTGTGAGATAATTTGTTACTTTCACAGAATAAGATGGAACTTGACTGACTGTGTATATGTATCCATTTAGGGCAAGTCATCACTGGCAGCTGGGATAAGACTATTAAGTGTTGGGATCCAAGAGGCGTGAGCGGACCAGAGCGTACACTTGTTGGGACATATACTCAACCTGAGCGTGTGTATTCTCTGTCATTAGTAGGAAATAGGTTGGTTGTTGCAACAGCAGGAAGGCATGTCAATATTTATGATTTGCGCAATATGTCTCAACCTGAGCAAAAAAGGGACTCGTCTTTGAAATATCAAACACGTTGTGTTCGATGTTTCCCCAACGGAACAGGTAACTTGCTCTCATTGTTGATTAGGTATGTTGCATGATAATACATTTCCTGTTGTCACCCCAGTTTCAACCATAAAGGAATATTGTGTAGATTGTTGTAATATATGAACATGGATTTCCTTCTGCCTCTCGGTAATCCATAACATTTCTCTTTTCTTTTGAAAGCTGCATTAGTTGTTTAGGTCTTTCTGTCTGTTTGAGCTTCTATTTGTGATATATATGGGATGCTTTTTCGTGGGCATATGAGAAAAAGAAAAATCATGAATCTAAATTGCATAAATAAGCCAATCTTCCTTCCATAGATTCCAATTTGAGTCTTATGAAATATGCTCCTCCAGACAGCATGTTAATCTTCCTATGCACGTTTATTTATACAATCAATATGTTAAGTCTCAAACTCAACACGGGTACTGTCTTTCTGTTCTCTTATTCATGGATGATAAACAGATAAGCAAATCTATTTGAGTGCTTGGTTCTAGGGTATGCTATTCTAGCTCAGTTTGTTAATCTTCATTTTTTATAGGTAAATCATAAGTTTTTTTTAAAAAAAGAAAAACCCTGTGATTGTCATTTCCCATTAAGTTGGACTATTACAATCTACATTTGAGAATTTGCTTCTATGTTTTTTTGTCCTGGTGCTGTCTGTATATATGACTTTATAAAGTGCTGCATAATGTCTCACATGTACTCAAATAGATTTCTCATATACATACGTACGTACATACATTGCAAAAGTTGGATATACACCACTGAAGTTTACAACCTTAGAAAATTAACAACAAATTTGGTCAAACTTTACAGATTAGAAATATACCGCTTTTAGTTATTCGCGGGTGTGTTGGGGGGGCACTTCTCTCTAAATCCCCTAAGTAGTCCGCCTGTTAATGCCATCACACCCTTGTATCCACCAGCACCGTTGTGCGCACTTGCTAGTGTCCTGAGGGGTTTATCCGTGGCACATCGGAGTGCAGAGACGAGGGCATGATTATAGATGCACACAAAAACGTGGATGGTGGCCGGGCCAAATGCTGGAGCAGGGGCCGTGACAACATGAGGTCCTAGCTGATGTGGCGGCTCACGGTGTGCCCTTGTTTGTTGTAGAGAGTCAATAGTCTTTTTGACAATCCTGCCATATGCATGCATCATGCATGGCACAATACATATGGCGTAACCTCGTCCACAGATAATGTCTTGCATGCTTGTCACAATACAATGCTGTACTTATAGGTTGCATGCTTCACATAGAAATACGTAATGAATAGAAGTAGGATGGCTTTAGTTACTTGTCTTTGTTGGATGGGAGGTGCTTCTTTCAAATTTTGGACAAGAGCTGTTTATTGCAGGTGAATGGAAGTTGCAGGCAGGGCTGGTTAATGGGAGCCCAGTAGCACAGCTAGGCATGTAGGCGTGTGGGTGGGAGAGGAGGAGAAAGATGGGAAGGCGTAGAGCATGGCTAGCGCGAGAACACGAGTGATATTTTTTGGATTATAGAGAAGCACACCCCTTTCAAATCACTTAATTTAGAAGTTTGGTCAGGTTTGATGTTTATTTTTCTAAGCCTATTTCAGCGGTATATTTCTAAACTGGAGACTACAAGTGCTATTTATCCAATGCTCCTTTTTTTTTGCTTCTAAGTATTGTTTTTCAATGCCAATTTTACTGGAGTTAAACGTAGATCATCCATTAAATTGGTATTAAAATTTAAAACCAATGCCTGAAGAATTAATTGTTTCCCGTGCTGTGTTTATATGTTTATATCACCTTTTCAAATGCAGCATTGTAGGATACAAAAACACACATTTATTTATATAATGGTATGGGATTAATCCTGTATATAGCTGATACATGAATTAAAACAAGACAAAGAAGGCTCTAAGTGCTAAAATTTAGCTATACATGCAGCAAATAACAGAAATGAACTATGCAGCATGCGATTTGTGTCATTCAGGAAATGTAACCACTATATTTTGAACATTATCACAAACACATAAGCGGCTGCTCCCGCAGCCAAGTGACATAGTGGCGTAGTGGTCCAACTGTTTACATTTATGTGTCTCAAGCAGCCTTTATTTAGACCAATGCTTGTCCCAATTTTTTTTTCCCAACTGAGTCATTCCCAGGTTTTCGGTTTCAGAAATTCAGGAAAGTATTATATATATTTTTTGTTCATCAATCTTAAATATTTTCTGTGTTCCTACTTGCCTCAGGATATGCTCTAAGTTCTGTCGAAGGACGAGTTTCTATGGAATTCTTTGATCTATCTGAGTCTGCTCAATCTAAAAAGTATGATTTCTTCATCGTAGGTTCGAGGCATCTGCTCATGTGTTTGTAATGATTTTATATATGATACTTGCTTGAATGTTTTCAAATAGTTGTTTCCTTGAGCATATCGTAGTTAAGGTAATGGGTGAAGAAACATAATATCTAAACATGTTTGCACTGTTTTTATACAACAATTTTTAAATCCTTATCTTTCACTGCTAATGTGTAGAATCTTATATCTTAATATTTGACATACTAGGGGACATCTAGTTCAAACTAGTCTATACTCTATAGTTGGGTGCACTCATGCAAACCACTTTGGTTTTGGGCACAACTTCAACACAACAAAAATTGAAAAATTGGGGACCTAATCTATTGTGTTGTACTACCTTTCAAATTTTCAAATTCAAACTGAAATGATGTTCAGAAACAAAAAGAAGTTTACTGTGAATAGTAACATTTATTCTTTCCTTTTCTTTTATATTTATGATTTGTTAAAAACATCTCTTTTTCATACTTAACATTATAGATCGAATTTAAAATAATCATTATATAGGGAGGCATAATAAATTAAGAAGTACATTGTTTTTTTTCCCAAATTTTTTGGTGTTGATTACATCCTGAACCTATGGTTGAATGGACCTTGGTAGTCACTTGTATCCATGGTTCGATCACCAATACTAGACCGATTACCACTATGTGGCTATCGACTTGACTAATGTAGGTCAAGGGGATATAATTTTGTGGTTAGCCATATAAAACTTATGTCAAGGGTTGGTTAGCCATACGGATATGCGATACGGCGATACTGCGATTCGCCATTTTCCCAAAAACATCGATACGGCGATACGTTTATATATATGTAATAAATATAAAATAAACCAAAAATTAATGAATTCTTATAAAGAATTGAGAAACCGAGATCCGAGAATACCTTAATATTGATGTAGCAAATTGCTTAGTTCTCCAATTCTCCCGCTTGGCTGTTACCCTTATACAAGTTGACGAAACTAATATAAGAACTATCTGCAAAAAATGAGAGAATAAATAAGTACAGAATCACATATAGTCAGATAGTGCAAGTCCACAACTAGTGCAAGTGCTCAAATTCATTAGACTAAGGACAAAATATTGGAAATAAATAAGCGAATTATATTCTATGTGATAACAAATACTGTGATGGGATATAACATCATACATTCATACAATCATATATACACTGGTTCATGAAAAGGTGCACATCTACTACGTTGGTTCATGAAAAGGTGCACGTCTATTTAATTAATTGGCTATAACATCGTACATTCATACATACATACACTGGTTCATGAAATGGCACACTAAATTTCAACTTTCAAGTGCTAACTACGAATGCAACTAACCACCTATACAGCTAAAGTGTGTCACATAGGGATCATATCATCATTCTGTTTTCTCGGTCTCTGGATAGACTAATCACATGAAGTCAAGTGCGCTATGATCCGAACACCTCCATGAATTAAGATCAGAGCAATATGCTTCTCTAGAAGCACCAACCCAAGGAAGAACACATGTGAGGGGAGAACTGGGGAATACAAACATAAATGTACAGACCTAGCCAGAAGAAAGAGACATACGGAGTGAGGAGCGCTGGCAGCTGGTAGCACCCAAGTCGAGTGACGAGCTACAAGCAGTAGTGCCACCAGAATGAGGAGAGGAGCGACGGCCTTGGGCCAGAGTGAAGAGGCAGAGCAGCCGCAGCAGCTAGAAGCACCGGAAGTGGGGAGCAGCGACGGGAGGGAAGGGGATCGGGCGTGGAGGGGACTGTAAATCAGTAAATCACTAACAAACACATACAAAAATATGCCATACATGCACAGATATACCCTAATCAACAAATCAAAGAAGGGATAGGGCTCACTGTGGAGGGGAGGCCACGGTCGGGCCGCGTGGAGGGGAGGCCACGGTCGAGCAGCGCCGTGGAGGGGAGGGCGCAGCCGGGCGGCGGCGTGGAGGCGAAGGGCGTGGAGGCGACGGGCGAGCAAAGGCGGTGGGCGATCGGAGGCGACGGGCGAGGCGGCGGGCGAGCGGAGACGACGGGCTAGCGGAGGTGCCGGGCGAGGCAGCGGGCGAGCGGAGGCGTCGGGCGAGGCGGCGGGTGAGCTGAGACGACGGGCGAGCGGAGGTGACGGGCGAGGCGGCGGGCGAGCGGAGGCGCCAGGCGTGGAGGCGAGCCGAGGCGCTGGTCGTGGAGGCGATGCGTGGAGGCTGCGGGGTGGGATGGCCGAATAATGGTTTGGATCTGGATCTGGCGTGGTGGGTGGGCATATTAGGGTAAAAGTATTTGAGACGTATCGGGAATTATTTTCTTTTTTTGAATAATCATTAAATTCGGATACGTGCAGGATACGTATCGGCGCGTATCGGGGCAGTATCCGTATCCTATACAGTATCCGATACTGGTACGTGACTTTTGTGAAGTATGCGCGCAACGTAGCTGTGGTATAGTGAATTTGGCTTTCTGTATTTTACGCAGCATTATACTAGTGAGAAAACTCATACATCTTAGCTTACTAAGGCACAACCGACACAAAATAATACAATCAACACCATAGCCTGACTGATAGTTATGCATTGTCAAATCACTTTATGCTGCATGTGAGCCTCTGCTGAAAAGCTGCTACACTCGATGATATCATGTGCTTATGTTCCTATGTAATCTATACTGAACCATGATGCCACTGACTTTCCTGTTTAAAGTACTTGCTCATTGGTCAATTTCTCATTCAGATATGCTTTCAAGTGTCATCGGAAATCCGAGGCTGGCAGAGACACTGTTTATCCTGTCAATGCAATTGCATTCCATCCAATGTAAAGTCTTGCTGTTTAATTTTCTTGGCTGTTCTATTTCTCACAGGATTATTAGTTCTCATTTTCTTTGTCTTATGTATCTTCTGCAGATATGGCACATTTGCCACTGGAGGGTGTGATGGATTTGTGAATGTATGGGATGGCATTAACAAGAAAAGACTATATCAGGTAACCAAGTGATAGTTTTGCTTCATAGGAATGCAAATATCTGAAATTGTTCTATTGTTCATGATTTTCTACTTTGATTGCAGTACTCAAAGTACGCATCAAGTATCGCTGCTCTGTCATTCAGTAAGGATGGGCATCTGCTTGCTGTGGCATCAAGCTACACTTATGAAGAGGGAGACAAACCGTAAGACTGAACTTTGCCTAGAAAAACTGTCATTACAAGAACAAAATGTTGGCTTACCTGTTCTTTTGCAAGAACAAAATGTTGACTTACCTGTTCTTTTGCAATTTTCAGGCACGAGCCTGATGCAATATTTATCCGGGCGGTGAATGAAGTGGAGGTAAAACCGAAGCCTAAGGCATTGGCCGCTCCCCAGTAGTGCTGTAACTGTTTCGTTCTCTAGTTCTCTTTAAGTTGATGTCAATTACATTAGTTGACGGAATCTCTTGTTTATGTTGAAGTGAAATGTCAGTATCCACACCTGACCACACTTTATGGTGCTTTTCGCTTGTGATCTCTAAAAAAATCTTCTTAGGTGTCGTCTTCCAGATGATTGTATAAAAATTAATGATGTTAAGCTTATTATTATTATTTCAATTGGGAGCTTATTTGAGCATTATCTGGAGAGAGGGATAGTCCTGTCGCACTTGTTTGCCACTTAGTGCTAATTCGACCGATAGATGTCAATAGACCCGAGTGCTGCATAACTATTGATTTGCTGATTTTGTTTGTTTTTATCAATTAAAAAGGACATGTTTTTTACTGGTCGTCTTTTGAAAGATCTGTT
The DNA here is from genome assembly GCA_017311315.1 of Dendrocalamus latiflorus. Classification (NCBI taxonomy): domain Eukaryota; kingdom Viridiplantae; phylum Streptophyta; class Magnoliopsida; order Poales; family Poaceae; genus Dendrocalamus; species Dendrocalamus latiflorus. Next base: position 28,948,323 of record CM029612.1, on the reverse strand, counting down.
AACTTCCCATCTAACGTCGTTATTTCATGATTAAGCAAAACTCCAATAATTTTCTACAAGAAGACCCAATCGGCTAATCAGCCTAACCTGGAACCATATCCCCAAGCTTCACTACTCTTTGCCCTGCCTTTAGTTCAATTTTAGCCCATCTTTTCCAATGAACGACACAGATGTAGATCATGGTTCTAAAACTAGGTCTATTCAGCTGAGTACTCATTTGAGTATTTGGACTAGGTCCTTTCACCGAGTAGAGTAGGCAAAAACAAGTAGCTAACCGGTTTAACCAGTATAACTAGGCGAGTACTGAGTAATCGGCTAGTAGGTCATGTATTCGCCGAGTGGCCAGTCAGGGAATTAAAGTCCACGCTCAATTAAGTGGCCCACAGCCTAGCAACGCAACGCAATTACCCCTATCCCTCCTTTGACCGGATCAAATCTCACCACACGTCCGAGGCTGTCTGGACTCCAGAGGGTGCCATTGCCGCAACGCGTGGGGGAAACCTAGGTTGGGACTCGGGAGGGCAACGGTGGCTGCTGTATCTCCTTTGGTGCTACGTCTCCTCCCTCTGGCAGTGGCTTCCCTTCCTATGGCATCTGTTAATCAATTAATCTCAATTTCATTTTTTGTGATGTGATGAGTGATGAAGATTTGGTTGATTCTATTCTATAGGTTGTAGCTATATGAAAATGGAAGTTGTTCACTTATTCTTCCAATTTGTTCACTTATTCTTCCAATGTGTTGTTCACTTTTCTTCCTATTCTGAAATTGTTGTAGGTAGTAGGTGTGCATGACTGATCTTTTTAACCACCTGTACACATCAAAACAATAGCATCAAATGTGGCTTTGATTTTATATGAATATACATATGTAAATCCGTTATTAAAATAGAAAAACATGTTACAAGGCCGAGTACCGTATAATCACTACAAAGTGAAGTGATCGAGCGAGTACTGGTTATCGAGTTTTAAAATCTTGATGTAGATGTATTTGAAGAAAGTTGCTGCTGCTTCCTTCTCCCCCCAAATAGTTGGCCAAATAGATGTGCCTGACTGTCTTGTTGGTAAAAATCGCCTTCTTTTTGGAGCAGTGGATCACAAATTTATTATATGTCGTATACGCATCATCTAACATCTGTTTCAAAAATCTTTTAAACTGAGCATTTGTTTCCCCAATCCATTTTATCCATAATGTATCTTCTAATGACATTTTTAAGATAGGAATTGTTGTAGGGGTGGCCCCCACCTAAACCCAGCAGGCCTGGTAGAAGGTTATAAAGCCCAGAATGGGCCATGTGTAATGACGTAAGTACCCCTGAAGGGGGTACTCAGATGTAAGGGTATAATTGTAAAAGCACTCCTCATGTATATATATATGGAATACATGCCATGGGGAGGACCCAAGCCATTACTACCATTGTCTCCCAACTCTCCACTACCATCTCTCTCTCTGTTTGGCCTGTAGCCACAACAGTTGGCGCCGTCCGTGGGGAGGACAGGAGCAAGCCTGAAATCCGAAGAAGGATGGCACCGAAAAAAGCTTCGTCGGCGGCGGCGAAGGGAAAAAAGGCGGCTGGGTCGGAGCGTCGCACGGGCACCAGGGCTTCGGCATCGGCCACCGCAGGTTCGGACGGCGACGCAGGCGCGGTGGTCGCGGACGTCGACGCTCGCGCTGCGACGACCGACCCTGCCACTGGCGCCGCGACAACCAACCCCGTCACCGGCGCTGCGACGACCGACCCCGCCACCGGCGCCGCGACGGCCAACCCCGTCACCGGCGCTGCGACAGCCAACCCCGTCACCAACGCTGCGACGACTCGCGAGGCGATCGTACCTGTGCCGGCGGTGGAAAGCGCCCTACTGGCGGCCCTCAAAGCGTTCCAGCAGGAGCTAGGGGATCTCCGTGGGGCTGTCCGCGACATACAAGAGGCTCGGAGCCTGCAGGCCGCGCCAGTGGTCGTGCCAGAGCCCGCGCCGGAATGGGCGGACAGCCGCGACGCCCCCACGTCCAGCCGCGTGCCGCTGCGGCGCGTCGATCCGGAGTCCCCGCTTTCGGCAAGACTGCAGCAGGCGGCGTGACCCGAAGACTTCAAGTTCCCCAGCGTCATTGAGTCGTACAAAGGTGATACGGACCCCCGCGAGTTCGTGCGCGTGTACGAAACCGCAATCGAAGCCGCGGGTGGAGATGACACATGGTGGCTGGCGCGGCGTGACGCCGCGCCTATGAGGCTAGTATTCTACACCCGAAGGCCAACCAGATGGCATAGCTTGTCATCGTACCATGTGTCACATACACCATAAATATCTCCCATTTTAATTAAACAACCTCTCTGCAGAGGATCAACAAAGCCAGCTGTCATAATCTCCACCCGCTGGTAATTCCGATATTTCCTTTGTCTCTTCAGTAGTTAAAGACTGATCGAAGCATTACTACAACATAAAATTAACATTCTTGAAAAATAGTCTGATATGCACAGCTTTCTTTTGTCTCTTCAGTAGTTAAACTTTTGCTTCCTCCAAACCTAATCAAGTTGAATAACCTGTAAGTTGTCATACAGCAGTATAGTCTAAATGTACTACGTACTACATACACCTGTCTTAGTTCTCACACCACCAACGTTTCATCATTTAGTATTAATTTAGACTAATAACAGTTAACCTCTTCAGTATTTTTGTTGCCATGTACAAGTAAGTCATCTTGGTGCTTGAATATAAAATTCTTGGGCCATTCATTAACTTACCTCTATTCACGTTCTAAGGGGCTGTTTGGTTGCTAGCCACACTTTGCCACCATTTGCCAACAAAAACTGCCACACTTGCCTAAGTTGAGGTGCTCAAATTCTTTGCCACACCTTAGCAAGCCTAAGGGAATCTTGCCACACTTTTTTGAGTCACTGACGCGTGGGACCTAGTTTGCTGGAAGGGAATCTTGCCACAACTGTGGCTGCAACCAAACAGCTGCCAAGTTGGTCAAACTTGCCTAACCTTAGGCGTGGCAACCTGTGGCAAAGTGTGGCTGGCAACCAAACACCCCCTAAGTACGCCCATGCATAGCCAGAACTCATCTTGTGTCTCATTCGATCAATACATGCTTGTCAAAATCACCTCGTGGTGTTTAATCAGATTATCAGTTCATTGAAATGCCCATCTTTCGTGTAGGGGTGGAAATGAATCGGATACGATCGAATAGTCTCAAATACAAATACAAATCCATATTTTTGAAAGTCAAAAGAACATCAACAAGCAAAAGTTTTAGCGTGCTGATTTTCAGATTTGTTTATGTCAAAATAGATGGCATCTCAATCAAGTATTTATGGGCATGTTCTTTTTAGCTTTTAAAAGATGTTTTTTTGACTTTTCTACAGTACTTTAAACAGAATATCTTTTTAAAATGGGGTCTACAAGTTGTTTGTAGTACATACCGTAGCGACTTCATTTATATCAGGCAAAACCGCACGTGAGCTTCTATTACTTCGTATTTTCTCTTGCGAATAGCTTAAAAGCCATAAGATGCAGCCATAAATTATAAGCCGAAGCCGAAAAAAAAACAGGCCTGATAAACGCATGTCTATGTTTCAAATACCTCCAAGAATTTGCAGCACAAATTTTCAAAATCAAAGGTCTGTCTTTTTTGACAAACAGGACATCAAGGACCACCACTAGCACTGGCATTCACATTGGCATCGCTTCCAGTTGCAAATGTCATTGTAATATACAAGAAAAACAAAACAAATTTAGGTTGAATGTTTGCTCATACTTGCTCATCCTGATTCGGTGATTCCTGAACTAGTGAACTATGAACTTGCATGATCTAATTTAATGGCAAAAGGGCTCAAATCCTAAAGTGAATTTCTAGATATAGAAATATAACTAGTATCATACTATCAGTCATGTATCTTACATTCTTATCTGTAGATTTAGAAACTATTACAGATCTGGCCTCTGGCGGCTGGCTCCAACTCATGGCTTCGACTCCAACTTAGATCTTCATCTTACAAAGGGGTAATGCAGGACGCAAATCTCACGGCCCCCGCTCCAACTCCTCCAAGGCCCCCACCGACACCGCCGCGCTGAGCTCGCCCGGGAGTTCACCTGGGTGTGCGCCGCGGTGCCTCCAATTGTCTAAACTCTCCCCATGCCCGCTCGGCCACCCCTTCCTCCGCTGCTCTCTGGCCTCGCCTCTGGGCTCTGGCAACTGCTTCGGCAGCTTCGCCGCTTCAGCGTTGCATTGAAATGGCAGTAGCAGCCGCCAGCACACCGCACATGGAAATGGGCCAAATGGCCTTATCTCAGCTGAGCGAGTAAGCACTGAGCAAGCAGTGAGCCAATGACTACTAGTAGTAGTACTAGTTGCGAACGGGAGTACAAGACTACGAGAGTGGGATTGGGTAACTCCGTAACTGGGGTTGACCACTTGATCGGTTGAAATCAAATGTAGGGGGAGTATCTGAATCTCTAACAAATGGTGAGCGTGCGAAAACTCCCGCGCTCTGTGCGAGATGCTGAGTGACTAATGGGCTTGGGCCGCTGGGCTAGGTCGACTAGCTGATAGGCATAGAAAATGATCGAATACGAATCGAATAGTCTCGAACAGGGGCGGAGCCCAATGGAGAGGAGGGGGTTCCCAGGAACCCGGGTCCAAAAATTTTTTTAGTTATTACTAGTAAACATTCACCTTTTGTGCACCCCTTGGTCCAATTATGGTGTACCTCTAGCCCAACAAATACCCTCACTCGCCCTGTCCAGCTCATTCTCCCACCGTCCTATGCTCCCACGCGCGGCCCGTTGCACCCCCTCCGTTTTGCTCTAGCTCCGCCACTGGTCTCGAATACGAATATAAATATGCATATGTAATATCCCAGGAGAGATTTGTCAAATAATAGATTAATCAGGGAAAAGGGGGGAAATTGGAAAAGGATTTAATAGTGATTTTAGGGGGGGAATTCTGCAAAACAGAGGCAACCTGGGCTTGGGCCGAGGCCCAGGAGGTGGCCGGCCAAGGGAAAAAGGGGGGGGGAGGCGCCCCACCCCCAAACCCTAGCCGCCCCTCTCCCCAACCGCCCCTTCCACCCCTAGAGCCGCACCTCCCTCTTCCTCATTGCGCCTCCTTTGGCCAGCAGCGTCACCTTCACCTCCATGGACGCCCCCTGCGATTGGTGAAGGAATCCCGGTTGTTGCGGATCGAGGGAAGGAGAGCGATCGTTCGCCGGGAAGCGTTTTGGATCCGGGAGGTGGAGAATAGGACGGGAAAAGGAAGGAGGCAGAGATCGTGTGGAGTTCTCCGTGTTCTTCAGCGATTCGTTAAGAGTAATTACTCCTAATTCTCTCCGCTAGTTGCATATTTAATTGTTTAGCTTTGTCGGTTTTCGGTTCTGCTCAGGACAGTCTCTGTTAGACGGTCTTTTTGACGTAGATCCGTGGGGATTCAGCTCTGGAGTTCTCCTAGATAGTTGTAGAGGACGTAATTATATTTTAATGAAGTGCTAGAATGCGTCATTCGGACCTTTGTAGAAAAAGTTATGTTTTTCTAGTAGGACTGTCCTGCAGATCGGGGGAATTTCTGTCAGATTTCGGTAGATTGGTTTGGACGATTAGAGAACAGGAGAATCAGAGGATCTCCATATTATGAAAGTTGTAGATAATTTCCGTAGCTTTCCAGAAAGGTCAAGAAATACTGATTCCGACCCTCGGGGTGAAAGTTATGACAATTTTAGTGCGCTGTCCAAAGAACTCATTATGAAACTGATGTTTTAGAAAAATTGGATGGTGCGGGTAGAAGATGGCCGAATCAGGAAGGCTCACCAACTAGGTTTAGTTAGATAATTTAATTATCTTTCTAGAAAGTCTGAGAACGCCCTATTTAGACTTCTGTACCAATAGTTACGAATTTTTGTAGTTGACTGTCCGTAGAGGGGGACAGGATGGCCGAAAGGATTTGGGGTTTTGATTCAAGCTAAACATGTTGGGTTAGTTTGGGGGTATTTTTATTTAATCTAAAGACTCGCTATTGTTGTCTTAGCAATAATTATAATTATTATTCAGGAGGAGGACGGATTCCAGGGGCCGCACCTTCTACTCATCCCCCGTTTTCTCGTGGTTAAGAGATGGCAAGGGGTAGAGGCCGTGGTCGTGGTCGGGGCCGGCAAGGTGTTGGACGAGGCCAGGCTGTGCCCCCGCCTGAGGTTCAGAACTCTGTAGCTGGGGAGGCCAGTCCTGTGGGGTTGGAGGAAGAGGTTGCTTCAGCGGTTCAGGGGAACCAGACTCCACCAGCTACACCTATTGCCGCAACCGTGGAGGTACCTGCGACAGTACCGGCGATGGGTGCTATGGGTCTGCACCAGTGGAATGCTTTGAGGTTGGACACCTTCGATGGTTTGGGCATGCCAGTTGATGCTGCTAACTGGCTGCGGCACATAGAGAGGCATTTGGGAGTGCTGGGACTGACATCAGAGCAGCGAGTTCAATATGTGGCCTTTCAGTTAAAGGGGCAAGCAGATCTCTGGTGGGAAGGAGTCCTGTCAGCCAGAGCCGCTGCCCAGGGACCAGCAACTTGGGAGCTGTTTGTGGAGCAGTTTAGGAGGAGGTTTTATCCTGCCTCATTTGTGGAGAGGATGGAAGTATCATTGAACAGTTATAAGCAGGATAAGATGTCAGTGTCAAAATATGAAGTGGGTTTTAATAACTTAATCCGCTTTGTGCCATTTGTGGCTACCAATGAGATGGAGAAGGCCAAGAGATTTCGCAGAGGGCTCAGGCAGGAGTTTCGCCAGGTGTTGGGGGCCTTGGAGCTTCGTGATTTTGGCTCCTTGGTGGAGCAAGCTAGGGGCATGGAGCTAGAGATGTAGCTTGGGGAAGGATTGCAGGGTGCAAGAGGTACTGTGGCTTCTGAGGGTTCGGAGAGCAGTCAGAAGAAGAGTTATGGTGGTAGTGGATCATCGCTAAAGCCAGTTCCAAAGAAGTTCAAGGGCCCACAAAATTCATTCAAGTCCAAGTTCACCAAGCCCCAGGCACCATCTACCTTTCGATCTTCAGCAAATGCTCCTATGATGCGTCCGGCCCCAGGACAGGGAATGAAATGCTTCAAGTGTGGGGATGGTCATCGTGCTTCAGAGTGTTCTTGGGTTGGAGCTTGTCGCCATTGTGGTCAGGAGGGCCACAAGGCATTGGTTTGTAAGCAAAACCCCGCCAGCATCATTAAATGGGAACCAGTCCATGCATCAGCTTCAGCGCCAGCGGCTTCTTCTCGAGGGTCAGTGCAGATGCTAGCAGCCGTTCCTACTCAGCCTTGGGTGCCGCCTCAGCCTCACTACCCTTCTCCTGGAGGGATGCCACCAGGGTACTTTTGGCCGCCTTCCCCCGCGGCATTGTTTCCAGCTGTGGCGCCTTCAGCTCCTCCTGCAGCGGCGGCACCACCATACCCAGGTGTGGGGACACCAGCCGCCCCAGCCTCAGTCTCCTACGCCATGCCGACTGCTGAGTCGGTGGGTGACGTGGTGACAGGTACGCTTTCGGTGGATTCAGTGGAGGCATTTGTTCTAATTGACTCTAGGGCTACTTTTTCTTTTGCATCTTTAGAGTTTTCTAGCCGGGCAAATTTGAGTATGCAGCAAATAGCTCAGTCTGTTCTAGTTAATTCGCCTGGGGGAATTCTTTCCAGTTCCACAGTCTGTCTGGGTTGTGTGCTCACTATAGATGGGGAGAACTTTATTGCTAACTTGATGGTTATGAGGATGGAGCCGTTTGATGTTATTTTGGGGATGGATTGGTTGCATAGTTACCGTGCTGTCATATCATGTTTTTGGAAGACAGTAACTCTGCAAGCGCCGTCGGGCCAAGAAATAGTTTTCCAGGGTAGTGCCCCCTCTTTTTCACCTAGTGTGCTGGCTAGTTTGTATCCTGGTAGTAGAGCAGCAAAGAGTGGATTTCTATTGTCTCTAGTGGAAAAGTCGAATTCCTCTTTGGTTGCAGAAAGTATTCCAGTGGTTCGGGAATTCTTGGATGTATTTCCAGCAGAGTTGCCAGGGATGCCTCCACCGCGTCCAATGGAGTTCAGGATTGATTTAGTGCCAGGTGCACGACCGGTTTCTATGACCCCGTACCGTTTGGCTCGTCCTTTTCAGGAAGAACTAAAGAAGCAATTGGTTGATCTGAGAGCGAAAGACCTTATTCGACCTAGTGTGTCCCCGTGGGGAGCTCCGGTACTATTTACTAAGAAGAAGGATGGAAGTTGGCGCATGTGCATTGATTACTGTGTCCTCAACCAGCTGACCATCAAGAACAAGTATCCTTTACCCCGCATTGAAGATTTGTTTGATCAGTTGAGAGGGGCTAAGGTATTCTCAAAGATTGATCTCCAGTTGGGATACAATCAGATTCCTGTCTGAGAGGAGGATATTGAAAAGACGGCATTCTCCACAAGGTATGGGCATTTTGAATTTAAAGTTATGTCTTTTGGACTAACGAACGTCCCTGCTGCTTTCATGGAGACCATGAACAGGATGTTACATGAGTATCTGGATGACTTCGTAGTAGTCTTTATTGATGATATTCTGATTTACTCAAAGACTGAAGCGGATCATGAGCGACATCTGAGGCTTGTATTGGAAACATTAAGGGAGCATAAGTTCTTTGCTAAGTTTAAAAAATGTGAGTTCTAGGTGTCTCAAGTGGGATTCTTGGGGCATATCATCAGTGATAAGGGGATATCAGTTGATCCAAGTAAAGTTTCCACAGTGGTAGAATGGGAGAGACCGACCAATGTCAAAGAGGTGAGAAGCTTCCTTGGAATGGCAGGTTACTATCGGCGATTTGTACAAGATTTCTCCATCATGGCCAAGCCTTTATCAAGGCTCACACAGAAGGATGTGAGGTTCCAGTGGGATGATGATTGTGAGCGCAGTTTTCAGATTTTGAAGGAAAAGCTGGTGACTACTCCTGTTCTCACTGTTCCGGAACCAGGGAAGCGTTTCACGGTTTTCTCTGATGCTTCACGAGTTGGACTGGGATGTGTTCTCATGCAGGATGGTAAGGTTATAGCTTATGCATCGAGGCAACTGAAGAAACATGAGCAGAATTATCCAACCCATGATCTAGAGTTGGCCGCCGTTGTGTTTGCGTTGAAACTTTGGAGGCACTACCTATATGGTGAGTTGTGTGATGTGTTCACCGATCACAAGAGTCTTAAGTATATTTTTACCCAGAAAGATCTGAATTTGAGGCAACGCAGATGGTTGGAGTTGATTAAGGATTACGATCTCACCATTCAGTATCACCCAGGTAAGGCCAATGTGGTGGCTGATGCTCTTAGTCGCAAGGCGACGCCTGCTACTTTGGATTGTCTTATTGCTGACTTCGACCGTATGGGGATATCTTATTGCTATGCGGGCACGGCACGGGCAGAGACACAGTTGACCTTAGAGTCAGCCATTCCAGAGCGTGTGCGGGAAGCACAACAGCATGATCAGTTACTGCAGAGGGTCAGGAAGCGTATAGAGATGGGCAAAGAAGGGGATTTTAGTTTGGATGAGTCTGGTGCATTGCGTTTTAAGGGACGCCTCTGTGTGCCACAGAAAGCGGAGGTTAAGTGTGATATTTTGAGAGAAGCACATCGCACCCCATATACTGTTCATCCAGGGGAAACAAAGATGTATCGTGATTTGAAGCAGAATTTCTGGTGGAAAAGAATGAAAGTGGATATAGCTAACTATGTGGCCTCTTGTGGTATCTGTCAGCAAGTAAAGGCAGAACATAAAAGACCAGCAGGGTTGTTGCAGCCATTAGAGATCCCTCAATGGCCTTGGGATGATATTTCTATGGATTTTGTGATTGCGTTGCCCCGGTCGCCGCGAGGCAAGGATGCAGTTTGGGTGATAGTGGATCGATTCAGCAAGTCAGCGCACTTCATTCCCATTCGCACGACCAGCTCAGCAAGCGATTTGGCTCCTATTTGTGCGAGAGATTGTGAGACTTCATGGTGTGCCAAAGACCATAGTTTCTGATAGAGATGCCAAGTTTGTCTCCAAGTTTTGGGAGAGTTTGCAGAGTGCAATGGGCACCCAGCTCCGCCTGAGTACGGCATTTCATCCACAGACAGATGGACAGTCGGAGCGCACCATTCAGACCCTGGAGGATATGTTAAGGTCCTGTGTGTTGTCTTGGAAGGGTAGTTGGGAAGATCAGCTGCCTTTAGTGGAATTTGCCTATAATAACATCTATCATTCAAGTATCAAGGCTGCACCATTTGAAGTATTATACGGTCGAAAATGCAGGTCGCCCCTTTGCTGGGAAGCGGTGGGCGAGAAGGCAGTTTTGGGTCCGGATTGGGTCCAGAAGACAGTTGAAAGAGTGGCCTTGGTGAGGCAGAATTTGTTGGCCGCCCAGAGCAGGCAGAAAAGTTATGCTGATGTGAGAAGGAGGGATCTGTAATTTGAAGTGGGGGATCAGGTGCTCTTGAGAGTATCTCCCACCAAGGGCGTGGTGACGTTCGGTACCAAAGGGAAGCTTAGTCTGAGGTATGTTGGGCCTTTCACGATCCTAGCTCGAATCGGGAAGTTGGCATACCGTTTGGATCTTCCCGAGTCTATGCGCGGGGTGCATAACGTGTTTCACGTGTCCATGTTGAGGAAATACCTGAGAGACCCGGAGCTTCATATTACTCTGGAGCCATTAATAATTGAACAAGATCTATCCTTTGAGTCCAAGCCAGTGCGAATTTTGGAAAGGTCAGAGAAGGTGTTGAGGAATAAAACTTTGCATTATGCCAAGGTGCTCTGGTCGCAGCAGACCGAGAGGGAGGCTACATGGGAATTGGAATCTCGCATGCGTGAAAAATATCCAGAGTTATTCGCATCAGGTGTGTGTTTATGATTAAGTTTAATTGTAATTATAGCTTTGTGAGTGTACGGTTAGAATTCGGGGTCGAATTCTGTTTAATGGGGGGTAGAATGTAATATCCCGGGAGAGATTTGTCAAATAATAGATTAATCAGGGAAAAGGGGGAAAATTGGAAAATGATTTAATAGTGATTTTAGGGGGGGAATTCTGCAAAACAGAGGCAACCTGGGCTTGGGCCGAGGCCCAGGAGGTGGCCGGCCAAGGGAAAAGGGGGGGGGGGGGAGGCGCCCCACCCCCAAACCCTAGCCGCCCCTCTCCCCAACCGCCCCTTCCACCCCTAGAGCCGCACCTCCCTCTTCCTCATTGCGCCTCCTTTGGCCAGCAGCGTCACCTTCACCTCCATGGACGCCCCCTGCGATTGGTGAAGGAATCCCGGTTGTTGCGGATCGAGGGGAGGAGAGTGATCGTTCGCCGGGAAGCGTTTTGGATCTGGGAGGTGGAGAATAGGACGAGAAAAGGAAGGGAGGCAGAGATCGTGTGGAGTTCTCCGTGTTCTTCAGTGATTCGTTAAGAGTAATTACTCCTAATTCTCTCCGCTAGTTGCATATTTAATTGTTTAGCTTTGTCGGTTTTCGGTTCTGCTCAGGACAGTCTCTGTTAGACGGTCTTTTTGACGTAGATCCGTGGGGATTCAGCTCTGGAGTTCTCCTGGATAGTTGTAGAGGACGTAATTATATTTCAATGAAGTGCTATAATGCGTCATTCGGACCTTTGTAGCAAAAGTTATGTTTTTTCTAGTAGGACTGTCCTGCAGATCGGGGGAATTTCTGTCAGATTTCGGTAGATTGGTTTGGGCGATTAGAGAACAGGAGAATCAGAGGATCTCCATATTATGAAAGTTGTAGATAATTTCCGTAGCTTTCCAGAAAGGTCAAGAAATACTGATTCCGACCCTCGGGGTGAAAGTTATGACAATTTTAGTGCGCTGTCCAGAGAACTCGTTATGAAACTGATGTTTTAGACAAATTGGATGGTGCGGGTAGAAGATGGCCGAATCAGGAAGTATCACCAACTAGGTTTAGTTAGATAATTTAATTATATTTCCAGAAAGTCTGAGAACGCCCTATTTAGACTTCTGTACCAATAGTTACGAATTTTTGTAGTTGACTGTCCGTAGAGGGGGACAGGATGGCCGAAAGGATTTGGGGTTTTGATTCAAGCTAAACATGTTGGGTTAGTTTGGGGGTGTTTTTATTTAATCTAAAGACTCGCTACTGTTGTCTTAGCAATAATTATAATTATTATTCAGGAGGAGGACGGATTCCAGGGGCCGCACCTTCTACTCATCCCCCGTTTTCTCATGGTTAAGGCTAGTATAATGATGGTTTAAACTTTATAGTGTGGATTGTTGATGATTGTTGGTTTGTAGATGTTTGATCTATATTATGAGTATATGTGATCTTGATTATGTTAATGATATGTTAATATTGCTTATGGTCGATTGCAATTGAAAGTGTTCAGGAGAATTTCTGATGCATAGATGTTGTGAATGCAAGTTTTATTTGTTGAGACATTCACGTTTGTGCATCATGCTGATTTATTGAAGTCTTGGTCACGAGATGACCAAGCGCCGAGGTCCCCGTCATGTTGATGACATAACGGGCTAAAGGTCCCCATACTTGAGGAGTATGGGCAATTGGTCCCTGTACCAGTTGGTACAGCATGGGTGGGCATCGACGGATGCACACTCCGCATTACCGGTAAAATGCGAAAGAGAAGAGATAAAGAGATTTTTGATCATATTGCATAGCGTGGTTTATTTATATGATTGATGGATGAACTTGTGAAATGATGTTCACTTTTATTCTTGTTGCCACTATTTATATTTGCTGAGTCGTTGGACTCACTCTTGTTGTTGTTGTTGTTGTGGTTGCTGTTTGTTTTAGGTACCTACATGGGATCGGCATGCATGGGGATAAAGAATGATTAGTTTTGTTGCACTTGCACGATCTATTCACCTTGGGAGAAAGAAAGAACATTAAACATCATTTGCTGAATAACTTAAGTGGTAGTTGACTAAAGGTCATCATGTTTAAGATGTAATAAAGGATTAGAACTCTTTTACACTGCTTCCGTTCTATATTCAAGCATTGTGGTTATGAGTGCGATGGTAAACATAATCCAGTTTGTTTAGAATTGATTATATTGCTTATTGTTATTCATATCATTTGATCATGATTGTTGGAACCTCTGATTTAGACAATAAACAAAGGAGGGTCTGCCGAAATTTTGTAAGATGAATGTTAGTTTTTCCTTATTATGTTATTAGTTTGGTAGCATTCCAGGTCATTGTTTGTCTGGGGTGTTACAGCATACTCTCGAATATGAATGCGAATTCGAATATTCTCAAATATGGATATGAATATTATCGAATGCGAATACGAGCATTTTTTAATACATATTTTATTTACCATATTCGTATTTTCTCGGATACGAATATCAGATAAAACAGATTTTCCGTTACCGTTTCCCACCCCTACTGTTGTTGCTCGATCCCAAGCTAGCTCCCTTCTCTCAACTTCCTATGCACGAACACACAAAAGGGGGAGAGATAGCTACTGGCATACAAGCAACTAGTGTTGTTCTTCTGTTGTGCTTCAAGCCTTCGGAGGATTATGCCTTATGGTTACGGTTTATGGTTTTTGAGCTATTCATAAGGGAGGAAGTACGGAGTAACGTAAACTGACGTGTGGTTTTGGCTGATATAAATGAGGTCATTCAGTGTGCACTATAATCAACTTGTAAACCCCACTGTTTGGGTTTTCAAACTCTAGATTGATTTTGTGTAGACTTTTCAGTCTACCTTTTATTCCTCTACCTTTTCCTAGTGCTGCTCACAATTGCATTACGAGGTTAGAGTGTAGGGACCTATTTATTATCTCCACTTCTAAGTGTTACAAAGTGACCCATCTGTTTTCGATACACCGTGAGACTCATAAAACCATGTCACTATCTACAATCAGACAAGCTAGTTTTATGAGTCTAAAATATATTAGTCCCTAGCACACATGTATAAGTCATGCGCCATAATCAAATTGTTTATGAGATCAATTCCGATATGATCATATGGGTCAACAGCCTGTAGAGTCGATCCTGCAAAACAAACCCAGGTATTCCGTTATGTGCTGTACCCAGGTTAAACATATACATACATATTAAATTCAAATATACTTGATCTCAATAAATATGTGTACCATCTTTCAGCATAGCCGTCTTCGACACATCGAGTATTAATTCCTTAAGTCAAATTCCGCATCAAATTATTCCTTATCACTATCATTAATTATAGAAATAATTCCACATTGAGTTAATCAGACAATAACCACAATAAATATTGAAAGCCACATAAAAAACTCAACACTTATATTAAAAAGATATTTCATTTAAAAGTTAATTTTTATAAAAAGCTAAAAATAGTTTCTAAAAATTGAAAAAAAGACCCTATCAATAGTGTCAGTCTTACTGGTAGTCTGGTACCAAGAGTTGGGAGCAGCAGCAGGAGACTTCTCTCATTGTTTATTCTACTGTGAATGCTTGAGGTGTCCGTGTCGGATTGCATGGGTTGTCCAGTTTTCCTCCACACTCAAGCAGGAGGTGGCTGGACACGATTGGGCCTATTGTTTTATTCTTGGTTGCCATCCTTGGCAAGGGTAGAGGTAAAACCGTAAAAGCAAGCATGAGATGGCAAGGAGCCAAGGACAGCCATTCTTCCGCTACTCCCGTTCCCACCTCTTGCCTTTTCGCCTGTTTCGGAAGATTTTTGACTTTTGATTTTGTACCATGTTGAAAAATCTAAATAAAATTTAACAGATACAATCAAAAGCTATTAGTTACAATCTAAAAGAACAGGACCGCGTACCTTCATAGTTTTGCTTCAATTCTCTTCTACGTGCGGAATATAAAAAACTGAATTCACAAAAGAGGCTACAACTTCGATGCTATGTCGATCCCCTGATGCAATTTTGGAGATAGGTTGATTCGTTATTTTGTAGTCCAAGGTAACATCGTAACGTATTAAATAATAGGATACTTAATAGTTAAATTAAGGTCAATATTACAGGCTATTACAATCTCTTTCCGTAGGGCTAAGTCGGAAATGAAAAAATGTAACAGTAAACTAATTTATTTTGGGAAAAAGAAAACTAAGTGGATCCTAATCCACACAAGATAACCCAAACCTATCAAATCCCATCGTAAGGCTCTACTCGTTTGAGTTTTGGTTTCTGACTTTCAGCTTATTTTTTACTATTTCTAAATTTCATCTTTTTCTAATTTTTTTTTGAATTTTTAGTTTTTTTGCTGGTTTTTTCTTATTTGTTTGTATTATACATGCTAGTCTAATCTTTTTTTATTTTTTATTTTTTTAATTTATATCAAATAAACTACTATCAGTTATAGTGTAATTTCTGTCAGCTACAGTAAAAACTCAGTTATAAACCACAAAAAACTCTGGTGTAAGTGAACGCCACCTAAATCGCTAAACCTCACACGCATGTATACATGTTACATACGTAGTCATCTCGATCATCGCTTTGAGATCTACCGGCATCTCATCCTTTTGAAATCCTCTGACATTTCCCCCAAATCGAGAGACAATGGCGTCACTCAGTTGCTAACATCGCGGTTGGCAGTGGGAAAAACGAAGCTTTCAACGATGGTGCGACAGGTTGGCAAGAAGGGTGCAACCGACATGTTGAGGGGGAAAGCAAGGCCAACAATCTAGAATAATGCACCATCACCACTGTTGCTCCTAATCTAGCTCTAGTGAGATTTTTTTTAAATAACCTATTTTTTATTCTAAATTATAGTAATATATTTGTTTTTTATTTTATACTAATAACTTTCTATCGCTCTACCGTTAAGCGACTTATGCTAGCCACCCAACCGTTGGGCACTAAATGTCCAAGTCGTCCACTGATTGAGCGACTAGACCGTTCGCCTACTAGTCACCCGATCGTTGGGTTACTATCTCCTAGTCGCTCAACCGTTTAGCGAGTAGGGGTTTTTATCCTGCACGTGTGCGCTGGCCAAGCACCATTTCGCCAGAAATAAAATGTATACAGAAACTTAGAACGCCAAACTTGCTACAATTTGCAATAAGGTAGCATTGTTAGAAGTACGAAATCATCCCCTTATTACTCCCCGCGGGTTTCCTGGACGCTGAGGGCGTCCACGTCGCCCCCCTGCGCTCCCTCGGCCGGCACGTGGCGGCCGAATTTCGGTACGGGGGGAGCAGTTTTGCGAAAAAGTCCCTGCATTTTCCAAAAATTACGTAAAGGTCCTTTTTCCTTGCGAAAAGGTCCCTGCAAGTTTTTTTAGCCCTCCACTTTGCAGGATAGCCCCCGCGGTTTTCTAAATTACGTACGGGTCCTCGTTTACTTACGTACAGATCCTCCCTTTTTTACAAAAAAGTCCTTTGGATTTTTCAAAAATACACATGTGCCCTCGGTTTTTTACGAAAAAGACCTTTAACTTTTTCGAAAATACACATGCGCCCCTCGGTTTTTTTAAAAAAACCCTCACGAATTATCGCATCTTTTACTTCGGTACACACGGTGGCTGGCGCGGCGTGATGCTGTGCCTATGAGGCTAGTTAATTTTACTCTTCACTAGTATTATTGCTTATCCATGCATTAAAACTGAAACCTCATACTGTCATCTATTTTGAAATCATCTAATGTCATCGTCTAGGTGCCTTAGCAAAATTTGATTTTTTTCCTAAACAAGTTTGCAAATCAGATTTAAGAGTCATATTTGAAACTTTCAACAACTTAACCACTCCCTCGTACGGACAGGCCAAGCATTTGGGCACTGAGTGAGCGGTGACATCGCTATGTACTACTACACAAAACCGTACTATAGACAGTTCAGAAACGTCATCACAGACGGTTTTGTGAACCGTCTGAATTTATGAGTCAGTAATGATACGAGTTCATCACAGATGACTTTCGAACCGTCTGTGGTGTAAATATCACAGATGGTTTTTAGTTAAAAACCGTCTGTGCTATTCTCTTCTACCTCTAAATCTATTTCTGTTTATTGGCTAGCCTCAGGAAATGCTAGCCATACCCTTTGAAATAAGCAGATCAACATGTACATGTATACATCTCAATTCATTTCACAAACATAAAACATCCATTTCGCAAATCAATTAATTGAAATGAAAACAAGCAAATATAGTATGAAACACAATACACATTTTATTTTTTATTAAGATTAGAGCATACCATTACAAGAACAGACAGACAAATAATAAACAACAAGGAGGAGGAGAACAACAAATAGGTTGCCCATCTAGCTAACACAACAAGAACAGAGAAAATCAAAGATCCTCTATGCCTAGGCCTTCTCGCCCCAGATGCAGCGCACGAGCTGGATGTCTTTGACACCCACCATTGTTGGCGTTGATTGAGCGCTGCCTTGTGCATCGTCTGCTTCGTAGGACTATTATGGTATGGGTCAAGGAGGAGGAGGAGAAAGAGGAGAACAGTAAGGAGGAGGAGAACAACAAAGAGGAGGAGAACAACAAGGAGGAGAACAGAACGGAGGCTGGGTTCTGGTGATTATTTATAGGGGAGGGAGTGCGAAATTTTTTGGTGCGAGAACGGAGAGGCGGAGCTACGATCCGTGGGGTGAGGACTGGTGAATTTATATTGGCTAGGATTGGGTTGAGGAGGATAGACGGGCCCAACGGTCAGATTATCACAGACGGTTGGTAACTAGAACTGTCTGTGATGAATGAATATCACAGACGGTTCTATATGCCAACCGTCTATGAATTAGAGCACAAAATTTTATATACTGATAAAATATAAACAACTAGTCTGAAAAGATAAAATAACAAAGTTTATATGGCTTATATATACTCATTTGAAAGGTTTCGATGAGATCTACAATTTTTCAGTTGAAGAAAAATCCAAATTCCGAAAGAAAGACTAAGAAAAAGGGCAAAAACAGACACCAAAAACTTGCGACGCAGGTTTAGGTCCAAAGATGGCCGATTTGCGGGGTCTTTGAGGGTGACTAGCACAAGCGGATTGTTTTTTTGGATCGAGCTTGTCGTTAGCTTTCCACCGAGTACAAGAACGTCGAAAACGTACACTGTATGCAAAAGTTATGCCCGTTTTACTGAAGATGTCTCAAAACTGAATCCTACTCGGACTCACGCGGGAAATTATGAAATTTTGGGGAATTGCAAGGCGGGAAACATATCACAGACGGTTTTTAATACGAACCGTCTGTGATAACTTCATTATCACAGACGGTTTTTAATAAAAAACCGTCCGTGATTCTGTGAAATATCACAGACGGTTCTAGATAAGAACCGTCTGTGATGTATACCATCATCACAGACGGTTTTTATTAAAAATCGTGAATAAAAACCGTCTGTGATAATGAAGTTATCATAGACGGTTCGTATTAAAAACCGTCTATGAAAATACCACAGACTGTTATTCATATGAACCGTCTGTGATACTTGCAGCACAGACGGTTCCTAGGAACCGACTGTAATATAAGCGTCTAGTTTAGCCTCTTTTGTAGTAGTGATGGCTGCGTGCCTAGGTGGCTTCCACCAAACACGCGCCTGTCGAGGATTTTCTCCCCCACCTACACACCTCCACTATAAAAGGTAGCTATTCCCATTCCTTCCCTTCTCCCCTCACTACTTCTTGTCCACTTTTTACCACAACCACCACCTCTGCTTTCCTCCTTCCACCACTCTCCCTTGCCCTATCGAGGCGGTGGCAACCGAGGAGGCCAAGGTGACCAGCACCAGCCGTACGATGGGCAAGGGCCAGGCGGAGGTTCCCCATTCAGTGGAGGCAACCACCCCTACACTGGCTTCATGTGGCTACCGCCTGGGATGATACCTCGTCTGTTAGCTATTACCAACTCACACTAGTCGTCTACCGCACACCCATGGCAGCGCCGCATCCACCAAGCCACCGGTCGGTATTCCACGAAGCCACCGATCTTTGATGGGGTTAATTATCCCTAATGGAAGGCTAGAATGATAGCCTACATCCAAACCCAAGGGTAACCAATTTGGGAGAAAGTTAAGAGAGCTTATGTCATGCTTGCCAATGTCCGATCACTTCGATAAATCTTACAGATGTGGAGGTAAACAACAAGGCACTCAACTACTTGATTTAGGGGCTTGGTAGATCTAAGTTTGATCGGGTATCTCACTTAACATCTACTCATGATATCTAGAGGATCCTTGCTGACTACCATGAAGGCTCTATAGCAATCAAGGAAGTAAGACATAATCAATTCAAGAAAGAGTATTCTATGTTTGACCAAAGGCCTGATGAATATTTGGATGAATTAATCCGATAAGCTAAAATGTGTATACATCACGTATATAATATAAGCCCTGACTATTAACGCTCGACAAAATAATACCCAGCTAGACTTTATATTAGAACACGTGTGGCGCCTTATGGAGGAAATGTGCTTAGCCGACAGTGGCACAATGAATACCATCTTAAGAGAGACAAAGTATTCTTAGTCGATTAGTAAGAATGCTGGCAGCCTTACAATCATCGCCAGTAGTGATGCTTGTATAATAGGTTCAGGAAGAGCCACAATTGTACTCCTAATGGGCACAACTTTGGTCATTCAAGAAGCCTTATTGTACCCAGAATCAACTAGAACTCTCCTAAGTTTTAAGGATATTCGCACCAACGGTTTCCACGTTGAGACTGAAGAATAGTACGGTAAGGAATACCTGCTCATTACGAAGCACGAAGCAAATGGAAAAAGGGTACTAGAAAAACTTTCTTCACTAGAAACTGGGCTATACTACACTAACATCAAGGCATCTGCAGCCTATACTGCCTTGAAGATAGTATTTAGAAGCTCTGAACTTTTCTGTCTCTGACAGATTAGGCCAACCAGGTTTTAGAATGATGAGAAATATAATCAACAATTCTCAAGGGCATAATATTAATGTAAAGAATTTCCCGAATTATGAAGATTTTGTATGCCCTGCATATGCCATCGGAAAATTAATTACTAGACTTTCCACTCTGAAAGTGACGGATAAAGCCCTGCATTCCAGGAACGCATCCAAGGAGACATTGTGGTCCCATTCAGCCACTTTTAGGGCCATTTAAATATTTCATGGTGCTCATCACGCTTCCTTGAAATGGTCGCACGTATGTTTATTGTCTATAAGAAACCATGCTTTTGCAAAGCTGATCTCGCAAATAATTTACATCAGAAATATTTTCCCTGATCATCACATAAAGTCCATCAGAATGGACAATGCCGACAAATTTACTTCAAAGGCATTTGATGATTATTGTATGGTGATGGGAATTACAGTTGAGCATTTTATACCGCATGTCCATACCCAGAATGGTTTAGCAGATGCATTAATCAAGAGAATGAAATTTATTGCCTAACCTCTTTTGCATAATTGTAATTTGCCAGCTACATGTTGGGGACATGCAGTCTTACATGCAGCAAATCTCATCAACTTTAGACCATCGGCCTACAACATTCTTTCACCTATGCAACTAGCGCGAGGGTTAGCATCGAAAATTTCTCAACTCAAGAAGTTTGGATGCAAGGTTTATGTCCCTATACCCCCTCCACAACGTACTGCAATGGGTTCTCTTCGAAAGACTGGGATATACGTTGGTTATGAGACAACATCTATAATCAGGTATTTAGAACCCATGACAGGAGATTTGCATACCGCCCGCTTTGCTGATTGCATATTTGATGAGGATAATTTCCCAACATTAGGGGGAGGAAATCAACTCCTTGATGAAAAATGTCGGGAATCCATGCACATGACCGTACTAGTGAAGCAAATAGAGAAGTCCAGAAGATCATTGATTTGCAAGCATTAGCAAATCAACTATCTGACCACTTTAGTGATTTGAAGAGCGTGACCAAGTTGCATGTGCCTGTACGTAATGCACCGGAGAGGGTTGAACTACCAAAGAAAGTAGAAGGTATCCCTAATCCCATCCAGAGGCCACAAAATAAAAGGACGAGAACTCCGACCCCTCGAATCCTAAGTAACCGGGGATGCGTACTGAAGAACGATAAGAAGGACTTGATACAGCCGATCACTGAAGTTCTCCAGAACCATAAGGGGAGCCAGTTGAGACCTGGCATTAGTATGACACCTTCATAAAATAGCATACCGGATTTGAACATCCCTATGAAAGAAGAAATTGGCATGGATGTGTGAGCACACATCAGAACCGAAAAACTAAAGGAACTTGCCACTGCAACTGGAAGAAGCGATGAGTAAGGAGAAGCTACAAAAGAAGCAATTTATGAAGAAATAGCTATAAATTATGTGCACACGAGAGAGTCCATGAATAGGACAACAACTAATGTTGATATCTACTTTGCAAAGAAAATTGCCACAATCATCAATATTGATCCGGAGCCTGCATCGCTTGCTGAATGTAAGGAAAGATCAGATTGGAAAGATTGGAAGAAGGCAATAGAAACGGAATTATTGTCTCTAAACAAAAGAGAGGTGTTTGGGCCCGTATGCCTCACACCTCCCCATGTGCACCCTTTAGGGTATAAGTGGGTATTTGTTCGAAAAAAAATGAAAGAAATAAAGTTGTAAGATATAAAGTAAGGCTGGAAGCACAAGGTTTCACTCAACGTCCAGGAGTTTATTATGAAGAAACCTACTCCCCAGTCATGAGTGGAATCATCTTTAGATATTTAATCTCAATGGCAGTGAACTTGAATCTAGAAATGAAATTGATGGATATGGTAACTGCATATCTTTATGGAATTTGAATTCGGAGATTTATATGAAGGTATCCCTGTCTCGAACCAAGACAGAGCAAATAGAAATATGTATAGTGTGAAGCTTAGGAAATCATTGTACGGACTGAAGCAATCAAGCAGGATGTGGTATAATCACTTAAGCGACTTTCTATGCAAGAAAGGCTACACGAACAATAAAGATTGCCCCAGTGTATTTATACGACGATCTCAGAATGGATTTTGTATAATCTCAATGTATGTTGATGATCTAAATATCATCGGGACAATGGAAAGACATAAAAGAAACAAGTTCTTACCTGGAGTCAGAATTTGAAATGAAAAGATTTGGGTAAAACCAAATATTGCTTAGGCCTGCAGCTCGAGCATGTCGCTGAAGGAATATTAGTATATCAGTCAGCCTATGCCCAGAAGGTGTTAGAAAGATTCGGTTTTGAGAAGGCATACCCATCAAAAATACCGATGATCGGGAGATCTTTACAGCAAGAAAAAGATCCATACCAACCTAGGGAAGAGGGGGAGGAAGTCCTGGAACCAGAATTCCCATACTTAAATGCAATCGGAGCACTAAAGTATTTAGCAAACTGCACTAGACCGGACATTGCATTTGCCGTAAACCTGTTAGCAAGACATAGTGCAGAACCTACCAAAAGGCATTGACAGAGAATAAAGGACATCTTCCGATACCTCCAAGGAAGTAAGGTCCTTGGATTGTTCTACAGAAAGAATCAAGATTTGAACTTGATTGACTATGTAGATGCTGGGTACCTATCGGACCCGCATACCGTAAGGTCACAAACAGGCTATGTATTCCTGTGTGGTGGAACTGCAATTTCATGGAAATCGTCTAAGCAAAGTCTTGTAATTCGATGAACCACTCAGAAATTATAGTACTGTACGAAGCCACACAAGAATGTGCTTGGCTCCAACGAATAATTCATCACATCCAGCAATCATGTGGGGATGAATATTATGCAAACTCCAACAATTATCTATGAAGATAATGCAGCTTGTGTTGCACAAGTGCAGACGGGCTATGTGAAAAGTCATATCACAAAGCATATCAACCCCAAATTCTTCTATGCTCATGAATTACAAAAGATGGATTAAATTAAGGTACTGCATACTAAGTCATGTGAGAATCTTGCAGATTTATTCGCTAAGTCACTCCCTACATCTAACTTTGAAAGATACGTACGAGGAATTGGAATGATGAGACTTAGAGAAGTGCAGAATTCAGGGGAGAATTTTCTCAAGCTTATTATTAAATCTTGATCATGAAGATTGAGTACCCAAAGAATAAGTCCTAAAAATTGAACGAAATTGGGTGGATTGTACTCTTTTTTCCTTTGACGAGTTTTTCCTGAAGTTTCTCGACCAAGGTTTTTAATGAGGCAATTCGTGCAACACAGCATAACATGTATCATGTACTCTTTCTCTAAATTTTTCCCACTGGGTTTTTATGGAGTTTTGATGAGGTATGAATATGTCGGATAACCTGAGCTTGAAGTCTTGGCTCATGGTGGGCATCTCACCACTAGTCTATAAATAGGTATTACTATTGGCTATTTTGTATACGGAATCAGAAAGAAAGTAATAAAGAAAGATCAAAAGTTTTCTCTACTTCTCTGTGTTTCAATTACTATTTCTGTCTTCTATAATTAATCTTATTTTACATAAGTAGATAAATCGATCGGACTGGTCACCAGCGACGATTCATCAACACTTCCTTCGGCTCTGGAAGAGAAGAATAGGAGGGGAGTCACAACGGGATATTAGCATATCGGGAGCCCTATCAGCTGGATTTCAAGGCCCGTTTCCATAGAATCCTTTTCCATGCATTGGCGAGGTACAGTTGCGCTTTCGGGTGAAGCCTCCAATGACCGAACTCCTGGTTGAGCCCATGCTGCTTGTGAGCCAGTGACCTACCAAATAAGTGGGTGAATACCTCGTTGATGCTTGGTAACAAAAACTAGCTAGGCATGGTTTCGCGCAATCAATAAAGGCCTTGTTTTTTTAGTAGCTTTTAGATTTTGATTTCTCTCAGCAATTATTATTCTTTAAACTAATAAGCCACAGTCTAAAACAACATATCTAAAGCCATACGTTACTACAAAGCTTATAAGCAAACAACTCATATGATTCTCGATCCTAATCTAGCAAATTACGTACTCAATCGATCTTTGCTTGTTTTCATTTTCACCAACATTTTCACCGCCAACAAACTAGCCTAACTGAGATGAACTCAAGTGACACACCACAGAGATAAGAGATGGACTCTCCCTGTCCTCCAAATCCAAAAAGGAGGTCGCTGCATGATTCCTCCAGCCTCAACTTGCAACCCCCGGCCCCCTCGAGGAGAGGAATATATGGCTGTCCCCAGCGATCCAATAATCTATCCTCGCGCGGTGCCCATTCTCCTCCTCTCGCGAGGAAAGTGGCCAGATGTGCGTTTTTTAGGTTAGGGGTGTTGCTTTCTCCTTCTTTTTCTCCGCTTTCCTCTCTTTTTTGGGCATGACAAAAATCGATCGAGGTGGTGATGGATTGATCCATCGTGACACTCGAACAAGACCTCTTTCGAATAATTGATAAAAGAGGCTACAATAAAATTTGCAAATGCACACAAGAAAATCAGATATGCTCTAACTCTTGTAGACATAATGATCTCCTACATAGTATCACCATCTCCTCACCTCCTAACCACGTCATCATCTACTCGATGTCTGCACTGTGGTCGCTCCACGGAAAGGGAAGTTGTGGCCCTATGGCAGATGGCCTTCCTCTACGACTGCATGACATGCACACAAGAGAGAGAAAGAGGGGGTAGGAGACACGTGCAACTCTGACCGGCAACAACATTTGCAGCAAGTGAGAGGTGGAGGAAGAGTGAGAAGATAGAGGAGGCAGTCAGGCAGATAGAGCTTTAGTTGCTTACTTGTTTGGGTGAAGATTACTAGGAGGAATAAGTCAAAAGGAGTAACATGAGGGGGTAGGAGAAAGCTCTGTAGCTTTTGTTGGTGGGAAGAGCTGAACGAGTGAAGCGTTCAGATATAACATTTTGCGTCAGACGTCCAAATGGTAGCAATTCTGCAAAGAAAATGATAGTCGATTGGCTCGCAAGTGAAACCGAGAAAAGAAACAGCGGAGTCGCCCAACTTGCACAAAAATCTCATAGCCACACCGGCCGAATCTCGTCATACCCTCCGGTCATGCTGCTCCAAAACCTGATAGCTCCTGACAAATTGCTAAACGTCAGTCAGTGCAAGCCAATCACATCTCGCGTGGCACCTGATGGCGACCCTGAAACAAGGCAGGGGTCCAGGTGCAAAACTGCAGCGTAGAGAAAATATGCGGCAAAATGGTGAGATGCCCTTGCAAGTTGCGGCAGGGTTCAAAATTATATTCCCCAAAGAGCAAAAGCTGGAGGAAAGCCTTAAAAATGTTGGAAATCCTATCAAGGGGTTACGTACAAGAAACAACTACTGGGCCATAGATTTCATGGCAACATGTAAAAAGGCACAAAAGTTGGAGGAGACTTTTCCTACCCTTACAAGCTGGTGAGTAGCTAAGACTGTGTTCGTTTCGATTTTAGGCTCGTAGCTTATGACTTATGTTACAGTAATTAGCTTTTAAATGGTGTATTTTTTAAGACGCAGCTAACAGAAAAATTATAGTAAAAAATGTACTAGGTTCAGTTGTACATGCCAAAATCACATACGACTATTTTTCTCTGCATACTGTCTCTCACAAATAGTTAGAATTTAAAAATTTAAGTCATAAGTCACAGTATAAAAGAACACACCGTTGAGTTGAGACAAATATATTTAGAGCTCGAGTGGTCCAACTCATATTTAAGTTTGTGGAGAGAGTGATTTTTAAGTTACTACCAACTTCTTCTCCTGCCCAGTTTCAAAAACTTCTCCTTCTGCCAGTAGCGGATGCAGAAATTAAGTTCCGGAGGGGTGCAAATTTGCTGCAATAACATTCATATAACTTTTTGCTAATGTTTTATTTCAAATATCCACTTCCCCCCTCAAAATTATAAATGGTCTTTTTAAAATATTAGTAAGATTAATAGTTTTATTTGGAATTGACATGGACCATACATAAATTCTGAAAAAATGGTAGTACAAGTGCACCGAATTTTTTGTACGGATAATCCATTTTTTATTCGAAATTACATAAATATACCCCCGGGAAATTTTTTTGCAAAAATAGACTCCAATCGCCTAATGGTTAAGCGACTGGAGACTTTCACCCAACCAAACCGCGACACAATATATCTCGCTGCACAGTAGAGCGACTGCATTAAGTCGCTCTTCCGTTCGGCGACTTAAGGGTAGTCGCCATCCCGTTAGGCGACTAGCATGCAGTCGCCATCCCGTTAGGCGACTGCATGTAGCCCCCGTGATTGTTTTAAATTTTGTGAATTTTGTAACGTTGAACCGGTAAAAAATACGGTGAAGTTGTAATAAAAGTTTATGTTCATTGTATATTGTAGGTATGTAAAAAGTTTTAAATTTTTTTTATGAAAGATTGAGTAGAAAACGATCGATACATACACTGTTAAGTGAGATAGTTTATGTGCGGAGAGAGATGATAGACTATGTAAATTTAAATAAACTTCATAATATAACTGAGAGTAACATGCCGCATGTTTTTTCATTACATGCATAACATATATAGCATCTGCAACACGCCTCACTGGTCACCCTGGTGTGCCCCGTCACCGCGCCCGCGTCCTCCCATACGGTCTCGCTTGGCCCTCCTCCGGTGCAACGGGTTAGGACGATCCGAAAAAGTAAAACGAGCAGGAGGGTGTCTATCCCGCCCCTGCGCTGGTGGAGTCAGCTGCACCTCTGGCTGTGTGCCCTCCGGTGCACCGGGGAGGGCACTGACAGAGAGAACCTCCGGTGCTGCGTCGGAGAACTGCCCGGGCCACTCCGCGAAAAACTGGTCCACATCATCCGGGCCTGGGGAGACGCCGTGCTGCTGGTAAGTACCTGCAATATTAATATCGTTAGTTCGTTGCATGTCGTCTTCGGATAAACACGATATAAGACCCTCTGCGTACCCGTAGCTGGCGCCATGGAGGAGGCGTACACCCCCTGCATGGGGAAGACAGGGGTGTGCGTAGGAGGCGTGAAGTGAACCGGTGTAGGAGGCCCTGCCCAGGCTGAACCCCCTGGCTGCTCCGGGTGAGGCGGCGGAGGACGTGTCCACGTCGGTGCACCAGAGTAGTGCCACGCTGGTCGGGGTGGCACTGGTGGACGAGCAGGCGGAGCGGTGGGCGTGGAGACCGCCGGTAGCCTCGTGCAGGACAGTAGGCTAACAATACGTCTACACCCCTCGTGCATCCGACGCGCAAAGCTGGCGCCCTGCTCATGGGTCAGCTGCCCACCACTGGTGAGCCTCTCAAGTACTGTGCCGGAGTCGGCAGATAGGGCAGAACCGACGTCAGCCTGGACACAAAGACATGAAATGGTCGATTATCGAAACGACATTACCATTCGGGAATCTTTGAAATGACATGTAACGTACCGCGAGGTGAGCGTCGCGCGCGAAGTGCGCGGGGTACGTGTCCGTCGGAGCGGCGACGTGTGTGGCAGATAGGTCTACCACATATACAAGCCTGGTACGGGTCTGTGGCTGGTACAAAGTGTGCGTCTCCGCCAACGGTCTCGGGCCGCCAACGGTCCACCAAAGCCGTCAGCAGGGAACGGTCGAACGGAAAGCGTCGTGATCGCTCCCCGCCCGCCTCATCCCCGCCCTCGTCCCCGCCAGCGGCGCCAGCGCCTCCATCCTCGTCCGTGGCCTGCACCATCCGGGCAAGAGGGAGTAGCCCGGCATCCCGCAGCCTGCAAACAAAGTGAAGGTCAGCACGAAACGAACTTACGGTCGCACTAAACGCTGGAGTAGTGCAAACCTGGCGGTCCAACGAGGGTCGAGTCCCCAGGCCACGCGAGGTGTGCGTGTCCGGACCACTCCCAGCTGAGGCGGGTCGTCCGTGCTCCCCGGTGGCGGGACTAGACGGGAAGTGCGATGAGAGCGGTCCACGTGCTCGTCCAACAGCGCGAACCGCCACTCCGAGTCACGTCCAGCACGTGTCATACCTGGAAAATTTGTACAATAATTTCAACATTCAATGTTCTACATCTAAATTTGTATAAGAATTGCAACATTAAATTTTCTACATCTAAATTTCAACACTAAATTTTCTATATCTAAATTTGTACAATAATTTCAACATTACATTTTCTACATGTAAATTTCAACACTAAATTTTCTACATCTAAATTTGTACAATAATTGCAACATTAAATTTTGTACATGTACATTTAAATACTATTTTTTGTACAATAATGCATTATAAATGGTATACAAAATTTAATGACAGAGAGAACCTCCGGTGCTGCGTCGGAGAACTGCCCGGGCCACTCCGCGAAAAACTGGTCCACATCGTCCGGGCCTGGGGAGACGCCGTGCTGCTGGTAAGTACCTGCAATATTAATATCGTTAGTTCGTTGCATGTCGTCTTCGAATAAACACGATATAAGACCCTCTGCGTACCCGTAGCTGGCGCCATGGAGGAGGCGTACACCCCCTGCATGGGGAAGACAGGGGTGTGCGTAGGAGGCGTGAAGTGAACCGGTGTAGGAGGCCCTGCCCAGGCTGAACCCCCTGGCTGCTCCGGGTGAGGCGGCGGAGGACGTGTCCACGTCGGTGCACCAGAGTAGTGCCACGCTGGTCGGGGTGGCACTGGTGGACAAGCAGGCGGAGCGGTGGGCGTGGAGACCGCCGGTAGCCTCGTGCAGGACAGTAGGCTAACAATACGTCTACACCCCTCGTGCATCTGACGCGCAAAGCTGACGCCCTCCTCATGGGTCAGCTGCCCACCACTGGTGAGCCTCTCAAGTACTGTGCCGGAGTCGGCAGATAGGGCAGAACCGACGTCAGCCTGGACACAAAGACATGAAATGGTCGATTATCGAAACGACATTACCATTCGGGAATCTTTGAAATGACATGTAACGTACCGCGAGGTGAGCGTCGCGCGCGAAGTGCGCGGGGTACGTGTCCGTCGGAGCGGCGACGTGTGTGGCAGATAGGTCTACCACATATACGAGCCTGGTACGGGTCTGTGGCTGGTACAAAGTGTGCGTCTCCGCCAACGGTCTCGGGCCGCCAACGGTCCACCAAAGCCGTCAGCAGGGAACGGTCGAACGGAAAGCGTCGTGATCGCTCCCCGCCCGCCTCATCCCCGCCCTTGTCCCCGCCAGCGGCGCCAGCGCCTCCATCCTCGTCCGTGGCCTGCACCATCCGGGCAAGAGGGAGTAGCCCGGCATCCCGCAGCCTGCAAACAAAGTGAAGGTCAGCACGAAACGAACTTACGGTCGCACTAAACGCTGGAGTAGTGCAAACCTGGCGGTCCAACGAGGGTCGAGTCCCCAGGCCACGCGAGGTGTGCGTGTCCGGACCACTCCCAGCTGAGGCGGGTCGTCCGTGCTCCCCGGTGGCGGGACTAGACGGGAAGCGCGATGAGAGCGGTCCACGTGCTCGTCCAACAGCGCGAACCGCCACTCCGAGTCACGTCCAGCACGTGTCATACCTGGAAAATTTGTACAATAATTTCAACATTCAATGTTCTACATCTAAATTTGTATAAGAATTGCAACATTAAATTTTCTACATCTAAATTTCAACACTAAATTTTCTATATCTAAATTTGTACAATAATTTCAACATTACATTTTCTACATGTAAATTTCAACACTAAATTTTCTACATCTAAATTTGTACAATAATTGCAACATTAAATTTTGTACATGTACATTTAAATACTATTTTTTGTACAATAATGCATTATAAATGGTATACAAAATTTAGTTTATACATTTTGTAAACTAAATTTCTAAACTTTATTTACTAAACAAAATTTGAGAATTAAATTTGTAAACTAAATTTCTAAACTACATTTTCTAAACTAATTTTCTAGACTACATTTTCTAAACTAATTTTCTAAACTATATTTCTACTCTAATTTTCTAGACTACATTTTCTAAACTAATTTTCTAGACTACATTTTCTAAACTAATTTTCTAGACTATATTTTCTAAACTAATTTTCTAAACTATATTTCTAAACTAATTTTCTACACTACATTTTCTAAACTAATTTTCTAAACTATATTTCTAAACTATATTTCTAAACTAATTTTCTACACTACATTTTCTAAACTAATTTTCTAAACTAATTTTCTAGACTACATTTTCTAAACTATATTTCTAAACTAATTTTCTACACTACATTTTCTAAACTAATCTTCTACACTAACAAAAGAATATAACATCAAAAACTTACCTGAAAAACGCGCACTCCTTCTCCTCCTCCCCCTTCTCTTCTCCTCTCCCTCTCCCTCTTTCCCCTCTCTTCTCTGCGCTGGCCGAACGGAAGAACAGTGCGGCGCTTCGTCGTCGCCGAGCGCGGCCTTATATCCCACCTTCAGTCGCCGAACCGTTGGGCGACTGAATCGCAGTCGCCGAACCGTTCGGCGACTACATTGAAGGCGCCCAACGGTTGGGCGACTGCAATTAATCGCCCAACCGTTCGTAGACTCTCCAGCTGTCGCGGTCTGGTTGGGCGAAAGTCTCCAGTCGCCCAACCATTAGGCGACTGGAGCCTATTTTTGCAAAAAAAATTTCCCGCGGGTATATTTATGTAATTTCGAATAAAAAATGGATTATCCGTACAAAAAATTCCAAGTGCACCCCCATCCCACCGCAGAGCTCAGTCCACTACTACAGAAAAGGTCGTCACAGACGGTTCAAAAACATCATCACAGACGGTTTTGTGAACCGTCTGAATTTATGGGTCAGTGATAATACGAGGTCATCACAGACGGTTTTCGAACCGTCTGTGGTGCAAATATCACAGACGATTTTTAGTTAAAAACCATCTGTGATATTCCCTTCTACTCCTAAACCTATTTCTGTTTATTGGCTAGCCTCAGGAAATGCTAGCCATGCCCTCTGAAACAAGCAGATCAACATGTATATGTATACATCTAATTCACATCTCAATTCATTTCACGAATATAAAACATCCATTTTTATTAAGATTAGAGCCTACCATTACAATATCCCAAAACAACGAGTATGTTACACAACAAGAACAGCAGGTTACACAACAAGAACAGAGAAAAAGATTACAATATCCCAAAACAACAAGCAAGTTACACAACAAGAACAGAGAAAAAGCAAAGATCCTCTATGCCTTCTCACCCCTGATGCAATGCATGAGCTGGATGCCTTCTCGCCCCTGCACGGTTGGCACGAGCTAGTTGCTTCTGCAGTGTCTTGCCTCCTGTAGACTTGTGCGTTGTCTGCAAGGAGGAGGAGAATAGCAAGCAGGAGGACAGCAAGGAGGAGGACAGCAAGGAAGAGGTGACAGACTGGGTTTTTGTTATATTTATAGGGGAGGGAGAGGGAGGGAGAGGCGGGAGTTCGAAATTTTTGGCGCGGGAACGAAGAGGCGGAGCTACAATCCGTGGGGTGAGGATTGATGGATTTCTATTGGCTAGGATTGGGTTGAGGAGGATCGACGGGCCCAGCGGTCAGATTATCACAGACGGTTCTATATATAGAACCGTCTGTGATATTCATTCATACTGAATCATACTCGGACTTAAGCTGGAAAATATGAAATTTTGAGGGATTGTAAGGCGGGAAACGTATCACAGACAGTTTTTATTATAAAACCGTCCGTGATACTGGAATATCACAGACGGTTTTATAATAAAAACCGTCTGTGATATTCCAGATTATCACAGACGGTTTTTATTATAAAACTGTCTGTGATATTCTAGTATCACAGACGGTTCAGCAGTAAGAACCGTCTGTGATACTCCTTTTTCCTGCCACAAATACCACAGACGGCCTCCAAATTAAAACCGTCTGTAATAGTGTACATTATAGACGATTTCACAAAACTGTCTGTGATTTGGCGTCTAATATTAGGCTTTCTGTAGTAGTGGTCACTGCATTCTATTAAGGTGTGTAGATAACAGAGGGTGATGCGTAGGTTATAAATTCGATTCGCCAAACTAGCTTTTTAGTCTGTTTACTAATACGTCGTGACGTTATCTAGATTGTGGACTGGGTATGTTTGGGACTTCTTTGGTGTTCCCAGCTTGTCGAAGGACTTCTGTGTGTGGGTTGTATTATCACATGACACATTTGAACTTCATCTTTTGTGAACCATCCATCTGATACTAATTAAGTAGACTTTTGTTGTGACACTATGTTCGATTTATCCTGGTTGATGTATTATCGTTGATGGGTGTACAAGAATCTTAACGTTTGCGCTTGATTGTATAGAATGCATCGTAATGCATCATTGGCTATTGAATGGTGGGATGCCATTAGATGAAAAATACAATATTAGTGAAAAAATAAATTAAATATACTTCTGACCAGCTGCATCTCTGTCAGGAATTCATGAAAATTCCTCTTTTTTATCTGATCTGAAAACCTATATTATACCAAACAGTCTGTCGAGAATAAACCATAAATGGGTAAATCTTAGTGCCAGTAATAGTAATGTCTGCCGGAAAAAATCTCTGTCGGGAAAGATTTGTCTGTTGGTGAAAATATGGGCTAGAGGGACTGAACGTCTGCTGGGAAAATGAGGTGGTGATCATTTGGGTTTTTTCTATGGCTTATGGCTAAAAACATTATAGCTGGCTGAAAAAACACTGTAGCTGACAGAGGCTTATTAGCATAATTAAATTTAAAAAATTAAAAAATATAAAAAATGTTAGACCATTACGTATAATACAAACAAATACGGGGAAAAAATGGGCAAAAAAGCTCAACAAAAAACCAAAAGTTCAGAAAAAGATAAAATTTATGAATAGTGAAAAATAAACCGGAAGTTAAAAACTGAGTGATCGGTTCGGCTGAAAAGCTCATGGTTTATGGCTGAAAACACTATAGTTAGGTGAAAAAAGCACTGTAGCTGACAGAGGCTTATTTAGCATAATTAAATTAAAAAAATTTAAAAATATAAAATATATGTTAGCCCATTACGTATAATACAAACAAATACAGGAAAAAAAGAAACGGCAAAAAAGCTCAACAAAAAGCCAAAAGTTCAGAAAAAGACGAAACTTATGAATAGTGAAAAATAAGCCAGAAGTCGAAGTCGAGTTGATCAGGGCCTCGCTAAAATGATCACAGCCGAATGTCTATCGGTAAAGGCCTTTGCCAAATGCTTGAGTCCCTGGCAGATGCTATCGATAGTCTGTCGCCAATAAAATTTTCCTACAAAACAGCTAGCTGTGGTATGCCACTTTTCCGGGCAGAGTGAGTTCTCCCACAGCTAGGGCGTGGTGTAGTGATGAAGTACTTTGATGATAAACCTACTAATGTCCAAAAAACAAAAAGGCTAAAAAAATTAAAAAACCAAAATAATCCAAATTAAAAATTGATGTATTTTAAGTAGCTTCTGATTTAAATAAACTGGAAGCCAAAGTCGTTTGGAACGAAACTATCATTCTAGATAGTGTAGTATCTTAGAAAACCTTAAACCTTTACCATATGTAGGCGCAACCAGAAGAAGAAACACTGCGCTAAGATTTTGCGAAATAGCTAAGCATGATAATGAAAGGAATACAACCAGCATGGATGCAGCCCCCCCTACTTTTCCTTAGTTAGTGTCGCCGGATTAGATATTTACCAGGCCAATAAGATAAGATAAACACCGCCCCTTTCTCTTTGACGTGTGTCGAGTACGCAGACGAGCCATCTTAAAAAACAGGGGTCCTAAGATGATCCGCAAATCATCACAGCCATATTTCCGGGGGACTCTCCGCGCCGAGAGCCCCCCACGTCACCCCGCGGGCCTCCCCTGGCCGGCGCGTGTCGGTGCGTTTTGCGTACGGCCGGGGGAGGCATTTTCCCTGACTTTTTCGAAAATTACGTAAAGGTCCTTTTTCCTCGCAAAAAAGTCCTTGTCAGTTTTTTTTCGCAAAAAAATTTTTGATTGCGCCCCGCAGGTTTCCAGAATTACGTATAGGTCCTTATTTACTTACGTACAGGTCCTTGCAGGTCCTCGGTTTTTTGCAAAAAAACCCTTTTGTTTTCCCGAAATTACGCACGGGTCCTCGATTTTTTTATAAAACTCCCTGCGAATTGTCGTCTCTTTTGCTTCGGTCCACACGGTGGCTGGCGTGGCGTGACGCCACGCCTACGTGGCTAGTTCCTAAAAGCAGGGGCTAGGCACGCTCCACCACAAGGCTCCACGACGGAAGCGTATAAATTCGTTCAAATTCGTCTGAAATATTTAACCCTGCTCACCATCCGATACCCTTCTTCTCTTAATACAGGATCTCTTAAGATCTGGTCTTCACGTCCGTTAAGTAATTACAAAAAGAGCACAGTGTAATTCTCACGTAGCAGCATAATGGGGGCAGCCACGGCATCTGCGGAAAACCTGCGACCTACTCACGGTGGGAGTGTCGATTCATGGCAGATGGTGTTCATGCTCTGCGATGGCACGAGCTTGCAGCGCCCTATTGATTTCTCAGGCTCGCAGTCGGCTTGCAGTTCAGGCAGTGCCGCAGCAAAATGGCCGGTTTGCTGTGACGGCCTTTGGTGGCTGGCTGCCCTGTGGCTCAGCTACTTGGGTTGAAGAAGCGAAGCAAGAGGTGGCGGCGCGGGGATTTGTTTTGCAGTTTTGTTATTGCACAGGCGATTGAAATTTTTTTTATCTTTCAGTTACCTGAAATTGCACTCTCAATCAACTGAAATTGCAGCTCTCCTAAAAAAACATCTGCAACTTCAGGTGATTCAGAGTGCAACTTCAGGTGACCTGAAATTGCACTCAATCAACTAAAATTGCAGCCTTCCTCCAAAAAATATGAACAACTTCAGATAATTCAAAGTGCAATTGTAAGTGACTAAAAGATAAAAAAATTTTAGTCGTCTGTATCCCTTGATTTGAAGGGCCGCGGTTTGGCTACGGCAAGAGCATGCCGTGATGGTTACGACGGCAGAGGATAAGCCAAGCTTCCCTGCAAGACACGCTGAGTCAGACCCACTGCGGCGCGGCGGTGGCTGCCTCGACACGCAGGCAGATCCACGCATCCGTCGCCATCCCCCACGCGCACACGGAAAAGCACGCGCAGGACCCAGAAATTCCCACCCCGCGCGCCCCCTGGCAGTCCGCCCCGCGAGCCCGACCGGCCGCGGAGACACGGAGCCGCCCCCGCGCACCCCAGGACCTTGGAACTTCCTCACACGACAACCCCTCACTCCCCGGTCACCGCACCACGCCTCCTAACCCTGGTCGTGACCTAGTTAACCATGGTTAGCTGGTTTCGGTCTGAGGGCTCTGCTTCTACGCCTATATAGCTCCCTCCCCGGCTGCTCACCTGCCGCTCTCTCCGCTCCGGTTTTTGCAGCGGTGGAGTGGTAGAGAGGTGGTAGAGCATAGGTGAGTGAGTGGAGTGTTGTTGTATGAGGTGGTAGAGAGAGAGGGGGTGGGGATGAGCTGCAACGGGTGCCGGGTGCTGCGGAAGGGGTGCAGCGAGGGCTGCGTGCTGCGGCCTTGCCTGCAGTGGATCGACGCTGCCGACGCGCAGGGGCACGCCACCGTCTTCGTCGCCAAGTTCTTCGGTCGCGCCGGGCTCCTCTCCTTCATCTCCGCCGTCCCCGACGCGCAGCGACCTGGTATGTACCATCGATCATCTCATTTAATTAGCTCTAGCTCTACGTACTACTCCTAAGCAATCTTTAGCTAACTATGCCTGTGTTGATTGCGGTGCGCGTGCAGCGTTGTTCCAGTCGCTGCTGTACGAGGCGGCGGGGCGTAGCATCAACCCGGTGCACGGCGCGGTGGGGCTGCTCTGGACGGGGAATTGGCACCTCTGCCAGGCCGCCGTGGAGACAGTGCTACGCGGGGGCTCCATCGGCCCGCTGCCGGAGCTCGGCGGGGGATGCGGCACCGGCGGGGACCTGTACGGCGCCGCCAAGCGCACCGGCGGATGGTCGACCTTCTCCACGGCGAAAAGGGTGCAGAAAGCGGACGCGCCAGCCCCGTCGTGCGATCTTGGGCTGCGCCTGAGCCCCAGGTCGCCGCCTGCTGCGGGGGAGAGGAGGGCAGCGCTGCGGCCGGGGACGCCGTCCATGAGCTCGGACGAGTCCGTGAACACGACCGGCGTCGAGAGGGAGCCGGTGCTGCTCAACCTTTTTGCCTGAGGCTGGCACCGCTAGCTAGTCCCTAATCCATGCGTGGGTCGAGTCTTGACCACCGCGCGTGTACTGGATCCCCGCGGCGAAGTATTAGTAAATTTTCTCGCCGGCGAGTCTAGTTTTCTTGCTTTTTACTAGTCCGCTTAATTCTGCTGTGTACGTAGAAAAGAAACTAAGC
Organism: Dendrocalamus latiflorus; assembly: GCA_017311315.1. NCBI lineage: Eukaryota > Viridiplantae > Streptophyta > Magnoliopsida > Poales > Poaceae > Dendrocalamus > Dendrocalamus latiflorus. The sequence continues at coordinate 28,912,233 of CM029612.1, read as the reverse complement.
GTGGGCGAGATGCGAGCGCCGGTGACCAGCTCCACTAGCCTTTTTACTTTTGTTCCGTTAATTTAGTATAAATGAAACCAAGCTCGTTCCGTCTTATCTTGATCTGAGTGTGATCAGTGGAGCTGCAGGCCTGTTGTTTACTATTGTGATTGACTCGCTAATGGGTGGTCACGGTAGGTACGTGAAGCTAAGCCAACGAACGCATCGCAGGCTCCGTGGCGATGGGTTTTGGGTGGTCCGCGGAGTTGACGAGGGGTTGGCTCGGCCTCGGCGTGTAGTATACTGCGCCTCCCGGCTGGAGCCCTGGAGAGGGCCAGTGGCCGACACGGATGCTCCAAAGTCCACCTTAGTTTTGTACGAAGGCAAAGCGGGGCACGTCGCGCGACGCACCAGCATCTATGGGACAGCGAGCGGCCGGACGAGATGAGAGCCGTGGTTGGTTTCCCCGCTTCCGTGATGTTCGTCTACCGCAGCTGGCTAGTATACTGGCTGCTCCCCCATGCCAAGGGGGGTGTTCATGCCAACTGCAACGTATAACTTTTATCTATGGTAATATATTTTAACTAAAAATAAATAAATAGTGATTAAAAAATAATTTTTTTAGAATGAGTGGATGAACGGTGGAGAAAATAAGAATGAGAATAGTGGAGTGTGTGATGAGTCCATAACTCTTTACCTTGGCTGCGATCATTGTGGCTTCGCTACAGTGCTGGAGGCTTATTTGGCACTATTCATAAGTTTCGTCTTTTTCTGAATTTTTGACTTTTTGTTGAGATTTTTTGCCGGTTCTTTTTTTTCCCGTATTTGTTTGTATTATACGTAATGGGCTAACATATTTTTTTTATTTTTAAATTTTTTAAAATTTAATTATGCTAAATAAGCCTCTGTCAGCTACAGTGCTTTTTTCAGCCAGCTACAGTGTTTCCAGCCATAAGCCACGAGCTTTTCAGCCGAACCGATCACCCCTATCCCAGAGTAAGATGAGAGCGAGAGGAATAGAGAAGCCGTTTTAAAAATCGATTGCTTATATTAGCTCTGACTTTCTAAGCAAAAAATAATATTAAAAAGCCCTAGTCATTAGGTTATGCGTGCAGTTATAGATTTTTCAAACTTCATGATTAACCTTTGCGCTATTCAAGATTTCAGGTTGTTTATTTCGCCTTATTTATCCTTGTACAAATGTTTAGTCACACATTTGCTCTTTCTAAACGCCTAAACCAAATTATTCTATTTTGTATGAAAAGTGTGCAAAGATGGGCGCAGTGATCAAAGGCTATAGCGCGGCCCTATCACCTTTTTTTTTTCAAGACGAGGCACTATCGCAGCTATACTTTCGAAAAGCTATCGCGTTATGCTATAACAGTAAACACGTTGTTGTAGACACAACCACTATAATAGTAAACACTAACAACAGTTTGTTATACCATATAAGAAAAATAGTGGGCGCAATGTAACATGTTATTTGGGGACCATAATTAGGGGCTTGAAAATATTAGAAAAATATTCAACTTCGAACATTTGAAACTAGATATTGGATATTTGAATTAATAGATATAAGGTAGTTATTGGTGTTACGGAACCTAAATTTGTACTTATATTGCGTTTTAGGTAACTACATTAGAATTAAAATTTTTAAGGTTGTGTTTGATTCAAGGTTAAAATTACTTGGTTAGCTGTTCCAAAAAAAAATATATTCGTTAGCTAACCTTAATCTTGGTAGATTACCATATCCATTCTTTTTTTTTGGGTAGCTAGCCTAGTTACTGTAAATGTTGTTTTGGCAAAATCATGTGGGTTAGGTGTTTAGCTAGATTAGCAGTAGAAAACTAGAATTCAGATGGGTTAGTTGTGGTGAATTAACTTATTATATCTTTTCGATGGATTAACTTAGGACTTAGGAGGGAGTGGTTAAAGGTTTTTGACTAATTAATCCTCCTAATCTACAGGTGTTTGGTTGATTGATCTCTTGATCTACATTTTAACCTGAATCAAACATAACCAAATAGAACCGCGCGCGAGGAGGATATAAGTTACGTGATAGTTTTTGCTACTCGAGATAGCAAAGATAGATTTTGCTACCCAAAATAGCATTTTTGCGTTGTATCGTGTTGCCACCACAAGTCTTGCTACACGTAGAAAGTTTTGGGCCGAAGTTATAGCCACCGCGTGTAATATTTCGAATAGAGTTTTTCTGAGGGCACACTTGCATCGTACTTCTTATGAGTTGAGGCATGAGCAAAAGCTTCATGTAACTCATTTTCGTGTTTTCGGTTGCAAGAGTTTTATTCTAAAGTCTAAGAATCTAGATAAGTTCGAGTCTCATTTTTCTGACAAAATCTTTCTAGGTTACTAAACTTCTTCACGGGGTTATAGGGTTTGAAACTGTGAGACTAGTAGAATTATAGAGACCTATAAGGTAACTTTCGTTGGTGCCAGTCCTAGTACTAGGCCTGACATCTTAGGTCCAATTATGCAGCCTGAGATCATCTTCGTAGATGAGGAGGATGGAGATGAAAGTTCTTTACCTGATCCAATCCTTCCTTCCCTGGAGGTGCCTGCTTCTACCACTGCACCTCAAAAAGTTCTGCTCTTACCTTCTAGCTCTTCTGGAGCTTGTGGCTCTGCTCTCACCACCATTTCTTCTTCTCATCCATGACCTCTCAGACACATTCAGCGTTGACACACTCCTGAACAGATCATAGGCGATCTCTTTGAGCGTGTCATCATTCAAAATCTGGCTTATCTCACTTCTATCTACATTCTGCCTTCATCACCTGTTTCGAACACAAGGATATTTGGCATGCATTATCTGATGAGTCAGTCAATGTCATGCATGAGAAGTTAGAGAATTTTAAGAGGAACAAAGTTTGGTCGCTTGTTGAGCCCCTAGTGGTCATAATGTCATAGGAATCAGGTGGGTCTTTAAAAACAAGCAGAGTGAGGATGGAGTAGTCATTCAAAACAAGGCTAGACTAGTAGCTCATGGTTTTTCCAAGTTGAGGGTTAGATTTTTTGAGGAGAACTTCGCCCTTGTAGCTAGGCTAGAAGCCATTAGGATTCTGTTTGCCTTCACAGCGTCTAATGGCTTCAAACTATACCAAATAGGTGTCAGAGTGCCTCCTCAATGGGTATATTGAGGAAGAGGTCTAAGATAGATAGTCTCTAGGTTTCAAAAATCCTAAATACCCAAACTATGTTTTCAAGCTTTTCAAAGCCTTGTATGGACTTAAGTAAGCCCCCTAGAGATTGGTATGAAAGGCTTAAGTCCTATCTGTTGAGTCATGGGTTTGAGATGTGTAAGGTAGATAAGACCCTGTTCATTTATAGACATGATAATGACCTTCTGCTCGTCTAGATATATGTGGATGACATTATCTTCGGTGGCTCTTCTCATGCTCTTGTTTCCCAGTTTTCTGATGTAATGAGCTCAGAGTTTGAGATGAGCATGATAGGCGAGTTGAGCTTCTTCCTCGACTTCCAGATCAAGTAGACTCGGGAGGGTACCTTCTTGCATCAAGGCAAGTACTCTCGAGACCTCCTAAGACGCTTTAACATGAGTGATGGTAAGCCAGTGTCAACTCTGATGGCGACCACGACTACACTCGATCCAGACAAGGATGGCGAGCCTGTAGATCAAAAGGAGTACCTCAGCATGATTGGCTCCCTTCTGTACCTTACTACTTCGAGGCTAGACATACATTTCACCATGTGTCTATGCGCTCGATTTCAGGCTTCTCCTCGCGTTTCTCACTGTCAGGCAGTGAAGCGCATCTTCACGTACCTTCGAGCTACTCTAGACTATGGTATCTAGTACTCTTCTGCTTCTTGTCGTTCCTTTGGAACTTTCTCCAATATAGACTTTGCTGGCTATAGGATAGATAGGAAGGACACTTCTAGCACTTGCCAATTCATTGACACTTTCCTTGTTTCTTGGTCTTCTGGGAAGCAGTCCAGTGTTGCACAGTCTACCACAGAGGCTGAGTGTGTTGCAATCGCTAGTTGTTGTAGTTAGATGCTTTGGATGGTTTCGACCTTACATGACTTTGGGTTAGCTATAGATAGTGTTACTCTCTTCTGTGATAACACTTTTACCATTAACATTGCCAAGAACCCAGTGCAACACTCTAGAATCAAGCACATAGATATCAGATATCATTTCCTTAGAGATCATGTGGAGAAGGGTGACATGGTGCTCTAGTTTATGGAGAATGACCACCAATTGGTTGACATTTTCACCAAGCCTTTAGATAGCTCTAGGTTCATGGCCTTGCGGGGAGAGATTGGGGTGGTTTGTCTTTATGGCATAATCTGAGGGGGAGCATCATGTACTTTTTGTATTATATATACATGTTTATTCTGTTGCACTTTATTTGTTGGGTGTATCTGGGTTAGTCTTTCTATCATAAACTAGAATGATTCTCATTCTTAGTTGGTTAGACTTCTTCCTCTCATATTGTGATGTTAGGATGTGCTGTTAGTTGCTTCTCTTCTCACTAGGTTGAGTTCACTCACTTATTTTAGGTCTAGCAGGGGTTGGACCTTCTTGGGTAGGCAAGGAGGGGTTGGGCCTCCTTGGGTAGGCAAGGAATGTGTTTACTCCTTTATTTTTTAGATGACCAGCTGATAGTCCTAGAGTCATATAGGGTAGACGAAAGCAAGGCTGAGCCATAATATTCCTTCTATCTTGTCTATGTTGTAAGGACTGCCATTTCTTTTTTTCTATCCAAACTTCTTTTCTCTTGCTTATTGCTTTGGTTCAGGGGAGTTCATTTGAGATTTTTTGGAGCTTAATGATGACATAACTCAACTTGAACCAAATTGTTTCTAAAATTGACTCAATTGTTGAGGGGGAGCTGGGATTTTTATGGCATCATATTTAAATTCAGCAATATGCATTGTAATATAAATACATAGAGTCCTGATTATCATCCTTGTGTGACATGATAAAACTGCTCTACATCTTGCTATGACTTGTGCTAGATTGCTAGATTTATCATGACCTTCTATGTATAGGTTAGCTCTTACCATGCTAGCTTTTTTAAATGTGAAAAACTTGAACTAAATCATGTCTTGCTTCCTATATGATTCATGCCATGTCAAATCAGCGAAGTTGAGTATTGAACTTAGATTGAGCTATGCTAATTGTTTATTGAAACATGAGTTAGTATTAGCTCTTTGTTCTTGAACTAAGTTAAGAAAATGCAAAATGATCTCTTTTATACGAAAAACTGATCTCACCAATCCTTTCTCATGAGACGGCTTGCCATTGCATTAGGCAAGAACTCAGAGAGAGTTTTGGATGACCAAGATTATTTCCTCAAGCTTCTTGCTTGGAGTGGTTGCATAAGGCTTGAGATTAAGCATATGGTCAAGAAAATAAAATTTTGTGAAAAATTGGTTGAATCTTAGCTATAACCAAAAATAAACTTAAAAAGGGTGCCAAATGTGCTAAATTTGCTCAATTACAAATGTTATCAAGTGCTTGAATAAAATTTTTCATGCATTCTAAAATGACTCAATTATAGCTTCTTGACTTCATTTTGTCAGTTGACATGGCTTAGCTCATTTCTGGATAATTTGACATACTAAAAATCCATTTAACATCAAAATCATTGTTTATGTGGCTTGAACTTTGCTATATATGTTTAGGCATGATCTAGATAGTACTTTTACTTTTTATGGCTTGGTGTAATACTTGGAAAGTCACTTTGGATAATCTTCATGGCTCCTAATACTTCAAATGAATAAAATGCAGTCACTTTATCTAATCGTACTCTATCTTCTTCCATGCATCTTGATGATTTCATTGTCAAAGGAGAATAAAGATAGGTAAAAATACACATCTAGAGCGTGATTTGGTGCTTTTGTGCCAAATCTCGATTTTTAGAGCTTTATTGTGTTGCTGTGATTTTCTATCACCTTTCACTATAACTAAGGTCAAAACGAGCGATTGCTCTTTCATATAGACTTAGAGTGAGATTTTCCAATACTTTTGGATGGGTATGAATTTTTTGTGCAAAACTGTCATTTTCAGTAAGTTCTATCCATTTCTGTTTCAAATGGTCATTTTCAGTTCTTCACAATCTTTATTCGACCATTTGAGCTCTCTTTGCAAAATTTCCACTTTCGTTTCCTAAAACCACCTCCAATTTGTATTTTTGAAAATTGTCAATGGGTTCATCAAGGAGGAGATTGAAGGACTATGTGAGAAGGTCTCATTTAATATTGTGATGAACCATTGCAAGGTTTGTGGTGTGGTCAATTAGTTTTGCTAAGTTGCATTTGATTTCGGCTGTTTTCTGAAAGTGTTAGGAAAATCGGAACTACCGCAAGTATTTATGTGGTAGTACCACAGAGCGGCAGTACCGACGTTTTGAGTGTGGTAGTTTTGCTCGAACAGTAGTTCCGGTCTAAGCAATGGAATATTTTTTCTAGAGGAGTCCAATTCGGGTTTGCATGGTGTGAAAGTACCACTTTGGAGAGTGGTAGTACCGTAGCGCGGAAGTACTAGTATAGTAAGTGTGGTACTTCCGATCTTCCCACAAAAATAGGGGTTTGGGGAATTAAGTCATGGATCCAGTTTGGATGACCTGGGTCATTGGATTAATGTTGCATGATGCGTGTCTTGGCTAATGTAGGTCAAGTTGTGAAGAACTTGTGCCTAGAAATAATTTCTTTGTCTTTGGATGTGCAGGGTCGCTTGGAGTCAACTGTGGTCAACAACAAGGATCGGGGCTAGGCTCATGAAGGAGTTGAGAACCAGAATGATCAAGGATTCTGGGTGAGACGGTGAGCTCAAGTATGGCACGAGAAAGACAGGAAATGTTGAAGGCGAGTTCAAATGGCGGGATGGCGCCATGTGGTTTGCACGGGCCAAGTGAGTCATGGTACGGTGGAACCAGGACAGGAGAGACTTGTTGACATGTGGCAAGCTAGTGGTGCACCTACACTTGACAAGCGTGGCAATTGCTTACAATAGTTGGTGATGTTCGGGCCAAGTAAGGGTATTTTGGTAGTTTGACCAAAATACCAAAAATCATCTTGGATCAAAGCCGTGGCGCATGGGCGATGCATTGGAGAGAGGTTTATATCAAGGTGGAGTTGTTTTGATCAAGACGGATTAAGGCTAAGGATTTAGTGGATGCACTTATATGCTTTGAAAAGCGTGCATAAGTGAACTTGTGAGAGTAAAACCCGTGTGTATGGGGTTAACGGGTTCCCCCATTGTAATAGTGGATAGGATCCATTAAGGGGTCTAGGCACTTTGATAAAAGATTTATGAGAAAACTCGATTTGCGTGTCTTTGGCCTCTTTGGTCCATCTCTTGATCCGAGGGTTTTTGTCTTGGTTCATGTGGTGAACTAACTTGCTGTTGTGTGTAGGAATACATCTAGACTCTTCTTGGTCATCTTCATCCCACAAGCAAGTTGTATTCACTTATTTTGGTTTTGCCTCGATTTTAGTGCAACATTCCAAGAAACTGAAAAAGCTCTCAACTTTGACTATAATTCTAATGATCGTTTGTTGGAATAGGTTCACAATACCCTAGATAATATCTCTACAAAATTTTATATCATTTGGATTTACAGATCAAAAGTTCCATCGATTCTTGGTTTTGAACTTGGGCTGAAATTATTGTTCACCGAGCAAAGGAAGTATCGCAATGCAAATAAAGGTAGTTCCAAAAATCGAAAGTACCACAATTCAAACAAAGGTACTTTTGATTTTGAGAATTCTTCTCTAAAAATTTCAGCAGCTTCTCTTGCTCACCTTGTGGTGGTTTTTCATCCTAATCTTTATAGGTTTGTAGCTATTGGAGTGAAAGAGTATTGAATACTTGGGAAAAATTAGAAGGCACCATTCACCCTCTCTGTTGCCATTTTTGGTCTTTCAGGTTCCTTGTTTTGGCAAGAGATATTGAGGCAAATACTGAAAAGATCAAGGCCATCGCACAAATGTGCCCTCCGACCACAAAGAAAGAAGTTCAAAAACTCACCGGCGATATGGCGGCTCGAACTCGTTTTATTTCACGTCTGAGAGAGAAATGACTTCATTTCTTCAAGCTTCTAAGGAAATATAAGGGTTTCGAGTGGTCCAAGGAGGCTAATGATGCCTTCGAGGATGTCAAGAGATATCTTGTGAGTCCTCCTGTTCTGGTTTGTCTGAAACTAGGCAAGACACTTTTAGTACATCTATCTGCCACACCTCGGGCAGTAAGTGCAGTACTAGTCGCGAAACGCAAAGACGTCCAACGGCTAGTCTACTACATAAGCATAGTCTTACATGGTCCTAAGAAGCACTACCCTCAAGTCCAAAACTCTTATATGACCTCCTCATGTCTACGAGGAGTCTAAGGCATTATTTTTAGGTGCACAAAGTTGTTTGTGCCTCCTCCAGAACAGGGAAGTAGCGGGATGCATGGCCTAAATGGTTGGTAGAATTTGGGGCGTTCGACCTCCATTTCATGTCCCGAATGGCCATTAAATCCTAGATCTTGTTAGACTTTTGCGGAATGGACAAATCCTGAACCTATTTAGGATCCCCAATAGTACAATTCCCATGATTAGTGGACGATGTACTTCGACGGGTCACTTACTCTAAGTGGATCCAAGCTGGGGTGGTCCTGGAATCTCCCGCAGAAGAGCCGTTAAAGTATATCATTCAACTCCACTTTCTAGCCACTAATAACATGGTAGAATACGAAGGTTTGTTAGCTGGCATACGAGCCACTAAAGTGCTCGGGATTCGTCGACTACTCGTGAGAGAAGACTCTCAACTAGTTATGAATCAGGTTGGCAAAGAGTATGAATGCTCGCGTTCGACCATATCTCAGTACTTGTCAGAAGTCCTGAAGCTTGAGAAGTACTTTTTTTGGTTTTGAGTTACATTACAACCCTCGGAAGTATAACTTTCTCGCAAACCAGTTGGCTCAAATAACTTCTTCCCGATCACAAGTACCACTAAGAGTTTTCTAGAGCAGCTCCAAAAGCCGTCTCTAATAGATGCAGCAGAGACAACTCCTAATGAGACAGCATCCCTTGAGTGCGAGGATACTTGGATGGCTCCCATCTACGAGTATCTTCAGAAGGGTTCGATACCCGACAACGATCTCAAAGCAGATCGTCTGTCCCGCAAGGCTAAAATGTATACTTTGGTCATGCGATGCATATCGTAGAGAGAAGGATTATTACTCCTTAATGACATACATGGGGGTATCTATAGAGCACATGCCTCTTATAGAATGCTGGTTGGAAAGGCCTTTCGACAAGGTTTCTACTGGCCAACAGCCTTCAATGACACCAAAGAGCTGGTTAAGAAGTGTGTACAGTGACAGTTTCATAGCAGACAAATACACCAACCGGCTTAGGCGCTTCAAACAATTCCTCTCTCGTGTCCTTTTGTGACCTAAGGGCTTGATAGCCTAGGACCATTCCCATGAGCACTGGGGGCTTCGAGTTCCTTTTCGTAGCTATTGACACATTCACGAAATGGATCGAGGCCGAACCTGTGACAAGGATCACAATGGAAGCTGCAAAAAGGTTCATGATGAGAAGCATGATTGCTCGATTTGGATATTAAGTCAAATAATTACAGATAACAGTAAGCAATTTTCTAGTGCAAAATTCCAAGAATTTTGTGATGAATTGGGTACCAAACTTTGTTATGCCTCGATCACCCATCCTCAAAGTAATGGGGTAGTCAAGCACGTGAATGGCCAGATAATGCAAGGAATCAAGACTCAAGTCTTCGACCAGCTTATAAAGCGCTCGAGGGCTTGGGTACAAAAACTTCCTTTAGCATTATGGCCAATTCGCATGACTCCTAGTCGGGCGACAAGAGATACTCCATTTTTTCCTAGTTTTTGAGGCTAAAGCCATGCTTGCTCAGGAGCTAAAGATATTATCCACAAGAGTCAAGAATTTCAACGACTCCAACCAAGAACAATTCTGAGCGGATGATATGAACCAGCACGAAGAGAAGAGGAATCAAGCTTTAATTCGATCTGCAGTCTATCAGCAAGCTATGCATAAGTACTACGATCATAAGGTCCAACCTCACAGTCTTGTTGTAGGTGACTTGGTATTGAGAAAAATTCAATTCCAGTCTAATTGAAACAAGCTTTTCCCAAAGTGGGAAGGTTCTTATACTGCGGTCGAAGTCACACGACCAATCTCTGTACAACTTGCTATGGAGGATGGCCAAATTCTCTCAAACTCTTGGAACATCAATCAATTACACAAATTTTACGTGTAAACATTTTTACTTTTTCAATAAAGTTGTAGTTTTTTCAATCTTTATTTTCATATATTCAGTAGAGGTTCTTTTATGTTTGTTCGACCACTTCTAATACATGCAATTTGTTTAACTGGTAGGATAAGGGAATACCACAAGCAGAAATCCCTCCTTTCTTCATGTGGTCCTGCCCACTATAGAAGGAGCTTTATAGTGTCAATCCATTCTGAAATCGGAATACCACAAGCAGAAATCCCTCCTTTCTTCATGTGGTCCTGCCCACTAGAAGGAGCTTTATAGTGTCGATCCATTCTGAAATCTTGCTATTGGCATAAAAGAATTGTGTTGTTTATAAAATCATTGGACAAAAATTCAAGAAGGGATTCCGAGTTTTAATCCTCTTATCGTTTATGTCTTTGATTTGATTAACCTAGTCGAAGGGGGGTAACGTTACCTAGTCGAAGCCTTTCCTCTCTGCATATGGTCCTGCCCACTAGAAGGAACTTCCTAGCGACGACTCAGTCCCAACTTTTGCTACCAGAACATGACAATCAAATTCGATAACAATGGTCGATGATTACTGTACTCTCTGCATACTTTACTCTGTATTATTTACTTAATTTATCCATATAAACTAAGTAAACAGCCGGGGATTAGGATAGAGTTATTCATATAACTTTACTTCTTAGTCATAAATTCATTCCCTTTCATTTTGTTTTTGTCTTACAAGTAATAACTACTCAACAAGATGAATCACAGAAGAAAGGAAAAAGTCTTTCATCAACCAAAGATAAGTCTTTACAAAGTGATCATTTACGAACTACTCTAAAGAAGGGGAGTCAACTTGCATCTCGTCTGCAACCTTTTTGACCAAAGGCTTCAGCCTCCTCAATTAGATGTGCTGTGTCTACTTCAGAACAGCCAAAGTCATGATCAATTGGACAAAAGTTGAGATTCAAGTCGCAGGCCTTGAGTTTTGCCAAGGCATAGCTTATAGCACCTTTAACTGCCTCCCGAATTGACTTGGCCTGTTGGTCTTTAGAATAGATAGATGCTCCTCTAAAGCCTTCACTTGTAATCTAATCATACTCGCATGAGCGGTTATGGTATCCTCGGAAAGACCATTTTCTCCATGCCATACCACTAAGTAGATTGTTGGTAAGTACAACGTTGTTGTGAAGGATTACCTTCATCAACTTCGTTTCCTCTTGACTACAAATTGAGACTTCTGAGAGACACTTTATTTTGATCATAGCTTCTACAAACAGAATGGCAATGGTCAGGAAAATGCTTATCGCAAGACTAGTTATCAAAAACTAAACTAGTCGAAACTAAAGCTTTTTCCTACCTACTAGTCGAGCATCAAGCTTATCGACTTCAGCTTTGTGCTCTTTTTCCAGCAGCTTCATTCTCTGGATGGTTTCTTTATTGATACGAGTAAGTTTTCTAATCACTTTGGTCTTTTCTTTGACCTCAATTTGGGATTTACTCGCTTCAGCCTTCTTTTTCTGTCAAAAGAAAAGAGTAAGAGTAACACTAGAAAGACAATCAAATAGATAGTCTTAAGTTCAAAGCTTACTATTTATTTTCTCCTGCAATGCTCTAATTGAAGAATTAGCCTTCATAATGGAAATCGATTGGAATTCATTAATTCCCCTGTTTGAGATCTATCTGTCTTTACAACTCAAGCGAAATTATCTTATTGACCAAGATTGATTTTGGTTGAAGAAAATCAAGAAGGCTTTACTTTCGACAATCTTTTCTTCTACGACCACTCCGTGGTCATAAACCTGTCTAAGACCCTATTTTCTCAAGTAAGTTACTTTCACTTGAAGTTGGGGGGCTAGATGATGAGGATATAATAATCATCTAATTGTTACATCATTATATTACCCGAGTATACCTGTTATCAATAAGGGAGAGATTCTACAAGATACTCACAAGTCTTACTGCGACTACTCCTTAGTCGTAAGTCCTACTACGACTATTCATTAGTCGTAAGTTTTTCTATGACCACATAGTCGTAAGTCTTACTGCGACTACTCCTTGGTTGTAAATCTTTCTATGACCACATAGTTGTAAGTCTTACTGCAACTACTCCTTAGTCGTAAGTCTTTCTACGACCACATAGTCGTAAGTTTTACTACGACTACTCTTTGGTCGTAAGTCTTTCTACAACCATGTAGTCATAGGATATCCTACGAACACCTCATGGTCGTGAGTCTTTCTGCAACCAACATATTCTCGACTAGCTTGTTTACGATGACCTACTTCATCATGGGGTCATCTGACAAGGTGGTTAGAATGTGCGCTTATTCCTAGTAACCGCACACGATCTCTATATGACAACAATCATCGCACGACAAATAGGCCACTATATCTCTCTGATAATAACTTCTATTAGACGGTTATCACCCGAAGCATTGATGCGTCTTTTGGCATGGGACAACGGCCACCACTTCATCAATTATATAAAGGTTGACATCAGGGAAGAGAGGAGATAGAAGACATTAGAGTAGGAGATAGTGCTAGGCATTTCACATTACTCTCGGTTGTAATTTTCTCTGAGCAATAGCTACACAGGACGTAGGGTTATTATTCTCCTAGGAGAAGGCCCGAACCTGTATAAAAATTCCCATGCCTCTATTCTGCAAGTGCATACACTGAGTCTTCAAGAGTTTCACCAAATCTAAACAAATCATACGTAAGATTGATATTAGAACATCGGCATGACTAATTAGTTGGACATCTTTTTTTAATTGAGCATAAATTCGTGTTTCTTTAAGTGAAGTAACTGAATTAGAATGATTAAGTGTGATTGTACGAGGATAAAATATCATTAATGTCTTCATACTATATAAGTTATGAGGATATCTGGATCCAACCGAATTGAGTAGATATTCGATTCAAATTCATATCCAACATTTATTTGGTCTGTATGGTTTGAGCACTATCCGATTAGTATTCAATTCATTTTCATCCCCTACATACTTGCATGCTTGTGATCCTATGGGCTAGGGTGTCGTGGCAAGACGCACAAGCATCTGCCAGTGGGCCCACCAAGCCGAGCAAAAGGCACTATTGTGGTGCACGGTTGGACAAACAAGGGAGTGCCCACCCCGGCCCCTCCCCCTGCCACATCCATGTGTTGAAAACTAGTGTCATCGAGCGATCTAAAAGCCAATCAAGACAACTAGAAGAGAGATCAATTAAACAATAAGCAAGTGTTGGACCAATACAGATAATCAAATAAGGTGAATGATTGTGGAACCTTTTTCTTTCCCCATGTATTCAAAATTCCCCTCAAATTACTATAAGAGTTATCAAGATTAGATTACACATTCTACAGAAGACTCACAAATATCTGAAACCAAAAGAAGCAAATAATTGGTTTTGTCTGTACGGCTAGTAATACTGCCAAGAGGTGACTAGTACTACCACTTCAGACAGTACTATCATCAAGATAACACCGGTATAACCGCTATGATCTGCCGTCATTGTGAGGCCAATATGATTGCTTGCCCTGTTCCTAGTCACAAACCCCTTGGGACAAAAACCAAATTTGAGGATCTTCATCAAACCTTGTCCAATGCTACTAAAATTGGTATGGACATTTGCAAGGATATCAGAAACCAAATCAAACTAAGAAGCACAAGGTTCTTGGACTTGATTCCATCCAAATAAAGAAATTCAATTCTAGGTAACAAGGTCACACTAAACCCTAAAATTCAAATTAATTCTTACTCATGAAGATCTAAATCATGAGAACTTTCAGACCATCTGTCACATGTCATAGCAAGGTAGTCTAAGTAAAGGATCAGGCTGAAAGGTCATGATCACAAAATCGTAGATCTTGGTCAAGATAAGACAAGAATCGGGGCAAGATCTTGATTCTTGCTATAGAAGTGATCTTGCTAGGCAAAGATTGATCCCAAGGACCTCCTAATGTCTCTTACTCATTATGAATTATAGCAAAAGCAAGAGAAGCACGAAAAGAACCAAGTCACACAAAGCAATAACAAGAACTCATGCAAAGAGAGACAAGAGCACAAAGATTGCAAGAAATTAATCTATTGCATGAAGAGGATTGATTCTTACAACTTGCTGGTTACAAATAACCCTTCACAAGTCTTACTCACACATTCAAGGGGAGGAAGAATTAGTATAAGCCTAGAACCCAACACTAATTACATACAAACCCTACCTCTCATCCCCCTCCATCATATAGGCTAACCAGCCCTTAGTGTGTCCAGACCTGCTAAGGATAGGGAACCCATCACACCCACAATACCATGTTTTTACTCATAAGCATGCTTTTCAAAGTGCTTACAAGAATCAACCCCATTCAAACCCGAGTGTTTGATCCACACAACACATACAACCCTAGCCAAACTCTAAACTACTTCCCTTGTGTCTCCCGACACTACAGTTTCGGAGTAGGCCTCAAGTTCAATTTTTATTTTTCCAAAATGCCCCCGATGAAGCTTCCAGACACCTTTTCTTTACTCTATCTTCATCTTGTCGTGCAAGCCACCATGTACACCACGTGTAGGTTGATCAATGGATTCCCTTTCATCAGCAAGTCTCTCTCATTTTTGGCTCCCACCAGACCACGCCTCACTTGAACCGACGAAACTACTTGATGCAACCCATTGCTCGAACCTTCTCTCGAACGCATCCCGTGACTTAACTATATGTCATGCTTAAGCCCAACCATCCCACACAACCTCCTTGACCGTTCTGGACCTTGATCCACCTTGACCTACTCCTGATCGCCCGTCATTGACCAAAGTTGCCTCCAAGCTTACCTACACATCTAAAGATCAAAAAATCATTCCTCGGGCACAAGTTCTTCACAACTTGACCTACGTTAGCATAAACATGCAACATGCAACATGCAACACAATACAACCATGATATGAGTTCTAAGATTATCCCATTATCAAATGTCCCACAATTCCCAATTTGCGCAAGCCAGCGGTGGATCAGCTTGATGGCCAGCAATACTCACGGCGCTAACGACAATGGCCGATAGCAAGGCACATGCATTGGGCATGGTTGGCCAACAGCAAGCTTGCCCTTCATGTGCAGGCCATGGAAATGGTAGCGATGGCCGAGGGTGAGTAGCAGGCTACGCCAACGATGATAATGCTCGGTCAACGATAGCTAGAGGTGAAGGTGGGCGATGATGACATCGACAGGTGTAGTGCAACTAAGCCTAGCTCGGCATGCATTTGGGTGCTCTGGCACTAGGGGCGATGACGGCGATTGCAAGCTCGGCCTGGTTCGGCTTCAAGCGCACATTGGGATGGAGGGTCTTTGGCCAACGGCAGTGACAACGCAGAGGCGGTGTTGACGACCATGTTGGCTCAGCCCAACGTGGCTTCGGGCACAACAACAAGGACATTGTTCGTCGATCCTACTCACTGCAACATCAAGCACAATGGTTGGGGCAAAGACGACAGTGATGGTGGCCGCGGTGACCAATGGTGACACTAGCAGCCATGCTGGCGAACTAGCCAGTGACTGTGCCAGCGTACGGGCCAACAAGTCAAGCGGTTTTTTCTTTTTTGATTGAATATGATGAATAATAGGGTTCACATGGCCGACGATTGAACTTGCCCTGTGAATGAAATGAGTGCAACAATCGATGTGAGCAAACAATCTGAAAAAGAACTCACTAATTGGAATGTTGATTCGACAATATACCATGGTCTATAGAGCAATCGATGCAGATGATGTGTTGAGTAACTAGTGTCGTCGAGTGATTCAAAAGCCAATCAAAATAATGAGAAGCGAGAATGATCGTACAATAAGCAATAGTAAAAATAAATAAACAGTTGACACAAAAGATGAGAAAGAGATTCTTCTCCATTGATCTTAATTATATAATAAAAACAACTTTATATTTATAGTCTAGAGTGTTTTTATCGAGTGATTCAAAATCCAATCAAAAAAACGAGAAGCGAGAATGATCGTACAATAAGCAATAGTAAAAATAAATAAACAGTTGACACAAAAGATGAGAAAGCGATTCTTCTCCATTGATCTTAATTATATAATAAAAGCATCTTTATATTTATAGTCTAGAGTGTTTTTATCAAGTGATTCAAAAGCCAATCAAAATAACTAGAAGCAAGAATAGTCGTACAATAAGCAATAGTAAAAATAAATAAACAGTTGACAAAAAAGATGAGAAAGAGATTCTTCTCCATTGATCTTAATTTTATAATAAAAGCATATTTATATTTATAGTCTAGAGTGTTTTTATCGAGTGATTCAAAAGCCAATCAAAATAACTAGAAGCAAGAATATTTGTACAACAAGCAATAGTAAAAATAAATAAACAGTTGACACAAAAGATGAGAAAGGAATTTTTCTTCATTGATCTTAATTTTATAATAAAAACATCTTTATATTTATAGTCTACAATGTTTGTATATACAACCACATCTCTAGCTTAAAATCCAAGAAAGAAACTGTATAAAGCCGGCACCTCGCTTTTAGAGCCGGTTTTCGTGACACCTGTTGAGGAACTATTGCTAGCGAGTCTAGTCCTATAACAAAGTAGATGGATCAAACACAAAGTAATTATAGAATAATGCAAGAATTGAACACAGAGAGATAAGGGGCTCCTTCGTCTTCTTTATTACTTTTCTTTCTCAAAGGTATAAGAGATGACAATGGGGCCCCTATTTATGGACTAATGTGGAGAGTGCCTACCAGTGGACTGGGCTTGCCGGCCTAGGCCCAGGTTTCCCAACACTCCCCCATGGGCACTCATACGATACGATCATACCTCATCAAAACTCCATAAAAACTCAATGGGAAAAATTTGGAGAAAGATTACGTGATACATGTAATGTTGTGTTGCACAAATTGCCTCATGAAAACCCTTGGCTGAGAAACGTTAGGAAAATTCGTTAAGGGAAAAAGAGTACAACCCACCCAATTCCATTCAATCCACTGGATTTATTCTTTGGGTACTCGATCTTCGTGATCAAGTTTTAATAGTGAACTTCTCCCCCCTGAATTCTGCACTTCTCTAAGTCTCATCATTCCAATTCCATGTACACATCTTTCAAAATTTGATGCTGGAAGTGACTTAGTGAATAAATCTGCAAGATTTTCACATGACTTAGAATGCAATATCATAATTTTATCTATCTTTTGCAATTCGTGAGCATAGAAGAACTTAGGGTTGATGTGCTTTGTAAGATAACTCTTCACGTAACCCATTCGCACTTGTGTAACACAAGGTATATTATCTTCATAGATAATTGTGGGAGCTTATAAGATGTTCAATTCACATGACTGCTGGATGTGATGAACCATTTGTCAAAGTCAAACACATTCTTGTGCAGCCTCGTACAACGTTTTGATTTCCGAGTGGATCGTTGAAGTCGATACAAGACTTTGTTTAGACGATTTCTATGAAATTATAGTTCCACCACATAGGATTACATAGCCTATCTGCGACCTAGCTGTATGCGTGTCTAACAGGTACCTGGCATCTGCATAGCCAGTCATATTCAAGTCTTGTTTACTTCTGTAGAATAGTCCAAGATCTTTGATTCCTTGGAGGTATCGAAAAATATCCTTTATTCCCTGCCAATGCATTTTGGTAGGTTCTACACTGTACCTTGCTAATAGGTTTACAGTAAATGCAATGTCTCGTCTAGTGCAACTTGCTAAATACATAAGTGCTCCTACTGCACTTAAGTACGGGAATTCTGGTTCTAGGAATTCCTCCCCCTCTTCTATAGGTCTGTACGGATTCTTGTCTTGCTACAAAGATCTCCCGACCATCGGTACCTTCGAAAGGTATGCATTTTCAAAGCCAAACCTTTCTAACACCATTTGAGTGTATGCGGATTGATGTATTAATATTCCTTCCGGGACATGCTCAAGCTGTAAGCCTAAGCAATATTTGGTTTTACCCAAATCTTTCATTTCAAATTCTGACTTCAGGTAAGAACTTGCCTCCTTTATATCTCCCAAGGTTCTGATGATATTTAGATCATTTACATACTCTGAGATTATACAAAATCCATTCTGGGATCATTGTATAAATACCTCATTGTTCGTGTAGCCTTACAATCCTCACTGTTCGTGTAGCCTTTCTTGCATAGAAAGTTGCTTAAGTGATTATACTACATCCTGCCTAATCTCTTAAGTCCATACAATAATTTTATGAGTCTCACACTTTACAGGCCTCTATTTGCTCTATCTTGGTTCGGGACAGGGATACCTTCAGGCACCTTCATATAAATGTCCAAATCCAAGTCTCCGTAAAGGTATGCAGTTACCACATCCATCAATTTTATTTCTAAATTCAGGTTTACTGCCATTGAGATTAAATATCTAAAGGTAATACCACCCATGACCGGAGAATAGGTTTCTTCATAATCAACTCTTGGTTGTTGGGTGAAATCTTGTGCAACAAGCCTTGCTTTATATCTTACAACTCGATCTCTTTCATTTCTCTTTCGAACAAATACAGGGTGCACATGTGGAGACGTGCGGCTTATAGACCCAAAGACTTCTCTTTTGTTCAGAGATAATAATTTAGTTTCTATTGCCTTTTGCTAATCCTCCCAATCTGATATTTTCTTACATTTAACGAGCAATGCAGGCTCTAGATCAAGATCGATGATTGTGGCAATTTTCTTTGCAAAATAAATATCAACATTAGTTGTTGTCCTGTTCATAGATTCTCCCGCGTGTACATAGTTTGTAGCTATTTCATCATGGGTTTGTTCTTCTAGTGCTTCTGCTTACTCACCACTCGTTCCAATTGCGGGGGTAAGGCTCTCTTGTTTTTTAGCTCCGATGTGTGCGCACACATCCATGCTGATTTCTCCCTCCATGGGAATGTTCAGATCTGGTATGCCCTTTTCTGAAGGTGCCATATTGGTGCCAGGTCTCAACTAGCACCCCTTTTGGTTCTAGGAACATCAGTGATTGGCTGTGTCAAGTCCTTCTTATCTTTTTACCAGGCATCTCTAGTTACTTGGGATTCGAAGGGCCGGAGTTCTTGTCCTTTTATTTTAAGACATCTGGACAGGATTAGGGATACCTTCAGCTTTCTTCGGTATTTCAACCCTCTCTGGTGCATTGCGTGTAAGCACATGCGACTTAGTCAAGTTTTTAAATCACTAAAGTGATCTGGCAGTTGGTTTGCTAATGCTTGCAGGTCAATGATCTTCTGGACTTCTCTATTTGCTTCACTAGTGCGCGGGTCATGTGCATAGATTCCTATTGCTTGTCACGTAATTTTCTGACATTTTTCATCAAGGGGTTGATTTCCTCCACCTAATGTCGGGAAACTGTCCTCACCAAATATACTAT
The DNA here is from genome assembly GCA_017311315.1 of Dendrocalamus latiflorus. Lineage (NCBI taxonomy): Eukaryota > Viridiplantae > Streptophyta > Magnoliopsida > Poales > Poaceae > Dendrocalamus > Dendrocalamus latiflorus. The sequence continues at coordinate 28,892,649 of CM029612.1, read as the reverse complement.
CAGTGAAACGGGCAGTATGTAAATCTCCTGTCATGGGGTCTAAATACCTGATTATGGATGTTGTCTCATAACCAACGTATATCCCAGATTTTTGGAGAGGGCCTATTGTTGTACGACGTGGAAGGGGTATAGGTATATAAACTTTGCACCAAAACTTCCGGAGATGAGAAATTTTTGGTGCTAACACTTGCGCTAGTTACATTGGTGAATGGATGTTATATGCCGATGGTCTAAACTTGATGAGAGTTGTTGCATGCAGGGCTACGTGTCCCCAACATGTAGATGGTAAATTATAATTATGCAAAAGTGGTCAGGCAATAAATTTAATTCTCTTAATTAATGCCTCTGCTAGTCCATTCTAGGTGTGGATATGCGGTATAGAATGCTCAACTTTAATTCCCGTTGCCATGCAATAATCATCGAAAGCCTTTGAAGTAAATTCTCCGGCATTGTCTATTCTGATGAACTTTATGTGATGATTAGGAAAATTATTCATAATTTGAATTATCTGCGAAATCAGCTTTGCGAAAGCATGGTTTCTCGTAGATAATAAATATACGTGCGACCATTTCGAGGAAGCATCGTGAGCACCATAAAATATTTAAATGGCCCTAACAGGGGCTTTATAGGTCTGCAAATATCTCCTTGGATGCGTTCTAGGAATGCAGAGACTTCATCCTTCACTTTTAGAGCAGAAGGTCTAGTAATTAATTTCTCGGTGGCACATGCGGGGCACACAAAATTTTCTTGATTCGAAAAATTATTTACATCGATATTATGTCCCTGTGAATTGTTAATTATATATCTCATCATCCTAAGCGCTGAATGACCTATTTATCATGCCAGAGATAAAAGAGTTTAGAGCTTCTAAATATTATTTTCAAGGCAGTATATATAAGCTGTAGATGCCTTAATATTAGTGTAGTATAACACAGTCTCATATGAAAGAAGTTTTTCTAATACCCTTTTCCCATTTACCTGGCGCTTCGTAATGAGTAGATATTCCTTACCACACTCTTCTTCAGTCTCAACATAGAAACCGTTAGCGTGAATATCCTTCAAACTTAGGAGAGTTCTAGTCGATTATGGGTACAATAAAGTTTCTTAAATAACCAAAGTTGTGCCCATTGGGAATATAATTGTGGCTCTTCCTAAGCCTATTATACAAGCATCGCTACCAGCGATTGTTGTAAGCCTGCTGACATTCTTGCTAATTGATTGAAAGAATTTTGTCTCTCTCAAGATGGTATTCATTGTGCTATGTTAGCTAAGCACACTTCCTCCATAGGGCGCCACACGTGTTCTAATATAAAGTACTTTATTAATATGCAGTAGAAGACAATCAATCACATAAATAAAATACTTCAAATATCAGAACATATCATGCTATTATTAACTGAATGAATGAATTATTCAATATCATCCAACCACCACGAGAAAAATAAATTGTTTGAGTACCATCAATGCAAAGTCTAACTTATTCCTTCTACACATGACAATTAAAGTCTAAATGCATTCTGTGAATTAGACTGAGTCTGCTAAAAAACTAGAAACTTCGGCTGCGATCTTCTTAGGGGTGAGATGCTCTTCTTGGCAAATCATGGCGGCGGTAGCTACAATGTCAAGAAGGGGTGCTGCTGTAGGAGTGGAGTCAATCTCCATTGGTGCAAGCAGCTGTTGAGAACTCTCCTCCTCAACAAAGGCAAAGTGGGTTTCATGCTGCCCTTTGCCGCCCTTTGCAGCCATTGGTGCAATCTCCATCCGTGATCGATGACATGTTGCGGCTCTTTACAAATCCGTGACCAGTGCCCCCACTTGCCACATTTGTAGCAGGTTTGGTCTTACTGACCATACTGCTTGTCGTCCTGCTTTGGTTTGCTAGCCTTAGTCTCCTGTGAAGCATTTGACTTGCCTTTCTGGGCTGCGGCCTTACCCTTCCTTCATTATAGGCTTCTGCACCTTGTAGCTCCCAGCGTTGGCCTCGCAGCCAGCGGAGCTCCCAGGTGGCTGTGCGATAAAGTTCTTGCGGAGAATTTCATCCTGAGCCTCTGCAACCTGCATAATATTAATCAATTCAGCACACTTCTTGCAGCTGTCTTGATGGTAATTACGCATAGACTGCACTGCATTGGGGTGGAAGGTGGAGAGGATCTTCTCAATCTTCTGCTCATTTGTGACCTACCTGCCACAAAGTTGAAGATTGGTACAAATTCTGTGCAGAGTAGAGTTGTACTCCCCGGCCATTTTGAAATCGACAAATCTCAGTCGAATCCACTCTTGCTCTGCCTGAGGAAGAATGGTGTACTTCAGCTTCTTGAACTGTTTCTTGAGCACAGTCCATAATGCTAGCGCGTTCTTTCTATCATGTATTCAATCTTAAGAGTGAGATAGAGGTGGTGCCTAATAAAGTGAAGTGCTTGATCATTCTCCTTTGGTGTGGGCTTGGCATCCTGTGGTGCACTAATCTCGATGGCAGCACGGAGCTTCCTGACTCCAAGTACAATTTCGACATCAGAAGCACAAGTTAAGTAATTTTGACCATGCTGAACCAGCTCCTCGAACTCCCGGTTCGTGATGCATGTCATCTTTCAATCCACCAGAGCAATCGTACTGATAACGTATTGAGAAACCGTCGCTGATGAGTTCAGACTAATCGATTCCTCCTATGCCAAAGTAGATAGATCAAACACAGAGTAATCACATAATAATGCAAGAATCGAACACAGAAAGATAAGGAGCTCCTTCTTCTTCTTATTACTTTTTTTTCTCAAAGATACAAGAGATAAACTAAGATACAAGAGATAAACTAATATAAAAAAATACCTATTAATAGACTGAACTTGCAATTCAGATTTAGGTTTCCAACAACACCATCCACCTCTTCCCTTCCCTTCCCTTCCGCGCGGCAAGTGTCGCCTTCCGCTCCCTCCAAGTCTCGGGGCAAGGCGCTACCGCCACCTGCCTGGATCGCTTCCGGCAGTCACTGACGGAGTGGTATCCACGTGATTCGGGGCCCACGCCTCACTGCCTTGGTGTGTTCTCCCTAGAGTTATCACGGTCGGGGCGAGTGGCTCAACGAGGACGCGTGCTCCCACGCGCCCTGGGCCCCACCGCGCATCGTACGCTTTGTCTCGTGCGTGAGAGAAAGCAGCTGCAGCAGCACACCTCGCGCTGTTTCGCCAGCGGACGGGCAGTAATTTTTGCTTTTTAGCCCAAAATTTTAAAGTTTTTTACATATGGACCCCTGGAGAAAAGATTTGCAAAAATGGACCCCTAGCACGGCGCCAACTCACATGGCACCCAGGGTACACGGCACGGCGCCATATGCTTTGGCGCCGTGCGTGGACACGTAGGATCCACGGTGGCACAGCACGGCGCCAAAGCACATGGCGCCGTGCCATCCATACTGGGCGCTAACGGTCGTGGCGCCGTTTCCTGGGACTTAAGACCGAGCGCAGCCCCCGGCCCCCCACCACCCCTTAGTGCTCTGTTCGAACAGACCGAGCAGAGAGCAACCTCCGCCGCCGCCCGTCTCTCCCCTCCCCAAATCCATCCCAATCCAACGAATTTTCTTGCAATTTTGCTTCCAAACCGAGCAAGCAAGGTGAGCTCCCTCTCCTCCTTTGATTTGTTGCAGTAGATATGGATTATTTGAGGTACATTTCATAGGGCAAAATTTGAAAACCTAGATGAAATTAGTTGGATTTGGCTCGGTTTTAGGTTCGATTCGCAATAGATATGCGTAATGTATTAGTAATAATGTGTATAGATCCGTTTCTAGGGTTTGATTATTGTACGTAATGACTAAGATATGTTTGTTTGTTGTGCTATAGATGGATAAGGTTGTGACTTTGCACCATGGTGGTACTGTGAAGAGAAATGACAATGGGGGTGTTAATTTGGAGGGCATGGAAGAGACCACATTGCTATTTAGTTCACGTCCGTCGTATGGTGAGGTCATTCATCGTTTAAAAGAGAGGTTGGGATGGACAGATGAGCATGGTGATGTCGTTATGCAAGGATTGATTGATGTAGGGTCGTCAAAGGGGCCGCGTATAAAGAGATTGGTTTCGATTGGCAGCGACGGTGAATGGGATAACTATGTGGCCATTGTTTTGGACTCAGAGGTCATAACACCTGACTTGTTTGTGCAAAGGGTGGTGAGAGATCAATCACCTCCTAGGGCTGCATTGGATCCCAATGACTCACCGTTGGTTGGGTCACCGGATCATGAAGAGGTCGAGGTGCAAGTTGTATCCTCGGCTCAAGTATGTGAGGTTCCATTGACTCAGGTAGAAGCTGACTCTGAGGATGTCGATGACCGCTTTGTTGGTGGATTCGACGAGGAGACAGTGTTTGAGGAACCCATGGTTTGTGTAGCATCTAACAGGTTGGATGTACAACTTGCAGGAGACGAGGCTGCTTATGAGGATGCGAGGGCTGTGGACTCAGATGATGACAGACCAGTCACAGGTTTGACGTCTAGCGAAATTGAGATGTTGAGAAGAATGTTTCCTGGCCGTGATCCACTAGTGTCCGATTATAATGACCTGAGCAACGCACATAGGGCTGTCGCGGATGGAGGGCAAATGCAGAGGGACGTACCTAGGCCTGGGGCTAGTATCATAATTCAGAAGGGTCATGTCTTTGAGGATATGTCGGCATTGAAGATGTGGTTGAAAGAGTACTCGATCGTGCACAACAGTCCATACCGGGTTAAGAACTCATACACCAAACGTCGGTACACCATCAAATGTGAGAGCACAGGGTGTGCATGGAAAGTCTGTGCCAGGAAGGTGAAGGGTATGGAGAGGTTTAAGATTACAACTGTGGATGGACTGCACAGCTGTGGGTCTTCCGAGCCCAGCCAGAAACATCGTCAGTTGACTTCTCGGTTCATTGCAACCCGCCTGTACCCCATGATAAAGCACATGCCGACGATGCGCGTGGCAGCAGTGATAGAGGCCGTTAAACTAAAGTGGCACTACACAATCAAGTATGGGAAAGCATGGAGGGCGCAACAACGTGCTTTGAAGTTGATTTATGGTGATTGGGAGGAGGCGTATGAGCGTTTGCCGACCATGTTGAACGCAATGAAAGCGGCCAATGCAGGAATGCAGTATGAGTACGTGCCTAAGCCCGATGTATGGGTTAATGGAAGACAGATTTTTTTTCGAGCATTCTGGTGCTTTGGTCAGTGTGTCGAGGCTTTCAAACATTGTAGGCCTGTTCTGTCAATTGATGGGATGTTCCTGTTGGGCAAGTATGAGGGAACGTTGTTGATTTCTATTGGCTGTGATGCGGATAACTCGCTTGTGCCGTTGGCTTTTGCTTTGGTGGAGAAGGAGGACAAATCTAGCTGGGCTTGGTTTCTACGGCTTGTACGGATCCATGTGGTTGGCCCGGGGAGGGTGGTATGTGTGTTGTCTGGCAGGCACGCTGGGATCTTGAGCGCCGTTAAGGAAGTGATACCAGGACATTTACCTGTACATCATCGTTGGTGCACAAGGCACCTTGCAGAGAACTTGTTCAAAAAAGATGGGGTGAAGGCCAACTTTGCACTTTTCGAGGAGGTATGTCGCTAGAGGGAGGTAAAGCTGTTTGATGAGAAGTTAGAGGAGTTGAAAACGAAAACTAATGCCGAGGGTCGTGATTGGATAAGGGGTTTAATGAGGGATGTGCACAAATGGTCAAGGGCTCATGACCCATTGGGAAGGAGGTATGGGTTCATGACTAGCAACATGGCAGAATGCTTCAACGGGCTGCTTAAGGGGGCACATGGATTGCCAGTTACCGCAATTGCGGCGTTCACTTTCTACAAGTGTGTTGCATGGTTTGTCAACCAGCACCGGGAAGCCTTAGACATGTTAAAGGCACATGCACGTTGGCCACCTCGTCCTCACGGCTTCATTACCAAAGCGAATATGCAAGCCAATGAACAGGAGTACCACTCTTTTGACCATGTGACGGGCACGTATGAGGTTGTTGAGGGTGGAGGGACAACCGAGAATGGAGAGCTCCGAGAGGCCCGAAAGCATAAGGTCGTGATTACATCCTTCACATGCACATGCGGTGTTCCCGACAAGTTCCATTTTCCATGCTCCCACATGGTGACCGCATGTAGGGCCCGGAATGTCGATGTTGAGACCAAAATCCCGAGACTATTTAGCGTGGATGCGTTGGTGAGGACATGGGCCCCACGGTTCGAGCCATATCGTGATGAAAGCGAGTGGCCACTTTACTCGGGTCCCAGGTACATAGCGGACGCGGGGTTACGTTGGCACAAGAGGGGCAGCAGGAAGCGGTCAAGGTACAAGATGGACATGGATCGGATACCTGGTCGCACCAAGAGGGTTAGGGCAAATCCCTTCGTTGAGGACCCACAGGAGACACTGCGGTATGTGTGGTCTAATGGGTCACAATTCATGGACGTGTCAACGTCGTTCCACTTAGGTTAGCAGCGTTAGGTCTAGAGAGCATAATTTTTAGATATTTTGTTATTTTTATCATTAACGTAATTTTGAATGCACAGGATGGCGAGCTATCGGCTGGTGGACGAGTTCTACGACAGAGAGCACCGCGGCAAGCTCACGATGATTCCTATACTGCGTCCTCCAACCCATGATGATGAGAGTTGTGTGTATGTGTATGTGTATTTTATATATGTGCATGACGATGTATGTGTGCATATATGTATGTGTATGTGTATTTTATATGTGTATGTGTGCATATATGTATGTATGTATGATTTGAGATATATATATGTAAAATGTATGCATCTAGACTTTATTGAGAGTTATGCGTATGTGTTTTATATGTGAATGTATGTATATGTGTGCATGTGTTTTGTATATGCAGAAACAGACAGCTCTTTGTTGTTTTTTCTGTAGGTTTGCGTAGAACGGCGCCAAACACTCTGGCGCCAAGGTATTGAACAACGGTGCCAGGACCTTTGGCGCCAGCATGTGGCGCCAAAGTTTTGTGCGCCGTATTTCAATATCTCGGCGCCAGAGTGTTTGGCGCCGTGCTACTTATATATGGCGCCAGGGTGTTTGGCGCCGTGATTACTGCACTTGCTTTAAAAGTGCAAGCTCGGCCTAGTTGTTTCGTTCCATCCGCACAAACAATACTAATTGACATTCACCAAATGAATAAGCACAGCCCAAAATAACATACTGAGTGCATACGTCCACATACATACATAGTTTATAAATTTTCAGAAAATACATACGTCCGCATACATCAAACATTAAATATACATAGCAATAACCTACTGAGTGCATCGAGGCCACTTCCCCTTCCTCTGAGCATCAGGGTATTGCTCAAGGGCTGCCTTGGCACGCCGCGCTCTCTCTAGCTTCTTCTGCCTTTCTCCCTTGAGCTTTGCCGCGGCCCTCCTACGCTCCTCCTCACGGTGTTCCCTCGCGGCCTCCTCCTGTTTCTTCTCCCTTTCCCACCTCTCCTTTCGTTCTTCATCCCACTTCTTATTGGCGTCAAGATATTTTTTGTCATCCTCAGCGATCGCAGTGTCGATCCACTGCTCAAAATCACAAAGCGGTGGAGGCTCCTGTAAATGTACGCATTCGTTAAACCAACAGAATTAATACCAATTCGATGAATCGACAATACAACATACCATCTTGCCGAGGACAACGGCTGCACGTGGCGGATCGAACGCCCAGTTGGCGCACATCCAGTACCTCTGCCTATATGTATCTGGATCATCCGACCTTTCCACTTTGCAAGGATCACTGTAATAACACATCGGCACGGGAACACCGGATGGAGGTGGCAAACGAGTGAAGCCCATGACAACCTAAAATGCGAAATGAATAAGATTTATAATTTTTCTCGTTTCTAACCGTAGGTTAGCTAGTTACCCAAATCAAACCCTAATCCAACTAATTTCAACCTAAAATAGGATCTATACACATTATTACTAATACATTACGCATATCTATTGCGAATCGAACCTAAAACCGAGCCAAATCCAACTAATTTCATCTAGGGTTTCAAATTTTGCCCTACGAAATGTACCTCAAATAATCCATATCTGCTGCAAAAAATCAAAGGAGGAGAGGGAGCTCACCTTGCTAGCTCGGTTTGGAAGCAAAATCGCGAAAAAAATCGATGGATTGGGGTGGATTTTGAGGGGGGAGAGAGGGGCGGCGGCGGCTGTTCTCTGTGTCGGTCTGTTCAAACAGAGGAGTGGAGTGAGGGGCCGGGGGCTGCGCTCGGTCTTAAGTCCCAGGAAACGGCGCCACGACCGTTAGCGCCGTGTATGGATGGCACGGCGCCATGTGCTTTGGCGCCATGATGTGCCACCGTGGATCCTACGTGTCCACGCACGGCGCCAAAGCATATGGCGCCGTGCCGTGTACCCTGGGCGCCATGTGAGTTGGCGCCGTGCTAGGGGTCCATTTTTGTAAATCTTTTCTCCAGGGGTCCATATGTAAAAAACTTTAAAATTTTGGGCTAAAAAGCAAAAATTTTACGCGGACGAGATGAGATGATCTCGTTGTATTGGGAGGAAGTTTCGCGGCGGCTCCGCGCGGCTCGGGGGGTGGGGCCCGCCCGCGCGGCGCGGCCAGCGCAGCCAAGGCCCAGGGGTGGGAAGAAAGCGATTTTTATGGAGAGTGCCTCTCTTTAGTAGGACCGTAAACGTTCGAGTGAGTTTGGTGTTTCAGGTTTGAACTTAGTAGATATTTGAGTTGAGTTTAAATTGAGATTGAGTTAGGATCTGAGTCTAGATCTAGGCTCAAACTTGGTTCAATCTAAGTTCGAGTAGACTCAAGCTTAACTTGTTGAAGCTCGATAATAATTAAAATAATTTATTATGCACTATTTTTCAATAATATGGAAATTTTGAGTTCGAACTCAGCTCTTGTAAACTCGATAACAGTTAAAATAATTCAAACATATACTACTTTTCACCAAGAGAAAAGCTCGAGTTCAAGTTTGACTCGAGTAAGCTTAGTAAAAATTAATATATATTACTATTTAAGCTCGAATCGAGACTCGCGAACTATTTGAGCTCGGTTCGGTGAAGCTCGCGAGCTCGAAATCAAACTCAAGTTCGGCTCATTCAAAGTTCGAGCCGAACTTGAATCGAGCTTAAAACATGTCGAACTTAAGTAGCTCGTGAGTTTTGAGCTTTTTTTTATAGCCTTACCTGCGAGGCTTCCTCTTCGGATACTGCCACGTAATCCTTTAGGGCTATAAAGCAGTATCTGGGATAGAGTTTTATGTGAGAGCTTATCACATGCACCGATTATCCATGGTGGAAATGGGATTGTGGTCTCCGATCGGTTTTTATTTTCAATGTCCATCTACCCATCTTTTCTACGGCGGTTTAGGCCTTATCACATGATTGAGGGCCTGTTCTTTTCGACCGAAGCTAGAGGCTTTTGGTTTTTGCTATAGTATCTAACTTTCAAACGGGGTATTTTCTTAAGACGGGATCTACAAGTTAATTGTAGTACACGTTAAAAGCCTAACATCTGTATTAACCAAAATCGCAAGCGAGTATCTATCTTTCCGTAATCTCTGTCGTAAACAGGTAAAATTCAAAAATTTCAGCCAAAAGCCGCAGCCGAACCAAACGGGCCCTGAGTCTAAAATAAAGCATCTATTGTTAGGTTACGGCTCGTTTATTTTGACTTTAGCGTCTATCTTTTAGTTTTTATAAGTTTTAATAATTACGTTAGCTTTTTAATTTTATTTTTTTAATTTTTGGTTTTTCTTCTTTGTTTTTTGTATTGTTCGTGAAGATATAATAATATTTTTATTTTTTAATTGAATGATTAAGAAAAAGTTAACAATAGCTACAGTTGCTAAAACTAGAGTAAATAATGGGTTTTAATTGATGGTAAAATACTCCATGACTTGATAAAACTAGGAGCAAATAATGGGTTTTAAGGTCCCAAAACGGAAGATGACACTCCTTAAACATGTCAAAAGTTTACGAAGGTCAGAAGCGCCGTACTCCCCGTCAGAGGTCCTACCCGACAAGGCAGGCGAGGGGGTAATGGCGATGCACGTGCCGGGGTCGGCCGACTGCGCGCGCCCGTCCCCGCGCGTTTCGGCGCCGAAGTTGCTGACTTCTCGCGACCGCGCCCTACGTCGTCTTCCCCAGGCGCGGGACGCCCCCACCGTACGGGAGTAACGCGGCGGCCCCTGGGCGCTGGAGCCAGGCCCCGTCCCGTCCGTCCGGGTGTCGATGCATGCACCTGCTGTCCGCCCGGCCCATTTCACGTGGCTGGGGATCGTAGGCAGCGGCGATGCCGCCTGCACCCGCACGCATCTCGGTTGCCGGCACGTAACTAGTATGGCTTTTATGGATGATTTTTTTAGTTTTCGCTCGTAAGTAGCAATAGTTTATAAAGAAGTTTATAAAAAAGTAATTATATATAATTTTAGTCAATATAAATAAAATCACTGTAGTATGTACTATAATCGACAAGCTGATTTTTCATGAAAAGACAATTCATTTAAAAGTTAGGTACTATAAAAAAAACTATTTACGATAAAAAAACGGTTTAGAAGTCAAAGCGAACACCCTCTTTGTCCATGTGTTAACGTTTCCTACGGAGAGTCGCATTCTAGAAATCTGAAGTATATTACGATTATATTATTTTTAGCTTTTTAAACCGTTTTTGATTTTTAGTTTTTCTTAGCAAATATTATTTATTAAAGCAATAAGTTATAGTTAAAAGGAAAAAGTCATAGTCTAAAATAATAGACCGTGAGTATGGCATGCACATCATGTACCTTGGTGCATGAAAGGGGCATCAACGGCAAGCCCTTGCAGGTTCTTAGATCAAAATCCGATGCTCCAGAACACAGCACACGGGAAATTCAATTCCTTTTAATATCTAACTTCTCCCTCGATCCCTCGTGCCACGCCTCCTCCTCCTCGGTGCCATAGTCGAAGTGAGCCGTGGTCAAAGAGAGAAGTGGTCAACATCGAAGGGTCGTGGTCGAAAGGGACAGAGGTTGAAGGGGCAGTGGTCGAAGTCGAAGGGGGCAGTGGTCGAAGTTAAAGGGGGCAGTGGTCGAAATCGGGGCCGTGGTCGAAGTCGGGGCCAAGCAGGCTGGCACCGACAGTCGGGTGGCAAGGCACAAGCGCACCGGAGCCCTGCCAACTTACGACCACTAGCGATGGTTGACCGCTCCGACCTATGATCATGCACGATAGTCGACGGCTTCTAACTTATGACCACGAGTTACGACCACGAGGTATGATTGACGGCTTCTAATTTACGACCATGAGCACTGGTCGATGTGTTTCGACTTAAGACCACGAGGTGTGGTCAATGTGTTCCGACTTACGACTACAAACGCTGGTCGATGTGTTCCAACTTACGACTACGAGGTATCCTTGATGGCTTCCGACTTACGACCACGAACAATGGTCGTCGGCTTCTGATGTACGACCATGAGTCATTGTCAAAGGCTCCCAATTTAGAACCATGATCGATCGTCGACCGCTGCCAACTTACGACCATCCGCGATGGTCGACCGCTCCCAACCTACTATCACGTGCGATGGTTGACAACTTTCGACTTATGACGGCGAGGTGTGCTCGAAGGCTCCTGACCTACGACCACATGGTGTGGTCGATGTCTTTTGACTTATGACCACGAGGTGTGATCGACGGATTCTGACTTACTTGACGGATTTAAAAACTTTTAAACATGTTTGTATGCATATTATAAAAAAATTTACCACCCGTGAGTTTTAAAACATGTAGTATGATAAATTTTAAAAATCCATAGCAACGTACAGGCATTCAAATAGTTATAGTTAAAACACAACTGAAGTCATAGCTAATTGCCACTAACCATCACTAATTACCGCTAATGGTAGCAACCGAGATGAGGGAGCACGGCGCCACACCACGCTTAGGCTATGTGCGCCATCATCTAATGGCATTTAAAAAAAAAGAAATGTTACGAGTCTTTCAATAGGACTGGCAGGTTGAAATTAAAATAAAGATAACAACAGTTGTTTTTACAAATAACACGTATCTGCAGGGAATTTTTTTTTAAAATAATCTATATTTTATTAGAAATAACATAAATATACCCTCGCTATCATATTTTACAGAAATGGCTTCCAGTCGGAGAACCGTTGGGTGACTGGAACCTATCGCCCAACGGACGTGCGACGTGTAAGCAATCCGTGGGCCGTTGGGCGACATAATTACAGTAACCGAACTGTCAGGCAACTTCTTCCAGTCACCCAGCGGTTAGGCAATTGTAATTCTAGTCGCCCAACCCTTCAACAACTGGAGGTGCATATCAGTCGCGCGGCTGAGCCCCCGAAGCATCGACATCGCGTGGTGAACAAAAAGCAGATAGGCAATAAAGAAGAGAAGAGGATAGGAAAGAAAAAAGAGAGGAGAGGAGAGGAGAGGAGAGGGAGAAGTTTTTTTTTGTAAATAATCCATATTTTATTAGAAATAACAGAAGTATACTTGCGGGAAATTTTTTTACAGATATAGCTTCTAGTCGCTGAACTCTTGGGTGACTAGAAGCTATCGCCCAACGAATGCGTGACATGCAAGCTGTCCGTGGGCCGTTGGGGATAGGTTCTAGTCGCCGAGCCATTAGGCGATTGGAGCTTGTCGCCTAACGGATGGGTCACTACATTTGTAGTCGCTCGGCTGTTCACCAACTGCAAAGGAGCCTTTCTTGAGGTAGCTGGGAGGCAATGTCGGTTGATTCATTTGTGATTTTTGTAGATTATGAATGGTAGATAATCTATTAAATTCACAATAACAGTTTGTGATCGTCGTATGTTATTGTAGTGCAAGAAATTTTGTGAAATTTTGTTGGGAATGATTGAAATAACAACGATTGGTAAGTACGAAGGCAAGTGATATTGTGATGTAACTGGGAATTCATACACGGAGGAGAACTTGTTTGTTAATGTTGTTGAATGATTTACTACGTGAATAATTGAAGGCGAAAAGATGAGGAAATACGCTTGTCCGAATTAAAATATACTTCATATTAAAGTTGGGAGTAACACGACACGTAGGGTTTGGTTATATGCGTAAGAAATACTTCATACATGATTCAACAAACCGAAATGCTCCTACGATACATATGCACGTTTTTGGAATGGAACTAAATTCGACCTTCAGGGGACTAGTTATTGCAGGACGGCCTAACCTACTGCGTGGATCGTGGCCATTTTCCCTTCCTTGCGAGCTCGGCGTTGAACTCCTTGGCGGCCTCTTTTGCCTTGGCCACCCTTTCCCTCTTTTTCTCTCGCTCCCTCTCACAAGCCTCGTGCTATCTACACGTGCACGCCTCGAGATGAGCTTTCATCTCCCGATGTATATGCTCGGTTTGCTCGTCATTGCAGCGTTCCTCCTCTCAGATCTCGCAGGCCCTTTTGGCATCCCACTCCTCGAAGTTGAGAGCCCACTGGTCATGTGGGTGGATCTCTAGGTCAGTCCACTTGCGGTAGCCACATAGCGGTTCTGAGGACTACAGTTAATTGGGAGAGGTTGTTAGTGCGTACTTTAAAAGAGAAATAGTAGGGTAACACACTGTAACTAGTCCTTACCAGCTATTGATAGCTGCTTGTGTCCCGATGGCGGTCGGGATAGTCACAAGAGTAGTTTGCGCAACCTCAATAATGCATGCCCAAGCTAAGCCGCTACTTAGACTTGAAAAACTTTCATGTGTGCCTGCACCAACAGAGGAGCGGCGTCTTCTCCCTCGGGCGGGTGTTGCGGCAAACACTCGGTTGGAATGTTCGGGATGGGGTTCTTGCTATAGGGGACATCATTGCGGGGCAGCTGACCTGTTGGCACACTCCACTTGTTCGGCCTGGGCCACAGTAGCTCTTGCTTGTTCGTCACAGGCAGTAGCTGACCTTGCTAGTTCACGGGTCTCCTCTCATTGCTTCATCATCTTATTCCATTGCTTCTTCTACCTCTTGTCCATCCCGACATGATGAAGCAATCTCCAATGTAATGTTGGATTTGGTTGGTAGTGTTCTCTCCCAGATCTCTTCCACCTCCATTTATAAGCCAAAGGGTTGACATGGTGTGTGTTATTTCATATGAGTAGGCTACGAGGCAGAGTGTTGCCTTATCTTTCGGAAAAGTTGTTGGCGGAAAGTTGACCAGTCTGGTCTTCTCACGGGCCAGCTGCACCCTTTGGTTTTGTCGCTGCGCAAAGCTGGCCCGTGTAGTCTTATTGTTGCACAAAGCTACCCTATGTGGTCTTTTCGCTGCATAAAGCTGCCCCGTTTGATGTAGTCACTGCGCAAAGTTGCCCCATTTGGTGTTGTCACTATGCAAAGCTGGTTTGTGTGATCTTGTCCCTACGCAAAGCTACCCCGTGTGGTTTTGTCGTTATGCAAAGCTACCCCATATGGTCTTGTTGCTACACAAAGTTGCCTCGTCTAGTTCAGTCACTATGCAAAGCTGCTCCGTCTGGTCTTCTCACTACACAAAGTTGCCCCGTCTAGTGTAGTCACTACGCAAGCTGGCCTTGTGGTCTTGTCGCTGCACAAAGCTACCTTGTGTGGTCTTGTCGCTACGGCTGGTCAGTCTGGTCTTCTCACTGCACAAAACTGCACCTTTTGGTTTTGCCGCCGTGCAAGGTTGGCTCGTGTGGTCTTGTCACTATGCAAAACTGCCTCGTGTGGTCTTCTCGCTGCATAAAGCTGCCCTGTGTGGTCTTGTCGGTGCACAAAGCTACCCCGTCTAGTGTAGTTACTACGCAAAGGTTGCACATGACACGGTTTATCATAAAGCACACTGCGACACCCCACGGGCTATAAAATACATGCCCAACCCCTTGATAGTAGGAAGAACTACCTTCTTCTTCCTAGAGTAAGATACCATGGTAGATACCGAGGGGTCAGTCGAACAAAGATCATCAAGTGGAGACCTTCCACTCAAAATGAGGGAGGACTTCCGTGTTAAATACCACTTATTGCCAAACAAGCGTGCTCAGCCAGTGTGGTCGTAATGCAGACACATGGAGGACGTGGTCATGCAGGCGGTGGAAGGCCATTTGGATGGCGGACGACGTTTCTTCCGATGCCCACACTCTAGGGTACAATTAGGTAATCATCTACTTTGTAGTACTGCTAATAGAGTTTTGATATTAATCTTCCTTTCTAGCAGATGGCCAAATGCGACTTCGTGCAATGGATTGATCCTCCCCATGAATGGTACATTGTGAGGTATGTGGATATGTTGTGGGAGCGAATCCTTGTTGGAGGTGCAGATTGAAAGTCTCAAAGACATAACGATGACCTTTGTCAGCAAATGCAGTGCGAGAGGGGCAACAAGGAGGTCATCAACATAGAAAGTTTGTACGATCTGACATACTGTTGCATGAACCCTAACTGTATATGTGCTTGCCACTACAACGACGGCCAGCTACGCCCAAGGCAGCCCCCTCTGCAACACTCTATGTGGATAGTGCAGGGCTCATTCTACCAGTAGGCACGCACGGATAAGATTGCACCATAGTACTATCCCCTGTTGTCTGTGGTATTGTTCAATGTTGTAAAGCATGTAATCGAATGGTTTACACATCAGTGCGGTTGCCATTAATTGAGTGGTAAGGGCGCGGACATATATCGAACAAACGAACATCGTAAAGAGAAGTACAACTAAGATTGCAATAATATTGCAAGCATTACTTACTAAATAAGAAATGTAAGTAGTACATGAACAATAAATGTACAACCTGCACTACACCCCTCCAACAGCATCCCTAGCCCCCCTCCGTCGCTACCCTGGCCCCTCCATCTCTGCGTCCACATCCTCCCATACGGACCCGCTTGGCTGTCTTCCTCAGCACCGGGTGTCGGTGCCCGGATAAGGTAAGACAGTTAGGAGACCATCGCACACGTGCCAAAGCTGAAGGAGTGGACTACAGTGCCGCCTGTGTGGCCACCGGTGCACCGCGTTGTGCCCTGGAGAAAACCTCTGGGAGTGTGGCCCTAGGTGCTGAGCCCGTAGCTTGGTCAGCCCAGTCCAAAAAGTACTTGTCTGTGTTGTCCTGCCTTGGAAGACCCCACATTCCTTAGCGGGCGTAAAACCTGCAGTGCAAGTATCGTTAGTTCGTCAGCTAAAGAGATGGGAGAAAACAAAAAAGAGGCAAAGTGTATCCTCGGCTAGCCCCATGGCATGGTCAAAGCCATTTGGAGGGACGCTACCCACACCGCGGAGCCATGTTGGACGGGACAGACTTGATGGACACACTGTGTGTGCACTGGGCGCGGGCGTGCCTCCGTTAGCCTAATGCATGACAACAGGGCGACGACACATGCACCCAAGGCCCAAACACTATGGAAAGCCTACAACACCTCCTCCTGTGTCACCTCCACACAATGGGTGATCCTATCCCCCATAGTGTGAGAGTCCCTTCAAATCACAACACCGACGTCCGCCTACAAGGAAAACACAAAAGGGTGAAACCTATTAGTGGGATTGCCAAAAGTGAACATCTACAAAATTGATGTAACGTACCACGACGAGAGCGTTCCGTGCGAGATACGTAGGGTACGTGTTTGTCAGTGCTGTGACGTGTGTTGTGGGCGGGTGGACGACATGTACTAGCTTGGTACGTGTCTGAGGCTGATACTAGCGTAGTTACTCACCGTACGCGTTGCTGTCGTAGGGGGTGGCCTCCTCCACACAGTCCTGCAACGCGCCCTCCCACTGGACTGTCCACATTTCCATCTTCGCCGTCTAGTCCGTGCCACGTTTGACTCCCTTCCTAGAGTGCCTGTGGGAGCTAGCATTTGGTTAGAAGTCGTCCAACAAATTAGCAGTAAAAGGGGAGTCATGTGAAGTGGTAACTCATGCGTGGACGTGCGTCAGCATAGGTTGCCTGACTAGAACTGGAACGACCTGATGCAGGCCGAACTGGTGCATGACACGATGCACTGCGTTGTCCTCCACACATTGAACATGAGCTTCCACCGCATCAGCCAGAAAGCCCGGTTGCGCCAACACAGCGAGGTCAGCCCATCAGGAGTGTGGCTCTACAGTGCCTCAGGTGAGTATGTCTCCCAGCGCACGTTGTTAGCTGTGAGTCGGTCGAACTGCTCCACGAAGGGTAGATATGCCCGTGTAACATGTATGTGCGTGAATTGTACCAGCAAGGAGCAGTAGCTATTACATACTACGATCCATAATACGAATGAACTAATTGCAAGTCAGACCACTTACTCGTCTACGACACTAGAGAGAACCCATCGTAGGCTAGTCCATGTCAACCCTAAGTACATCTTCGCCCCCAGGAACACGTCATAGGCCGGTCCACATCATCTCATTTGGATGAAAAGGTGATATCATTGAGGTATGCATTCGATATCTTTCTTATAATCCTGTTGCATTTCTCACATTCAAATATATGATTAAATGACAAATCTATATATGAGACTAATATATTTGTGTTGGACCGAAATGGCGACAGAGGGGGGTGAATGTCGACTTGAAAAATTTGTCCCCAAGAAGATATCCACGAAAGGGATTTCTCTCCAGTAGCTACAGAGCTACGAAGAGGGCATCAAATACTCAAGGTAATCTGACCCAATCAACATTGTGTGATCACAATTGACTTCTTTCCAATAGCTATTAGGAGCTATGAACAGAAGATCATATGTGAAGTCAAGTGCTTACTGGAAGAGCATGAAGAACATAGAACCAAGGCGTTAAGAAGGAAAACCTGGAAGGCAAACCCTAAAAACCTAAAAATCGCAGAGCCTGCAAGAGAGGGGGCCGGTCAGACTGCACAGTAGAGGGCGGTCAGACCGCCGTTATAGGGCCGGTCAGACCGCCTCAATACGGCCGGTCAGACCGCCTATGAGGCACCGGTCAGACCGCCAACTAAGGGCCAGTCAGACCGCCCCTCGATTTTCACACCAAACAGCAGAGTGCAATTTTCAACAGGCAAACCCAAACCTTTTCACAGCAATAAAATTGAGGATTTCCCTCTGGTGTTCTCTGCCCAGAATTGCATGACTATGTTCTAAATAGCCAGAGGAGCCTAGAGGACCAAGAAATTCACCATAAAACAGAGGGAATTGAGATTTGGGGCAAAAACTGAAAATTACAGAGAGCAGCTACGAAAACTCAAATTTCCATTTAATCTCTGTTGGATCGATAACGGCGACAGAGGGGGGTGAATGTCGCTTACAAAATAAATCGCCCCCAAGTATTCTCCCGAAAAATTCAGCTCAAATGACAAAAGACTTGGAGAAGAAACATCGGCAAAGAACTGAAATTGACACCGCAAAGAAACTGTAGAGAATGTTGTCATGGCAAAGGATAGCTGTCGAAATCCTTGTCACGACAAAGAGGAAATGCTGCCATGGCAAAGACTTCCTGCCAGCCGAAAACTTGTTTTCTGCAACAAATACCAGGACAAAATAGTAGCAAAAAGGAGTATTTTTCTGCAGTCCAAACAGCTGCAAAGGAGACAAAAACTGCTGCAAAAGAAAAGGACAAACCTGAAAACAAAGCTGCCCAAAAGAACTCTTTGTTGCCAACAACTAAAGGCAAGAGGAGTACTAGACCTGCTGCCAAAAGGAAGACATTGCTTGGCCAAACACTACCAAAAAAAAAGAAGAAAAATCATACTGCTAGCATGGCAAGAACAAGACTAGGCAAGAGGGAGTATTCGGCTGCAAGAACAAAGAATTCGGCAAGCATAGACAAGGGAGTTAGTAGCAGCTGCAGAAGAACTGATGAAACTGTTGCCACGGCAGAGATAAAACAGCAAACTGCTGCCACGAAAGAGATAAAACAGCAAACTGCTGCCACGGCAAGAAATAAAACAGCAAACTGCTGCCACGGCAAGAAATAAACAACAAAACTAAAAATAAGCACTAACAGAGAAGCTAATGGCAGACCAAAAGAGAAATCAAGCAAGGCTCAAAAGACTACTCAATGGCTTCTCAAACACATAATTTCTTCGATTGAGACAAAGAGAGATGAATGATTAAATATGTGTTTTACAACACTCTCATTCTTATCCTCTCATTTCATGCTCATTTCATTGCATGGAGAGATCCAAATAAAACCCTAACTCTTACACCCACTCTTTCAATTTCAGCACAACCTCTCCCTCTCCTTTTACAGCCTCCCACTAATGGGTTTGCACATGCTTTACCCATTAGGTCACCACTTACTCGATGCTTTATCCAAACCCGCTTCCTTTAGTGCAGCTTTGCATTTTTACCAAATCGCCCCTCGTGCACCTTCCAGGAAGCTTCCTCCTTTCTTGCCTTGCAAGCCTCGCAGCCACCTCGAGCCCTCGCCGTCTTCGACACCTCCCGACCGTTCTGACCTCAGCGCCACCTGCGTCTAGTCCGGTCCACCGTGTCTCGCCACGACTCCGCCTCGATGTCCTGCAGCCAACACAGACAAAAAACACATCAAAAAGCACCGCTCGATACATTTAAGCATAAATGCATTAATGAAATAGCCCAAACCTGACAAGTCGACATAATATGCAATCTAAACCCTTTGACCAGGTTTGACCAAGTCCGACCGAGTCCTTTGCACCACGCAACGACATGGTCCGAACCAACCAAATCAAACTAGACTTCCCTAAACCGATGTCAATTACTCATCACACACATGGGATGACCTCCACATGGTCTCTCAATCTCCCCCTTGATGAGTATATTGACAAACCCCGAAAAAGCACAAAGTTGAGTTTGAAATGCAAGAAAGAAGTCAAACATGGTCCAAAGGAAAGAGAAGTGAAGCAGCTAATGACCATGTCGACACAAGGAGCAAAAGAAGGAGCAAGTTTTCCCCAAAGCTCTCAATATGACTTTTTCTACCACTATTCTCCCCCTTTTGGCAATAAACACATCAAGGATGCTAGGAAGAGACAAGTCATAACAAGGATGAAATGGATGAAGTTTGATTATTCTAAGCATTTAGAGCCATGAGAATTATCCAAAATGACCATAATGTATTATACCAAGCCATAACTCAATAAAAGGCTATCTAGATCATGACAAGATATGTATAACCCAGTTAGAACACATAGATGACGATCTGAAATGTAGTGCATTTTGTGAGCATGTCAAGTCATCAATAAGCCAAGTCTAGCTAGAGATATCCAAGAATGATGCAGGCCATGCCAATAAGCTAAGCGGAACCAAGAAGCTAGTATGGAGTCCAAAAAGAGTGCTATATGCTCAAGAATGAAACATTGGTTCAAGTACTTGGTTCTTTTTGTAGCTTAAGCAGATTGAGCACAAATGACATAGTTTCTTTTTGAAACTTATGGTCGTTTCCAACCAATATTTTTATCATGTGCTAGATCTCAAGCCTTATGCGACCACTCCAAGCAAGAAGCTTAATAAGATAGTCTGGGTCATCCAAAACTCCCCCTGAGTTCATGCCTAGTGCAATGGCAAGCCGTCTCATTAGAAAGAATTGGTAAGATCAGTTTTTTTGCACAAAAGAGATCCTTTTGCTTTTTAAACATGTTGTACTAACTCATGTTGCATCAAGAGACTAAAATAGCTCAATCTAAGGCTCAACAAAGATTCAAGACTCAACTCAGCCTATTTGACATGACATGAATCATACAAGGATAACTAAAGAAAGACTAGTCTCGAATGCTACTATGACAAGTTTTAATTCAAGTTGAGCAATTTTTTAATGCGCTTATCATGGCAAAAGCTGGTCTACATATATGAAGTCATGATAAATCTAGCAAATAAGCACAAGTCATGGCAAGGTGTAAAGTGTTGTAAACATGTCATACCAGGATAATAATCAAGGCTCAATGAAGGTATTTACAATGCAGAATGACATGCAAGAAATCCAGCTCCCCCTCAACATGTGATGCAACTTTTAGTTCAAGTTGAGTTATGTCAATATTAAGCTCCAGAAGCTCCCAAATGAACTCCCCCTGAACCAAAGCAATAAAAACGGGAAGCAGGCAAAGAAAATCCAAAAGGGCAGTCCTTAAAGCATAGATAAGATACAGAGGATACTATGGCTCAAACTGACTCTCATCTACCCCATATGACACTAGGACTATCAACTGATCTACTAACACGCTAAGGAGCAAACACGTACCCTGTCTACCCGAGAGTGACCCAACCCTCGCTAGAACCTATAAGTAGTGAGTGAGCTCAACATATGAGAAGTGAAACAGCTAATAAGCAGCGCCCGAGAATCACAAGATGAGAGAAGGAAATCTAAGCAACTAGGCGAGAGAAACACTCTAACCTATGCTAGAAGGACTAAAACCCAATGCACCCCAAAATGCAATGCAACAAACAGGAGTAAGAGCATAATTAACAGGATATAACATGAAGCACAAAACTCCCCCTCACAACAGTCCATAAGGACAGACCACCCCAAGCTGTCCCCGCAGAGCTGAAAACTTAGAGCTATCCAAAGGCTTGGTAAAGATATTAGCCAACTGGTGGTTACTTTCCACAAACTGGAGCACTATGTCACCCTTCTCCACATGATCTCGAAGGAAGTGATAGCGAATATCGATATGCTTGGTCCGATAGTGCTGCACTGGGTTCTTAGCAATGTTAATCGCAGAAGTGTTATCACAAAAGAGTGGAACACTATCTATGACTAACCCAAAGTCCCGCAGGGTCGAAGCCATCCAAAGTACCTGGCTACAGCAACTGGCTGCAGCAACGTACTCAGCCTCTACGGTGGACTGTGCAACACCGGACTGCTTCCTCGAGGACCAGGAAACAAGAGAAGTGCCAATAAATTGGCAGGTGCTAGAGGTGCTCTTCCTATCTATCATACAGCCGGCAAAGTCTGCGTCCGAGTAGGCTCTCAAGGAAAGACAGGAAGAGGAAGAGTACCAGATACCATAGTCAATGGTAGCTCGAAGGTACCGAAGAATGCACTTCACCGCCTGGCGGTGAGAGACGCGAGGAGAAGCCTGAAACCGAGCACAAAGACACACGGAGAAGTGTATGTCCGGTCTCAAGGCGGTGAGGTACAAGAGGGAGCCAATCATGCTGCGATACTCCTTCTGATCAACTGGCTCGCCATCCTCATTTGGGTCGAGTGAAGCTGATGTAGCCATCGGAGTAGACACCAGCTTACCATCACTCATATCGAAGTGCTTCAGGAGGTCTCGAGTATACTTGCCCTGATGCAAGAAAGTACCCTCTCGAGTCTGCTTAATTTGGAAGCCAAGGAAGAAGCTTAACTCGCCCATCATGCTCATCTCAAATTCCGAGCTCATGACATCGGAAAACTGGGAAACAAGAGCATGCGAGGAGCCGCCAAAGATGATATCATCCACATAAATCTGGACGAGCAGAAGATCAGTGCCATGCCGGCGGATGAACAAGGTCTTGTCTACTTTACCCATCTCAAAACCATGACTCAACAAGTAGGACTTAAGCATCTCATACCAAGCTCTAAGGGCCTGCTTAAGTCCATACAGCGCTTTGGAAAGCTTGAAGACATGGTTTGGATATTTGGGGTTCTCGAAACCTGGAGGCTGTCTCACATATACTTCTTCCTCAATAAAGCCATTGAGGAAGGCACTCTTGACATCCATCTGGTAAAGTTTGAAACATTTAGAAGCCGCGAAGGCAAGTAGGATTCTAATGGCCTCAAGTCTAGCTACAGGGGCAAAGGTCTCCTCGAAATCTAGACCCTCAACCTGGGAGAACCCCTGAGCTACCAGTCTAGCCTTGTTTCGAATAACCACACCATCCTCACTCTGCTTGTTCTTGAACACCCACTTAGTCCCAATGACATTGTGACTTCGTGGGGGCTCAACAAGCGACCAGACCTTGTTTCTCTCGCAGTTCTCTAACTCCTCATGCATGGCATTGACCCAAGACTCATCAGAAAGAGCATGACAGATGTCTTTGGGCTCGAAGGAGGCAACAAAGGCAGAATGGAGACAGAAATGTGACATGCCAGACTTTGAACGAGTGACTCGCTCAAAGAGGTCTCCAATAATCTGCTCGGAAGGATGAGCTTTCTGGATATGTCTAGGAGGTCCAGGATGAGATGAAGAAGTGGCATCTACCTCATGAGCAGAAGAGGTAGGAACAGAGCCACTAGCTCTAGAAGAGGCGGAAAGCAAAGGCTGATCGCCTCGAGGTGCGGTGGAAGAAGGCACCTCAAGGGGTGGATGAGGGACTGGATCGGGTAGACAACCCTCATCTCCATCATCCTCACCATCTACAAAGATGGGCTCAGACTGTTCTAAAGAACCTGAGATATTGGGCCTAGTCCCCGGACTGTCCTCGTCAAAGGTCACCTCACAGGTCTCTACCATTTTGCTAGACTTCCAGTTCCAAACCCGATAAGCCCGCGAAGAAGTCGAGTAACCTAGAAAGATCCCATCACAAGAACGTGACTCGAACTTGTCTAGGTTCCCGGACTTCAGAATAAAACACTTGCAACCAAACACACGAAAATGAGATACACTGGGCTTTCGCCCGTATCTCAGCTCATAAGAAGTGCGGTGCAAGTGTGCCCTTAGAAAAACTCGATTTGAAACATGGCACGCGGTGGCTATAGCCTCAGCCCAAAACTTCCGCGGTGTAGAGTACTCATCAAGCATTGTCCTGGCCATCTCGACCAAGGTACGGTTCTTTCTCTCCACGACGCCATTTTGCTGTGGGACGTGCGGAGAGGAGAACTGATGCTCTACACCTGTCTCATCGCAGAACCTCTCAAAGTAGGAATTCTTGAACTCCGTGCCATTGTCACTACGGATCGCTCGTAAGGCACCCAGAAGCTCAACAGAAAGCCTACTGAAAAGACCTCAGAAATGTGTAAATGTCTCATCCTTCGAGGCTAAGAAAAACACCGAAGAGTACCTCGAGAAGTCATCGACCACGATAAGAACATACCACTTCCCTTCTGCTGACTGCACTCGAGCTGGTCCAATTGTGTCCATGTGGAGCAGCTATCCTGGTGCATCGGTCATAGTAACTATGACCGAAGGGTGAGAAGCGGCAACCATCTTGCCGTGCCGGCAAGGAGCACAAACTAGATCTTTGACCATCTTGAGTTTCGGCAGACCACGAATGAGGTTGTGGCCGCTAACTCAGGTCAAATGGTCAAATCCAATATGACCAAGTCTCCTATGCCAGAAGGAAAGGTCGTGGGACTCAGAAGAAACTAAACACCTGAAAGGATCACCAGAAGACTCAGAAAAAACAGCACGAAAGATCCTCCCAAAACGAGAAATCCCGCAAACCAAACTACCCGAAGAATCAAGAATTTTACAAGCGTTTTTCTTAAAGCTCACCTCGAAACCGTCATCGGTAAGCTGAGAAACAGAAAGCAAATTATACTGCAGCTTACTAATCAAAGCAACATCTTTCAAAATGAAAGAATCATTAACGCGCACTGTACCTTTGGCGATGACGCGCCCAGATGAAGCGTCTCCGAAGGTGATCGTCTCATCACCTGGAGCGCGGGCTAGGGAAGAAAACCAACGAGAGTCTCCGGTCATGTGTCGTGAACACCAGGAGTCTACGAGCCAAACCTTTCCCTTCCCTGCCCGGCGAACCTGAGTCAAACAGAGAGTAAAGTCTCAGTACTGGGGTAAATCAAGAGTGATTTTGGCACCCAATACTGAGTAACACGTGGAGCAGATGAAGTAGCCACACACGACTAACCTCTATCTACCCTACGCTCTCTGTCACTCAAAGAAGCAGAAGGTCTGTGAGCAGACCTGAAGCTGTTGCTGGGTCCGACTGCTACGAAAGAGCGAGTCGGAGCACCGGCAACAGGCTGATCACGCCGCGGGTATCCATCTCGATGGGGGAAACGAGATCTACCCTCAGAACGCCAGAAGTCACGACCAAAGAGAGCATGAGGATGAAAACCAGAAAACTTGGAAAAACTAAGTCCTCGATGCTGCCCAAATCCATCAGAAGCACCTAAAGCAAACTTAGACCTCGTGTTGATCCTAGGTGCACTCAAGGTCTGGGGCTGACCCTGAATACGCCTAAGAGCTGCAACACAGTCTCTACGCGCAATCTTGGCGCGCCTGAAGCATCGCTCGATCAAGTGTCCATCCTTCTGACAGAAGGTGCAATGATACTTCTCCTTCTGAGAGGTAGAAATAGCATGATGAGGCTTCGCCTTCTGAGAGGCCGAAGCAGCAGGTGGAATACCTTGCTGTCAGAAATCCCTTGGACAAAGCCCGCTAACTTGAATTGAACTTTCTCAGTTCTGGGCTCGACCTCGATCACACCTGCGGCTATGGGTCTAAGCACGACAGGTGGATGCTTCCTCATGTCCTCATAGAAATCATATCCTAGACCCTGATTGAATCTGCAAATCTTGGATTGGTCTAGAATAAGATTTAGCTTCTTCTTGCCTCCTACAAACCTCCCGAGAGTGTTCATAAGATACTGACACTCCCGAAAGAGAGGTGCAAGAAGAGTAGGGGAAGAAGAGACAGCAGGAGGTAAGGGAGCAGAAGAAGAACCACTACAAAAAATCTGGGCTTTTATAACAAAATGAAAGTGTCATGGAAAGTACAGAATTTGTCACAAAATGAATGGTATGATGAAAAACCACCGTCATGAAGGTCGTCATATAACGACCGTCACAAAATGTACCTTGTGACGAAAATATGGAAAACCGTCACAAAATGTGATGACCTTTTGTGACGGTTTTGTTGTGTCGTCATATATTGTTGTCATTTAATGACGACTGTGACTGTCACATATTGGTTGGTGAACTCGTCACCTAATACGGCAACCGTCATAAATTGTGTCCTGGGAACCCTGATTTAGACAACTTATTGTGACGATACGGTAGCGTCATATATAATTATGCAGATTTTGTGACATTTTCATTTTGTCTTGTTATGTAAGGTAGTTAGAGACATCTTGAGACGACTCTAGGTCGTCATAAATTTTCCTTTCATTCGATGATGAACGTGGCTCAAATATATGTATCAATTCAATGACCAATGTCAGACAGATCTTTCCAGCATTCTCATCAGAGCTCATAAAGCATACACATTTCAGCCAAGCCATCATCCACATACATTCCAGAGCATAAGACACAGTGCTTGCAGGTTCAAACACATCACACTAGTTCCAGGTTCCATCACACAGGTTCAAACGGTTCCATCACACAGGTTCAAACATACACATAGATGCAAATAAGTTCGACATAGGTTCTGACAACATAGTGCACAAAGTTCCAACAACAGAGAAAGTTTGGTGTTCTAGCAAGGCAGCAAAAGCTTAGGCAAAGGCATCATCAACCGAAACTGCATTCAGACCTACCTCAATCTTTCTGAAGTTTCAGCACAGCTCGCAGCAGTGCATTAGTCTCTTCAAACTTGGTATGCATCCCCTTCACTTCTTCTTGGGTCTGGCGCAGCAAATTTTGGTTTTCTTCAAGTGCTGCTTCGTTGGCTTCAAGTGATGCGTGCTGAGCAAGAAGCTGTGCTTCCAACTGTTCCTGCTTCCTAGCAGCTTGCTCTCTTTCTGCTTGGAGTGTTGCCTCAAACTGAGCTTGCAAGCGTGCTTCTGCGGCTGTCGATGTAGACCGGGCAGTCTTCGACACTCGAGCGACACCAATGTTTGGAAGGAAGGTGGATGAACGGCTGATCTGGCTCACACTGTCAGCAACAATCTTGGAGGGAGACTTTTGTGCTTCTCCTTCTTCTGGTTCTCTTTCCTTCTCTGCAACCATATGTTCCTACATAGAATGAATCCACTTAACAAGGCCATACAACAGTGTTCAACCAGGCATTTACTTGAGTACAGTACATGTATCCAATAATTATGTAACTTACATATATCTCATTTGCAAGAGGAGTACGACCATTTTGCGGACTATTCATACATTCCCCAAAGAAATCAACAGGATCTGGATCCATGTTGTTGTACTTAGGCCTCTGTAGCATGCAAAAAAATTGGATTACAATGATATCCGTGAAGGTAAAGAGAGGGCTGGACAAACATGGGATATAAGATTAGCCATAAATTATTTTTACATGTCAACAGCAAGATGCCAAAATATGTATGCACTACAGATCATACAAGTATCTGCCTCCAGATTTTTTATGCCAACAACAAATGCAATCACTGGCATAGTCAACTAATTACTACTATGATTTGCCAATCAACATTCACATGTATTTGATTCCCAGTTGGCCATCGACATAAAAAAAATTGTGCATCAATGCAACCTGGACAGATCAAGTAAAACAACACAGAAACATGCATCAATGCAACCTGGACAGATCAAGAAAAACAACACAGAAACAACACCTACTACTGATGATGATCATCTCTGATGACATAGCAATTCCTCTTGCAAATTTCAATTTCAGATGGTCTCCATAAAATAATTGGAGCCTAAACACCTATTGATTATAGCTCACTCGGCACAGCGCAAATATTCTGAACATGGGAGCTCATCTCAGAAATCAGAGGGCCAAACTCACAATCGGCTACAAACAGTAAGCCGCCTTTCTAACACTTCAAATATTATGAGAAATCATACAGCACGTGCTAACTTGACACTTCAAAAGCACATGCTAATTGCTATGCTACAAATGTGCCATCTTTCCTGCTAATTATACAAAAGACATACTAACAGGTTGTACTGAACTATGAAGCACACATCTACTGACAGTTTATATGGCTGAACACCATCAATGTCCACATGCTGTTGTTCTTCAGTACTTGTCAGGCTTCACAAGCCTAAGTAATTAATGGCACACATATTGGATCCAAACAAACATCAGGCAATCAGGTTTGTCTCCATAACATTTCACATTTCAGTGCAAGAACTAATTAATGGCACACAATTCCTTATAATTGGAATACACAGAAAGCAATAGTATCCGTACCAGGCTGTATCGATGGGCAATATAGGACCTAGATCCAGTCCTTTGGTGAAGCTGCACTTGGCCTCGGTTTACTTTATTCTTAGCACATTTCTCCTGCACCACAAATGCAATACAGAGGTTTCATTCACATGCACAGTTTGCATTGCATATTAACAAATGCAGATAATGCAGGCATGGACCTGATTCTTTGGGTCACACCAGTACTCAACCAGCTGGATCCATTCATCTTTCTTCATTTTAGGTGGAGGTTTTTTGGCCAACAGCTGTTCTCTTGTCAGTGAGTCGTCGAAGTACTTCCTTTTAAGGTGATACCTCTGCTGCCTTACTCCCCTCTTAATGATATCAGTGCATGCAGCCTTGCTTGGTCCCTCATTCCTAACATCCACATCCAACCTTGACTGAAGCCACACAAATGAATTATTAGACACAATTTTCACATGGGAGTATTGTAATGCATGAAAATATTTGGAAGAATGAAATAGTTGTCTCACCGCCACTTTCCTAAGCACTTTTGATACTTCTGCCTGCCCCTGCTCATTATCATATTCTTTCCAAGATGTGTAGATAGGCAGGTTGTCTCTAAGGGCAACACCACATTCTGATGCCAGCTTCGCGGCTTGAAGTGGGACCTCACATCTTTTCTTCCCTTCAGTCACCTCGATAGCCAGCTTCTTTCCTCTATTAATCATCTTCTCTAAGCCATGACCCATGGTTTTCTTGCGGACATTCTTTGGGGGCGCTGCATTGGCAAATAATAATAGAAATGTTGTATTATAGCAGTACCAATTGTAGATATTGAATGGAGAAACTAATGCTTGGAAACACATATTGTTTACCTAGAACTGAGTCATGGACTGGTTCTCCTTCAGTTGTATGACCCTCTGAATTAGCAGCATCAAATTGCTCAGCTGACTCATTGATGTCATTGCTTTGCCTAGAGCTTTGTCCACCTGGCGAGTTGTCCGCAGGAACTGTTTGGTTAACACTGTTTGTGGGAGTAGGTTGCTGAGATAGGTTAGCAGTGGGTCTGGTAGGAATAGGCATTGTGTTTGCACTAGGCAAAGACATGGCTGCACTGGCCCTGGTGAATCTAGGAGGACTAGGCACTGTGTTTGTATTAGGGTTGGCTTTCAAATTGTTCCTAGTAGGCAAGTTCTCTCTTGGCCTAGGTGGCGGACGGCCTGCAGTGGTCCTAGTGTTTGCACCAGGCGAAGACATGGCTGCACTGGCCCTGGTGAATCTGGTTGGCGTGCGCGGTGGCTGCTGCTTGGCAGCCGCCATTGTAGCCACCTTTTGCTTCTTCTGTTGAGGGCGAGTTCCTGGAACCATCGGTCTTACCTGGCAAGAGAAACATGCATCTTATAAATTAAGAAGACAACAATAGATTAAATAACTACAATGAAGTATATGTTTCAAATAGACGGATATGTAAACTTGTAAATTGGCCTAATAATCCATCTCACCTCAGTATTGACCTCAGTATTGAGGTCATCATCATAATCATCATCACTATCAGATTGGTTATCAATGTCAGAGGATGGATCATATTCAATGTCAGATTCTGGTTTGTCAGACACTAGTCTCTTCCCTTTGCCCTCTTTCCCTTTTGAAAAAACATCCCTAATAGTCTGTGCTAACACTGGAATACACAAAGACTTAAAAACATCCTGAACCTTCTTAACGTTCTCGTCCCTCTCCTGCTCATACTTGTTTTTTTGGCATTTCTTCTAATACTTATTACGATGAAATGCAGAAAGAGCAGAAACTGGATTCAGTTTCTATAAAAAAGTTGAAGAAAGAACTAACAGATCAGTAGAGAAATTGTAAACAAAATAAAGGAGCAGTCTAATAGTCAGTCAAAAAGCACTTTCAAATGATGAACTTGATAATGCAACTTATTCTACTAAATGCTAGAAGCAAACCAACATGCTAGAGACAAAGCTAACATCAGTACTCTTCTACAACAAGAAGAAGAGGCAATACATAAGTATTATTCATAAAGGCAATATCTCTACACACCACACCTAAAAAGAAAATACTGAACAATACAATACTTATGCTCATTACACTCTTGATCAAGAACTACCAGCTCCTCATAAGTGAGACAACAGAACATTTCAATGCATTCATTTTGTTTCAGCAGATTCATATGGAACATACTATTTACAAATTGCTAATTGCCATAGCTACAAGGCAAAATCAGAAACTAGAAAGAAAAGAACTGTAATCTCAGCAAAATTCATCATGTTCTAATCTATGCATTCAAAGTCATTAACCTGTGGATAGGAGATCACACGTGACGCGGTTGGCCGGGGACGTAGCAGCTACAGGCGGCGGGATGGGCCGCTCTGGCCTCCGGCGTTGGTGTGGCGGCGGGATGGGCGGATCCGGGCACCGGCGGAGGTGTGGCGGCGGGATGGGCGAGTGGCGGCACTAGGTTGAGGGGAGGGAGGACGAGGCCATGGTCTGCGGGGAGTGGATATTTTTCCCCTTTGTCTGACCGGCCAAGAGGATAAGGCAAGCTGCGGCCGCGAGGGGAATTTTGGCCTTCTAGAGCGGGAGGCGTGGTGGGTCCCATGTGTCGATGAGCGAATCAGCGCGGGAGAGCTGCGAGGTGTAGCTGCTAAATTTTGGTCTGGCGCGGTGGGTCCGCTATGTTAGTGACCGTATTAGTAGTATTAGGAATTCAAATAGATTTCTGTGGTAATAAATGATTTCAACTGAAAAAAATGTCAGAAACAAAGTTGTATAACGCATCGAGATCTACCACTTTGATTTTGGTCATTTTTTCATATGACTTTGTTTGGACAGTTTGAATTTTGAATTTCAAAATATTAGAACTTCGAACAAAATTTTGGGGTACTAAGTAATTTCAAATGAAAAAGTCATGAACATAAAAGTTGCACAACTCATCAATATCTACAACTTTTATTTTGGTCATTTGTTCATCCGACAAAGTGATAGTAACATAGTTCACAAATGTTACATATCTCTCTTATAGTTTCATAAACTATAAGAGAGATACGTGAAATTTGTGAATAAGGTTACTATAACTTTGTCGGATAAACAAATGACCAAAATAAAAGTTGTAGATCTTGATGAGTTCTACAACTTTTATTTTCATGACTTTTTTTGTTGAAATCATTTGGAGTTTCAAAATCTGGTTTAAAGTTGTCATTTTTTTGAAATTCAAATTTTGAATTGTTCAAACTTTGTCACATGAAAAGATGACCAAAATCAAAGCAATAAATTGATAGATCATG
Organism: Dendrocalamus latiflorus; assembly: GCA_017311315.1. Classification (NCBI taxonomy): domain Eukaryota; kingdom Viridiplantae; phylum Streptophyta; class Magnoliopsida; order Poales; family Poaceae; genus Dendrocalamus; species Dendrocalamus latiflorus. The sequence goes on along the minus strand of CM029612.1, from coordinate 28,861,532 downwards.
ATTTTAGAAAATTTTAGAAAAAAAAGCATCACATTTGGAGTTAGTATGTGGGAGAAATACTAGTTACAAGTTTTTGCCATAGATTAAAAAGAGAAATGATGTTTGCACAATGAATTCATTACAAGAGAGGCTAATTAGCATGCAGGGCCCACATGTCATTCAAACGTTGGACCCACATGGCAGTCAAGGCTAATTAGCATGCAGGGCCCACATGTCATTAAAGGGGGGGGGGGTACTTAGCATGCTATGGCTAAGAAGCAGAGGGCACAGGTCGGCCACGCGCGCTCTAGCCGGCCACATCTCGGCCACTCTTGTCGCCGGCCACCCACCTGTAGCCTCGTCCACCCCACCTGCAAGAGCCGTGACGGCGACCCCACCTGCTAGCAGGGGTGGCCGGCGACCCCAGCTGCTGCCTCGCCGGCGACCCCAGCTGCTCCCTCGCCGCCCCCCCACCAGCAGACTCGCCGGCCTCCTGCATCCTCGACGTCCACCACCCCTGCTGGAGCCGCGCCGGCCAGACCAGCTGGTGCCTCGCCGGCCACCCCTGCTGGAGCCTCGCCGGCCACCCCAGCTGCTGCCTCGCCGGCCCCCCACCTGCTGCCTCGCCCCCCCTCCCCCCACCAGCAGCCTCACCGGCCACCCCAGCTGGCAGCTGCTGCCTCGCTGGCCATTGTACAAGCTAGTCAACCATAGCTCTTCCCCTTTAGATTTGTTATTGTAGTGCCTTTAATTGAATTGAAGGATAGAAGCTCGATTTGTAACATTTTGGCACCTAAATTTATCCAGGTCGAGATGGATAGAAGCTGGATTTATAACAGTGCACCATTTAGTGATCCCTATATATATCTGGTGTTGAACAATTCATGGAACATGTCAGAAGTAGATTTAGTGCAGATGAGGAAATCAAGTGCCCATGCCGTCGATGCCTGAACCAAATACAAAAAAGTCAAGATGAGGTAGAGGAGGATATCCACATCAATGGTATTTCTAGGTGCTATACAAGGTGGATTCACCATGGAGAGGGAGATAATGATGTTCAACAAGATGATGGCACACTCGCTGAAGGTCAACTCTACTTAATATTTCGAAGAAGACAAAGGACACAGTCGCTGCTAGACTAGATTTGGAAGACAGAGGTATAAGAAAAGAGCTTCATTTGCTGGAAGAAGCTGGTAATTCGTCCACAAAGCCCAAAGCTTGTTACGTTCTAACGCCAGAAGCAAAGAAGAAGTTCTTGCAGTTTGTTAGCAATGTTAAATTTCCAGATGGCTATGCCTCTAATATATCAAGATGTGTCAATATGGAGGGAGGAACAATGCATGGGCTGAAAACACATGACTGTCATATACTGCTGCAGCGTATTTTACCAGCTGGCCTTCGCGGTTTGGTGCGCAAAGATGTATATGAAGTAATTGCTGAATTGGGTAGGTTTTTTAGACAACTTTGCTCGAAAACTCTAAAGGTTGATGCACTACACCAGATGAAGAAAGATATTGTAATTATCCTTTGCAAACTGGAGAAAATTTATCCTCCTGCATTCTTCGATGTTATGGTTCACCTAGCAGTACACTTACCTGACGAGGCACTCCTTAGGGGACCGGTTCAGTATGGATGGATGTATCCCATTGAGAGAAGATTGGGCACCTTTAAGCGTTTCATCCGCAATAAAGCAAGACTTGAAGGATCTGTTGCGGAGGCATACACTGCCTATGAGTGTATGACCCAATGCTCAACATATTTCAGTGAAATTATTACTAAGTTCACTAGGCCTGAAAGAAACTTAGATGGAGCACAGAACATCTCACCCAATGATTACTCTATTTTTGGTCATGGTATTAACCTGTTGGGTGCTTCAAAACATCATTACCAAGATAATGACTATGACTCCATGGTTTGGTTTGTTCAAAATAATTGCGAAGAGGTTGATGAATACAAAGAGTGAGTAATTGCTGTCATTTCATTTCTGCCAACTTTATTCAATATTAGTGTCACAATAAACTAATTAACTTCTTCCTTTGCAGCATCTATAGGGCAGAATTGGAACAACAACAGGTCAACAATATTGAAAAAAATGATGTCAACACAATTCGCTGCATGGTTCGAGAAACATGTGCGTGCAACTTTTACAACCTGACTGAATCATTTATGATACAATAAATTTTCAAACTCACCAATTCTCTGTGTTTTCCTGCAGATTACCAGATTGAAATACGAAGGCACAACAAATGTTGATGAAGACCTGTACTCACTCGCATGTCGGCCGGATAGGCGTGTGCGATCATACACAGCCTGTATAATCAATGGGGTACGGTACCACACTATGGCTCGTGAGGCACACAGGAAAACACAAAACTCCACCATCAAGACTGCAGGTACTCACAATGATGACACTATTGACTTCTATGGGACAATCACAGACATTATTGAGTTGAATTACACTAAGAACAGCAAAGGAGATAGATCTGTTATCTTATTACGGTGTGAATGGTACAATCTTGAGGGAAGGACATACCAGATGAAAGATGATGGTTACTTCAAGAGCATTAACATCGAAGGCCGATGGTATAAGAATGATCCTTTCATTCTAGCCACAGAAGCTTCACAAGTATTTTTCTTGGAAGATACAAAGTTAGGTCCATGTTGGCGAGTGGTACAAGAATTTGGCCACCGACATATATTTGATGTTGAAGAGTCCGACGGAAAACAACCAATCCATGAACAAGTACAGATGAGATGTCAGGAGGCATACCAAGAGGACAATACTTCGTCAGAAGATTGTACAGTGGGAGACATTTATCCTAATATGGATTTGTTGCACATGGATAATCAACCAGGCAGCCCTATTAGTGCAGACCTTGTCGAGAGCATCCGTCGACATCAACAAACACCTCAAGGTGATGAAACAGACGACGAAGATGAAGATGAAACCTTCCTTGAGTACCATAGTCAAGACGAAGCGAGTATATCAGAAGAAGACAGTGATGATGACTAACCTTTGCATTTCTGGAGCTATTTGTGAACCATGAACTTCTATTAGTGATTCTGTTGTATCTGAATTATGCTATTGAAATTTGTATCTGAATTATGAATTGCTATTGAAATTTGTATCTGAATTATGAAATTGTAAGACCTTGTATGCAATGATTCTGTTTCAATGTTAAACTTGATTTATGAATTCTATTCTATGCACATGTAACCTATTGGAAGTTACATACAGGCTATATGCTGCCAAAATATCATGGATATGTTATATGCTGCCCAGAATTCATTGAGATGATATATACTACAAAAATTCTGGGTTTTTATGACAACCTAACAGTGTTATGGAAATTACAGGATCTGTCATGATATATATATGCTGGAAGTTACATACATGCTGCCAAAATTTCATCACACACAGGTTACACATCAAAGCAAAAGGGATGTTTAATTCCAACATACATCAGAAAGGCGCATATTTCATCACACAGACAGGTTACATATCCATGCACACAAGAGATGTCCAACAGCACAAAGGCACATATTTCATACCAACTGCAAATACATCCTGGATAACAGGTTCAATACAACATGTCCTAGCCTACTTCATCATCATAGCCAAAAGCATATCAAATGTGGCCAACATATCCAACCTACTTCACAACATGTCCTACTTCATCATCATTGCCTACTTCAACACTACAGTTACAACCAAAAGGATGGCCAACACCAGGAATGTTACATTCAGACAGCCACACACAAGACAAATGCAGCTTCCCATGCCTTCCCTGTTCTTGCCAACCATTTCCTTCACCTTGTTCAGATTCTGCTCTAAGCTGTCAATTTTTTCCACCAGCTCAAGAACTTCTGTTGTCGAAGCTGCTGCAATGGTCGAGGAAGCTGACAGTAGATAACCATTATCATGAAGGAACACCACATATTCTTCCTCGAACCAATACCTAGTACATGTCCCCTGCATCCAAATTAAAACAACAGGCAAATTAACATCAATAGTGCAGCCACTGAATGCTAAAAACACTACCATTCTCAGGCATGCCCATTCAAACAAGAATGAAATTTGGGCAATGCAAAATGATTATAACACTGACATTTCGATAGTTCTTCCTGGGGCACTTGAAAAATCTCCTTCCAACGTTATACTCAGACTGCGTGGTAGTGGCAGCAAACACCCTCACGTCCTTGCAATCCGGGCACATTATCAACGGCAACCCAGTCACATCATCAATCGGCGCCTGCAGCTCGACAGCAGTGGGCGGAGGCGCTGCAGCAACAACAGCAAGGGGTGCGGGTTGCCGGGAAACCCTAGCCGCGCTTGACCGCCGAGTGCGAGCGGTAGATGACGACGCCTGCGACATGAGAACTTGAGAGAGCGGGGATTGATTAGGCCTCACACATCAACTGGAAAGGGGGAAGGTGAGCGACGGGGAAAGGCAACGGAGCGGGAACGGGGAGGGGGATGAGGGCGGCACTGCCACAATGGCGCACCTGGGGACTAGGAGCACGCCGCCGACCAACGAGATGGAGTCGCCGCCAGTCACCGGATATCCGCGCTCCGTCGGGCGGGCTTGCAGCGGATCTGCGCGCTGGCTCCGCCCAAAGGCCGCCGCGCCGTCAGTTGGGGAGATGGGGAGCTGGCTCCGCCCAGAGGCCGCCGCGCCGTCAGTTGGGGAGATGGGGAGCTGGCTCCGCCCAATAGCCGCCCGCCGCCCGCCCCGTCTTCAGTTGGGGTCACGGGTCCACCTCCTATTGGGGGTATATTGACGTTGGGGGCCATCATGTTTGAAATAACAAACAGTGACGCTCCACAGCCGTCACATAAAAACAACACATATCATCATAAAAACGCCACCGTCAACCGGCTCCTGGCGACTTGCATTTTGTGACGACACTTGGTACCTTTATGTGACAAATAAAATAGTTTCGTCATAAATAGTTCTGTCTGTCCTGATTTTATGACGCTACAGACTTTTGCGTCATATTATGATATATTATATGACAAAAATTTGCCCCGTCATGAGGATTTTTGTCATAGAAAGAAGGATTTCTTGTAGTGAACCAACAGCAGAGGAACGAATGGCTTAAGCACGCTCAGCCGACTCAGAAGGGATAGTCCTACTGCTAGTCAAGTGGTTCACGTCGCTAGGCGTCTCTACCTTACCCTTGGGCTCCTTCCCCTCCTCAGCACAAGCATTACAAGCAGAAGGTGGCTTCTCTAGAAGGTCCTTAGTCAGCTTCACACATTTCTCATCCAATGCAATCAAGTCAGATTTTAGTTTGTTACAATTAACGCATGGTGAGCTAACAGGATCCTTAGAAGCAGATTGAGCCAATTTGTTGTTATCATCAACTAATTCTTGAAACTGTTTGGAGACAGCTTCAAGCTCAGCAGTAAGCTTGGGACAATTCACACATGAAGCAAGAGGCTCAAGTAGAAAAGCTTGTAATTCAGCAATTTTATGATCTGCCCGTTTTAGGTTCATCTTCAAGTTATTGCAGTTTTCACAAATCTCGGGCAGATCGAGAAGCATGGTATACAAACCTCTAAAAGCATTGTCCTTATCCTCACATGAGGTGCAGGATATAGTCTCAACAGTAGTAGATGAAAGAGGAACTACCCTACTCATCTCAAGTTCAGCAAGAAGACTAATATTCTTCACCTTAATCATGTCAAGCTCAGAGGACACACAATCATGCAAGGTCCTTAGCTTCTCCATATCACCAAGCAAAGCAGTGCATACATCACAATCGCCACGGGAAGGAGCAGATCTAAGTGAAGTAAGCTCCCGTGACAAACTCTCTACTTCCTTCTCCAACTCGCTAACCCTAGTTCTAGATCTAGCATGGAATTTTTCTAGCTTAAGAAAAGCATCATTAATCTGGTCGTATGAAGGGTATACCTCGTCGGAGTCGGAGTATAGCTCGCTGTCGCTGATCTCGCCCTCAAGGGCCATGAAGCACTTGCCGGAGAAGTCGTTGCTGCCCTTGGGATCTTGGTCACCTGTCCCGTCATCGTCGCTCCATCCCTCCACCTCGCTGAGGTCGAGGTCATCGAAGGCGGTGAGGACGCAGTGGAAGAGACAATGTCAATCTTGTGAGTCTTGAGGCGTGAGTACAGCGCGTCAAGAGTCAAAGTCGAGAGGTCGGTGGTGTCCTTGATGGTAGTCACCTTCACCTCCCAAACCCGCAAATCAAGAGCAACGAGCATCTGACGAGCATTGTCTGAGTCGGGGTATGTGAGATCGACCGCTCGGAGGTTGCTCAAGATCTTGTGGAAACACGCAAAACACTCATCAAGGGACTCACTAGCAAGCATTTTAAACTTGTTGTAATCTCGCTTGAACTGGTCCTGTCGGACTGTCTTGATCTGGGTGGTGCCCTTATGGTATGCATCGAGGGTCACCCAGATGTTGAAAGCCGACGTAAGATGAGAGATGCGGTCAAACTCGCTTCGGCTCAGCCCCTGGATTATGATGTTCCTTTCCTTCACATTTGCCTCAACATTGTGCATGTTTCCAGCGTTGATGTTCTCATTGGCAGGAACAACATACCGTACTTTGACCTTACACCAGATGGCGTAGCCCTGAGCCTGGATGTAGGTCTCCATCTGGCTCTTCCAGAAGGGATAGTCGATCCCATCGAAGACCGGGGGCTTGGTCGAGTACTTATCTGTCGCCATGGCTCTAGAGACCGGTTAAGATTTATCATGAAGAGCTAACCGGCTTTTATACCAATTGTTGGACCGAAATGGCGACAAAGGGGGGTGAATGTCGACTTGAAAAACTTGTCCCCAAGAAGATATCCACGAAAGGGATTCTCTCCAGTAGCTACAGAGCTACGAAGAGGGCATCAAATACTCAAGGTAATTTGACCCAATCAACGTTGTGTGATCACAATTGACTTCTTTCCAATAGCTATTAGGAGCTATGAACAGAAGATCATATGTGAAGTCAAGTGCTTACTGGAAGAGCATGAAGAACAAAGAACCAAGGCATCAAGAAGGAAAACCTGGAAGGCAAACCCTAAAAACCTAAAAACCGCAGAGCCTGTAAGAGAGGGGGGCTGGTCAGACTGCACTGTAGAGGGCGGTCAGACCGCCATTATAGGGCCGGTCAGACCGCCTCAATACGGCCGGTCAGACCGCCTATGAGGCACCGGTCAGACCGCCAACTAAGGGCCGGTCAGACCGCCCCTCGATTTTCAGACAAGACAGTAGAGTGCAATTTTCAACAGGCAAACCCAAACCTTTTCACAGCAATAAAATTGAGGATTTCCCTCTGGTGTTCTCTGCCCAGAATTGCATGACTATGTTCTAAATAGCCAGAGGAGCCTAGAGGACCAAGAAATTCACCATAAAACAGAGGGAATTGAGATTTGGGGCAAAAACTGAAAATTACAGAGAGCAACTACGAAAACTCAAATTCCCATTTAATCTCTGATTCTTTGGCCATGAAACTTTGGAGATAGCTACTTAATAGCCTCAGAACTCAACATGCCAAGTTTCATGCCATCTCATGAGGGGAATCAAGATTCTCACCAAAACCCTAGAAATGAGAACATGAACACAGGAAGGCAAAATTGAGATTCTTGCAAATCGATCGATTTGCTCTTGGAACTAGATGACCAAAGGGTCTAGAAATGCAATTCCATCACAGAGAAACCCATTTTGCCACTCCTCAGCAAGAATCGAGCCAGCACACAAAAACTCAAGAATCAAGCCTAGAGAGCATCGAAGAGAAACTAAACAGAGAAGCAAGAACTCAAATGATTCCTTGAAGGCATTCATTTCCATAAACACAAAGATCACAGAGGAGTCCCCATACATGATTGAACATAGAGGAATGATTACATGGTGGCTCAACTCATCTCATCTCCCTCTCCCAAGCTCAAGAACCCAACTCAAGAAACACACATAGGGAGGAGACAACGAGGGAGACACCCTCTGCACTTCTCACCAACTCATCAACCACTAAAGCCTCAAAGCAAAACAACCTCTCCAAAGACTCTTTTGACTAAAACAAAACCCTAACTCTCTCCCAAGGCCATGCATACAACCAGGAATTCACTCCTATTTATAGCCTTTGGCTAACGGGTCTCCAACCCGTTACACCCGCTAAATCTCGAACGGAACTGCCTCCACCTGTGCAGCTTTGCGCTTTTACCGAAATGCCCCTCCTGCACCTTCCGGGAAGCTTTCGCGTTTCCTTGTCGTCCAAGCCTCGCAACCACCTCGAGTCTCCGCCGTCTTCGACACCTCCGACTGTTCTGACCTCAGCGCCACCTGCGCCTAGTCTGCTCACCCCGTGCCTCGCCACGACTCCGTCTCGACGTCCTGCAGCCATCACAGACAAGAAACACATCAAATAGCACCGCTCGACACATGCAAAGCATAAATAGCATCAATGAATCACATTAAGCATGAGATAGCCCAAACCTGGCCAGTCAGATAGCCCAAACCTGACAAGTCAACATAATCTGCATCCTAATCCCTTTGGCCAGGTTTGACCAAGTCCGACCGAAGCCGATTACACCACGCAACGACATGGTCCGAACTACACAAACCAAACTCAACTTTCCTAAACCAATGTCAATTACTCATCACAAACATGGAGTCATAACCACGTGGTCTCTCAATTTGTGTTAACATATTATTGCTTAGTCTCATTTGGATGAAAAGGTGAAATCAAAGATGTATGCATTTGAAATCATATTTTCATATATTAATATATTCATTGGATCCAAAATATAGATTGAACTCAACAAATAGTCCAAGATGAATATGTGCATATGTCTTCAGTACACATACTTGTATGCACACATTTAGCGGGAGTTTACTCTATATTTTGAGATTTCATAAGTATTAATTTGTGTTTCCTTTAATACACATATTTAGGATCTTTACATTGAAACACACCCTTTGAGTATATATAGGATGTGTAGTTTATATATACTCAATCAGGTTGCCATTTTACTTCTCCATTATGTATTAATGGTTGAATGCTTAATAACAACCGGATAAGAAAGTTTTGCTTTAAAAACTTATCTTAGAGTATACAATTGTTGTGTACATGTTGTATACTCAAAAATCAATCTTTATCATATTGTTTGTTGAGATTGTCATGAATTAGCAAAAAGGGAATATTGTAGAATCTAATCTCTCCATTATGAGTTAATGGTGAAGTTAGGTAATTGATAGCAATTGTTTTGTGGACTAACATTTTCTATGAGTTGGACGAATATGTTAGGTTTCACAAATGAAGATTACTTGGGATGACTTCATGTGTTAAAGATCATCAAGTCAAGATGTGAGAAGAAGATAGCTTCATGAGTCGAAGGACATCGAGAAGAAGATGCATCATGAGTTGATGCGTGCCCAAAGAAGGTAATCATGCGTTGATCATCAAGTCAAGTGGAGACCGTCATGTGTTGATGGAGTTGAAGAAAAAAGAATGCATCATGAGTTGATGTATGTCCAAGAGAAGATGATCATGTGTTGATCATCAAGTCAAATGAAGACCATCATGTGTTGATGGAGTTGAAGAAAAGGATATATCATGAGTTGATGCATATCAAGACAATGACCTAAGGCAAAGGTATGACTAGTTAGGGCTAAGGATGTGTTCCTAGTTTTTTTACTAGTCTTAGTGTTTGGTTGGAAGACCTGATTACTAGTATAGGTTGCCGTAATATTAAGAGGGGTCATGTCTAGTAGTTTGAGTCTCATCATATGCTGATAGCTTAATCTCACTTGCTCTAACTCTCTTAATACGATACTTATATTTGTGAATGTGTTTTGCAAATAGTTGAAGCTCATATGTGAAATCCTTGTAACATAGGACTATACATAGCAAATATGTTTTCCATGTGTTTGAAGTCCATGTTTCCTACTCATTGTTGTATTACGCTTATGTTTGCAAGTGTATTTTGCAAATAGTTGAAGCTATATATAATCCTTGTAGCATGTGACTTAAGTTTGCGAATGTGTTTTGCAAATGTGAGGAGTCCATGTACCTATTCTTTGTGTCATGATTTCAAAAGTGTGCAAATATGTTTTGCAACTTGTTGGGAACCATGTTTGATTCTTGTATGCATGATACTATAGTTTGCAAATGTGTTTTACAAAATCTGTCGAGATATCTGCACCTGTCAGGAAAATTAGAACAACCGCTGTGTGTGTAGCGGTACTACCGGAGGTCGGAAATGCCGGCTCTGTGTGAGCGGTACTACTGGACATTGGAAGTACCGACATGTGTTGCGCGGTACTACTGGATGCGAGTGGTCTGATTGGCTCTGTACGAGTGGCTCGTTTGGCCATCGGAAGCACCAGCTCTGTGTAAGTGGTACTACCGGAAGGCAGAAGTACAGGCGTGTGTTGCGCGGTAGTACTAGACTTCGGAAGCTCTGGATTTTCCTGCGGTACATTTTTTCTAGAGAGACACCTATATGGTGGTCTTCTCCTCCCCACGAAATCGGTAGTTTTGTATGTGTGGAGCGGTACTTCTGATGATTGGAAGTACCGGAAAATGAACGACGAAACTCCCGATTTTGACTGCAATGGCTAGTTTTCTGACCATTGGTAAGGGGAGCGAAAGTACCGGACTTAAGCCGGTGATACTTCCAATTTTCCTATTTTTTGACGGATTTGGCTCCAACGATTAGTTTTCTTGTGTGGGGTATAAATACCCCCTAGTGGCCTGTTGGAGAGGATGTTGCTTGACCCATTTCTATTCTCTTGAGCTAGTGTAAGGCTCTCCACTCAATTGTGCATGTGTTACACTTTGTGAGCAAGGAGAAGGGTCTAGATTGTATGTGCTGCGTCGAGACGTGGATTGTATGGCTCATGGCATTCCAAAAATTGATCATCACACACAGATCTATGAGGGTTTCCTGGTGGGCAAACAAACAAGAAATTCCTTCCCATCGCAAACAAGTTTTAGAGCTAAGCGTCCATTGCAATTATTGCATGCACACTTATGTGGGCCAATCTTAGCAGAGACTCTGGCTGGCAAAAATTGCTTTCTACTCCTAGTTGATGACTTCAGCCAAATAATATGGGTATACATGATCAAGCAAAAGAATGAAGCATATGGAGCATTCAAGAAATTCAAGTTGCCGATAGAAAAAGTGGTCAAGCACAGGATCAAAGTACTAAGAACAGATCATGGTGGGGAATTTCTATCCCATCAATTTATAGCTTTGTGTGACCAAGAAGGAATTCAATGTCACTTGACTGCACCCTACATGCCACAGAAAAATGGCATTATGAAATGGAGGAATAACATAGTACTAGGGATGACAAGAAGCCTACTAAAAAGCATGAATGGGACTACAAAGTTATGGGGGGAAGCTGTGAGGCATGCAGTTCACATACTCAACCGAGTGCCTACAAAGGCACTGGCTAGGATCACCCCTGATGAGGACATCTCTACTACATATTCATCTTCTACTTCAAGTGTGCATGATAAAGCTAGTAATGAGGCTCTAACGGGTCCTATGACAAGAGCGAGAGCGAAGCTGTTACAACAACAGATATTTTTGTTTCTTAAAGAATTCCCTATTGCTTTAGATGAGAATGGTATACTACCTAATGCAAATATATTATGTGTTCTCATATTTGAAGCAATGAAAGAACAATGATGGAAGGACCCACGGGCTAGCCTCAAGGAGAAAGCGAGCCATGCGACCACAAGGGAAGAGGCCCATGCGGTCACATATCAAAAGGAGAGAAGCTCCACGCAGCCAAGACTTGAAGAAGAGGCCCATGCGTCAATTGAGGAGTTTATGGGCCTGCGTACCAATAGTAGGCTGAGATTGCTTAATTCAGCTATGTAATTAGTTAGTGTTCAATTCCAAATTGCTTTAGGATTCATAAACCAGATTGAACTCGGCCTTAGGCCCAAGTGCGTGCGTACGGAGGTTAGTGTTGGCTTTAAGTAGCCGCCACCCCCTATTGTTCTTTAGACCACTTTTAATAAAATAGATTACTCTTGTTCTTTCTGTTGGCCGAACCAACTTGAGGGAAGAATTGGGAGTTCGTCGAAATCAAGATCGTTCAACCTTTCCGCTGGGAATATGGAGCGTGATATGACTTCATCTTGTGGTCGTGAAGTTCAGCATGTTTGGTTGAGCGAATTACAGAGTGCTAGCCCTTGCATTGGCATCGGGGGATCACTACGGTTCTTCAAATCCACGTGAGTATCTTGATCCTACGTCGAGAAGATCGGGCGACCCCGTATCATCTTGTTATCAGAGCGTGGTTTACACGGTAGGATTATTTACCCTTACTTTTAGATTTTTTTTATTTCTGTCCTATAGTCCATTAAAACCAAAAATTGCCACAAAAAATTTGAACCTTTAGATTAATCTGTTATTTCGTGTGAGTTTTATTAGGTTTTAATCCATTAGAATTTTTGTTTAGGTGCTGATCTTAGTGTCTTTTGCGTTGCTTAATCGTTGTCATATTAAACTGTCGAAAATCTGCTAGTTGATCCTTCAATTAGCTCCAAAAAAAAAGTAGATTCAATTTACTCATGAAGTGGAGTCCGTGGCTGCAACTCTTCCAAAAGCAATCAGAGTACAGCCCTAGAATCCAAGTCGGTTTTGGCTAGCTGTCCACATTTGAATCCGTTTGGAAGTTGCCATCCGAAACCAACTCTAGGGAGGTTGATGAGAGGATTTGGCCTGATCTTCTGATGAGAATGATAACTACGATTGTTTGATACGACGTTAACGACGAGGCTACTTGACCGAAACGACCAAGTCCGTCCTGCAATCGCTACACCACACTCTTGTCGTTACCAACTATGTCCAACATGGATGATCTTTCCTGTAAGCAATCGTGAATCAAGCAAGAAAGAAATAAGCACGATCTGAATTTATGAATGAAATACGAAGTTTCATTGAACAATGAAGAGGCCTGAAGTCGCCGTAGTTGGTCTAGTCGACACAAGTACACAACTGATGTTTTCTGAACGAAAATCAATCTAAACAAGCCTAAACCCTAAAAGCGGCATCACTGGCAGTTTTTATGGTGCTAGGGACATGGGGGCACATCCGTGAGAGTGGGGGAACATCCCACTACAACTCTTCAGTTGGGCTCAAACTGATACAAGGCCTAGGGCCCAGGTTTGGAACTGATTTAGAATTATTTTGTAGTTTATGCCGTGCTCAGGTGGAGTTTTGAGGTGAGACTAGAACCATTGGAAAGATAACATCAAGAGCTTTCCAACAAGTCCAAAATCACCACATTTGGACTCCATATGCATCTTCTATGCTCGTTTGAAGTCAGCGCTGTCTCCGGATGCCGAATTGGACTGCAGAACATGCCTAGCTTCCATTCTTGGTCGTCCTGGCCTCGGAGTGATGTATTGACGTTCGATGTTCATCCTGAGCATGTCCATAACTCCATGTGCCCTTCCCTGGTCCTTGTCCATGTTCCTAAGCACAATCACATCACATGCATCAGGCAGCAACCCATTCTCTGAAGCTGAATTATACAAGCCTAGGAACGAACTCACCTGATAATTCAACTGGCGTGCACACGCCCTCGTCATAGTTCCTTGCCTATCATCTTGTGGATGAGTGTTGTGTGTATCTAAGGAAGTGATGTCTTCATCAGAGGTGCCAAACACCATACAGCCAAACACCATACATACAAGCTTTACTTAAATCCTTTGAATACTTGAGACTAGTCATTGATATTGCACTGAGGGCTGCTCCTGAATACTTATAGCTGAACGTTGGGCTTGTGCATCACCCGCTCTGGCCGAACAAAAAAAATTCAAAGTTTAGAGAGAGAGAGAGTATCTTTTAATTACCTTTATACCCCTACTTTCCACAAAAAGTTTGTAACCCATATACCTCAATAGACTCAGAAAACTGATTTGAAGATATTTGGGTTAGTGGCAACGTAGCAAAAAAAGGCCAGCAAAAAAACCAAGAAAAAAGTGCGAGAAGGCTGATCTGGGTGAGTGGTTCTAGTTCATAATTTTAGTTTGACTCACTAAAATTCTTGAGCAATCTTGTGCCCTCTATTCTTGTTGTTGCAATTGGCTAGCGTCTCTCCTAGTACTTGGTGCGAAATGAGCTATTTCATCATTAGTTTCAGATTGCTTCCAGTTAGCTCATTCCTTTGTTTGCATTAAGTCACATTGAGCTTTGCGTGTGCGTTCATATACTTCACTTAAACCTATTGGATCAGCACTTGGGCAAACTTTCTAGCTTGGATTATTACTTAATTTTGCAACATCGTGAAATTCAGATTGAGTAGGAGAAACACTTTAATACCAAGCTCGACCATATAACCATTCCTGTGCAAGTAGTGAACACTCTTGAATTTGCTTAATCATCACAGTGCTGTTGTGACTTCTACCAGTTGTAAGTTATTGGTCTTAATTCACTTCGGAAGGTAAAAACTTCACTTGGAGAGAGAACATAGTGAGATTAAGAGATTTTCATAAAGCATTATTCTACACAGCTATTTGTTTCTTGCATAACTAACCATGTCATGTGGAGGAGAACACCGTGATGAGAGTGGTGACACGAATGAAACCCAAGCATTCATCAAGCAATATCAGTTTGGGGCACTCCGTGAACACTTTCGACGTGAGCCACGCCAAGGGCTCAACCAACTCCATGAAAAGCATGATGTCTTTGCTGATCAAATTGCAAGGAAGGTGCAAAACTTGGAGATACAAGCTGATGAAAATGTACGCCAATTGCAGGAGGACATTGGAGCCCTCACTAGGCTCATACAAGCTTGCAATGGTGGTGATGAAGCAAGTGTTCAAGGCGGAGAAGCTGTTGCCCATATACCTCCTGAACTGCAACACCGAGTGGCGGCAAACGTGGTGCGTCCACCACCGCTCGCAGGACGAGGAGGACACTTGGGAGGCCATGGAGGGCGCAGCCTAGGTGGTGGCCGTGGTGGTGTTGCACAAGCGATGGAATGGGATAGTGATTTTGCATTTCATTGTAATGACCATTATCATCGTCCACGCAATGAAGATGATGGATTGGGCAAGCTCAAGTTTTTCATGCCCAAATTTGCAGGTGGGACTGATCCCGAGGAGTATCTCACTTGGGAATTGAAGGTTGACAAGATATTCCGTATGCATCACTATATGGATGAGAGAAAGATACAGTTGGCATCACTTAAGTTTGAAGGTTATTTTTGGATTGGTGGGAACAAGTCATTACTCAAAGAGTTGAGAATGGAGAAGACCTTGTTGCATCATGGCAAGAGATAAAACAAAATGAGAGCCCGTTTTCTTCCTCATCATTACAAACGTGATATATTTGATAAATTGCAGAATATGAAGCAGGGAGCACATTCTGTGGAGGAGTACTACAAGGAGATGGAGCTAGCCATGATTCGAGCCAAGGTTCAAGAACAAGAAGAGCAAACTATGGCATGCTTCCTCTCAGGTTTGAACCATCAAGTCAAACGAATTGTTAATTTTCAGCCCTATAACAATCTTTATAAGTTTGTGCATCAAGCTACAAAGGCAGAACGACAATTACAAGAGGATGCTAAATTTGCAAGATCTACGTCCTTTGCTGCCATTACACCATCCAGCGAAGGGAGATATGTTTCCAAATCACAAATGAGCCAGAGAACAACTTCAAGTGGTGGTTCAAGCTTTCGCCCATCATCTAGCAAGAAGGAAAAAGCCACTCCAAGTGCAAGGAGGCCATCAAATCCAGTAGCTAGTGATGCCTCTTCTGTGGGTTCCACGGTGAAGAGTAGTCGCATACAATGCTTCAAATGCCTTGGTCATGGTCATATGCAAAAGAATTGCCCAAATAACAAGGTGATGTTGATGTTAGAGAATGGAGAATATAATTCTACAACTGAAGAAAAGGATGATCACCATGCTGATATAGGGACACAAGATGATGCACATGAGGAAGAGTAAGACATAGAGTATTGTGATCCCGGTGTTGGTCCTATACTTGTATGTGCGCTGATGGTGTTGAGTGTGCAACCAAAGGCTTCCCATAAACAGCGTTGCAATTTATCCCACACAAGAGCTCAAGTTAGCAACGATGGTAAATTTTGCAAGGTAATCATGGATGGTGGGAGTTGTCATAATTTGGCTAGCAAAGAGTTTTGCAATAAACTTGCATTGAAGTACAAGAAACACCTACATCCATATCAAATCCAATGGTTGCATGAGAGTGGCTAGTTGAATGTGGGATACACCGTGGATGTTGAATTTGAAATTGGCACTTATTGTGATACAGTGGAGTGTGATGTGATGCTTATGGATGTATGTCACTTGCTACTAGGAAGGCCATGGCAATATGATCGTGCTGTGCTTCATGATGGAAGAATTAATCGATACAAGTTTTGGTGGAACAACAAACAAGTAGTGCTGCGACTGTTGACTCCTCAAATTGTAAATGATAATGTACAAAAGATTGAAGTGCAAGTTGAGAGTGAGAAAGAAGAGAACAAAAATGTGTGATTCCACAAAAAGCGAGTGAAAGCAACAAAGTAAAACCGAGAGGTAAAAGCAAGAGTAAGGGAGTGAAAAACTTAGTCATGATAGCCACCAAATCTGATTTGAGAGAGATGAAAGATGATCCCACTTTGATGCACCTTGTATTGTTGTATCAGGATGCATTCCTTGCTACTAATGAATTAACATCTCTTCCTAGTGCCGTTTCACAAGTTTTGCAGGCTTAAGATGACATGTTTCTAGAGGAGGTGCCCGTTGGTCTACCACCTAATTGACTTGGTTCTGGGAGCCCCTCTTCCCAACCAGCCGCCGTACCGCACAAATCCAGAAGAAACAAAGGTGTTGGACCGAAATGGCGACAGAGGGGAGGGGTGAATGTCGCTTCTTTAAAAATAACCCCCTAAGATATCCATAATAGACCTTTCTCTCCTCCGATAGATATAAAATTTATGAAGAAGATATAGCTTTATATTCTTTGGAATATCTACTGAAACCCTACCCAAAAATAACAGAGAAGTATCAAGTCAAGATACGAAGGGACCCTGCCACAACCAGGGGGCCGGTCTGACCGCCCTACTGAGGCCGGTCTGACCGCCCAGTAGGCGCCGGTCTGACCGCCCTACTGTGGCCGGTCTGACCGGTCTCCCCAAAATTTCAGACAGGCAGTCTGAATTTTCTGCGCAGGAAACCAAAAGAAACCAAATTTGGCCAAGTTAAGTATTTGGAACTAATTTTCCTTAGCCAAAAGTGCACACACCTATTCTAAATAGCTGGGGGACATTTCCCAACAAGAGAAATCAGCGGAAGACCAAGAATTTGAGAAATGACTCAAAAACTGAAAAGATACAGAGAGGGTCACTAATTCTCAAATTGCCATCCAACCATTGCTTCTTTGATCATGAAACTCAAGGATTAGCAAAGAAATAGCCTCGGGATTCTGATAAACAAACTTGGGCAAAAGCTTCCAAGAGAAAACAAAAAAGACATCAAACCCTAGAAAAGCCAAGAACTTGAAAAGATACAAAGAGCTGTTCAAAAATCAAATTCCCGTCTAAACTTTGATCCTTTGGCCATGAAACTTTGGGAATAGCTAATTAATAGTCTCATGACTCAACATGCCAAGTTTCAAGCCATCTCATGAATGGAATCAAGATTTTCACCAAAACCCTAGAAATGAAAAGGATGAACAGAGGAGGCCCAAAAGACAAAAACTGAAATCAAACACTTGGCTCTGGGATTTTAGCTGACCAAATGGTCTAGAATCATAACCCCGTCACAGAGCAATCCATTTTGGTACTCCTCAGGAAGAAACAACAAGAAATCGAAAAATCAAGAAATCATGCATAGAAAGTATCGAAGGGAAACAAAGAACAGGAAGTCAATCAATCTCAAATAAAGACATCTTGGATTGATAATGAGGAAGAGAGATACATGATTGCATAGAGTATCAACTCATACCATCCCTACAACCCCATACATGCTTGGAAATCAAGAACCCATCACTCTGTTTCTCAAGAACACACAGAGGGAGGAGACAAACGAGGGAGACACACACTGCTGCCCTCAACCACTAAAGCCTCAAAGCAAACTACCTCTCCAAAGGCTCTTTTGACTAAAACAAACCCTAACTCTCTCCCAAAGCCATAGGAATACATGTAGCCACTCACTTCTATTTATAGCCCTTGGCAAACGGGTCGCCAACTCGTTACGCCTGCTAAATCCAACAGAACCCGCTCCCGCTTGTGCAGCCTCGCGAAATTACCAATTCGCCCCTCCTGCACCTTCCAGGAAGCTTTCGCGTCTCTTGTCGTCCAAGCCTCGCAACCACCTCAAGTCTCCGCCGTCTTCGACACATCCCGACCGTTCTGACCTCAGCGCCACCTGCGCCTAGTCCGGCCACCTTGTGTCTCACCACGACTCCACCTCAATGTCCTGCAGCCATCACAAACAAGAAACACATCAAATAGCACCGTTCGATACATGAAAGCATAATAGCATCAATGAAGCATAAAATCGCCCAAACGACCAATCGAGAAGACGAATATGCAATAAGACCGTCTAACCATACCCGACTGCGCCAAATGCCGACCTGGCACAAATCACTCAAACCAAACTCAATCTTTGCACAAACTTGTCAATTACTCATCATAAACATGTGATCACCTCTGCAAGGTCCATCAAAAGGAGATTCAGCGCTAAGTGCAAGCAATTTTGGACAAAGGGTACGTACGCGAGAGTCTTAGTCCTTGTGTTGTTCCTGTTATTTTTGTTCCTAAGAAAGATGGTACTTGGAGAATGTGCGTATACTGTAGAGCTATTAACAATATACTGTTCGCTATCGTCATCCTATTCCTAGGTTAAATGATATACTCGATGAGTTAAGTGGTTCTACTATTTTTTCTAAGATTGACTTGCGTAGTGGCTACCATCAAATAAGAATGAAATATGGTGATGAATGGAAAACTACTTTTGAAACAAAATTTGGCTTGTATGAACGGTTAGTGACGTCTTTTGGTTTGTCCAATGCTCCTAGTACATTCATGCGCATAATGAACCATGTTTTGAGACACTTCATTGGAAAATTTATGGTAGTTTATTTTGATGATATTCTCATATATAGCCGCTCTTTGGATGATCATGTTGAACACATCAAACAAGTGCTAGAAGTGCTTAGGCAAGAATGTTTTTATACCAATATTGAGAAGTGTACTTTTTGTACTAGTAAGGTTGTGTTCCTAAGTTATGTTGTTTCAGCTCATGGAATTGAAGTGGGTGAATCTAAAATTGAAGCTATTAGAAATTGGCCAATTCCTGTGAATGTTAGTCGAATTCGTAGCTTCCATGGGCTTGCTAGCTTTTATCGGTGATTTGTGAAGGACTTTAGCACCATTCCTGCCCCATTAAATGATTTAACTAAAAAAAGAGTTATTTTTGAGTGGGGAGAAAAACAAGACAAAGCTTTTGCTGAATTGAGGAAGTGTTTGACTAAAGCACCATTGCTTGCTTTACCTGATTTCACAAAAACTTTTGAGATTGAATGTGATGCTGTTGGAATAGGTATTGGTGGTGTTTTGATGCAAGAAAGAAAACCCGTTGCATATTTCAGTGAGAAACTTTATGGTGTACAATTGAATTATCCTATTTATGATAAAGAACTATATGCTCTTGTGCGTGTGTTGGAAACTTGGCAACATTATCTTTGGCCTAAGGAATTCATTATACATTTTGATCATGAAGTTTTGAAATACTTAAAGGGTCAAACGAAATTTAATCATACACATGCTAAGTGGGTAGAATTCATTGAGACCTTTCCATACATTGTCAAATATAAGAAAGGCAAAGAGAATGTGGTAGCTGATGCATTGTCTAGAAAACATGTGCTTTTGACTCAGTTAGAGGTAAAGGTACTAAGCTTGG
Source organism: Dendrocalamus latiflorus (assembly GCA_017311315.1). Lineage (NCBI taxonomy): Eukaryota > Viridiplantae > Streptophyta > Magnoliopsida > Poales > Poaceae > Dendrocalamus > Dendrocalamus latiflorus. The sequence continues at coordinate 28,841,655 of CM029612.1, read as the reverse complement.
AAAGTTTGAAAGATTTATATGCATCCGATCATGAATTTGCAGCTCCATATTCTAAATGTAAAGATGGGAAAGGGTGGGATAAGTTTCATATTCATGATGGTTTTCTCTTTTGCATGAATAAGCTATGTGTTCCGAAGTCCTCAGTGCGTTTGTTATTGTTGCAGGAATCTCATGCAGGAGGATTGATGGTGCATTTTGGGAGAGAGAAGACTTACATAATGTTGGCTAATCACTTCTATTGGCCAAAGATGAGGCGAGACGTCGAGAGGTTCGTTCAAAGATGCATCACATGCCATAAGGCGAAGTCAAAACTTAATCCACATGGTTTGTATACCCCACTTCCTATTCCTAGTTTTCCTTGGGAAGATATTAGCATGGATTTTGTGTTAGGACTGCCTAGGACCAAGAGGGGGAGGGATTCAGTCTTTGTTGTTGTGGATAGGTTTTCTAAAATGGCACATTTTATTCCCTGTCATAAGAGTGATAATGCGTCGCATGTAGCTGACTTGTTTTTAGGGAGATTGTGAGATTGCATGGAATGCCAAGAACCATTGTTTCTGATCGCGACGTCAAGTTCATGAGCTACTTTTGGAAGACTTTGTGGGCCAAGATTGGGACAAAGTTGTTGTTTTCAACGACTTGTCACCCACAAATAGATGGACAAACGGAGGTGATGAACTGCACACTTTCAACGTTGCTGCATACCATGATAAAGAAGAACTTGAAAGAGTAGGAAGATTGTCTACCGCATGTGGAGTTTGCATATAATAGGGCAGTACATTCTACAATGCAATTGTGTCCATTCGAGGTGGCGTATGGTTTCAAACCAATCACGCCACTTGATTTACTTCCACTCCCACTATAAAAATGTGCTAATATGAAGTCTTCTAAATGTGCTGATTTTGTGCAAAAGCTCCATGACACAACCAAAGAGGTAATTAAAAAGAAGGTACGTGCTTATACTTCCAAAGCTAACAAGTCTAGAAAGAAAATGCTTTTTGAACTAGGTGATTTAGTGTGGGTATACCTTCGCAAAGATCGCTTTCTGGAGAAGTGTAGATCCAAATTGATGCCCCGTGGTGATGGACCTTTCAAAGTTCTTGCCAAGATCAATGACAATGCATACAAGATTGAGCTTCTAGGAGATGACTATGGGGTAAGTTCTACATTCAATGTTGCTGATTTATCACCCTTCTTTGGGCAAGATTGTATAGAGTCAAGGTCGACTCCTTTTCAAGAGGGGGAGGATGATGAGGACATCTCTACTACATATTTATCTTCTACTTCAAGTGTGCATGATAAAGATAGTAATGAGGCTCTAACGAGTCCTATGACAAGAGCGAGAGCTAAACTGTTACAACAACAGGTGCTTTTGTTTATTAAAGAATTCCCTATTGCTTTAGATGATAATGGTATACTACCTAATGCAAATACATTGTGTGTTCTCAGATTTGAAGCAATAGAAGAACAAGGATGGAAGGACCCATGGGCTAGCCTTAAGGAGAAAGAGAGCCATGCGACCACAAGGGAGGAGGCCTATGCGGTCACATATCAAAAGGAGTGAAGTTTCACGCAGCCAAGACTTGAAGAAGAGACTTATGTGCCAGTTGAGGAGTTTGTGAGCCTGCGTGCCAATAGTAGGCTGAGATTGCTTAATTCAGCTGTGTAATTAGTTAGTGTTCAGTTCCAAATTGCTTTAGGATTCGTAAACCAGATTGAACTTGGCCTTAGGCCCAAGTGCGTGCGTGCAGAAGTTAGGATTGGCTTTAAGTAGCCGCCACCCCCTATTGTTCTTCAAACCACTTTTGATAATAGATTGCTCTTGTTCTTTCTGTTGGCCGAACCAACTTGAGGGAAGAATTGGGAGTTCGTCAAAATCAAAATCGTTCAACCTTCCGCTGGGAATTGGGAGCGCGATAGGATTTCATCTTTTGGTTGTGAAGTTCAGCACGTGTGGTTGAGCGAATTATAGAGTGCTAACCCTTGCATTGGCATCGGGGGATCACTACGGTTCTTCAAATCCACGTGAGTATCTTGATCCTACGTCGAGAAGATCGGGCGACCCCACATCAACCCCCTATGAAGCTTGGACAGGAAAAAAGCCTCACCTTGGACACATGAAAGTTTTTAGGTGTACAGCGCATGTCAAGGTGCTAAGTTCTCACACAAAGAAGCTTGATGATAGAAGTACTCCTATGGTGTATCTTGGTGTGGAACTAGGAAGCAAAGCTCATCGTGTCTATGACCCATGACACAATAAGCTATGTGTTAGCAGAGATGTAGTATTTGATGAAGGGAGAAATGGAAGTGGAATGAACCTATTAGCTGAAAGACGCAGGCCTAGGTAACATTCACTATTGATGATGATGCAGGTATGGAGCATGACGTCTGTGAGTAGGAGGAGGCTGCACACAGGCAACAATGTCGGACACCCCAAGTCCGGTGCCACTGAGCAACTCACCGGGCGTAGTGCCAGTGATGGATCCTAATTCATGCACACCAGCTCCTATAAGCATGGCAGCATTGGAGATGTGGCTGAACTCTAGTGCAGCAATGCAAGGAACATTAGAAGACTCACCTTCATGGTCTCCTTCAACACATTGTCCCAACATGACACCGAGTGGCACTGGAGATGTTACTGGAGACACTCCCTATCGGTATCGTCCTCTCATTGATGTGTATGATGAAACTATGGGTGTTGAGCATGAGGATGAACTACTGCTAGTTACTGGTGAGGAGCCAGCAAACTATAGGGAGGCTATGAAGAAGTAGCTTGGCAAGAAGCCACGGATCGCAAGCTAGAAGCCATAGAGAAGAATGAGACATGCAAGCTTATTGAACTTCCACCTAGACACAAACCCATTAGGCTCAAGTGGGCCTACAAGCTCAAAAAGAATTTAGATGAAAACGTGGTGAAGCACAAGACGAGGCTTATCGCCAAGGGATATGTGCAACAAGGCATTGTTTTTGACTTATTCTTCACGCCCATGACAAGAATGGAGACTATGAGAGTTTTGCTAGCTCTCGTGGTCCAGAGAAGTTGGGAGGTCCATCACTTAGATGTCAAGTCAGCATTTCTCAATGGTGACCTTTAGGAAGAAGTCTATGTGAGAGACCATGTGGAGGTCATCCCGGGTTTATGATGAGTAATTGACATCACTTTAGGATAGTCGAGTTTGGTTTGGGTGGTTCGAACCTTGACGTTGCATGGTGTAATCGGGCTCGGTCGAACTTTGGTCAAACTTGGTCGTATGGGATTAAGTTGCATATTCTGATGATTTGACAGGTTTGGACTTTGCTGTGGTAAGTATGATGGTGTTTATGCTTTCATGTATCGAGCGGTGCTATTTGATGTGTTTCTTGTCTGTGTGGCTGCAGGACATCGGGTGGAGTCGTGGCGAGACACGGTGGACTGGACTAGGCGCAGGTGGCGCTGAGGTGAGAACAGTCAGGATGTGTCGAAGACGACGTGGACTCGAGGTGGTTGCGAGGCGTGCGAGACAAGGAGCGCGGAAGCTTCCCGGAAGGTGCAGAGGGGCGAATCGGGAAATTCGCAAGACTGCACAAGCGGGAGCGGGCCCCGTTGGAAATAGCGGGCGTAACGGGGCGGAGACCCGTTAGCCATGGGCTATAAATAGGTGGAGAGGGCTGCATGCCCACTTGAACACTTGAAAGGATTTTAGGGTTTCCTTTAGTCAAAATAGACTTTAGAGTTTGTTTTGGCTTTAGGCTTTAGTAGTTGAGAGTTGTTGGTGGAGGCAGAATTGTGTTCCCTCTGTGTCCCCTTCGATGGGTTTCTGAGACCTCTCTGTGTTGGTGTTCCTCCCAAGATGCATGTGTAGCTCTTGGTGTTCTTGAGGATTGAGAGGGTGAGGAGAGGGATTGAGTAGTGAATCCATGTAATCATTCCTCTTGTTCTAATGTCCATGCGTATGGGGATGTATCTCTTTGTATTTTGCTCTTGATTCAATGAATGGAAATCTGAAGTTTTCTTCTGTTCGTGCTCTCTGTTCTTCGTTCTGCTCTATGTGGTAGATTTCTTGGATTTCTGTTTTTGGGTTCTTGGTTGCTGAGGAGTAGCAAAATGGGTTGCTGCGATCTAGGAGATGCCCCAAAGCCATTTGGCTAGTCAATCCTAAGAGCAAACCACTTTTGATTTCAGTTTTTCTTTCTTGAGCTCCTCTGTTCTTACCTTTCAGTTTCTAGGGTTTTGATCAAATCTCGTTTCCCTTCACGAGATGGCATGAAACTTGGCATGAGAGGTCCAGAGGCTATTGCTAACCTATCCTCAAAGTTTCATAGCCAAATGATCAAAGATGAAACGGGAATTTGAGTTTTTGTGCAGCTCTCCGAATATTTTCGGTTTTGGCCATGAATCTGAAATCCTTTTGTTTGTCTAGTGGATTCTTGTTTTTGGTTCTTGGCTTACTCTTCTGGGAGTGTTCCCTAGCTATCCTCAAAGTTTCCCAAGCCAAGAATCCAAGAATCTTTGCGTTTTTCTCAGTTTTCTAAAATTTCTGTTTGCTGTTTTTCTCGAGAGGTACTACCGCTTGTCCTAGCGGTACTACCGGTTTTGTTTGGACCAGTCTGATCGGCAGCGACAAAACGTTCGGACAAGTCCGATCTTCGTGCGGTACTACCGCTCCTCGAGAGGTACTACCGCTCAGAGGTACTACCGCTCGTCCCAGCGGTACTACCGCTTGCAGCTAGACTTGCGCTGAATTTGTTTTTCTTGATTGCTTCTTTCTGGATCTGGTTTTCTCTGCTGTTGCTCTTCCTGTAAGTACTTGTCTTCTACCTTCATAGCTCCCATAGCTATTGGAGAAGAAGATATTTGTTGGGGGCGATTTTTTAAGGATCGACATTCACCCCCCCCCCCCTCTGTCGCCATTTCGGTCCTACACTATGTGAGCCAACTAGTAGGATACATTAAGAAACACCATGAAGGTAAGGTGTACAACTTCTCCAAGGCGCTATATGGGCTACGTCCGAGAGTGTGTAATGTGCAGTTGGATAAGAGCTTGAAGGAACTCAGGTTTGAGAAGTGTCCATAGGAATAGGCGATTTACAAGAGAGAAAATGGTACTAAAACTCTTGTGATCGGTGTCTATGTGGATGATTTAGTTGTCACCAGCATTAGTGCACAAGAAATTGGGGAATTCAAATAACAAATGATGAGAGAATTTGAGATGAGTGATCTGGGATTTCTCTCATACTATCTGGGCATTTAGGTGGAGCAAAAGAATGGATACATCACATTGAAGCAAGCTACATATGCAAAGAAGATATTGCAGCTAGCAGGGATGACTGTATGCAACTCCACCAAGTACCCGATGGAGCCCAAGCTGAAGTTCAGCAAAGAAGAAGGAGGCGAGTTAGTGAATCCTACTGACTACAAGTGCCTGGTTGGGAGCTTAAGTTACGTGATTCACAGTCGGCCAGATCTATCTTATGCTATTCCGATGGTGAGCAGATTCATGGAGAGGCCATTGAGTTCACATCTTCAAGTTGTTAAGCAAATCTTGACATACATCAAGGGTACAATTAACTTTGGGTTGTGGTACGCAAAGGGAACATAAGAGAATGCTAGGAAGAGAGTTGAGTTTGTGCAAGGGTATGAAAAGAAAATAAGGTGGAAGCCGCGTCCAATTTGTGACGAAGTGGAAAGGTCCATAAGTAGTGAGAGGAATTATCAAGCACTACCAAATAGTATTGAAAAATTACAGGAGATGTCCAGAGATCACAATGAATAAGTTCAAATGGATGGAAAGTGACATATGTGGAGGATTGAAATGGAAGCCTAACATAATGACCTAATTAACAAGCATGACAAATATGGGTGGATGACCTATTACATGGAATAATTTTAGTCCTAATGATGTGCTGCATGTTGGGGGAAGCCAGGATGGCCAAGACGTTGATGCCAGACATCAACAGAGGGAGTGGAGGCGACGAAGTTGCGGTGAGACACTGTACTAGATGATAGTGGGTAGAGATCACTGAGGCTACTGTAGCAAAGAATCTCGGTCCTCATTGGAAGATCCTTCACAAAAACGCCATAAGGGTCAAATTCAATAGGCATATTATTTTCGGTTGTGAATTGATGGACAGAAACAAGGTTTTTGATGATAGAGGGGACAACGAGGATGTTTTGCAAATGGAGAGGTGTTTTGTTGGTAAGGATAGAAGTTGGAACCGTGCTGAGTACCGGAAGAGATGAACTATTGCCAACAACAATTGAATTTGCAGAACTAAAATTAGGAGAGGAGTGTGAGAGAATACCGGTGTTTGACGTCATGTCGGCGGTTGCTCCAGTCCATACACCAATCAGGCGTACAGTAGGGATGGACAGATTGTTGAGGGAGGAGATCAAAGCGGACTAATCCCATGGCTGCGGTGGTTGGTATGTATACTGCTGGTGGTGCATGGGGCTGCCGAAAGATGCAGTATGCTGTTGGTGTGGAGGTCTGGCGCGGAGAATACCGGGAGAATTCGGGAAACTGCGCCACTGACCAGGCCAGGTCCAGTACTGAGGAGACCACGGGTTGTTAGAGGACTGCCATGGAACATGCGCGTGCTGTCCACGACCACCGCGGCCGTGTCGGCCACCACCACCGTAGTACCGAGGGTTCCCGACGGTCCGAGCGCTCACCGCCACGGTCGCCACGCACTGGTGGATCACTGTTTGGGACGCCTAAGGCAGTGGAGATGAGAGCTGATTCGGACGTGAGGACGTCGGGCGTGCATGACGCTTCATCAATCAGAAGAAGAGAACGAGCCTGCAAAAACAAGGGAAGCAGAGACTGCATTGGGATTAATTTTGCCAAGATGGTGAACTTGTTGCTTTGGCCGCGGACGAGTGTGAGGACGAGTGTTTCATCGGAGATAGGATGTCCAATGTCGCACATGGCGTCAGAAAGGGTCTTCAGTTTATGGCTGTGGTCGGTGATGCTCAAGGTGCCTTGGACGGTGCTGCGAAATTGAGCTTCGAGTTGAACAACTTCTTGTTGTCATGAAACAAGTTCTCGATTGCTTGCCAAATTGCTTGGGCCGAAGCACCAGGTTTGATGACCATGTCAAAAATCTCCATGAACATAGAGCCATAGATCCATAAGAGGACCGTGAAGTCATCGCGTGCCCAATCGGGGTCAGTCGAGGGAGAAGGGCCGGAGCCGTTGACATGTTATAGGAGGCTATAATTCCCAAGCATGATGAGAAAGAGCTCGCACCAGCGGGAGTAGTTGGACGCCTGGAAATAAAGAGCGAAAGGAATATGTGTTTTGATGCTTGCAACTTGGACGACCTAGGAGGGCGTCGCGATGGGAGCAGCAGCTTCGATGAGCGCTTTGCCGCTGGTCGCATCAGGAGCTTCTTTGGTGGTGGTGGCATCCTTCTCAGCGTCGGAGGACATTGTGGAGTGTAATTATGGTGGGGAGGCAGCAGCCGATGTGAGGACAGCCGACGGGAAGAAGGAACTGGGAGCGTGGCAGCCGGAGGAAGAAAAAATCGATTTTAGCTTGCGTAGTGGTGCTCTGATACCATAAGAAAGAGATCCGATGAAAAGTTTGTTAGTGATGTGCCCAAGAGGCAATCACAAACAATTCGGTTTTATAGGCCAAAAGGGATATTGATCCATATGGGATTAGGGTTCTAATGGTTCTACAACGTGGAAGCCCATTAGCATGCTCTATAAATATGTGGAGGCGGGGCTGCAGGTATTATATACTACTGTGCTGAAGACCCTGGCCGCCACCTCCCCTCGGTCGTATCCCGAAACCCTAGCCAGGCGCGTGGTGCTAGCACACCAGCGCACGGCGTTCCATCCCGAACGTGTGGACTCCGTGGAGGCGCCGCTGCTGTTGCTGCTGTGCTGATCGGCGAGAAGCGCAAGGCTATTGCTAGGACGCGAGGAGGAGACATTCAGTTCGTGAAACGATCGACTGCTTCTTCTTCATCAACGTGCATCTACGTTGGACCGGGCTGCTCCAACTCTTCTTCCGCTGCGCAGCGCATCTAGTGGTAACTATCCATGACTCCCTTACACGCATATTTTCTGGTTGAACGCGGTAGAAAATCAAATGTTGTAGCTAGCGTAGCCTACCCGTTCTCCTTCAAAGTTTTCTGCTGCAAATCCCAATCCCTCTATTTACTGCAGTATATAGATTACAGAGATTGTTTAGCAACCCAGCCGCAAACACAAGCTTTACAAGGAAGGAGATAGACCAATTCAGAAACTATCTTAGGAAAATGTCCCGCTGATTCGGTTGCTGATTTGGTTGTTACCATTTGTTATCCGGCACGACAATGGCCCGTCATCTGAACCTGTACGCGTTGTACGCGTCGCGAACTCTGCTAAAGCTTCTGCTGAAAACTCTGCTGAAGCTATGCGCAATATCTCTGGCTTACAATCCCGAAGTTCTTTTTGAAACAACCATAAAACTGACTTTGACCGACGTCAAGGCATTAACCAAAGTCAGGAGAAAGAAGAGTGAAGGTGTCCACCTCATCCTTCCCTTCCTCTCTTCAATAAAAGTCACTAATGTTGAGAAATATGGGCCCAGGCCAGCAGTCCTGACCCATTATGGGCACCCCACCGTAGGCTATAAATAGGGAGTCATACCTGTATATTCTGTACACCTGATGCAATTGAAAGCAATAAAGAAAGACCAGGAGTTCTCTCTACCTCTCTGTGTTCAATCTATTATTCTGTCTTCCGTGATTGATTCGTTCTTGTTCTAAGCAGAGGAATCGATCGGACTGGTCGCCAGCGACGGTTCCTCAACATGTTATCAGCACGAGATCGCTCCAGTGAACGAAGGTAATCATCGAAGCACCTAATAGATTGAATTTTCTACATCGCTTTGAATTCATAATTTCTTTCGCGTTCTAGATTGAATCTCTACGGTGCAAATCCGCCCTAATCTACCGCGAGCAGACCTGAAGTCGCCGGCACAATGTCGATCGGTAGATTGTGAAATGGGGTAGATGTTGATTGCACTGTAGATTAGAAACAAAATTTTTTTTGCATGATTTTGCATGAAGGCTCTTCATGGCCTCTGCACCCATCTGGTATTGCGTCAATCTCTACAGAAACAAAATAAAAAAAAGAGCAGCCGCAGTCGGTTCTGCCCTCTGCACAGGGTGACGCCACAGCTTGCCGCAGGCCTATCCCCGTGCACCACCCAGAAGAGTCACCGGAGATGATGCATCGGGCCCCGCAAGGCTGATCCTACCGGTCGCCGGCTTGCCGTCGGCTCATCACCGGCCGCCGCCCTGCATGGCCACGGCTGCCGGCTCAGTCGCCGCCGTATGCGTGCACCGCCGGCCTTAGCTTTCACACCCATGCGAACGCACCGCACGGCACCACCGCGTGCGGCGCCCGAGGAATCTTGGCCCGAAGCCACCTTGCTCCGGCCGACCGCCGCCCAAGGAGAAGTCACCGCCTGCATAGCACCAGCTCCACTTGCGCCGCCTCGAACCCCGCACGGTCGGGCGCCGCCTCAACTTTCGGGCCTGAAGCACCTCCCAAGGGTCCACCGGTCCTACCGTGCTCCGCTCGGCTACCGCATCGCCCGATGTCGAGGTAGGCCGCTGGATCCGCCGCTGCATCGGCCAGCCCGGCCGTTTGGCTCGCCGCCACCTCTAAGTTCGGCAGCCGGCCCCGCCTCGGCCATGCGCCGCTTAGGACCGCGCCGCCTCCCGCTCCGCCGGCCACCGGGACCTTCGCCGCACGGCAGCCGGCTGTCCCCACCTCACCGGTCCGCCGCCGCACGGCACCTGGCGCCCGCCTCCGTGCCCTGAAGCCACCGAGCAACCGCCGCCGAGTAGCCGCCCCGTCGCGCACCCAAGCTTGTAACCGAGTAGCTGCCGCCGCTGCCGCCTGTGTGAACAGGGGTAGGGTTTACCCTACCCCTGCCCCCCTATGAACCCTCCGTGCAGGCCGGTTGGGCCAGTTGCCGGGATGGGCCGAAACAGGCCAAGTTGGGACGGGAAAAGAGGGGAAGAAAGAGGCCCAGCCGGAAAAAGAAAGCGGGTGGTAATTTTTTGCGAAAAAACCCTCTGTCTATCGGGATATTACCAAGAAGCCCTTAAAACTTTAATCTAAGTCCCAAATTTTGCATAAAAGGCCTTGTAGTTCCGCAAATTATGAATAAGCCCTAAAATTTATGAGCGGGTCCAGATTTTTGCAGAAAATCCCTCGGTAAATCAGAAAATTGCGCGAATTTTTCTGTGAACTGAAAATTTGCGTAGAAACCCCCAGAATTGTAGAATTCGCTGAAAATTTATATTCTAGCATAAAAGAGCCTCGGGAATCCCAATTTTGAATTATTTTTAGCATTTGAAGCTTATTTATTTCTGCCATTATTATTCTCTATATTTCCTGTATTTATTTATTGTTTTTGGTATATTGCAATTGTTTAAATTGCATTTAATTACTGAAATTAGCAGTAAAATTATAGAAAATGCACGGAAAATTATGAAACATTATGAAAACCTGTTGTACCATTTATTTACCTGAAGTAAACTTATTTTATTTCGTTCATACACATGTAGATGACTAGCATCACGAACCGTGAGTTCAAGGAGCTGGCCCAGCTTGGCCAAAACTATCTAACATGGGCATACGATGTCGAGATTGTGCTTAGAGGCCAGAAGCTCCGCGCGGCTATTGGGTTAAGCGGACAGAAAGACGTCCAACCCACACCTGAGGAGAATGATCAGGCACTTCATTTTCTCAGGCACCACCTCTGCCCTACTCTCAAGAATGAGTACATGGCGGAGAAAAGCGTGCTAGCACTCTGGACTGCACTCAAGAAGCGGTTTGAGAGGCTCAAGTACACCATTCTTCCTCAAGCAGAGCAGGAGTGCATCAGACTGAGGTTTGCCGACTTTAAGACGGTTGGGGAGTACAATTCTGTCTTGCACATGATTTGTACTAATCTTCAACTCTGTGGCAAGCAGATCACAGATGAACAGAAGATCGAGAAGACCATGTCCACCTTTCACCCCAGTGCCGTACAAACCGCCCGCAACTATCGTCAAGACGGCTACAAAGAGTACGCCGAATTGATTGATATGATGCGGGTTGCGGAGGCTCAGGACGAACTTCTCCGCAAGAATTACGTCACTCAGCCACCAGGCAGCTCCGCTGGCCATGAAGCCAACGCTAGCAGCTACAAGGTGCAAAAGCCCTTGATGAAGAGAAGGGGGAAGAAGGGTAAGATTGTTGCCCAGAAAGGTAAGTCACATGCTCCAAATGACAAAAAAGGCTAAGAAGAGTGGCAAGACCTATGGCCAGCAGAACCAGGGTTACTACAAGTGTGGCAAATGGGGGCATTGGTCGCGGATATGCAAAGAACCACAGCATGTCATTGATGCCCACCAAGCTCAGAAGAAGAAGGATGGCAAGGGGCAGCCTGAAGCCCACTTTGTAGCAGTTGAGCAAGAGCACCCTGAACAGCTGCCTGAGTTGATAGAAGTTGAATCCATCCCGGCAGCAGCAACTTCTTATGACTTAGAGGCAGCCACCGCCATGATCTCTCTTGAAGAGAAGATCACTCCTGAAAAGATAGCCGAAGAAGTCAATGATTTTCTAGTTGATTCCCTCTGATGCACAGAATGCATTAGACGTTAATTGTCATTTATTTTGTGTTAAATGGACAAGTTTAGAACTTGCATGGATGGTGCTTTAGGATTTATTATCTCATAATGGTTGGATGATTTTGGCAATAATTCATTCATTTATTCAGTTTATGACGGCATGATATGTTTTGATATTGGCGTATTTTATTTATGTGTTGAATGCCTTCTAATACATGTTAATTAAATACGTTATATTAGAATACGTGTGGCGCCCTATGGAGGAAGTATGCCTTGCCAACAGCGGCACAACGAATACCATCTTAAGAGAGACTAAGTATTTTCAGTCGATCCGTAAGAGCACTGTCAGCCTTACGACAATTGCCGAAAGCGATGCATGTATAATAGGTTCCGGTAGAGCCACAATTATACTTTCAATGGGCACGACTTTGGTCATTGAAGAAGCCTTATTGTACCCAGAATCGACTAGAACTCTCCTAAGTTTTAAGGATATTCGTGCCTGTTGTGGCTACAGACCAAACAGAGAGAGATGGTAGTGGAGAGTTGGGAGACAATGACCGTAATGGCCTAGGTTCTCCCCCATGGCCTGTATTCCATATATCTACACATGGGGAGTGCTTTTACACTTATACCCTTACATCTGAGTATCCCCTTCAGGGGCACTTACGTCATTACACATGGCCTATTCTGGGCCTTATAACCTTCTACCAGGCCTGCTGGGATTAGGTGGGGGCCACCCCTACAACAGGAGCCTCTCATGGTAAAGGGCTTCACAGGGCCGAAGCCATGTTGCCGAGTCCTTTGGGCCCCTCCGTCCCTGTGGCCTGTGAACTTTCCCGAACTTGACCGGGGGCTGAGGCTGTAGCCGAACCCGATGCCCGGATTGGTGGTTGAGGTAGATGCGTAAGCGCTTCGTCCCGAGCTGGCGCCTGATCGAAGTAGGCGCGCGCGCGCTCCGTTTCCTACCCTTCGAGCGGGTGGCAGCGGAGCTGGCACCTGGTCGCGCGCGCGCTCCGTCCCCCTATCGTGGCGGGGTCGGGGTTGCCCGGGCCGAGTCGGAGGCATTGCGTCGGCGTAGGTAGGCGTAGCAGGCCCCTGAATCGTCGCACACGCGTCAAGTAATAGCGGACGCGCTGCGACGTTCTTCTCCTGGCGGTCCACGTGGCGGAGTATGCTTGGCGCGGTGCAGGCCTTGAGGCGCCGTGGCCATTTTAATGTGGCGACGGATTTTCGGTGGTTAGACTTCTGCCGGCTAGACTTCCGCCGGTTGGCTGCCCCGCTGATTGGGCTTCCGCCGGTTGGACTTCCGCCAGTTGGCTCCCCCGGTGATGGGGTATATATACGGCGCTGGTGCGGCCTTGTTCCTGCATCGTGTCCTTGGATAGATGCTGCTCCCCTAAAATGGGCCCCTTCCGTGCATCGACATTCCCTAGCGACGCTGAGCGGCTTGGGGGATGTTGATGTACAGATGGAGGTCCATTTTTCTTGGGAGCTTGGTTAGCGTCTGTTACCGATAGTCAGCCGCGCTTCCTGCCCTCGCGCTGCGTGTCTGCATACGATGGCAAGGTTTGCCCTGTTCTCCTGAATAGACCTACCTTCAGTCGGGGTTCCTGATGGAGCCCGTCCGCATTACTTTTTTTTTGAAAAAACGTTAATGCACTGAAGGTGGCCTGTTAAGGAGAACAAGCCAAACTTTGCGCGACATGACCTTCGCTTCTGCCATGTGTGGGAGGTGGCAACGGGTGGGATCGTGCACACGGGTCCGCTCCTCGAGGCCATGGTCCAGTCCGAAGCCGCGGGTGCGGCCAGGTTGGAGTGGCGATCGAGAAGACGGCCTCCTGCGCGCGCCGTGCTCCCGTATGAAGATGGCAAGGTTTGACGTGTTCTCGTAGACAGATATGCTTGAGTTCATCTACCTCCGCTGATTGTGCCAATCTGGCGCTATCATCAAGGAACGTTGATGTACTGAAGCTTATCTGTCTATGCGAACCCGTCAAAACATGCCGCACATCCACCCTTGCCTTCCCAAAATACTGGAAAGCCAGGCGCCTGAGTCCCTGCCGGTTTAGGTCATGAGGTTGCCGCGCGGGTCTTGACGCCGAAGTGGCCGCCTGCGCTTTCCCCATGGAGGCAGAGTTTCGCAGCTAAAGCGGAGACACGCCCGTAGTAGATTGCCGAAGCCGACGCAGCAGAGGTAGACGCGCGCGCGCTCCGTCCCCTACCCTTCGAACGGGTGGCAGCGGAGCTGGCGCCTAGCCGACGTAGACGCGCGCGCGCTCCGTCCCCTACCCTTCGAACGGGTGGCAGCGGAGCTGGCGCCTAACCGAAGTAGACGCGCGCGCGCTCCGTCCCCTACCCTTCCAACGGGTGGCAGCGGAGCTGGCGCCTAGCCGAAGGAGACGCGCGCGTGCTCCGTCCCCTACCCTTCGAACGGGTGGCAGCGGAGCTGGCGCCTTGCCGAAGGAGACGCGTGCGTGCTCCGTCCCCTACCCTTCGAACGGGTGGCAGCGGAGCTGGCGCCTAGCCGAAGCAGACACGCGCGCGCTCCGTTCCATACCCTTCGAACGGGTGGCAGCGGAGCTGGAGCCTAGCCGAAGTAGACGCGCGCGCGCGCTCTGTTCCCTACCCTTCGAACGGGTGGCAGCGGAGCTGGCGCCTAGCCGAAGTAGAGGCGCGCGCGCTCCGTCCCCTACCCTTCGAACGGGTGGCAGCAGAGCTGGCGCCTAGCCGAAGTGGACGCGCGCTCCTTGAAGCCGAGGCCGGGACTGGAGCCTGTCGCGGCGGAGGCTCGGCGGTGGTTCTAAGTTGCAACTTCGCATTGCAGACACCGCCACGCGTGCGGTGATTGCGATCTCCTGATGCGGTAATGCAATGTAAAGGTTCCTGGAATCGCGCCGGCCCCTAGTTTGCCAGAGCTAGGTTATCATACCGTGCGACTCATCTCGGCGCGTGTAGGACACGCGGCGGCTTGTAACTGGTGTGCGGCGGGGTGTGAACGGTTGCGCGACCGCAGCTGCTCACCTCTTCCCTAGGCAAGGGGGACACGAGGAGAGCAGGGAATGGTGCAGTGTCGGAGCTGTTGCGATCCTGTGGCCCATTAATGCGCTTTTAATGGCGGCTGAAGTCGTGTCGACGCCTGGCCTCGTGTGCACCGGATATCTCGCGCGGGGGTTGGCACGCGGCGGGAGGCCACTGGAGCGTCGTGTTCTGACGGTCCTCGCCACTGCGGTCGCGCCCGGTACGCGGACAGTCGCGACGCTTCAGCCTCGGGGGGAGGTGGCTTGAAATAGCCCTCGTAACCGCGCCCCCGCAGATGTACGCCCCCTTCTTGCTTGCATCGCCTTCCATACTCCCGTAGTATTCTTGCCGCCGTACCCCTTTCGAGAGAAGTTATGGCATCTGGTGGCAAGCATGGTCAGGCGGCTAGCGCTTGCGGCATTCGCCGGTGATCTTCACCGCTAGAGGTGAAGTACTCGCTCCAAGAACACGACCCAGCGGCGGCGGACAAGTGGTGGCTGGCGGCGGAGAAGGAAG
Source organism: Dendrocalamus latiflorus (assembly GCA_017311315.1). Taxonomy (NCBI): domain Eukaryota; kingdom Viridiplantae; phylum Streptophyta; class Magnoliopsida; order Poales; family Poaceae; genus Dendrocalamus; species Dendrocalamus latiflorus. The sequence continues at coordinate 28,826,520 of CM029612.1, read as the reverse complement.
GCGCGTTCTCCGGCAAGCTGGGCCCGTCGCTCGTGACCGAGAAGACAATCCAAGCGCTTCTGCGCTCGAGGAAGCTGTCCGAGCGCCAGGCGATGCGATTGCCTGCCGCCGATGAGACGGAACTGCGCCCCGAGGGGTCGGAGGCGCTCGTATTCGTTGCCTTCTTCGACGCGGGGCTCCGCATCCCGGTGGCAGCGATCGTGGGCGACGTGCTGCGGACCTTCGGGCTGGAGCTGGCGCAACTGACTCTGAACGCTGTGGCCCGGCTCGTGGTGTACAGTTGGGCCTTGTGCTCGAAAGTGTGCTGGCCCAACGCTTCGTTGTTCGCCTACCTGCACGAGGCACGGTGCCAGCCCAAGGATCGGAAGGACGGGACGCTGTCGAGTTTCGGCAGCGTCACCTTTATTCTTCGGTCGACTTGCAGCAAGCTCTTCCCTGCGAACGCCACTCGTGGGAAATGGGAGTCTCACTGGATGAAGCGGTGGTTCTACCACCGTGTGGAGAGCGGGAGCGGCCTTCAGTGCATGGGCCGACCGATCGCGTTCAAGACCTCGCCCGGCTGGACGCTTGACAACGAGGACAGGCGGAGGGCCCGGCGGCTTGTTGGTGTGGCCGCCCGCTTTAACATGCGCGACCTCGCCGAAGAGTACGCGATGTACGGCGTGGCGCCGCTTGCCTGTGACTGGCGCCTTGCCGCCGAAAAGCGTCAAGATGACAATGTTTTGCCGTGGGTCTGCTTGCTGCCGGCGCCCTCCGGTCTTCGTAAGCGTCGACCATATCTCATCTTTGCCCACGCGTAATGCGTTACATGTTAATCCCAACTTCTGCTTTACTTCAGGGATTGGCTTGGAGGATGCAGAGCAGGCCGCGCGCGTGTTCCTGGGGCCGTATACCGGCAGGGAGCACGAGCAGCGCACGCTCGCTGTCGCCGCGGTGGGGCTGGGGCGGATAAACCGCGTGTGCGAGGCCCTGGGCCTTGCCATGCCGGAGCGTGCTGAGCCGGCCTCGCAGCATCAAGATGACGGTGCGACGAAGAGGAAGGCGCCGTCTCGCAAAAGGGGCCGAGGTGGAGCGTCTGCCGCGCTTGGTGTAGCCGCCGCTAGTGCCGCTGCTAGCGCTCCCGATGGCACGGCAAACGCCGAGTCGGACTCGGCGAGGTACGCCGACTCTGGCTTGGATGGCGCGGACGCCGAGGGCGACGGATCTTCAGCGGGTGCGCTGGACGGCGGGCTCGCCACGAGCAGCCGGAGAGGAGAAGCCTCGTCACCCGCGGCGGTCATCGAGACAGGATCTGAGGGGACCGGCGGTGCTGAGATGGAGCCTTCAGCTGTGGCCGCCATAACGCCGGAAGCGTCCGTCGTGGGGGCGCACGGAGCTGAGTCCTCACCCGCGGCAGCGGCCGAAGCCGAGTTGCCCCCCCCCCCCCCCCCCCGCAGAGATTGCCATGGAGGGGGCTTCGCCTCCGGGTGCTGCAGCCGTGTGGGCCGCTCTGGCGGTGGCTGCTGGGGCTGCGTCGTCGCCGCGCGCTCCGGCTAAGCGGCCGTGTCTGCGACCGGAGCTTCTCCGGACGTCGAGGGGATTCGTCATAGCGACGGGCATCAGAAGCTTGTGAGACTCCAATGCACATGCCGATGTTCCTGCGGCGCACACTCCCTCTGCCCTCCAGGCCGCGGCGTCCGCCGTGCAGGAACGGTCAGCGCCGGCCCCTAGCGCGGAGGCCTCTGTTCTCGGTGAGACCGCGCCTCCCGCGGGCACTCGTGCCACCGCCACTCCGCCTGGTACTAGGGGCGGGCCCCCGGTGGCCTCCTTCCGCTACCGAAGGTAAGGTGGTTTGGCTTCCCTGGTGTTTTCCTCGCTGCACCTATGCCGGGACATGGAGGTCCTGGCGCCGACGGCACGAACGTCGTGCACCCGAGTCCCGCGGACTTCGTTCCTCCGTCTGAGACGCTGAGGGCGTGGCATGGGATCATGGATGACGCGGCCGCCAGCGTCAGCCAGCAGGCACTTCATACCTACGGGGTGGAGCGTCTCGGGGACGCCTTCGAGGTGTCGGGGGTGAGGGTAAGTGCTTACTTACGCGACACTGCTTGGCCATGCTGAACTCGCTAAGGCGTTTTGCCCTACAGACACTGGTGCTGGGGCAGGCCCTGCAAATGGCCTATGTTCATGCGCAAGGGGCGCTCGAAGATAGGCTGCGGGTCGCCGAGGAGGAGCTACGCGAAGCCATGGGAGCCTGTTCCGCCCAGGATGCCCGCGTCCGCCAGCTGGAAGCGGAGTGCGCCGCGGCGAAGGCGCACGCCGAGGGACTTGCCGCTTCAGCGCGGGAGTCGACCGCGGAGGTGATGCGGCAGGAGTTCGCGGCGGAGCGGGACGGCCTTCTGCAACAAGTCGCCTCGCTAGAAAAGGAAAAAGGCGAACTCGCCTTAACTCTAGCGGAGCGTGACCGGACGCTTAGCGAGGCTTCGGTGGTTGCATGGGATGCCATGCAAGCGCTGGAGAGCCACCTCGAAGGGCTTGTGGCCAAAGTGCCGGACCACGCCTTCGGCCCGAAGGAGCTGTCGCGGACCCTTCGCTGGATCAAAGATGCCGCCGATGCTGCGCGTGGTGCCGCGACGAACTTCGGCGACCACTGCGCCTACATGGCGTCGTGTATGGTGTGCGCGCTCCTACGACACCGTGGTTGCACGCACATCGCCGGGCTGGAGGACCCCCAGCTGGAGATGCCCGACGGGGCAGGAGTAATGTCCGGCGCCGTCCGCGCCGTTCGTCGCGCCGTAAAGAACTTCTACGAGCGGATCTGGGACTACGCTGGAGTGGCCGCCGCGCAGGTCGAGCTCAGAAGTCCCTTTACGGGGAGGGGAGCCTCGGCCAATTTCTGGACGGTGTCCCCCGACGCGACGAGGATGGCGGTGTAGGCGTGCGTTGTAATATCCACCCCTTTTTGTGAATAAAATACGCGTTTGTTCTACGAACTGACCATTTGACCTGTGCCCCAGGCAGTTTCCGTGCTGGGGGCGACTGCTTGCTTCCGGCCTTGCAACTCGGCGGCGCCTTCGACGCTGGCGAAGGGCCGAGGAGTCGCTGAACTTTTGGGCGGCCCGACCCTCTTCCGGCGAGGTCCGGACTGTAGTGCGTGTTAAGGACGAGCCCGCCGAATGACGGCTTATAGCGGCAGATATGCTGGCGGGCCTTTGTACTTGTAAAATTTTTCCGATGTATTCATCTGGCAATTAGGATATGCGCTGTGCGCTGTGCTTCGGGCGGTCTTGTTCCACTACGGAGGCAAACCGCGACGCTACGACTTGTTTAGAGTCCGTAGACTGGCGCGCGCGAAGGCGGACCTCCGCACTGCGACCTGTTTAAAGTCCGTAGACTGGCGCGTGCGAAGGCGGACCTCCGCACTGCGACCTGTTTAAAGTCCGTAGACTGGCACGTGCGAAGGCGGACCTCCGCACTGCGACCTGTTTAAAGTCCGTAGACTGGCGCGTGCGAAGGCGGACCTCCGCACTGCGACCTGTTTAAAGTCCGTAGACTGGCGCGTGCGAAGGCGGACCTCCGCACTGCGATCTGTTTAAAGTCCGTAGACTGGCGCGTGCGAAGGCGGACCTCCGCACTGCGACCTGTTTAAAGTCCGTAGACTGGCGTGTGCGAAGGCGGAAGTGCGCGGACGTTCGGCATGGGTAGCCTCTGGTGTACCGCGCGCGCCGCATGCGCCCTTCATGAGGGCAGCGTCTGACTCGCTATGTCGCCCTCTTGGAATTCTTGGAATCGGACTTCGGTGGCACACCTTGCATTCACCTCCCGTGGTGCGCGAAGGCGAGCCTCGACGCTGCGCCGTGATGCGCGATTGATATCCATGCCCTCATTGCGTTCTGCGGAGTGCACGGAAAGCACCCACGCTTTATTTATACTCCGTGGAGTACGCCCAGGGGCGAAGTCCCTGGCGTGCGCGGGATTCGCGTCTTGTTTATACTCAATAGAGTGTGCAGGGAGAACATCCGTGTCTTATTTATACTCCGTGGAGTACGCCCAGGGGCGAAGTCCCTGGCGTGCGCGGGATTCGCGTCTTGTTTATACTCAGTAGAGTGCGCAGGGAGAACATCCGCGTCTTATTTATACTCCGTGGAGTACGCCCAGGGGCGAAGTCCCTGGCGTGCGCGGGATTCGCGTCTTGTTTATACTCAGTAGAGTGCGCAGGGAGAACATCCGCGTCTTATTTATACTCCGTGGAGTGCGTGCAGAGGCGTCCCCCCACACGTCTTTGTTTATACTCATGCCCGTGTCTTCGACGGAGAGTGCACACGCGAACGTGCGTGTTCGTTTATACTCATGCCCGTGTCTTTGACGGAGAGTGCACACGCGAACGTGTGTCTTTGGTTTATACTCATACCCGTACCCCTGGCTACGGAGAGTGCACACGCGAACATGCGTCTTTGTTTATACTCATGCCCGTGTCTTTGACGGAGAGTGCACACGCGAACGTTCGTCTTTGGTTTATACTCATGCCCGTGTCTTTGACGGAGAGTGCACACACGAACGTGCGTCTTTGGTTTATACTCATACCCGTACCCCTGGCTACAGAGAGTGCACACGCGAACATGCGTCTTTGTTTATACTCATGTCGGTGTCTTTGACGGAGAGTGCACACGCGAACGTGCATCTTTGGTTTATACTCATACCCGTACCCCTGGCTACAGAGAGTGCACACGCGAACGTGAGTCTTTGTTTGTACTGCAGGAGCACGCGCGTGGGCGAAGCCCCCGCGCGGTCTCGCCGCGTACTTTTGCCCAATGATAATAGATTATCGACAAACGGAACTTTATTACCTTCCCGTTTGCGCGGGTGAGTGATTACATATGGCGGGGGGGGGTACTAACCGTCTGTGTTTGGCGCGGTCGAAGCCTCTACTGATTGCACTACCTGCAGGGCTAGCCGAGCCGCCTCCGGATGATGTTGCGGGTCTCCGCACGGCGGTGCCGATCCTAAGTGTGCCGCTGCTCGTCGCGCCGGGGACATCTGGTGCCGTGCTCGATGCGCCGGGCCATGTCTTGGTTGCCACGAACGGTAATGATGGCTCGCGGTCCTGGGAGCTTCAGGCATAAATAGTCGTGATGCGGTACTGCCCCGAAGGAATTAAGGATTGGACGCCCCAATATGGCATTGTAAGGGTATGGGAGATCGACGACGTCAAATGTAGCGTCTTCGACCCTTGCATTGTCGCCCTGGCCGAAGGAGACCTGCAGGCATATTTGGCCGAGCGCCCGTAGAGGTTGTCCTCCGAATCCTTGCAGCGGGACTCCCGATGGGCCGAGGCGGCTTCGGGGGATCCCCATCTGGTCGAAGGCTGCCGTGAACAGAATGTTCGCGGAGCTGCCACCGTCAACTAGGGCGCGTCCCACATCGTATCCCGCTATGACGACCCGGACGACCAGGGGGTCGTGATGAGGCAGCTCCACGCCTTGGGCGTCGGCGGGTGTGAACGTGACTTCGTGTTGTGCCCAGTCCGGCGGTGCCTGCGCCGGGTATGCCGCCACGTGGTGTAGCCTCCGTACGTAGGCCTTCCGCTGTCGTGTCGAGGCGAACTCCAACGAGGAGCCTCCGGAGATGACATTAATAACCCTGCGGTGGGCGGCGTCCAGAGCCTGTAGCTGCAGGAGGCCCCCCTGAGGCTGCTGTACATGGGCCTGAATTCGCAGAGGGCCCTCGTAGGGCTGCGTCCCTTGTGCCTGAATGTGCATGGGGGCTTCGTATGGGTGTTGCACGTGGGTTACCACGGGCGGGCGTGCCTCCTGGTTCCTGTCCCTGGTGACGCTGTCGCGGAGCACCGCGATAGAGGTGCACGTGCGCGTGTCGTGGTTGCCGCGACCGTCGACTGCGCACCACAGCCCCTGGTGTTGGTCGTCGCAGTCTCCACGGCCTCTACCGTCGCGGCCCCGGCCACGGCCACGCCCCCGGCCTCGGTGCCCCCGACCACCCCGACCCGCGGGGGCGGTTTTGTTCGGAGCCACCTTCGATGTCGAAGACCTGCCGGCCTCGCCGCAACTTCTGCTGGCCGCGCCTGGGCCTATCGGACGTCTCCCTATGCAGGGCGTCCTTGCGTTCAGGCGCGTCCTTCGATGACTCCTGCTTGCGCTTTCCCTTCGCAGAGCCGTCCCTCGGCGGGTCTTCGATCTTTGCCGAGCCATCGGCCTGGTTGGTGTCAGAGTCGTCACCTTGTCTTCGTCGTGCGTCCTCTTCCGCCCTGGCGTATTCCTCCATTTTGTCGAAGAGTTTCGTCACTGTCTTGATCGGCTTCCTTGCGTTGTATTCGGCCATGGGGCCTAGGCGGAGGCCCTGTATGGCTGCATTGACAACGGTGGTTTCGTTGACATCCTTGACTTGGCATCGTATCTTTGCGAAGCGCTTGAAGTAGTCTCGAAGCTTCTCCGAAGGTTTCTGCTTCACGGCAAAGAGCTGGTCTGCGTCGACTCGCTCAACATAGTTTCCTTGAAAGTTGTTGTGAAGGCGGTCGTGAAGCTGCTCCCACGCATAGATGGAGTTTGGCTCTATGGTAAAAAACCAGGAAAGCGCCACTCCTTGCAACACGAGGGGGAGTCCCTTCGCCTTTGTGGTGTCATCTCCGCCCGCGGCTTCGATTGCGGTTTTGTACACGCGCACGAACTCGCAGGGGTCCGTATCACCTTTGTACGACTCGATGACACTGGGGAACTTGAAGTCTTCGGGCCACGCCGCCTGCTGTAGGCCTGCCGAAAGCGGGGACTCCGGATCGACGCGCCGCAGCGGCACGCGGCTGGACGTGGGGGCGTCGCAGCTGTCCGCCCTTTCCGGCGTGGGCTCTGGCGCGACCACTGGCGCGGCCTGCTGGCTCCGAGCCTCTTGTATGTCGCGGACAGCCCCACGAAGATCCCCTAGCTCCTGCTGGAATGCTTTGAGGGCCGTCAGCAGGGCGCTTTCCACCACCTGCGTGGGCGGGGCCGCCGGCGCGCCCAGCGGACGGGTCGGCACAGGTACGATCGCCTCGCGAGCTCCCGAGCTGCCGGTGAGCATCGCGGCGAGGGTGGCGAGGTTGGTTGTCGCAGCGCCAGTGACGGGGTTGGCCGTCGCGGCGCCGGTGGCGGGGTCGGTCGTCGCAGCACCGGTGACGGGGTTGGCCGTCGCGGCGCCAGTGGCTGGGTCGGTCGTCGCAGCGCCGGCGACGGGGTTGGCCGTCGCGGCGCCGGTGGCGGGGTCGGTCGTCGCAGCGCCGGCGACGGGGTTGGCCGTCGTGGCGCCGGTGGCGGGGTTGGTCGTCGCAGCGCGAGCGTCGACGTCCTCGACCACCGCGCCTGCGTCGTCGTCCGCGCCCGCAGCAGCCGATGCCGAAGCCCTGGTGCCCATGCGACGCTCCGACCCAACCGCCTTTTTTCCCTTCGCCGCCGCCTACAAAGCTTTTTTCGGTGCCATCCTTCTTCGGACTTCAGGCTTGCTCCTGTCCTCCCCACGGACGGCGCCAACTGTTGTGGGTACAGACCAAACAGAGAGAGAGATGGTAGTGGAGAGTTGGGAGACAATGACCATAATGGCCTGTGTTCTCCCCCATGGCCTGTATTCCATATATCTACACATGGGGAGTGCTTTTACACTTATACCCTTACATCTGAGTATCCCCTTCAGGGGCACTTACGTCATTACACATGGCCTATTCTGGGCCTTATAACCTTCTACCAGGCCTGCTGGGATTAGGTGGGGGCCACCCCTACAACAGTGCCCATGGTTTCCACGTTGAGACTGACGAAGAGTACGGTAAGGAATACCTGCTCATCACGAAGGGCGAAGTGAAGGACAAAAGGGTATTAGAAAAACTTCCTTCATTAGAAACTGGGCTATATTATACCAACATTAAGGCACCTGCAGCGTACATTGTCCTGAAGACAGTATTTAGAAGCTCTGAACTCTTCTGTCTCTGGCATGATAGATTAGGCCACCCAGATCATAGAATGATGAGAAACATAATCAATAATTCATATGGGCATAATATTAATGTAAAAAATTTCCCAAATCATGAAGATTTTGTGTGCCCTACATGTGCCACCGGGAAACTAATTACTAGACCCTCCACTCTGAAAGTGAAGGATGAAGTCCCTGCATTTCTGGAACGCATCCAGGGAGACATTTGCGGTCCCATTCAGCCCATCTCAAGGCCATTTAAGTATTTCATGGTGCTCATTGACGCTTCCTCGAAGTGGTCATATGTGGGTTTATTATCCACAAGAAACCATGCTTTCGCCAAATTGATCTCACAGATCATTCGCATCAGAATTGTGTTCCTGATCATCACATCAAGTCCATCAGAACGGACAATGCCGGAGAATTTACTTCGAAGGCATTTGATGATTATTGCATGGCGATGGGAATTGCAGTTGAGTACTCGGTACCGCATGTCTATACCTAGAATGGTTTGGCAGAGGCTTTAATTAAGAAAATTAAATTTATTGCCCGACCCCTCTTGCATTAAAGTAATTTGCCAGCTACATATTGGGGACACGCAGTCCTTCATGCAGTGAATCTCATCAACCTTAGACCTTCAGCCGACAACATCCATTCACCTATGCAACTAGCGCAAGGGTCACCACCGAAAATTTCTCATCTTAGGAGGTTTGGATACAAGGTTTATGTACCTATACCACCTCCGCAGCGTACTGCAATGGGCCCTCTCCGCAAGATTGATATATACGTTGGTTATGCGACTGCATCCAAAATCGGGTATTTGGAACCCATGACGGGAGACTTACATACTGCCCGCTTCGCTGACTGTATTTTTGTAACATCCTAAATTTTGGATGTTTGAAATTTTGAGCAATTTAAAACTTTTATTTGCATCTCACTGGCCTTTAACTCTTTGTTCAAAATCTTAATTGAGTTTTCTGAGTTTTGTGCTGAGCAAATAATAACTGGGAAATAATTTTCAAACACAACTTAGCAATCATGGACAAAAATAATAATAATGGTAATAATACAAAATAATTTAAATGGGGTTTAACCTCTCAGAGCTTAATTTAAAATTAATCTATGGATTCAAAACATGGATTAATTAAAGAGAAAGAGTTGAATTAAAAGGGCCACTCAAAAATACATATGTATATATATATACATATACATATATACATATTTTATACAGCTAAATTCCAGACCTAGTTGTGACATTAGAACTAAAATGCAAGGGAAAGATTTTGAATACAAAGCCAAGGTTCAAAATTTATATGCAATTCAAAACAAAATAAAAATAAATAGAAGAATGGTAGTTTTATGTTAAGATATTTGAGCGAAGGCTTGAATTGAAAATCCAAAAATGGATTACAAAAATTTAAGTAAGAATTTAAATTTCGAACACCATACAAAATCTCCCAAAATTAGTAAATCCTAAATGTAAATTAAAAATTTAAAATAAGAATTCACATTTAAAAATGTTCCTTGCTTTCCTCTCATTTTCTCCTTTTCTTCACACTTCCAGGTGGGGCCCATTTCTTCCCTCTCTCCTTCTCCCTCTCATTTACTACCCCTGCTCCCTCCAAATTTCACTGCCTGCGGGCCCTCTTCCCCCCCCCCCATCTCTCTTTTTCTCTCTCACTCCATTTCCTCACTGAGCCAGGCCCCACGCCTTCTCCCTGTCTTCTTCCCGCTCCCGATCTCTGCTTTCTCAATGTCCCGCGCGCGTCCTTCTCCTTGCGTCAGCCGGCCCCGGAGCACCTGTGTGCGCGTCACGCCACCTGCGCGCGCACGTCGCCGTACCCGTGCCGCGCCATGCCCCTGCGTCACGACCGTGCTCCCATCGCATCCCACCTACCCCTGAGTTCCCCATGCCCTGTCGCGCCTCAGCACGGCCGCACGTCGCCGTTGCCCACACCCCGGCCCGTTTTTTTCCGCGCGCGCTTGCCTTTAAGAAGCCCTGAGCTGCCTCATCTCGGCCTCCCCGCGCTCACCCATCTCCTCTTCTTCTTTCCCCAACTCCAGGACTCAACCGCCGCTGCATGCCTGTCGGCCACCTCCCCGCCCGGTCGTCTCCGGCGAGCATCTTGCGAGACAACAGCGTCACGGCGAGCCTTCACTTCCCCTCGGCCCTCCCACCAAATTAATTTGACTCCTGTGCTCTGACGCTCGCCGCGTTGCCCATCCTCCCTGACACCGGCCGCCGCCGCCATTCCCACCACCAGCTCGTCCTCACATGATTTCCCTCCAATTGCTCGCTGTGAGAGCCGCACCTCGTTGCCCTGACACTTTCTCAAGTGTCGGCCATGGCTCCCTTTCATCCCAGCTCGCCGGCACCATGCGCATGCCCGCGCCGCCCTGGGGCCTTGCCGCCGGCTCACCACGGCCCCCCCCCCAACTCGACCACCATCGCGGTAAGCCTACGTCCACCTTCCTCCCGCTCATGCGTGCGCTATCCCCTCCCCTCTCCTTCCCGGCCGCCGGAGCGTCACTTCCACCTCACCGCCGGCCGCCCCGCACCGTCGCCCATCCACCTCGCCACCACTCCGACCTGCGCGCCGTCGCCTCTAGGTCCCCTTTTTTCCGAACGACCCATTTTTCGGGTCGCCACCTTCTTCCCGGGCGCCGCCTGCCGCCGGCAAGTGTAGCGCCGCCCGCCCCCGGAGTCCTCTGTTTTGGCTCAGCTGTCCTTCATCTCATCCTTATTCGGGCATCCACTCAGCCACAGAAGAGCATTTGCCCGGTTGGTTATCTGAGCATGCGATAGAGCGTAGGACTCCCGTGTGGTCCCGAGTTCGAAACCCGTAGGCTGCAATTCTCTTATCTTTTTTTATTATTTCTGTTTTGTTTTTTTTCTGCTTAACCCATTTCAATTAAGGCAAATTAGAAGTCATTCCCTGGAAAATAATAAAAATCTGATTAGGCTGGAAAACCTACGAGAGACTACGTCAATCTCGTGAGTCTTGAGGCGTGAGTACAACGCGTCAAGAGTCAGGGTCGAGAGGTCGGTTGTGTCTTTAATCGTGGTCACCTTCATCTCCCAAACACGCAAATCAAGAGCAGAAAGCATTTGGCGAGCGTTGTCTGAGTCGGGGTATGTGAGACCGACCGCTCGGAGGTTGCTCAAGATTTTGTGGAAACGCGCAAAACACTCATCGAGGGACTCTCCAGCGAGCATTTCAAACATCGAGGGCCCTGAGCCTGGATGTAGGTCTCCATCCGGCTCTTCCAAACGGGATAGTCGATCCCATCGAACACCGGGGGCTTGGTCGAGTACTTGTCTATCACCATGGCTCTAGAGACCGGTTAAGATCTACGAGGAAGAGCTAACCGGCTCTGATACCAATTGTTAGATCAAAATCAACGACAGAGGGGGGTGAATGTCGTCTTTTAAAATTTAGTCCCCCACAAGTACCCACGATCAACTTTTATCTCCGATAGCTATAAGGAGCTATGAAGATGAGGTAAAAGCTTACAAGAGGTCTACTGGACAAACACAAGAAGGAACGGTAATCCAAAAGGATCAATTGAAGCAAACTGCAGAAGAACGCCTCAGTGAAACAGTGCCTAGACCCAGAGGCCGGTCTGACCAGTGTGTGTAGGCCGGTCAGACCGCCCATATACTGCCGGTCTGACCGGTCTCACACCACCGGTCTGACCGCCCCATATTATCCAGTCTGACCGCCATGTAATTTGCAGTCTGACCGCTCCCCTGATACCCGAGCAGACAGTGAACAGGTCACTGAAATCCACTGCGCAGAGAAAACTGAAACTTTAGATTTTGGTCAAATTAACGAAGTACTGTTGTTTCCCTTGGGCCAAAAGAACAAGAACCTATTCTAAACAGCAGAGAGGCAATAAACAACAAGGGATAACGATAGAAGAACAGGAAATGAGGAATTAAGCCAAACATAGAAAAGTTATAGAGAGCTGCCCTCAAACTCCAATTCCCATTCAATCTGAGATTCTTTGAACATGAAACTTTGAGAAAAGCTAATTAATAGCCTCAGGACTCCAAATACCAACTTTCATGCCATCTCATGAAGGGAAACAAGATCCACCTCAAACTCCGTGCCTCACCACGACTCCGCCTCGACGTCCTGCAGACATCATAGACAAGAAACACATCAAATAGCACCGCTCGACATATGTAAGCATAAATAATATCAGTGAACCATACTCAGGCAAGAAATTGCCCAAACGACCAATCGGGAAGAATAATATGCAATAAGTCCGTCTAACCAAACCCGACTGAGCCAAATGCCGTCCTAGCACAAATCACTCAAACCAAACTCAATCTTTGCAACATACTTGTCAATTACTCATCATAAACATGTGGTCACCTCCACATGGTCTCTCAATCTCCCCCTTGATGAGTATATTGATAAACCCAGAAAAAGCATAAAGTTGAGTTTGAAAAGAAGTCAAACATGGTCTACAGAAGAAAATGATGCTAATGACCATGTTGACACAAGGAGCAAAAGAAAGAGCAAGTTTTCCTCAAGGCTCCCAAAATGGCTTTTTCTCCCACTATTCTCCCCCTTTTGGCAATAAACACATCAAGGATGCAAAAGAGAGAATAAGTCACGATAAAGGATGAAATGGCTGAAATTTATTTATTTTAAGCATCTAGAGCCATGAAGATTACCCAAAATGACCATATGAGAATTACATCAAGCCATAACACATAAGTATGCTATCAAAATCATGACAAGACATGTATAATCAAGCTAAGCCAAATAAGTCACAATCTGAAATTTAATCGAATTTCTTAGCATGTCAAGTCAACCATGATTCTAGTCTAGATAAAGGTATCAAAAGATGATGCAAACCATGTCAATAGTCTAAGTGGAACCAAGAAGCTAGTATTGAGTCAATTTAGAGTACTATAAGTTCAAAAATGAGACATTTATTCATGTACTTGTAAGTCTTGTAATTTTTAGCAAATTTAGCACAACTGACATGTTTTTCTTAAGAAATCTCATGATTGTTTCCAACCAGATTTTTGTTTAGTCATGTGCTAGATCTCAAGCCATATGTGACCACTCCAAGCAAGAAGCTTAAGAAGATGGTCTTGGTCATTCAAAACTCCCCCTGAGTTCATGCCTAGTGCAATGGCAAGCCGTCTCATGAGAAAGAATTGGTGAGATCAGTTCTTTCGCACAAAAGAGATCTTTTTGCTTTCTTAAAAGGTTGTACTAACTCATGCTTCATTAAGGAACTAACATAGCTCAATCTAAAGCTCAACAAAGATTCAAGACTCAACTCAGCCTATTTGCCATGGCATGAATCATAAGAGGATAACTATAGGCAGACTAGTCTCAAGAGCTAACATGACATGTTTTAATTCAAGTTGAGCATTTTTAATCAACCTATCATGACAGAGACTTGACTACACATATAAAGTCATGATATATCTAGCAAATAAGCACAGATCATGGCAAGATGTAAAGCATTATAAATAGGATAATAATCAGGGCTCCATGTAGTTATATTACAATGCAGAATGACATGCAAGAAAATTCAGCTCCCCCTCGACATGTGATGCAGCTTTTAGTTCAAGTTGAGTTATGTCAACATTAAGATCTAGAAGTTCCCAAATGAACTCCCCCTGAATCAAAGCAATAAAATTGAGAAGCTGGCAAGAAAAACAGAAAAGACAGTCGTTAAAGCATAGAGAAGATATAGAGGATACTATGGCTCAGACTGACTCTCATCTACCCCATATGACTCTAGGACTATCAGCTGAACATCTAACACACTAAGGAGCAAACACGTACCCTGTCTACCCGAGGGTGGCCCAACCATCGCTAGAACCTATAAGAAGTGAGTGAGCTCAACCTAGTGAGAAGAGAAACAGCTAATAAGCAGCATCCTAGAATCACAACATAAGAGTAAGAAGTCTAAATAGCTAGACAAGTGAAACACTCTAATCTATGCTAGAAGGACTAACCAAATGCACCCATATGCAATGCAACAGAAGGGAGTAAGAGCATAATAAGCAAGATAAAGCATGAAGCACAAAACTCCCCCTCACAGCAGTCCATAAGGACAAACCACCACAAGCTCTCCCCGCGGAGCTGAAAACCTAGAGCTATCCAAAGGCTTGGTAAAGATATCAGCCAACTGGTGGTCACTCTCCACAAACTGGAGTACTATGTCACCCTTCTCCACATGGTCTCTAAGGAAGTGATATCTGATATCAATGTGCTTGGTCCGAGAATGCTGCACTGGGTTCTTAGCAGTGTTAATCGTAGAAGTGTTATCACAAAAGAGTGGAACACTGTCGATAACTAACCCAAAGTCCCGCAGGGCCGAGACCATCCAAAGCACCTGGCTGCAGCAACTGGCGGCAGCAACGTACTCGGCCTCTGCGGTGGACTGTGCAACACCGGACTGCTTCCTCGAAGACCAGGAAATGAGAGAAGTGCCAATGAATTGGCAGGTGCCAGAAGTGCTCTTCTTATCTATCCTACAGCCAGCAAAGTCTGCATCTGAGTAAGCTCTAAGGGAAAGACAGGAAGAGGAAGAGTACCAGATACCATAGTCTATGGTAGCTCGAAGGTACCGAAGGATGCGCTTCACCGCCTGGCGGTGAGATACGCGAGGAGAAGCCTGAAAACGAGCACATAGACACACAGCAAAGTGTATGTCCGGTCTCGAGGCAGTGAGGTACAAGAGGGAGCCAATCATGCTGCGATACTCCTTCTGATCAACTGGTTCGCCGTCCTCATCTGGGTCAAGAGAAGCTGTGGATGCCATGGGAGTTGACACGGGCTTACCATCACTCATGTCAAAGCGTCTCAGGAGATCATGAGTGTACTTGCCCTGATGGAAGAAGGTACCCTCCCGAGTCTGCTTGATCTGGAAGCCAAGGAAGAAGGTCAACTCGCCTATCATACTCATCTCAAACTCGGTGCTCATGACATCCGAGAACTGTGAAACAAGAGTATGAGAAGAACCGTCAAAGATGATGTCATCCACGTAAATCTGGACGAGCAGTAGGTCGATGCCATGCCGGCGAATGAACAAGGTCTTATCCACCGTACCCATCTCAAAACCATGACTCAACAAATAGGACTTAAGCCTCTCATATCAAGCTCTAGGGGCCTGCTTAAGTCTTACAAGGCTTTGGAAAGCTTGTAGACATGGTTTGGGTATTTGGAGTTTTTGAAACCTGGAGGCTGTCTGACATAGACCTCTTCCTCAATAAAGCCATTGAGAAAGGCACTTTTGACATCCATCTGGTAAAGCTTGAAACCCTTAGAAGCTGCGAAAGCGAGCATGATTCTAATGGCCTCAAGTCTAGCTACAGGGGCAAAGGTCTCCTCGAAATCTAGACCCTCAACCTGGGAGAACCCCTGAGCTACCAGTCTAGCCTTGTTTCGGATGACAACCCCATCCTCACTCTGCTTGTTCTTGAACACCCACTTAGTCCCAATGATATTGTGACCTCGAGGGGGCTCAATAAGCGACCAGACCTTATTTCTCTCGAAATTTTCTAACTCCTCATGCATGGCATTGACCCAAGACTCATCAGATAGTGCATGACTAACATCCTTGGGCTCAAAGGTGGCAACAAAAGCAAAGTGGAGACAGAAAAGTGACATGCCAGACTTTGAGCGTGTGACTCGCTCAAAGAGGTCTCCAATCATCTGCTCGGAAAGATGGTCTTTCTGGATATGTCGAGGAGTTCCTGGATGAGATGAAGAAGTGGCCTCTACCTCATGAGCTGAAGAGGTAGGAACAGAGCCACTAGCTCCAGAGGAAGCACAAGGCATGGGCTGATCACCTGGAGATGCAGTGGAGGAAGGCACCTCAAGGGGAGGATGAGAGACTAGATCGGGTAGACAACCCTCATCTCCATCGTCCTCATCATCCACAAAGATGGGCTCGGACTGCTCTAAAGAACCTGAGATATCGGGTCTAGTCCCCGGACTGGCCTCGTCGAAGGTCACCTCACAGGTCTCTACCAATTTACTAGACTCGCAGTTCCAGACCCTATACGCCCACGAAGAAGCTGAGTAACCTAGAAAGATACCATCACAGGAACGTGACTCGAAGTTATCTAGGTTCCCAGACTTCAGAATGAAACACTTGTAACCAAACACACAAAAATGAGAGACACTGGGCTTTCGCCCGTATCTCAGCTCATAGGAAGTGCGATGCAAGTGTCCCGAAGAAAAACTCTGTTCGAAACATGGCACGCGGTCGCAATAGCCTCAGCCCAAAACTTCCTAGGTGTAGAGTACTCATCGAGCATCGTCCTGGCCATCTCGACCAAGGTACGGTTCTTCCTCTCCACGACGCCATTCTGCTGTGGGACGTGCGGAGAAGAGAACTGGTGCTTTACACCTGTCTCATCGCAGAACCTCTCAAAGTAGGAATTCTTGAACTCAGTGCCATTGTCACTGCGGATCACTCGTAAGGCACCCGGAAGCTTAACAGAAAGCCTACTGAAAAGACCTCAAAAATGTGTAAACGTCTCATCCTTCGAGGCTAAGAAAAACACCCAAGAGAACCTCGAGAAGTCATCGACCACGACAAGAACATACCACTTCCCTCCTGCTGACTGCACTTGAGCTGGTCCAACTGTGTCTATGTGGAGCAGCTGTCCTGGTGCATCGGTCATAGTCACTGTGACCGGAGGGTGAGAAGCGGCAACCATCTTGCCGTGTCGGCACGGAGCGCAAACAATATCTTTGACCATCTTGAGCTTCGGTAGACCACGAATGAGATCGTGGCCGCTAACTCGGGTCAAATGGTCAAACCAATATGACCAAGTCTCATATGCCAGAAAGTAAGATCACGGGACTCAGAAGTAACTAAACAACGGAGAGGATCACCAGAAGACTTAGAAAAATCAGCACGAAAGATCCTCCCATAACGAGAAATCCCGCAAACCAGACTACCCGAAGAATCAAGAATTTTGTAAGCGTTTTTCTTAAAACTCACCTCAAAACCGTCCTCGGTAAGTTGACAAATAGAAAGCAAATTATACTGCAGCTTACTAACCAAAGAAACATCTTTTAAAATAAAAAACTCATTAACGCGCACTGTACCTTTGGCGATGATGCGCCTAGACGAAGCGTCTCCGAAGGTGATCGTCTCATCACCTGGAGCACGGGCTAGGGAAAAGAACCAACGAGAGTCTCCGGTCATGTGTCGAGAACACCCGGAGTCAACGAGCCAAACCTCTCTCTTCCCTGCCCGGCGAACCTGAGTCAACGAGAGAGTAAAGTCTCAGTACTGGGGTAAATCAAGAGTGATTTTGGCACCAAATACTGAGTAACACGTCGAGTAGAAGAAGTAACCACACACGACTGGCCTCTATTTACCCTACGCTCTCTGTCGCTCAAAGAAGCAGAAGATCCACGAGCAGACCTGAAGCTGTTGTTGGGTCCGACTGCTCTGGGAGAGCGAGTCGGAGCACCAGCAACATGCTGATCACGCCGCGAGTAGCCATCTCGACGGGGGAAACGAGATCTACCCTCAGAATGTCGAAAGTCACGACCAAAGGGAGCATGAGGACAAAAACCAGAAAACTCGAAAAAACCAAGTCCTCGATGCTGCCCAAACCCATCAGCTGAAGCAAACCTAGACCTCGTGTTGGTCCTAGGTGCACTCAAGGTCTAGGGCTGACCCTGAATACCCCTAAGAGCCTCAACACGGTCTCTACGCGCGATCTTGGCACGCCTGAAGCATCGCTCGATCAAGTGTCCATCCTTCTGACAGAAGGTGCAATGATACTTCACCTTCTGAGAGGTAGAAGTAGCACGAAGAGGCTTCGCCTTCTGAGAGGCTGAAGCAACATGTGGACTCACCTTGCTGTCAGAAATCCCTTGGACAAAGCCCACTGACTTAAATTGAACTTTCTCAGTCCTGGGCTTGACCTCGATCACACCTGCGGCTATGGGTCTAAGCACGGCAGGTGGATGCTTCGTAACATCCTCAAGAAAATCATATCCTAGACCTTGATTGAACTTGCAAATCTTGGACTGGTCTAGAATAAGATTCAGCTTCTTCTTGCCTCCTACAAATCTCTCAAGAGTGTTCTCTAAAAGGTCCTTAGTTAGCTTCACACACTTTTCATCCAATGCAATCAAGTCAGATTTTAGTTTGTTACAATTATTCCATTGTGAGCTAACAGGGTCCTTAAAAGCATATTGAGCCAATCTGTTGTTATCATCAACTAATTCTTGAAACTGTTTAGAGACAGATTCAAGTTCAGCAAAAAGCTTGGGACAATTCACACATGAAGTAATAGGCTCAAGTAGAAAAGCTTGTAATTCAGTAATTTTATGATCTGCCCATTTTAGGTTCATCTTCAAATTATTACAACTTTCACAAGTCTCGAGCAGATCGAGCAACATGGTATAAAGACCTCTAAATGCATTATCCTTATCCTCACATGAGGTGCAAGATGTAGTCTCAACAACAGATGAAAGAGGCGCTACCCTACTCATCTCTATCTCAGTAAGAAGACTAATATTCTCCACCTTAATCAAGTCAAGCTCAGAGGACAGACTATCATGAGAGGTCCTTAATTTCTCCATGTCACCAAGCAAGGCACATCATGTATCACATTTGTCACGGGAGGGAGCAGATCTAAGTGAAGTAAGCTCCCGTGACAAACTATCTACTTCCTTATCAAACTCGCTAACCCTAGCTCTAGATCTAGTATGAAATTTCCCTAGCTTAAGGAAAGCATCATTAGCTGGTCATAGGAGGGGTATACCTCGTTGGAGTCAGAATAGAGCTCGCTGTCGCTGATCTCGCCCTCAAGGGCCATGAAGCACATGCCGGAGAAGTCGTCGCCACCCTTGGGGTCTTTCTCGTCCGTCCCATCGTCATCGCTCCACCCCTCCACCTCGCTGAGGTCGAGGTCGTCGAAGGCGGTAAGGACGCGGTGGAAGAGCCTCTTGGCTTTGTCAAGGTCGCGGAACTTCTTCTTTCCTTGGGCATGAGCTGAGGGCTTCTTGTTGCGGTTCTTGTCGATGTAGTCGTTCTTGCTCACACCGCCGTAGTTGCCCTTGCCCTTCTCCAGTTTGGGGCAATTTGCCCGAATGTGGTTGGGGCCACCACACTCGAAGCAAATGATCGGACCACTCCTCTTCCGATCTCTCACTCTCTTGTATGCGTGGGAAAACTTTCTGGCTAAGAGAGCGGGTTGGTTTTCGGGAAGCTGCTCTAACTGATCATCAGTTACGTCACAAAGAGTAGCTAGGGAGAAACCACCAATCAAATCAGAAGAAAAACCAGAAGCTGAACTAGGATCGGTGACTAAGGCCATCGACTGCGACTTCGACCTACAAGAGACTATGTCAATCTCGTGAGTCTTGAGGCGTGAGTACAACGCGTCAAGAGTCAGGGTTGAGAGGTCGGTCGTGTCTTTAATCGTGCTCACCTTCATCTCCCAAACACGCAAATCAAGAGCAAAAAGCATTTGGCGAGCGTTGTCTAATTCGGGATATGTGAGACCGACCGCTCGGAGGTTGCTCAAGATTTTGTGGAAACGCGCAAAACACTCATCGAGGGACTCTCCAGCGAGCATTTCAAACTTGTTGTAATCTCGCTTGCATTGGTCCTGTCGAACCGTCTTAATCTGGGTGGTGCCCTCATGGTATGCATCGAGGGTCTCGCAGATGTCGAAGGCCGACGTCAGATGAGAGATGCAATCGAACTCGCTTCTGCTCAACCCCAGGATTATGATGTTCCTTGCCTTTGCATTAGCCTCAACATCAAGCATGTTTCCAGCGTTGATGTTCTCATCGGCAGGAACAACATATCGTACTTTGACCTTGCGCCAGATGGCGTAGCCCTGAGCCTGGATGTAGGTCTCCATCCGGCTCTTCCAGAAGGGATAGTCGATCCCATCGAAGACCGGGGGCTTGGTCGAGTACTTGTCTGTCGCCATGGCTCTAGAGACCGGTTAAGATCTACAAGGAAGAGCTAACCGACTCTGATACCAATTGTTGGATCAAAATCAGCGACAGAGGGGGGTGAATGTCGTCTTTTAAAATTTAGTCCCCCACAAGTACCCACGATAAACTTTTGTCTCCGACAGCTATAAGGAGCTATGAAGATGAGGTAAAAGCTTACTGGAGGTCTACTGGACAAACACAAGAAGGAACGGCAATCCAAAAGGATCAATTGAAACCAACTGCAGAAGAACACCTCAGTGAAACAGTGCCTAGACCCAAAGGCCGGTCTGACCGGTGTGTATAGGCCGGTCAGACCGCCCATATACTGCCGGTCTGACCGGTCTCACACCACCGGTCTGACCGCCCCATATTATACGGTCTGACCGCCTTGTAATTTGCGGTCTGACCGCTCCCCTGATACCCGAGCAAACAGTGAACAGGTAACTGAAATCCACTGCGCAGAGAAAACTGAAACTTCAGATTTTGGTCAAATTAACGAAGTATTGTTGTTTCCCTTGGGCCAAAAGAACAAGAACCTATTCTAAACAGAAGAGAGGCAATAAACAACAAGGGATAACGACAGAAGAACAGGAAATGAGGAATTAAGCCAAACATAGAAAAGTTACAGAGAGCTGCCCTCAAACTCCAATTCCCATTCAATATGAGATTCTTTGAACATGAAACTTTGAGAAAAGCTAATTAATAGCCTCAGGACTCCAAATACCAACTTTCATGCCATCTCATGAAGGGAAACAAGATCCACCTCAAACCCTAGAAAGAAAAATAAGAACAGAGGAGACCAAGAAGCAAAATCTGGAATTAAATGTGGTTTGCTCTTAGGATTGACTAGCCAAATGGCTTTTGAGCATCTCCTAGATCACATCAACCCATTTTGCTACTCCTCAGCAAGAAAGAACTCAAATCACAAAAAGTCACAAATCAAACAGAGAAGAACGAACAGAGGCATGAACAAGAAAATAAACTTCAGTGATTTCATTCCCAGAAGCAAGAGGATCACAGAGGAGTCCCCATACGTGATTACAATCAGAGGAATGATTACATGGTGGCTCAACTCATCCTCTCCCTCTCCCCAAGACTCAAGAACACAAGAGCACTACATGCTTGGAGAGGAGACACGAAGGAGACACAGCCAACAGCCCTCTGCTCTCCATATCAACTCTTACCAACTAAAGCCCTCAAAGCAAAACAACCTTCCAAAGGCCATTTTGACTAAAGCAAAACCCTAACAAGCCCTCAAATCCCCTGCATACAACCAGGAATTCTCCCCTATTTATAGCCTTTGGCTAACGGGTCTCCAACCCGTTATGCCCGCTAAATCCCGAACGGAACCGCTTCCACTTGTGCAGCTTTGCGCTTTTACCGAAATGCCCCTCCTACACCTTCCAGGAAGCTTCCGCATTCCTTGTCATCCAAGCCTCGTAACCACCTCGAGTCTCCGCCGTCTTCGACACATCCGACCGTTCTGATCTTGACACCGCCCGTGCCTAGTCCGGTCACTCTGTGCCTCGCCACGACTCCGCCTCAATGTCCTGCAGCCATCACAGACAAGAAACACATCAAATAGCACCGCTCGACACATGTAAGCATAAATAGTATCAATGAACCATACTCAGGCAAGAAATTGCCCAAACGACCAATCGGGAAGAATAATATGCAATAAGTCCGTCTAACCAAACCCGACTGAGCCAAATACCGTACTGGCACAAATCACTCAAACCAAACTCAATCTTTGCAACATACTTGTCAATTACTCATCATAAACATGTGGTCACCTCTACATGGTCTCTCATATAACCACAAGGTTTAAATTAAAGAGTGCCCTTAATAGTAATTAAAAAATGAAAGTTCTAATATTTAAAAAGCCACCAGTAAATAAATCTCAACGGTATACCTATAGTAAATAATGATAAAGTTTTGTACAGCAAGTTCGGCCCTGTGTGAATGAAATTTAATTAGGATTAAAGCATGATAGAAGCTAAGTAAAGGAATAAAATATAAATGTCATGTTAGAAAGATATATATATATATATATATATATATGTATATATATATATACGTGGCAATTATAACAAAGTAAACCCTAGGTCATCGGATGATTAAAAGTAATTAGCCTAATGTCGCTATGTAAATAGTAGTCATCACTAGCGTGTCATCGATAAATAAACCTCAACCGTAGATATAATCGAATATTGATATTAAAGTATAACCTAGTATGGCATGCTCAGTCCTAGATAAATAAATTCAAATAACCATAATAATAATAACAACAACAACATTATGATAGTAACTAAAATGTAAATAAAATATCTGCGATGCCTAACCCAAGGGCATCTTCAACTAAATTTATGTTGGCGTGTCTATTAAAATCCCTAGGTCATTTGTAATTAAAATAATCTCACCATTTGGCATATTAATGAACAAGGTAATGTGAGAAAAACCTAAAATCATACATCTCGAATTGCTAAAAGTATAAACTATAAGATTAACTCGATAAACCAGAAATCATATAATATACATCGTGTATATAACTCATACCCTAACTCTTAAAAGCTAACACTAGACAAGACAATACCCTACACCCCAACTGCAGTCTTCCATCTACCCATAGGTCCAGCTTGACTTACGGAACTTCTTTAATAACTATAAAAATAATAAGAAGAAGTTATTAAATAAAATAGGGTAAGCCATAGTATTCAATGGCCGGCTCAACCCAGTCATCCCCAAATCTAAAGCAAAATAATATCATCAATATATTTCTGTGCCATGAACCCTCCTTCATTGAATGTCCTTCTACCAATCATCGCTTCGTCCCAACTAGTTCGGCTCCATCAATACTCCGCAACCAATCTACCTTACCTCAAATCACCCTCTCACTCACAATAAAACAAAATTAGGCTTATTTGGAGTTATTTGGACTTTTTGAGTTATTTGAATGTATTTGGATTCAGTCGCTTAGCGCGTAATTAGAAGTTGGAGCTCTGAAGATTCACAGGAACAAGCGAGACCAAGATCTAGACAAAGACCGAAAGCTCAAGACCAACGATGAGAAAGCTTAGAGTGAGCTCAAGACCGCGGCGCAAGGCGAGTCGATACTTTGATCATGTTGAACCTACATTTTCTGCAAATTACTTTTGTTTAAATTATCAAATTGCATGCTGTTATTTTATATGCAAATACATGTTTAGTTTAAGATTCTAGTTATATCCCATTGTGTACCATGATTAATATTACACCTCCTTGGAATATTTGAATATGTGAACCTTGTCGCCCTGGCAAAATTATAATAGTAACCTTTTGAAAATAAGTCTGTAATTATATGCCATGCTTAGTATTGCTTAGATATTCATGGGCGCAAGAACGCCCAAACAACACTTTTAATCATGAGAACATTTGGTTGGGCAGTCGTGGTGGTAATGGTTGGTATATGTTGGATATGATTATTTTGTGCTCCCAAAAACCCCAAATTGCTTATTTATCTGGGCGGATAGTTCGGAGGTACGGTGCAGGGGTGCACGAGAGTGTGGTTTGTGGTAGAACCGTTCAGATAACCCTAAGGACTGAATCTTTTCATGACCTCCCGTGTAAAACAAGTACAACCACAAGTCTGTAAAATACAACTTGGCCTAGTAAATTTACCGGACCCTGAAAATCATCATCATCGGTGGAGGAGTGAAGTGGTGCAAGTGGCGGCCTGTGTGGCAGGCTTGAATGGGACATCCGCAGAGGGTGAGGTTCTTCTGTGGCTGCTAGCAGTGTGGGTAGCCAGCTGCTAGGCATTCAGAAGGAGAACATCCCGCACAACGTATGGGACCCACCGCAAGTGGGAACGGCCCACAGAGTGAGATGATGGAAGGGGCGAGGTGCTTTGAACAGTTATTGTGATGGCTTGCTCAACCGCGTGACTAAGGAATCGTGCGGGGCAACGAGTGAACTGTCTCTTGTGGGTAAAGTGTGCAAACTCTGCAGAGTCAAAACTATTCGAATAGCCGTGCCCACGGTTAAGGGTGGACATGGGAACTTAACTGGATATAGTTCTATTTCAAAAAACTTTGTGGGTGGAATTGGTAAAGTGGAGGGCAGAGAAAGGCCCTGATTTGTGTTGCCCTGGGTGTCGCCCCAGTGATAAGTTAAACGGTTATAACGCTGAAGAATTAAGCATACGGTGCAGAGGCCATGTAACGGTGGATGGAATCTGGATCGCTATTATTATTGCATTCTTTCACACCTTATGTTTTAGTTCAAACTGCTAGGTCTCAGAAAATTTCTATATATCATATTTCAAAAGAAATTTATGGCAAATAAAATAACCCGAGCCTTGCCTTAATAAGCCATGCATATTATTTAATTGCATCTTGTGTATTGGCTCGCGGAGCACGGTGGTTTGTGCTCACACTCGCTCTCATAACAAATCTAGAATCAGGAATCAGATTACTACGCTTTGACAATAAAACTGGACATGAGGACGAAGATGATGAGGGGTCAAGAACTAGGTCGCGGACCTCCAGTTGGCTACCTGTGGGCATGTCCTGAGGGTCCCACCTGTGTGCTTCGTTTCCGATACTGTATTTTATTGAGTTCGGCCTAATCGGCCCGTGAGTAAGTTTACTATTATAATTATGCTTCCGCATGATATGAATCTTGATATTCAGTACTGTATCTGTGAGCACTATCTACTGATCCAGGGAATAGTGCGGTGGAATCACAGAGGACTCCGGATGGTAAAATCTGGGTCTGACAATTTTTGATGAGGATAATTTCCCGTCATTAGGGGAGGAAATCAACCCCTTAATGAAAAATATCGGGAAATTACGTGGGAAGCCACGGGAATTCATGCACATGACCCGCGCACTAGTGAAACTGAGAAAGAGGTCCAGAAGATCATAGACTTGCAAGTATTAGCAAACCAATTGTCCGATCACTTTAGTGATTTGAAGAGCGTGACTAAGTCGCATGTGCCTGCACACAATGCACCGGAGAGGGTTGAAATACCAAAGAAAATTGAAGGTGTCCCTAATCCCGTTCAGATGCCTCAGAATAAAAGGACGAGAACTCCAGCTCCTCGAGTCCAAAGTAACCGGGGACGCCCGGCGAAAAAGGATAAAAAGGACTTATCACAGCCGATCACTGAAGTCCCCCAAAATGAGAAGGGGAGTCAGTTGAGACCTGGCACAAGTATGACACATTCAGAAAAGGGCATACCAGATCTGAATATCCCCATCGGCATGGATGTGTGCGCACACATCGGAGCCGAAAAACTAAAGGGACTTGCCACCGCAATTGAAAGAAGCGATGTGCAAGGAGAAGCTCTAGAAGAGGCAATCGCTCCAGAAGAAGAAACTCATGAAGAAATAGCTATAAATTATGTGCACACGGGAGAGACCCTGAATAGGACAACAGCCAATATCGATATCTACTTCGTAAAGAAAATTGCTACAATCATCGATCTTGATCCCGAGCCTACAACGCTCGCTGAATGTAAGAAAAGATCAGATTGGGAAGATTGGAAGAAGGCAATAGCAACTGAATTGCTATCTCTGAACAAAAGAGAGATGTTTGGGCCCGTATGCCGCACGCCTCCCCATGTGCACCCTATAGGGCACAAGTGGGTATTTGTTCGAAAGAGAAATGAAAGAAACGAAGTAGTGAGATACAAAGCAAGGCTAGTAGCACAAGGTTTCACTCAACGTCCTGGAGTTGATTATGAAGAAACCTACTCCCCAGTCATGAGTGGAATTACCTTTAGATATTTGATATCAATGGCAATGAACTTGAACTTAGAGATGAAATTGATGGATGTTGTGACTGCATACCTCTACGGTAACTTGGATTCGGAGATTTATATGAAAGTCCCTAAAGGAATGCCTCTCCCAAACCAAGACAGAGCAAATAGAAATATGTACAGTGTGAAACTCAGAAAGTCACTGTATGAACTAAAACAATCTGGAAGAATGTGATATAATCGCTTGAGCGACTTTCTCTGCAAAAAGGCTACACGAACAATGAAGACTGTCCTTGTGTATTTATACAACGATCCCAGAATGGATTCTGTATAATCTCTGTGTATGTAGATGATCTGAACATCATCGGGACAGCCAAAGACATAAAAGAAGTAAGCTCCTACTTGGAGTCAGAATTTGAAATGAAAGATTTGGGCAAGACCAAGTTCTGCTTAGGCCTGCAGCTTGAGCATGTCCCTGAAGGAATCTTAGTACATCAGTCGACCTACACCCAGAAGGTGCTTGAAAGGTTTGGCTTTGAGAAGGCATTCCCATCGAAAGTACCGATGATCGGGAGGTCTTTACAGCAAGAAAAAGATCCTTTCTGACCTAGGGAAGAGGAGGAGGAAGTCCTGGGACCGGAATTCCCATACTTGAGTGCAGTGGGAGCACTCATGTACTTAGCAAACTGCACTAAACTGGACATTGCATTTGCCGTGAACCTGTTAGCAAGGTACAGTGCAGAGCCCACCAAAAGGCATTGGCAAGGCATAAAGGACATCTTTCGATACCTCCAAGGAAACAAGGACCTTAGATTGTTCTACAGAAAGAATCAAGATCTGAACTTGATTGGTTATGCAGATGCTGGGTACTTGTCTGACCCGCATACCGCAAAGTCATAAACAGGCTATGTATTCTTGTGTGGTGGAACTGCAATTTCCTGGAAATCGTCCAAGCAAAGCCTTGTAGCTACTTCGACGAACCACTTAGAAATTATAGCACTGTATAAAGCCGCACGAGAGTGCGCTTGGCTCTGCCGAATGGTTCACCACATCCAACAGTCATGTGGGATAAATATTGTGCAAACCCCCACAATTATCTATGAAGATAATGCCGTTTGCGTTGCACAAGTGCAAACGGGCTATGTGAAGAGTCACCTCACAAAGCACATCAACCCCAAGTTCTTCTATGCATATGAATTGCAAAAGATGGACGAGATTAAAGTACTGCATACTAAGTCATGTGAAAATCTAGCAGATTTGTTCACTAAGTCACTCCCCGCATCTAGCTTCGAAAGGTGCATGCGTGGAATTGGAATGATGAGACTTAGAGAAGTGCAGAATTCAGGGGGAGAATTCTCTCAAACCCGCTAGTAAACTTGATCATGCAGATTAAGTACCCAAGAGAATGAAGTCCTGAAGACTAAATGAAATTAGGTGGATTGTACTCTTTTTCCCTTGACGAGTTTTCCTGAAGTTTCTCGACCAAGGTTTTTGATGAGGCAATTCGTGCATTGCAGCATAACATGTATCATGTACTCTTTCTCCAAATTTTTTCCACTGGGTTTTTATGGAGTTTTAATGAGGCATGAACATGTTGGGTGAGTGCCCAAGGGGGAATGTTGAGAAACCTGAGCCCAGGACAGCAGTCCTGGCCCATTATGGGCACCCCACCGTAGGCTATAAATAGGGAGTCATATCTGCATATTCTGTACACCTGATGCAATTGAAAGCAATAAAGAAAGACCAGGAGTTCTCTCAACCTCTCTGTGTTCAATCTATTATTCTATCTTCTGTGATTGATTCGTTCTTGTTCTAAGCAGAGGAATCGATCGGACTGATCGCCAACGACGGTTCCTCAACAACTAAAACTGCATTACGTAAAAGAAAGAAGAAAAGTATGCCCGCCTGACGCTATTTTCTCGTCAATGTTGCTCGTTGCCAACATCCTCCTTCAAGCAACGCACCCTATCCGCTTCAGCCTCCTCAAGACCGGGCTTTCTTGGCATGTCCAGAAAATGGGGACAACGCGGGAGAGCCCAAGACACTGCGAGTGCGCCTCACTATCAGAGGCAGGGAAAACATTTTCGGTTAAGAAAAAAATTAGACCTCTTTGAGAAATTCGAAATTTTCAAAAATTTCCAAGATTTTTCCAAAAAACTTCAGTCAAAATTTTTTAAAATGCAGCTTGAATCCAAAAATTTCAAACAAATTTCAACTTCCATGGCTGCCTCCCTTGCCCCTCGCTGGCGCTACCACCCCCCCTCCCTTGCCACTACATCCCCCTCTATTCCCGGAGCTACCTTCCCCCTCCCTTGCCGTCGCCACCGCCTCTCCGTCCATTCCTGGAGCCGCCTTCCCCCTCCCTTGCCACCGCCTCCCCCCACCATTTCCGGCGCCGCCTCCCCCTCCTCCCTCGCCACCGCCGCTATTGCCTCCCCCCTCCATTCCCAGTGCCGCCTCCTCCCTCCCTTGCTGCTGCCGCTGCCTCCTCTCACCATTCTCGATGCTGCCTCTCCCTCCTCCCTTGCCGTCACCACCGCCACCCTCGTCGCTTTGGGTTGGTGCCTCCGTGGATGTGGATCGTGATTGAGGGAGTCGGGGGAACGAGAGAGGGAGTCGAGGGAACAAAACAGGTGTTGGAGAACGGGTTGGACTCGGTTGTAGTATTTTTGGTTGGGCTGGGCCGAAAATTTTCAAATAGGGCCGAATTTTTCATCCGATTTGGGTTTTTTTGGAGATGGGCCGAGAAGGCCGAAATTCACAAATCTCAGCCCGAAAATGTATTCCCTGATCGGAGGCGGCGGAGAGAGTGCCGGCATGGATGCCAATGGTGGTGGCCATGAGGAGAAACACATGTGATCATGCAATCCTCCTCGTATCCTCACATGCATCTGTGTAGTACCGCCCCGAGGGGTTTGTGGCGCTGCCTCTCCGCGCGTGACGGGCATAGTATGTTAAGAGGGAGGTAGCCCTGGCACGAGCTGCAACAAGCGCGGGTGCGACACGGCAAGTGACCATGTCGGGCTCCCGCCCATTTGTCCGAAGAAACAGAAGGCACACACTTTTCCTTTATTTATTTGCTTGGTTTTACACATCAGTATCTATTGTCTAATAGATTGCCGTATGAGCAAAAATAGAACAATTCACATGATAATCAATTCAGTAAAGTACGTAATTTACAAATGCGCATGTAAACGATTAATATCCATGTAAGTTAAATAAGAACACACTAATGCATTTTGAAAGACGAGTTTGACACGTTTAACATCTGTAAAATCATCTAAATTTAGGTAAACAGATTTAATTTTATACATCGATTCGACTATATTGATTCATTCAAGTGAAAAAGAACCAAACACAATGATTTAAATGGCCGAAATTGTTGGCAGCTGTGTCGATCTTCTTTCATCACTAAGGACTAAACTACAATGGCCACAAGCTGGTTTTATATCTAGATTGGCTGAAAAGTCTGACCATTTCATATGGCTATCTTGGGGCCTGGGTTGTCGAACAAGGACCTAACCATTTCTCTAGCCTCTTGTTTTGTACTTTACTAGCGAGCAGGCACTGTAGTGAAATGTCACCTTAAATCGGTCGGCAGGCCATGTGAACTGCGAAATCAGAGGATAAGTGTGGAGGAGTGCTAGTTTTTGTTCGAACAAAGAAAAAGAAGTGAAGAAACAACCAAGAAGAGAGAGGGAAGAACAGAAAGGTTGATCCAAGGATGATACAGTAAGAAATCGAGCAATCTTATCGTGCCAAATTCAGACACTTGTGGAGCCAAGGAGGCTGCTTCAGCCCTTTCAGCTCCAAATGCTGCCCAACATTCGGACTAAGCATAATTGCTGACGACCCCAACTGAGATGGATGAGGAGGCAGAACCTTGCAGTCGGGGCTACCGGACTCCGTCGACGACGAAGACATGCTCGTCCTAGAATCTACGCTAGACGATGTCTCCTTCGTCGCCCTCTTTTCCGCCGTCCCGAAACTTCCTATCGCCAGCGTTAGCTCTAGGTCACTCTCTTCAAGAACAACAAGGGGAGCCTTCTTTTGCTCTGAATAGGCATCCCATGACTTGCTTGAGCCTGCATCGTTCTCCTGTGTATGCCGCTCGTCTTCAGGTTTGCATTTGACTCTGTGCATTGTGTTTGCCGCGTCAGTCATCAGTAGCTTCTGAACTCGGTACAACCGGTGCAGCTCTTGAACCTGAATACATGCAGCATAAGTTGTTAATTTGAGGGTCAAAAGGCCTACTAGACAGCAACAAGAATTTAGGAAGTTTCAGCTGAAGTGGTTCTTGATTTGGAACTCCTAGTTCTTACCTGCTGCTTGAATGTCTCTTCTTGCTTCAACATGGCCATCTTCATGTGCTCCTTCTCGTACTGCTTCAGATATCTTGACATCTTCTTGTGGAAAATCCTTGATGGTAAGTAACGGAGAGCAGGGCAGCTGCAAAATTCAGGAATGAATCAACAAAGTGTTCAATGGATGCACTTGTTTGTCATGAAAGTTACAACCATGGAAATTGCAGCCTATCTTGATAGATGTAAGAAAAATGAAAACAATGAAATAAGAATAGACTCTACTTACAAGAAGTGGAGACCTATCACTTCATGCTTATCGGGATCGAGGCCTCGAAGAACCTTGCAGTAAGGGCACTTTATGTATAGGATGGTAGAGGAAACTTGACTTTCTCAACACTCTACAGCAGCCTATTTTTAAAGCCAGAGAGGGACCGGCCAAGGAGATTGCAGTCTCAGTTGGTCACCGCAGCTTCAAGTATTTGAGGGGAAGGAATGATGCCCCCACCACAAATTGCCAAGCAAAGGACAGACTAGAAAAGCAAGAAACATAGCAACCCCCACTAGCTATAAATATGTGCATCAATGTATCTATCCACAAATAGATTTATGGGGGCACTACCCTAAAAGAATCACCCACACCAGAGACAAGCACAGCTAGAGTAGCCAAGGCAGTTCACATGTGTGCATGCCTGCCCTGGAATCATGCTCCTAACTTGTTGACATCACATACCAATACTCAGGAATATAGAATATATAGTACGGACCTTTTCTTTTATTTCTCAATCTACTTGAATGAATGACTCATACTTGCCATCTTAGATTAGTTATATCCAATGTGGATCTATGGATCTTGTTGACATCCAAGTGTAAATACGATCATCCTTGACAGTTTAAGCTTCTAGGATTGATGATCTGCCTATGAAACTAAACATGATATTCAAGAAAAAAAATTCCAGGTATCATATTTGCGTTTGAAAAAGATACATATTGTACCATTTGTGCTATCAACATAAACCATGTATAGATAAATTTTGATCTAATCCCCCCCCCCCCCCCCCCCTCTTGCTCAGACTGAATTATTTCTGACCCTACACCGACATTGCTCCCACAACTTTCCAAGAAACCCGATCACCGATCGCCACCACGTGCGACAACCGACTCCAATTACCCAAAACTAAGACGTGGACGGATCACCAGCGATGCGCGCGACAGAAAGGTTCTTTGGGGATCAGAAAATATGCAGTTTTGGACCCGCATGATGGATTAACAATGGGGATCCTGAACTGTACATATGCTCTCTGCCTTGGAATTAAGGACGCGAGCTTGTTCAGACAACTCACGCATTAACAACCAAGCCCGGGATTCTGGAGACAATGGCATGATTTGTGGGGATGTGGCTGCATGTGCCCCATGATCTGATACTCCCTCTTGGGCACCATCCATGAGCTGGACTTGTCCATGTCTTGGTGATATACAGTAGATATACACGAGCAGGTAATGGGTATATTTTTTTGGGCCGCGGTTTATAACTTTTGGCTATATTTGTAAGAGAAAGTACAGAGAGAGACACACGTACGATTTTGGCCGATGTAGATGAAGTCACTATATTATTTACTATGATCAATTGTAGACTAAAAACATTTCGTTTAAAAACTAATTGTCGTAGATAATCCAAAAGCCATGAGAAAGCCCAAAACAAGGAGCCCATGGGGAGTGGATGCATGGCCGCCATTAATTCAGTTCTGTAACGTGTCCTTTACAGATGATGGCATCCTAATGTTATGCCCCCCAGCGGCCCAGCCTGTACTAAGCTTGTAAAGGTTAACTGCCATGAGCAATCTAGCAAGTTAGTAAGAATGTCAAATCAATCTGTCATGTCGTGCGTACATATTACAAATCT
Source organism: Dendrocalamus latiflorus (assembly GCA_017311315.1). Taxonomy (NCBI): domain Eukaryota; kingdom Viridiplantae; phylum Streptophyta; class Magnoliopsida; order Poales; family Poaceae; genus Dendrocalamus; species Dendrocalamus latiflorus. The sequence goes on along the minus strand of CM029612.1, from coordinate 28,794,687 downwards.
AGCAAGTTTCCCCTAGCTTGCCATTATAGCTCTAGTTCTAGTTTTGATCCTGCAGCTGTGATATAGAGATCCACCCATGGGGACAACCATACTGCAAAATAGTATGAATCCAAATTAAACTCATTGGTAGCAATGAATGTATATATGTCGTCATACATTAAGGTTCCCCTCAAAGAGAAGAACAAAAAGCCTTCTACTTCTGAGTCCTACCAATTCCTCTGTAGCTAGGATGAAGTACATGACTAGTACTTGCAAGTTGCAACGCAATCAGCCCCCCTCCCTAGCAAGATCTCGCACTTTGCCATGATTCAGCACTTGTGTATAGGTTAGATAGATATATCTAGTTACTACAGAGCGCAGATCACATTGAAGGTGGATGCACTGAACAATACTAAATATCAACAATGATCAAAACACTAGCTCCCATGAATTGTGCTCTCTCCTTTATTTACTCCAGAAAGCACGGGGAAAGAATCTAACAGCATGTCAGCATCGCAGAACAGAACATCAAGAAACAAAACAATATATGTCGTCAATTGTAGGGACTACATGACAACTTAACTGGTAGTACTACATGATAGAGATGTATCACATAGATCCTTAGTGGGCACAGCTGGAGTAAGAGCCCGATCGCAATGGTTCCAAGGCATGGTACAACCCCAACGGCCACGGTACGCACGCAGACAGTGACACGCAATCCTTGACGAGATCAGCACTCATGTTTGGTACATTCTTTCTGGTGGATCCGATCCAACTACCTAGTTTGACATGTCATTAAAATTGAGCCCAGCACACATGCATGCATCTTGTTAAGGCTCATTGTGAATTGAATATTTTAATACACACATATATATACATCTATGTAGGTATGTATACATACATACATACATACATACAATGTATGTATGTATACACACACATAGGTACTTCAAAGTGAGTTTCATGAAAAAATTTATCAAAATCTACTTTTTATAACATAATTTACATATATACTCCTTTTATATATAAGAAAGGTTATATAGCAAAACAAAAGAGATTCGATGAAATTTTTTCAATCAAGTCGTCTCGGAGTATCTTAGAACTAGTATTTAAGCATACTGAAAGAGATAAAAAGGTATGACCTGTTCGTTTCAATGGTACATTGAAAGTAGGAGTATGTAATATACATACATACATACATACATACATACATACATACATACATACATATGGAAGTGCTAATGAGCACATGCGCGCACCGTGCGCGCCAGCTTGCACATCGGAAAGTTATTACTATTTATGAGTGAAGTTACTGTGTACTGGCAGTAACTCTACATGTGTTTACCAGTAATTTCACTCACAAACAGTAGTAACTTTCCGACACGTATTTTACCCTACGTGTAGGTGCCAAACCTTCTCGTCGATGTGGACTCTTGGGGAAGATCAGCCTGTTATCCCTAGAGTAACTTTTATCCATTAAGCGATGGCCCTTCCACTCGGCACCGTCGGATCACTAAGGCCAACTTTCGTCTATGCTCGATGGGTGAGTCTTGCAGTCAAGCTCCCTTCTGCCTTTGCACTCAAGGACCAATGTCTGTCTGGCCCAAGGAAATCTTTGCACGCCTCCGTTACCTTTCGGGAGGCCTACGCCCCATAAAACTGTCTACCTGAGACTATCCCTTTGCCCGTGTGTGTGTAGAGCAAATAATAATAGAGCTAGCTAGAGATATCTCTTTCTTCCTTTGGGGCGCTGTCCTTGCTGTACCGATGGAATCTTCCTAGGAAAATGGGGAGTGCTTAGCCAAAAATGAGACAATGAACAACCGGTGTTGTACAGATACTCATTGTTTTTGTGATGATTGGGGTTAGTTGCTAGTGCTGATCTAGCTTTTTGCTTTTTGTAGGGATGTGCATATGCAACCTCAGCGGTTCACGCTGTTAATCAGTCCAGATGCCATGTGCCACACGGTAGAAGCACATGACATTTGCCTTCTTGTCCACGGGGTCTTTTTTTTTATTTTGCACTGACTTATGGTTTATGGTTGCGGTTTATAATTTGTAGACTGTTCATAAGAGAAAGTATAGAGTAATAGAAACTCATATGTTGTTTTGACCGATATAAATGAAGTCGCTACAGTATGTACTACAATCAACTTGTAGACCTCCGTTTAAAAATTAGTTACTATAGAAAAATAGAAAAACATCTTTTAGAAGCTGAAAAGAAGAGGCCATTGCTTAAGGATGTGCTCTGGACTAGAGCTAGCCAAATGGGCCAGCCCATTGGGCCTGTCCAAAACACGACATTGTAAGCCTAATCCAAGCATGGCATGGCCCACAACAGTAATGTGCTAGACTGGCACGGCACAATGCATTGGGTCATGCTTGGGTTGGCACCCTAGCCCGTCATGCCGGCCTGGCACGGCACGAATAGTGTCAGGCCAAACACGGCTCATTAGGAACGGCCCGCTTAGGTATGATAGCAGCTCATTTAGCCTGTTAGCCACGTTTAGCCTGTTAGGCATGCTAACGACCCATTGCGCATGTTTAGCCCATTAGGCATGGCTCGTAGCACTATTTTGGCCCGTCGGACTAAACAAGCCCGAGCTAGAATGGCACGGCCCGTGCACTTAGTGGGATGTGTCTGGGCCTGTGGCTGAGCCCACAGGTCGGCACGGCATGGCCTGTTTACTCTAACGGGCAAAGTGGGCAATGCCTACATGGACCCATACCGTGCCAGACCGTGCTGCCCATTTGGCTACCACTACTCTAGACCATTTACATAGGGTTTGAAAGCACACTTTTCAGAAATTTCTCGGACCTTGGGAGTGGTAAATTGGTAATCAGACAGCTGTCGGTCCAATCCTGGTCACATTTTCAATCTTCTCTCATTTTTTCGTTCGAACTTCCAACAATTTTTAACTACCAAGAAGATCTAATAGCAAGTAGAGTTCAAAACAACAAGAAAAAGCTTGAGATTGGAATAATTGAACTCCTATATCACAGAGTTTCATTGATGCCAAGGGAGCTTTAGTGCTCCTACTACCTACCCATTGGGATTTTTGGTTCATAATGGACCAGTGGGTTTCCCTCGCAGTAACCAGCTGGGATTTGGAACCCTACACACACCCTTTCAGAATTACCAAGTGTTCTTTTCCTTCAATGTGCTTCCTTAATTTTATAGCTCCCCTTTGTAGATCAATCTAGCCTTTGTTACGATATGGGTTTTTATCAAGGGTAATACCCCTAATCAACATATTATTATTCATTTTAGCTGATAGAATTATGCTCTAACAAATAATAAGCCCATCAAATTATTGCAACAGAACAATTATTAGAGATGATACATGCTATTGTTACATAAACATAGCCACGCAAGGCTAGAGTTTGGTACAAAGCCACTAAGGCTCGAATAATACAATACTAAAAGTACACATTCTAGTTCGACTTATAATTATATAGGGATTACTAAATAAAAACACAACGGATTTGTTATACAGGCACCCTAGAGGTTGAGCCTGGGGTGCTATTAACTCCCTAATCATTTCAAGCACCATATGAGGGATCCACCTTATACAGTTTATTCTCATAAACATCCTCGTTCCCCTCCTGAAAGAGTTCCCCTAGAAAGGCCTCATCCATCCCAAGTGAAGACCCACACTGGCGATTATCTAAACAAAGGAGAATAATAGCAAGAGTGAGTACAGAAATACTCAGCAAGCTTATTTAACAAAATGCATTGTGTGCTACTAAGCTAACTTTTCCTAGAACCTTCATTCCCATTCTCATTTACTTTTCCTTTCTCATTCTCATTCTTTCTCTTTTTCATTCTCTTTCTCTTCTCATTTTCATTCTCTTTCTCATTTTCATGGTTTATAGAAAATAAAGGTTTTTAGGTAGTTAAAGAATTTTAGATTATTAATTAAAACATCTACTGAACACTCGTATAGTAGATAAAAACCTCCATTGGTTTTGTAGCCTCAGACCAAGAGACAAGCATGAATTTATGATTTATATAGCACTGCGTAAGCTTGTACCACTTTACTTATGGTCACACTGATTCTCATAATGAGTGGATCTTCACATTTCCTTATATGCGATGCCCAAATCACAGCACAAAACTGTTACCGCTATCTTAGGATATTGTATCTCCACCTGATTGACTTATAATTGTTGGCCCGAGGTGGTTTCTCACCTTCACTTGGCATCCTCCCAATTATAAGACAGTTGTTAGTCAGACTTGTCCTTTACGGCCCACAGTCCAATGAGACTTCACCCGACACTCCACCGTGCTAATATATGTGCTCCGTGTCCCCCACTTCTGGGTTCTCTTTCCCAATTCTGGTCTCTATACCGGCTCTGGGTTGCTACATGTAGTTATACTACTTACCCATATGAAGTGTATAATAATTTTGATAGAGTTACTAATTCTGCTTGCCTTTAGATGGAACAATGGTTGATACGATTTATACGGTCAATTACACAAGTGAAGTGTGTAAATCCTTGTATTTTTCCCTATGCAGAAGGTCATATACCTGCCCCTTTTCTTTCCTGCCCTAGGGACCTCCACCAACTTATTTATTGGCCTGACAGTAGCTTCTCCAACCGTCTGCCCTAGATTCTTGGTATGACAGTGGCTTTCCCAACTACTTACCATTATCTCTTTCATTTCTTTCTCACAACATTCATCAGATTTAAACATGATTTTAAATTTTTATGCATGGTGATAATAAATTAATAGGGAAATACTTGTTTTATGACAGATACTGTGATCATATACTCAAAGGGAAGCTTGCCTAAGTTTAGATTGGAGTTCTAGGTCTCAAGGTCACTTTGGAAAAGTCCATTCTTAAACCCTAGTTTCTCTCCTGCAATTAGTACGTGTGCTATAATTTAATTTACAGATGTCAAAGAAAATACATATGGGAAATAATTGGATAAATTAACCTAAAATGTCCTTGTGTGATCCCTAAATTTTATTCTAACCGCTTGTGGATTTTTATAACTCAAGTGCTATTTTACTCGCCGCATTAAAGTTTATTTACTATGTGTAATTTTATTTGATCGCATGTAGAATTTACTTTGCTGGATGGTAGTTAATTTATTTTAAAAATCCTAGATAATTTGTACTGTGTTTCTACCATCTACATGCAACTAATCAATTAGTTAAGTATTTAAGTATGCATCAGAATGATTTACCTAGTATTAGATTAATTTAAATGATACGTGCTAAGTTCCAATCTACTGAAGACGATCAGTTTGTTTTTAATAATGTACATGCTGGTTAATGACATTCGCCATGAAATATAATTAGAAAAATTGTATGCTCAGGTTTAAAGATTTGGGAAGACAAATTTTTATTGCATGCGCTAAACTCCTTTATTCCTTTTATGTTTTCTTTCTTTCCCCTTTCCTGTTTTTCCTTTTCATTCTTCACCCAGTCGAAGCCTCTCTCTCTCTCTCTCTCTCTCTCTCTCTGGCCACTCGGTTTCTACCCTAAGACTTATCCTCTCCTCAATAAAAATCTATTGTGTACCGTTGCACAAGAGAGTTTGTGTAACTAGCGAATAAGATGATGACACATGGCAAAAATACTTTAGCAGCTATTTTAAAAACATATTTTCCATACAATCCGATATTGTAGCAGCAATTTAAAATATTATTCATACGGATTATAGTTCTGCTACAATGCATTTGTGCCATGTGTCGCCGCCTTATTAGCTCATTACACAAACTATATTGTGTAACCAGTACACAATAGAATTTTTCCCTCTCCTCCCATTCACTCATCCCCTTCTTTTCCCCTAAAACCTCCATCCCGGTCCGACCCTTGGCTCCACCGGCGACAAGCTCCTTTGCGTTGCCAACCGCCTCCACTCCACACCTCCCATGGCCGCTGGCCACCACACCCATCACCGGCACCCCTCGCCTCCTGCTCCCTCAATTCCCTAGGCCTTCACCTGGGCGTCCTTAGCCCTGACCATGGCCGCTCCTCCCCTAAAGCTCCTTAGGCGTTGCTACCTCCTCGCACTTCCAACCACCAGCGTTGTGCCTCCTGCCTCGGCTTCATGTGTCACCACCATCATTGCCCTCTCTCTGGGATCCAGCTATAGTCACTCGCGAGGTTCTCGGTGTTAACCCCATGCTCGGTTGTGGTCTCACTAGCACTGCCTCCTCTTCCTTGGGTGGCTATGGGTCACTCGGCTCTACTGGTTTCTTCACCTCTATGTCGACTATTCTCCCCTCCCCTAATCCATGGCCGAATGCCTATTTCTTTCTCTAGTTCTACTTCATTCTATTACTTGCTAGACAGAGTTAAAATACGATTTGCATGCTTTTCAATTTGGGAAGCGAGGGTGGTGCTATGTGGTTGCTACAGCAGGGCTCGAGGTTGTTCCGTGCGCCGGGGGAGTATGAAATGACCGTCGGGTGAGTGCAGTGCCCGTCACCATGGCAACTTGCCCTCGCTACCTTCCTCTGTCTATGCTCTTACTGCCCTATTCCTTAACTTGTTGAATGGTAACATATTATTGCTCTGGTAGCTTGTGGTGCTAGATGATACTCTGAAACAACTTCAAAATTTCAAAAATTTTGAATTATTTTGAGTTTTGCATGAATTCCAATTCTTACCCAATTTGGCAATCTCTTGAAAATGTGCCTTCCTCTTTTGGTCTTCCGCCTCCCTCTCTGCTAGCGCCAGTGACGAAGACGCCACTCCACCGCCTCACTGTGCCACCGCTCCACGCGCCCTTGCATTGCTGCCTCAGATTGCACTCGCACCGCTCCCTCACATTCACATAGTCCCATCCTGTGCTGACATTGAGGTCCCACCAGTCAGATGTTCAGCTCTTTCCCTCCTCCTCACTTCGCATGCCATTGGCTCGTGTCCTCTCTCCTACCACTGCGCACCGCCTCTCTCGCTTGTTGCACGTGTCCACACTATACCGATTCCATCACTCCCTCACCAACTCTTGCAAAGAACCAGTGCCACCTCCCCCAGCTCACTATCGCATCACAGGCCTCCCACCGTCTCTCCTCTCCACGCGTAGGAGACACGCCAAACCGCCTTCGTATTCCCACCACCTCACCTCGCCTTTAAATTCCAATTGCCATCTCAGAGAACTATACGCCACTCCTAGATACCCACCAGAACCACCCAATTGAACTCTCACTCACCGCAGCACCGCCGGCGACCTCCCCTAAGCTTGGTGAGCCCTAGACCCAATCTTCTTCATCATTCAATTAAAATTCAATTGCAGTCACTCTCATGACCTTCTTTGTCTCCTAATCACGTTGATAGACTCGCTCGATTGTTAGCATACCTTGAGAGCTTGAGCGATAGAAGCTACCATCGGCCGAAAAGCCTCTCCCGTGGATAGCTCAGATGAGTTATTCCCTACCCAAACCAGTACCACTACCAAGAAGCATATGCCCCATAGATGGTCAAACCACTCCCCATTTCGCCTGAGGACCATCAGAAAAGCCTTGAGCCACCGTAGGCACAGCCGTCTTCTCTCCTGCCGCCAACCACCACCACCCATTCTCTCACCCTCCAGAACCCCAAAATGGAATCACCATCTCAAACCGAAGCTATCTATACCAGTGAAGTTTGCCGGTGTTTGATGCTGGCACCAAATTGCAGTGGGGAGCAGCCCTCTATTTTCCGCCATTGAGAGGAACCGGAGGTTGAAGACGACCCCTGGGTGTGACGTTCTTGCATTGCGGCAATTCACACGCTATGGCTGTCTCAATTAGACCGTTCGTGTGTGCCGCATCATGGTCGTCCGCACGTCACCCATCAGGCACGTGCGCGCGCGGCATGGGCTGAGGCCGGTCGGCCTGTTTGAGCGAATGGGTTGAAACCGCAACCGGGCTGCACTATTCCTGTGGGCCGGCCCGACACTGCTCATTACTATTCAAAATCATTGTTCACCTGAACCCCGAAATCCAAAAATACCCCGTTTCGATCGTTTCGACACCGCGAATCCATTTTTGACCTCCATTACACCAAATTGAGCTTCAAATAAATCCAAACCCCTCTATTTGAATTTTATTGCATTTTATTACTTTTTATTTTAATTTATTTTCCTAGCTTGATTAGACTCAAGCACGAGCTTATGTTATTTTATGTATTTGTGCTAGCTCCCGAACTTTTCGAGGCAACGATGCAAGGACCAGAATCGGGCAACAAAGTCTTCGAGATAGTAGAGTTTGTAGAGCAGCAAGGCAAGTTACAAGTCCTTGATCATATTGAATCCCATGAAATTTAAATTATTTAATTAATGTATTTGTATTAATGTTATTTGTGAAATGTTGTTTGATTAAAATAAATATTTAGAATGAATTGTTAATTAATTATGTCCTACCACTGAAAAATGCCATGTTTAATTTTAGGCCATATTCACCTTGACAACCTTAGTAATATTTAATTACCGTATAAATGATTGTAGACTAGCTCATTCAAATTTTTGTACTACTAAGTGACTTGACTTTTGGCTAATAGAATTGTTAAAATTATTCTAGGGTATGGAGGAATCATGGAAAGTTACGATATGGTTGGAGTCCACAGCCTTACCCTTGGGTGAAGGCTTGAGTAGATAGGTGGTAGTGCTGTTGAGCATAAGTGTTTGGGGATGTGGTTGGTAGCCTTAAGTGAAAAGTAAGGACAAGAACCTTATACTGAGTAAAGGACACAGTGATCGTTCAACCACATGTGTTGACTTGTCAACCCTGGTTTAGTAGCTGCTCAACTCGATTGAATCTCTACAGGAGGCAGGAGTGTGGATGATGGAGAGTTGGTATGTGGAACAGTAAAATCATACCTAATAACGGTAGGGGCCACTCAGGATGGGAAAAAGTGTTAGGTCTAGCCAGTTAAACTAGGTCTGAGTGGATCTACCGAGTAGAGCCTACATAAAGAGCCGAGTAGTGAAAACCTTGTTTTCTCAACTCAATCACACGCTAGCTGAAGCCTGCCTATCGTGTGACATTGAGTTTCTGAGGAATCTTGTGGGCAAAGCTGAGTAACTCTACATAGTGAAATAAATGGTATTTGAATACGCCGTGCTTCCGGTAAATGAAGTTGTATTTAATGGGTGATTCCAACAGTGAGGCATAAGTAGATTTCATTATGTTTTAATTTGAGTAAGCTGAGTAAATAACTGTTGAAAGAAAACCTCTTTAATCTTAAGGAGTTCTATTCTTGTTTTTCTATTTGCAAATGAAATTGCATCCACTCAAGTTAATAGAATCAGTATATTCCCTTCCTTTGAACATCTTTGCAAGTAGTTAAGTTAGGATTTGCCTTTGTGACTTACTGGGTACGGTTTTACTCATTATTTGCTAAACAACAAACAGAAGATCAATGGAACTGTAACGATTAAACTGCTAACGAAGCTCAAGAAAAACCCTACTACACTAAAGATGACTGGTTTTAGGTCTTAGTCACGCTCAAGTTTGCCTAGGAGTTTCTTTTGTATTGTAAGATAATTTTGGGTTTGCATGCCCACTACGTCAAAACTAGGTTGTTAAACCATATTCCTGTAATAAAGGTTGGCTCTTTTGTTGTAAGCATGTGTTGTTGTGGTGTACAATCGTGTATAGTACTCCGCAACTGAACAGTCTTGGGCAGTTACGGGGATTACTAGTGCCTCCAGAAATGAGGGTGTTACATACTCACTAGTGGTGGCTAGGTTTTGCTATGTTAGAAATGACTTATTGAGTACATTTGCTACCTATGTGGTCTTAGAAAGCAACAGAATTGTTGGGAATGTTTGTGTGTTCTACCTTGGTTGGCTAGCTGTCAGGTTAATTCATGGTAGGGTGGAAATGGTTGTGGTGGTAGCTTTCCCTTTGTCGGTGTGTCAGCTGTGGGAGCTCCTAATTGTTCCTCCTAGGGCTTGACTTCTTGCCTCCTTGCTCCTTGGTCCCAGCTAGCTTGGCTTGAGTTCTTGTTTTATGGTGGCCAACTGAGGGTGGCTTCCTTGTGGTGGATCTAGGGAGGAATGGGAGTGGGGAAAATGGGGGAAGAACTAGATGGGGGAAAAGCTGAATGTGCTTTGCTTGTTTGGCTGAAGTGTTGCCTCTAGCCTTCTTGTTCCTAAATGGCTGCCCTTATCTCTTGGATGTGCAGTCCCGTGTTCTCTCTCTTGCCACTGTGCTAAGGGGGAATGGATTGAGATATTTATGTGGTTGGGCAGGAAAATGGATTTCTAAATAAATCCAGGTTTGTTTTACTGCTAAATGATAACCTTACGGCTGCGAGAGGTGTCGATTGGCCCCCAAACAGTATGGTATCTCGATGAGCGGAATGCCCAGCTCAAAATAAAATTCTAGGGTTCTGACGGCAACTATTTCTTTTAAGTTCTTGTTTTGTTTGGTCTTTTTTAGTATTCTCATAATTACTTACAAAGAATATCTAGGTTTGGGTTTGGTACAGCTAGCGAATAGCAATTAATGTACGAGATGAGCTCGGTGTAAATTAAATCATATACTTCCTGATTGATTACAATTGTGTTGTAATTATTTAGTTTTGAGACGGTCATTTGGTTGAGATCGAGAATTGTAAATTCGCTGTAATTTGTACTGTCGTTATTATGTAATATGAGCTATAATATTTTTTATTTGACTGGAGGTAAAGTTTAATTGTCACTCGATGGATGTAATTGATTTACTATATAAGGATTGTAATTAATTAACTGTTATCTATGGACTGATATATATTTTATTTGAGTTGAATACTTTTACTTGACGTACAATTAAATTTTATTTCTCAATCTAATCTATATAGATTGTTTCCGTCCTCGCTGATGAAATTGTGAAAGCAACATATTTGCTTATCGCTCGCTGGTTTCAATTTAAACAGATACACAGAAAAGTCTAAAATACCTCACATTTTAAATCACTAGTTAATTAATCTTACTTAGCTACATAACTCACGGTTTAAGGTTAACCGAAAACACGGGATCCCTCTCTGCACTCCCTCCTACGTACCGTTTTGGCATAAGATGTCGCCCCCCATCATTGCTGTTGCTCACTTGCTCTCTCCTCCCGTCCTAGAGCGGCAGCACAATACGAAGCGGCGGTTGGAATATATGGGAGTCCATGGTGACTTTTCAGAGTACTACGCGCCAGACTTCCAAAGTTGCAAAAGGGCAAAGGCTTCTGCAGGCATAGTATCACAAGTGCAAACAAAGCTACCACAAGGATAGTGGCTTGTTAAGTATTGTGTCCTTCGGTTAAAATGGTACTGTAGTGGCTGTTAAATTTAATGATGTGTTCAATTGAAGAAAAAAGAATAAAAAAACATGGTTATATCTCCACGGATAATACAAAGAAAAAAGGGGGGAAAAGAAAAAAGCCACATAAGAAGCTAACGCATTTCAAATGACTTCTAACTTTTTTTAGAGCTATAAGTCAAACGCACACAATCCACGAACACCCACTTACACCACACGTACACATGTGTGCGTATCCTGTACACACGCTAGGATCTAATTGGAGGCTCAACAGTCTTCGAAACACAGGCACATGCTGTCCCACCAAACACACACATGTGTGTATCTCCTATAGAGAGTATTATTTAAACAACTTCCAGCTAGCCATATCACTATTTGAAAAGGCCCTTTAACCGACCCTGCTATGGCGTCCTCGACAGCCATGGCGCGCGCAGTGGGCTAGGGCCTCGTCTCTCACACATGGGTTTCCATGTTCTCATGACAATTAGCTAGGCTTGGATGAGATGGTAGGCTCGAAGCCATGGGGCCATTGGGGGTTTTCTTGAGATTATGAGTACAACAAGTACACACTCACACACGCACGCACTCAACACCACACACTCACCTACATACACCCACGTTGGTACGTCCAATGCATACGCTTTGAAACTAGAGACGGAGATCCAAAATCTCCGGGAGAGCGGGCACATACTTTGACCACTGAACGCACTCACATGTGCGCGTGTACTTAGAGGACACTATTCACATAAACAATACCAAACGAGCACTGTTAACATCCCAAAAATGTGCAACGCCACAACTCGAAGCCGGGCGGCTGGGGTGCCTACTAGCTGCCACCACCAACCGAGCAAGCACTCGGTCATGGGGCCATAAGGGTTAGAGGTGACATATGGGCCTACTATTAGGCCGAGCTCAGCTTATCTCCAAATAAGGTGCCACTCCAAACAACTTCGAAGCCTGACTTTTGGCTGCAAGTGCACTGTAGCGGTTGTTAGGTTTTTAAGAAAAAAATAGTAAAAAATAAGAAAATTTGAAAAATACCGCTATATCTTTTGGAACAATGCAAAGCAATAAGGGAAAAAAGAAAAACAAAAAATCTCTAATAAAAATAGAAAAAATCAATTTACCATAAATAAATTCCACCACCCTAAAAATCTCTAGCAGAAGAACAACAGAACTCTACCGGGTGCGCGAGGGCATGGAGACATGATGAGGTTGAGCATGGAGGTGGAGCCGACGGCGTGGTCCAGACAGGCCAATCTCAACAATATTGACTTGACGTACTAGAATAATATGATATTTTTCCGTAGCAAAGCACAGGCATTCAGCTCCCACTCCCACTTGCACCTCCCTAAAAAGGCCATGTTCTTTTAAGCTGAGACTAATTCTTTTGGCTACGCTTTTCGAGATGATAGTGGACAGTAAAGACGCTAATGCGAACGGCAAATGTGTTGGGGGGCTCGAAGCTCCCTGCCCCTGCCCCCATAGGAAATATCCCCAGGGGGAATTGCCATCCCTATGTTTGGCAGTCTTGGCATTGCATGGAAACGGAAAATATCTAAAATGCCTTTTATGCAAATGACAAGTAATGTTGAATTATCAACGACGTACACTACAAACTTCCTCTATTCACCCATTGGTGTGCTACTAATATTAGCATAAACAATTTGTATCAGGCAAGAAAACACCACTTTGATTAGAGATGAAATGGCAATACTTCCAAGAAATAAAGAAGCTCACGGCACATCAAGCGTTGACAACGCTTGAAATGCTTGCCGTCTTCTTCCTCACAGAATTTCAAGTACTAATTCAACCTGAATCACTTGACCTTGATAGTCCAACTTCTCCACTTCACGATAATACACATTTCAATTAAAATTGTGATGAAACCATTAACTCAAAAAATTGAGAAATAGCAAGTCCAAATATCATTGCTGATCACTTGACTTCTGGATCAAGAATAATAGAGGGCACACCCACGTGCATGTGAAGAGAAAAAAGCACACAAGAACGAGATCCCATCATCTCATTTTCTAAGCTTAGTGTCAATCAATCAACTCATTTTCTTGACATCAAACTAATCCAATATGGAACATAAACATCCCATCATTCATCTTATCTTTTCAAAAAAAAAAAAGATCAATCATCTTCTGCTTTACGTGGCTGCTACAGGATGCCGAGGGCCGGACGACGAGGTTGGGGGCAGCGCCGGGGACCGGGGTGATTGGGCTTGATGGAAAAGCCACCCATTTGGGTGGGAGGGATTGGGCTTGGAAAAGCCATCTTGATCTGAACCCTTCCGCACCTCGATCTGATTGGCGGCATGCTGCAATCGCCGTGAAATTGGCACGTCTGCCTTGTTGCACACGCGAGTGCTACATCTAATGCAGTGCCCATAACCGAAGTTACCAAACACAAACCACCAGCACACCGAGATAAGCCGATTGCAAGGCCACTATAGCGCTCAATGTATAATTGATATGCTCCAACTCCGCAGCATTTTTTATGGCCAAAGAAAAGTATCCGGGGGGGGGGGGGGGGGGGGGGTCTTTCTTAGACTACTACAAAAATGACGTTTTTCATTGTCCGTCACAAAAATTAGGCTATCCGTTATAGCTTGCATATATTATTACATACAAAAAAAATTTACCTTTTGTGAAGTCTTGCTCAATACTATCGCTAAATAGATAGTCTATGCAATGGAGGACCATCAGGCAGTCTATGTAAAAGAGGCTAGAGCTGTCCAGCTGGGCCGGGCTAACCACGCCGACTTGAAGCACGGTATCGTTAGCCCCGCCCAGACATAGCACAACCCATGGCTAAATGGGCCATGCCAGCTCGGCCCAACTAGCTGTGTTGTGCTTGGGTCGACCCCTCGGTACGGTGGATCGGCCCGACACGACATACACAGTACCATGCTGTGCTAGACACGTCTCAGCCTAGCATGCCCAGGGATTTGTGCTCCGACGAGGCAGGAGGTGGCATTGGAGGACGGAGGTGATGTGGGAGACGGCGGTGGGGAGGTGGAGGGGGTGCGTGTGGAGGGGGCAGCGACGCATGCACCTGCATGGAGAAGATGTTGTGAGAGCGTTGACGCACCTCAGCGATGAGCGCAGTGAGCGTCTCGATCAGGATGGTGGTTTGAATGGTCATGTGGAGGGAGTCAGAGATCTGAACGCTAGTGAAAGGCTGGGAGGGCCCGAACTCGGCACAGCAGGCCATGAGCCGTAGCATCTCGACCTCTGTGAGCTCGATCTCGAGGCAGCCGAAGTCAGCCTAGGAGAGGTCCTTGACCTTGTACTCTCGGTCGGAGGCGGCCTTCTCCACGAAGAGCGTCATAGGAGTTCTTCGATTGGATCTAGGAGAGAGGTGGGAGGAGACGGTGAGAGGAGGAGGTACAGTGGGGGAGGGCGGGGGTGAGGAGGAATTTATGGGCATGTTACATGGAGGGGGCGGCGGTTGGTGCCAAAGGTGAGGTGGGAAGCGGCAGGAGTGTGGGGTGTGGTGGGGATTACGGTCAGGAATGGTTTTTATACATGGGGTGAGAATAGATGAGGGTGGTTGGAAAATGTGACTCAAATAGGCTGATGGGCTAAATGGGCCACCACTGGCCCGACAAGCAAAACGTGCCTGGGCTAGCACGGCACAACCCGTGACCTCTTTGGGACGTGCCTGGGTCCATGGCTAAGCCCGTAGCCTGGCATAACATGGCCTGTTTAGTTAAGCGGGCCAACCGGGCCGTGTCTAAATGGGTCCATGCTGAGCCGTCTATTTGGACAAGCCAAACAGAAGCTACCTACATTTACCGGTGGGGAAGCCATCACGAAAATTATTTGGCCTGAGTAGAACTTTAATCTCACATATGACATATATTGCTTGCTCATGTGGTTCTATACACGGATACACCTTTAAATATGAAAGGTTGAGGGGGGCATATGAGCATATGTGATAAAGCATATGCATGCATATGTTTTCGTCTAACTTGTGACTTGGGATGATGGCACATTATTGTATTGCGATGTGTCTCCTCTTCAAAAATGAGTTAATTCCTACTACAAAACAAAATCATCCTAGAAGCTTCATCACAAATAATTCAACACAAATCGTCAGGGATAAAGTTACCACAGACAGTTTTACAAGATAAACCATCTAAATTCACCACGATAGAAAATACTGTCTATGATGACCTACTTATCATAGATGCTTTATGCTTCGAACCATCTATGATAAAGCCATGGTAAAAATACAAATTTAGCTAAAATTTGGGCATCTAAGTCATGGTAAAAATACAAATTTAGCTAAATTTTAGCCATCTAAGTCATGGTAAAAATACAGATTTAGCTAAATTTTGGGCATCCAATTCATGGTAAAAATACAGATTTAGCTAAATTTTAGGCATCCAAGCCATGGTAAAAATACAGATTTAGCTAAATTTTAGCCATCCAAGCCATGGTAAAAATACAGCAGGAGGAGCTAATTTTTGGGTATCCAAGCCATGGTAAAAATACAGATTTAGCTAAATTTTAGGCATCCAAGCCATGGTAAAAATACAGATTTAGCTAATTTTTGGGCATCCAAGTCATGATAAAATTACTCACTTTTTTAGTACTGGTACAGCTATCAAAGATGATTTTTACCAATAACCGTCTGTAATAACTAATTATTACAGATGGTTCTAGTTTCAAACCGTCTGTGATAACGGATGATCACAGATAGTTCTAGTTCCAAACTGTCTGTGATAACAGACAATCACAGATGGTTCTAGTTTCGAACCGTCTGTGATATAGTTTTCGCATATAGTTTAAAAATCGTCTGTGATAACTCCTATTATTATTGACTCATTAAGTCAGACGATTCAAAGAACCGTCTGTAATGACGATTTCGAGTCGTCTATGATAACCTTTTTGTTGTAATGACCAAATCCTTCTGAACATTGATATGGTTAGCACGACATATCTAGTCTCGTGCCATACCACTCATTGTGTCATAAATGGAGTCAACAACATTCATGAATCATCAGGGCATGTACAACGCGTCGACACGAGCCATCTGTATATCGCACTTTTTGCAAAAAAGCCCTTCGCGAGCTGGGAGCAGGGCGAGGTCGTCGTCTCGCGAGGCGACGATGACGGCTCGTGCTCCCAGGCTCCAAGCGACGAGGAGGGCGCGCTGTACAGGGTCGTCGCCTCCAAGTGACGAGGCACGGATCCGGCTGCGGCGCGCGGGAGAATTTGAGCTACGCGTCAAAATCCCCACCCATCGTTGGTCACGGCGGCAACGGCAAGACGGCAATCCCCATCTCCTTCGGTCGCGGCAACGGTGCTGTGGCGACACCCGTCTCGCTTGGTCGTGGCCACGGCGCCGCGATAGCACTCATCCCCGTTGGTCGCGGCCATGACGGCTTCCTCCACGGCTGCATCTAGCAGCCGCGACTTCATCGAAGGGCGCGGCGGCGTGGCCCGTGGCTGTCCAGGGTTCCCAGCTCCCCTACAGAAGGCAGTCGCGACTTCACCGGCACGGCAGCGGCGGCTTCGCAGACGGGCTGTTCCCGGCCGAGGGCGCGTCCCCCATGGCCGGCGTCTTCGACCCGCCCTACTACGAGTGGTGTCAATTCGTCGGCGAGGTCCGTTCCTCTTACACTTGGTTTCCATCAATGGTAAAAAACCAGCCAGAGAGCAACCAACACGAACTCAAACCCAACTGAAAAGAAGCATTTTCCCCTCCCCTTCCCCACCGAAAGAACAAGCAGCGGCAACGGAAATAGAAAGCGATACGGTTCGAGCTGAGCCACGGATAGCAAGGTCATGCGACGCGACGGCGAGGTGCTGTTCCTGGGCGGCGTCGGAGAGGTCGTCGTCGCCGTCGGCCACGACGGCCTCTCCTTCCAGCCCCTCCACCCGGTACGCCCCCGTGCTGCCCTTCTGCCTGCCTGCACTGGCCGAATGCTAACCTTAGATCCTACAGGTTAAAATCATTTTCTGGACACTCAATTGGAAGAATTCTGTGCCTTCTTTGTCGAACTGTATGGTGGCCTGGTTGGCTCGGAGATTTGTAGCTTCCTGGGTTGAATCGAAGAGTTGGTTGGTAGATATGGAGAGGATGAATAGTGTACAAATTTACAACCGTGCTGCTCCTCTTTGAACATAAGGTTACTTGATTTTGCTATTTAGTAGTACCAATTAGGCGCTATCGAGTCATAAAAAAGCTTGGTTACAAGCTGTGTGAGATGTAGGCTGCAACTTATGAACAGCACCTTGTACGGCCGTGTGACAATATTATAGTAGTTGAATGGTGGCTATCCATGCTTATATTATGACAATGCAAGTTCAAAATTGTATGGATTGATGAATGCCAATTGAGGGAACCCATGCTTATGGTCATGTTTGTGTGTATGAATTTTAAAATAAAAATAATTTTGATTTGAATTCAGATATAAATATATTAATATATCATTTATATTGATGGTGCTAAAAATATTGTAATCATGTTCATCTTCTTTATGCTTGATCTGTTTTGTATCAACAAGCAACACAATGGCATACAGAAATCATATTCATGCTTGATCATGGCTACATGCAAGCATTAAATAATCTGCAGATAGTCAAACAGACAGACCATTGTACAAGCTGTCTGTTCAGTCGTCTCTGTGTGAGGTGGATAAAACTTATAGACAGCTTGCTGTCTGTGGATTGTACATGCCCTCAAGAATACAACCAGTAGTACTAAAAGTTGATTCAGATATGGCGATTGCTAATACGTCATAAGCATTGGTTGTCTAGCCAAGTCTAAGTTTAGGCTCTTGTTCTTTTCTACTTGTGTCTTATGTTACAGTAACTAGTTTTCAAACGGAGTGTCTTTTTAAGACGAGGTCTACAGGTCGATTGTAGTAGATATTATACCAATTTCAGCTATACCGGTCAAAATTGCACGCAATTGTCTCTCTTTCGGTGCTCTCCCTCATGAACAACCAGAATTTAAAAGACATAAGCCATGTCCAAAAAGAACAGGCCTTTAATGGAGCTTTGTTCGAAATTGACTTATTTTGATTTAGTATAATCTTATTTATAGTTTAGAAGTGATTTTACTATCGAGCTAACAAGCCAAGCATGAGCGTAATCGTTTTTCACTTGAATCAACTCATTTCAATTTTGAAACAAAAACAAGTGTAATCGGGACAGTTTTGAACCGAGCCCACGAGCACACTAAACGAGCTGTTTTGCAAGCCTACTTGGTGAGAGTTGCATTTCCACCAAGCGAGTGTCAATTTTTCCAATAATGCTATTATGTATCTCCAACAATATACTTACCTAATTCAGTTTTGCTATACGCACCACCTTCACTAGAAAAGTTTCATTTTCTAGTGGTATAAAGACCTCATTAAATTTGATGCATACTTGCTGGATGTTCATCGGAGCTTTGTTTGTGTTTGTGCTTCTGCTTGTATATGCCACTTTAGCTTCCAACTTGGGTGAAATGCATGGTTAATTTTGATGCATACTCGATCTCCTTTGCGCTAACCAACGTGGTTGATATACAAATTTTGCCAAATACAGAGCATTGCTACACTCATGGCTTTGTGGATCTACCTCCTGGTTCACCATTAGTTAACTGCATTCACTTTTTTATATATAAGGGAGGAGATGCACAACCACTTAGACATACACGAGCGTGTGCATCCGACTACACACCAGAGAACTTTGGAGGTTTAGGACCTCACGCAACATGAACAACATTTTCTCACTAACAAGCACGCACGTGTATTCTAATTACATTTTCTCACTAACAAGCACGCACGTGTACTCTAATTACATAAGACACATCAGGTCAGTACTAGAGGATCAAACCTGGGTGGGTGAAGACGAACATTCTCACTCTCACCACAAGGTCACTGGCTGTCTGAAGTGTATTCATTCTTGAGGTACGTGAAGCTTCTCATGAATTTTTAAAGCGCAAAACGAGTGTCTATTCCAAATTAAGAAATAAAAATTAAAAGGGCTGCAACCCATTGAGCCGAAATTTTTACTAATAGTAACTGAGAAATAGAAAATCACATAGTTAGGCAAAGTGTACACATATTTACGAATCTAGGAAGGGCGTGGAGCTAGTCCCAAGTCGCACGCAGGCGCGAATTGCATCCATCCCAGGTACCCGCTTCCCAATTCCCGTCTGCTGCATCGTATTGCCGCTCGTCCCAAGTTCGCAATTCACATAGAAAAGCAACAACAGACGGCAGTAAATCTAGTGCCAGAGGAATCGGCGGCAACGCGACGCTTTGCTGCCGTCGCTGCTGCTCTTCACGCTTCATGCTTACACTATGCAGTACATGCTTCTGGCTCGGTTCGTAAAGTACCTTTGTTACTCTTTCAACTGAACAACGCTTTTTAGCAGTAACATTCAATGATGAATGCCGTAACATTCGTAAATAAACTACTCTAGCCTCTTTCTCTCCCTTCTCCGGCCAGAGCCGCCGCAGTCGGTGCAAACCCGCCACTGCTGCAATGCGTCGTAGCCGCACCGCAACACGCTGCTGAGCCGTCGTCCGCCTAGCCACCACCGGATCTGAGGCCGAAGCCGTGCCATGCCGTCAGATCAGAGGTAGAAATCATCGCCTTTAAGGCCGAGAAGACCGACTAGAGAAGGTGAATATGTACTTTTTAAAAGTCTTTGGCTGAAACCAAATTTAAATGCAGAAGCGTATGTCAAATCAGTTTACACAATCAAGGCCTAAAATTATTAGATATTTCACCCAAGTGCATCAATATCTTAAATCTATAACAAGATTTATAATCCTAGGGTGATAAACAATCAAGTTAATTCTATGAATATAAATTACAAAAATATAAATGAGTACAAGGAAGCAAACCACAATTGACACGGTCTCTTTTTACCCTAGTGTTCAGAGACTTATTGGTCTCTCCTAGTCCATATTGAGGTAAGTCAAAACAAATTAGCCCAGCTCTGTGAATTAAGGCAAGCAACTTAATTCCACTACTAGTAGCTCTTTCTCACTCCGGGTAGATGAGCTCAAATCTTCATAATACAGCAGGCATTCTCACAAGATTCTTAAGAAGATCATTGGACCACAATGTCTCTACATTGTTTAGGAGTCAACAACCTCTAAAAGTAACAAGTCGGAGATGCTCACTTGAATGAATCAAATGTCAAAACTTAATGGATATGAAATCCTCCACTAAATGCAACACATGCACAAGAATTCTCCTATCTAAGCTCACTAAGTGCACACATGCATATAAGAGGTGAGAAGGCTTGTTCTTAGCTCAAGAATGAAAAATAGGGCCCTTGCTTACTCTCATAACCAGCCACAAGGGGATATATATACCCTACACTTAGAAACTAGCCACTGGAGCAATAATTCAGCAAAGACAGTCTGAGGCTGGTACTATCAGCTCTTCTGCAATGGCTACAAAACTAGCTGGTACTAGTGTTGTCGATCAGACCGCTCACATAGGGTCCAGTCATACCACTCAGGCCGATCAGATTGCCACAAAGGCCTATCAGACTACCAGACCAAAATCTAGAAATCAGTTCTCTCTGGAAAATTACTACTGAGAGACCATGTGGTCATGACTCCATGAGAGTGATGAGTAATTGACAAGGGTTTAGGTCAGTCGAGTTTTGTTTGAGTGGTTCGGAGTCGAGTCGTTGCGTGGCGCAATCGGGCTCGGTCGGGCTCTGGTCAAACCTGGTCATTTGGGCTTAGTATGTATATTCTAATGTTTCGACAGGTTTGGACTTCATCTGTGGTAAGTGTGATGGTATTTACGCTTTCATGTGTCGAGCGGTGCTATTTGACGTGTCTCTTGTCTGTGTGACTGCAGGACGTCGAGTTGGAGTCGTGGCGAGACACGGTGGACCGGACTAGGCGCAGGTGGCGCAGAGGTCAGAACGGTCGGGATGTGTCGAAGACGACGTGGACTCGAGGTGGTTGCGAGGCGTGCGAGGCAAGGGGCGCGGAAGCTTCCCGAAAGGTGCAGGAGGGGCGAATCGGGAAATTCGCAAGGCTGCACAAGCGGGAGCGGGCTCCGTTGGATGTAGCGGGCGTAACGGGGCGGAGACCCGTTAGCCAAGCGCTATAAAAGGAGAGGAGGGGATGCATGCCCTCCTTGAGCACTTGTGATAGAATTAGGGTTTTAGAGTCAAAAGAGGCTTTAGGAAGGTTGTTTCCTTTAGCTCTTTAGTTGGTGTGAGTTGGTGGTAGAGGAAGAGTGTGCTCCCTCTGTGTCTCTACGATGGTTTCTATGTGAGTCTCCTCTCTCTGTGTGTTCTTCCTCCCAAGAAGTGGTGAGATTCTTGGTGTTCTTGAGGATTGAGAGGGAGATGAGAGATTGTAATCACTCCTCTTGTATCAATCGGGGTATGGGGACGTAGCTCAGTTGTAATCCCTGAATAGTTGGAATGAAATCTGAAGTTTGTGCTCTCTGTTCTTCGATGCTTGCATTTGGTGATTTTTGACTTTCTTGATTTCTTGTGGTCTGGTGTTGGAGAGTGTTAAAATGGGTTGGTTCATGTTGGGATGTGGCCCAAAGATCATTTGATCAGTAGAAATCCCAACAACCCATCTTTGATTTCGGATTTGGCACTCTGAGGTCCTCTGTTCATGAACTCATTTCTAGGGTTTTGATGAAAAACTCGATTCCCTTCAAGAGATGTCTTGATTTTTGGTCTGAAGAGCTCTTTTGATATTGCTAACATGTCTGCAAAGCCTCATGTGCAAAAGATTTGTGGAGTGTGAGCAATTTGAGTTTGTGTGCTCTCTTCTGAAGTTTACTGAATTTTCTAGGGTTTGGTCTGTTGTGCAGCCTGTCCAAACAGCAATTAAGTTAGCAAGTAGTCACTGTTTTTGGTGGTTAATTGCTGCAGTTTCGAAGTCACTTTTGCTGCATGCAGTCCGATTAAAAATCAACTCATTCTTGCAGCCACTGCTTGTCTTTTTGTCCTTCTTGATTGAGTAGAAGGTTGTCACCACTGCATGTCTTTTGCTGTTTGGTTTCAAGCCTTGTCTTTTCAAATGAATATTTCCTGTCAGTGGTCTTTTGCTCAAGTCATTTGATCTGTATTGGTTTTCAGTGGGCTTTGTTTCTTCTTCTTCGTAGCTTTCTAATAGCTACCGGAGAGTTGGTTTTTTTTTAGTACTTGTAGGGGACGAACTTTTTAAGTGATCGACATTCACCCCCCCCCTCTGTCGTCCATTTCGGTCCAACAATTGGTATCAGAGCCGGTTAGCTCTAATTCATAGATCTTAACCGGTTTCAAGAGCCATGGCGACAGACAAGTACTCGACCAAGCCGCCTGTTTTCGATGACGTCGATTACCCCTTCTGGAAGAGCCGAATGGAGACATACATCCAGGCTCAGGGGTACGCCATCTGGCGAAAGGTCAAAGTACAGTATGTTGTTCCTGCCGATGAGGACATCAATGCCGGGAACATGGCTGATGTCGAGGCGAATGCTAAGGCAAGGAACATCATAATCCAGGGGTTGAGCCGAAGCGAGTTTGATCGCATCTCTCATCTTACGTCGGCTTTCGACATCTGGGTGACCCTCGATGCATATCATGAGGGCACCACCCAGATCAAGACAGTCCGACAGGACCAATTCAAGCGTGATTACAACAAGTTTGAAATACACGCTGGTGAGTCCCTTGATGAGTGCTTTGCGCGCTTCCACAAGATCTTGAGCAGCCTCCGAGCGGTCGGTCTCACATACCCCGACTCGGATAATGCTCGACAGATGCTCGCGGCTCTCGATCTACGTGTTTGGGAAATGAAAGTGATCACCATCAAAGACACGACAGACCTCTCGACCTTGACTCTTGACGCGCTGTACTCGCACCTCAAGACTCACGAGATTGACGTTGTCTCTCGTAGGTCGAAGTCTCAGTCGATGGCTTTGGTCACTGATCCCACGTTGGCTTCTGGTTCCTCTTCTGCTGGTTCTCTTTGCGGATTCTCCCTTGCTGCTATCTGTGACATAACTGATGATCAGTTAGAGCAGCTTGCGGATGAGCAACTGGCCCTCCTTGCTTGAAGATTCTCCCATGCTTACAAGGGGAGGAGGGACAAAAAGAGAGGAGGACCCGTGATTTGCTTCGAGTGTGGTGGCCCCAACCACATTCGGGCAAACTGCCCCAAACTGGAGAAGGGCAAAACTGATTTCGGCGGTTCGGGCAAGATCGACTACACCGACAAGAACCGCAACAAGAAGCCTCCAGTTCAGACGCCGGGAAAGAAGAAGTTCCGCAACTTCGGGAAGGCCAAGAAGCTCTTCCACCGCGTCCTCACCGCCTTCGACGACCTCGACCTCAGCGAGGTGGAGGGATGGAGCGATGACGACGGGACGGGTGACCAAGAGCCCAAGGATTGCGGCGACGACTTCTCCGGCATGTGCTTCATGGCCCTCGAGGGCGAACTCAGCGACAGCGAGCTGTACTCCGACTCGGACGAGGTATGTCCCACCTACGACCAGCTCAATCATGCTTTTCTTAAGCTGGGAGGTTTTCATGCTAGAGCTAAGGCTAGGTGTGCTGAGTTAGAGAAGGAAATAGATAGACTGTCACTAGAGATTATTGCTCTTACATCTGCTCCCTCTAGTGATGATTGTGATACATGCTCTGCTTTGCTGGTTGATATGGAGAAATTAAGGACCTCGCATGATAGTGTGTCCTCCGAGCTTGATATTGTTAAGGTGGAGAATGTTAGTCTGCTTGCTGATTTAGAGTTGAGTAGGATGGCTGTTACCCTGCTTACTACTGATGAGACTACTTCTCCCACCTCATGTGAGGTTAAGGACATTGCTGCTAGAGGACCTTATGTCATGCTCCTTGATCTGCCCGAGTCTTGTGAAACTTGCTATAACTTGAAGATGAACTTAAAACGGGCAGATCATAAAATTGCTGAACTACAAGCTTCTTTACTTGAGCCGATTGATTCATGCCTAAACTGTCCTAAGTTAACTGCTGAACTTGAAGCTGTCTCCAAACAGTTTCAAGATATGATTGATCATGATAGGAAGTTGGCTCAGTTTGCTTCTAAGGACCCTGTTAGCTCACCATGCAAAAATTGCAATAAACTAAAAATTGACTTGATTGCATTAGATGAGAAATGTGTGAAGCTAACTAAGGACCTACTAGAGAAGCAACCATCAGCTTGTATTGTGATTGCTGAGAAGGGGGAGAAGCCCCAGGGTAAGGTGGAGACGCCTAGAAACGTGAACCAACTGACTAGCAGTAGGACTGCCCATTCAAAGTCGGCTGTGCGTGCACAAGCCATTCTTCCCTCTGCTGTTGGTTCTTCATCTGCTCCCTTATCTCCTGCTGTTCCCTCTTCCCCCTGCTCTTCTTGCACCTCTCTCTTTCGGGAGTGTCAGTACCTTATGAACACTCTCGAGAGATTTGTAGGCGGCAAGAAGAAGTTTAATCTTATTCTAGACCAATCCAAGATTTGCAAGTTCAATCAAGGTCTAGGATATGATTTCTATGAGGATATGAGGAAGCATCCTCCTGCTATTCTCCGACCCATCTTAGGAGGTGTGATCGAGGTTGAGCCCAGGTCTGATGAGGTCAAATTCAAATCAGCGGGCTTTGTCCAAGGGATCTCTGACAGCAAGGTGAGTTCACCTGCTACTTCGGCCTCTCAGAAGTCGAAGTCCTCGCGTGCTACTTCCACCTCTTCGAAGGTGAGGTACCACTGCACCTTCTGTCAGAAGGATGGACACACAGTCGATTGATGCTTCAGGCGCGCCAAGATTGCGCGTAGAGACCGTGCTGAGGCACTTAGGCGTATTCAGGATCAGCCCCAGATCCTGAGTGCACCTAGGACCAGCACGAGGTCTAGGTTTACTGCTATTAATGGGTTTGGGCAGCATCGAGGACTTGGTTTTTCTGAGTCTTCTGTTTTTCGTCCTCATGCTGCTCCTGTTCGTGACTTCCGCCGTCCTGAGGATAGATCTCGTTTCTTCCATCGAGATAGCTACCCGCGGCGTGATCAGCGTGTTGCCGGTGTTCCGACTCGCTCTCCCGTAACAGTCGGACCCCGCAACAGCTTCAAGTCTGCTCACAGACCTTCTGCTTCCTTGAGTCACAGAGAGCGTAGGGTAGATAGAGGTCAGTCGTGCTTGACGACTTCATCTGCTCGACGTGTTGTTCAGTATTGGGTGCCAAAATCACTCTTGATTTACCCCAGTACTGATACTTTACTCTCTGCTTGACTCAGGTTCGCCGGGCAGAGAAGGGAAAGGTTTGGCTCGTAGACTCCGGGTGTTCACGACACATGACCGGAGATTCCCGTTGGTTTTCTTCCCTTGCCCGTGCTCCAGGTGATGAGACGATCACCTTCGGAGATGCTTCATCTGGGCGCGTCATCGCCAAAGGTACTGTGCGCATTAATGATTCTTTCATTTTGAAAGATGTAGCCTTGGTTAGTAAGCTGCAGTACAATTTGCTTTCAGTCTCTCAGCTTACCAATGACGGTTTCGAGGTGAGCTTTAAGAAAATGCTTGTAAAATTCTTGATTCTTCGGGTAGTCTGGTTTGCGGGATTTCTCGTTATGGGAGGATCTTTCGTGCTGATTTTTCTGAGTCTTCTGGCGATCCTCTCAGGTGTTTAGTTGCTTCTGAGTCCCGCGACCTTTCTTTCTGGCATAGGAGACTTGGTCATATTGGATTTGACCATTTGACCCGAGTTAGCGGCCACGATCTCATTCGTGGTCTGCCGAAACTCAAGATGGTCAAAAATCTTGTTTGCTCTCCATGCCGGCACGGCAAGATGGTTGCCGCTTCTCATCCTCCTGTCACAGTTACTATGACCGATGCACCGGGACAGCTGCTCCACATGGACACAGTTGGACCAGCTCGAGTGCAGTCAGCAGGAGGGAAGTGGTATGTTCTTGTCGTGGTCGATGACTTCTCGAGGTATTCTTGGGTGTTTTTCTTAGCCTCGAAGGATGAGACGTTTTCGCATTTCCGAGGTCTTTTCAGTAGGCTTTCTGTTGAGCTCCCAGGTGCCTTACGAGCGATCCGCAGTGACAATGGCACGGAGTTCAAGAACTCCTACTTTGAGAGTTTCTGTGGTGAGACAGGTGTAGAGCACCAGTTCTCTTCTCCATACGTCCCTCAGCAGAATGGCGTTGTGGAGAGGAAGAACCGTACCTTGGTCGAGATGGCCAGGACGATGCTTGATGAGTACTCTACACCGCGGAAGTTTTGGGCTGAGGTTATAGCCACCGCGTGCCATGTCTCAAATCGAGTTTTTCTTCGGGCACACTTGCACCGCACTTCTTATGAGCTGAGATATGGGCGAAAGCCTAGCGTCTCTCATTTTCGTGTGTTTGGTTGCAAGTGATTTGTTTTGAAGTCTGAAAACCTAGATAAGTTCGAGTCACGTTCTTGTGATGGGATCTTTCTAGGCTACTCGACTTCTTCGCGGGCTTATAGGGTCTGGAACTGCGAGTCTAGCAAAATGGTAGAGACCTGTGAGGTTACCTTTGACGAGGCCAGTCCGGGAACTAGGCCAGATATCTCAGGTTCTTTAGAGCAGTCCGAGACCATCTTTGTGGATGATGAGGATGATGGAGATGAGGGTTATCTACCCGATCCAGCTCCTCATCCTCCCCTTGAGGTGCCTCCTTCTTCCACTGTACCCCAAGGAGATCAGCCCATGCCTTCTGCTTCTTCTGGAGCTAGTGGCTCTGTTCCTACCTCGTCTGCTCACGAGGTAGAGGCCACTTCTTCATCTCATCCTGGTCCTCCTAGACATATCCAGAAAGCTCATCCTTCAGAGCAGATCATTGGAGACCTTTTCGAGCGTATTACCCGCTCAAAATCTGGCTTATCTCAATTTTGTCTCCATTCTGCTTTCATTGCCTCCTTTGAGCCCAAAAATGTTTCTCATGCTTTATCTGATGAGTCTTGGGTCAATGCCATGCATGAGGAGCTAGAAAATTTCGAGAGGAACAAGGTCTGGTCGCTTGTCGAGCCCCCGCGAGGTCACAATATTATTGGGACTAAGTGGGTGTTCAAGAACAAGCAAAGCGAGGATGGTGTGGTTGTTCGAAACAAGGCTAGACTGGTAGCTCAGGGGTTCTCCCAGGTTGAAGGTCTAGATTTCGAGGAGACCTTTGCCCCTGTAGCTAGACTTGAAGCCATTAGAATCCTGCTTGCCTTTGCAGCTTCTAAGGGTTTCAAGCTTTACCAGATGGACGTAAAGAGTGCCTTTCTCAATGGTCTTATTGAGGAAGAGGTCTACGTCCGTCAGCCTCCTGGTTTCGAAAACCCCAAATACCCAAACCATGTCTTCAAGCTTTCCAAAGCTTTGTATGGACTTAAGCAAGCCCCTAGAGCTTGGTATGAGAGGCTTAAGTCCTACTTGTTAAGTCATGGTTTTGAGATGGGTAAAGTTGACAAGACCTTGTTCATCCGCCGGTTTGGCGCTGACTTTCTGCTCGTCCAGATCTATGTCGATGACATTATCTTTGGCGGCTCTTTCCATGCTCTGGTTTCTCAGTTCTCGAATGTCATGAGCACCGAGTTTGAAATGAGTATGATGGGTGAGTTGACTTTCTTCCTTGGCTTCCAAATCAAACAGTCTCGGGAGGGTACATTTCTTCATCAAGGAAAGTACACTCGCGACCTCCTGAAGCGCTTCGATATGAGTGATGGTAAGCCGGTGTCAACTCCCATGGCTTCTACAGCCTATCTTGACCCAGATGAGAATGGCGAGCCAGTTGATCAGAAAGAGTTCAGAAGTATGATCGGCTCTCTTCTTTACCTCACTGCCTCGAGACCAGACATACACTTCTCCGTGTGTCTGTGTGCTCGTTTTCAGGGTTCTCCTCGCGTATCTCACCACCAGGCGGTGAAGCGCATCTTCCGGTACCTTCGAGCCACCATTGACTATGGTATCTGGTACTCTTCCTCATCCTGTCTTTCCTTGAGAGCCTTTTCGGATGCAGACTTTGCTGGCTGTAGGATAGATAGGAAGAGCACTTCGGGCACCTGCCAATTCATTGGCACTTCGCTCGTTTCCTGGTCTTCGAGGAAGCAGTCCGGTGTTGCACAGTCCACTGCAGAGGCCGAGTACATTGCTGCAGCCAGTTGCTGTAGCCAAGTACTCTGGATGGTTTCGACCCTGCGGGACTTTGGGTTAGCTTTAGACAGTGTTACACTCTTTTGTGATAACACGTCTGCGATTAACATCGCTAAGAACCCAGTGCAGCACTCTCGGACCAAGCATATCGATATTCGTTTCCACTTCCTTAGAGACCATGTAGAGAAGGGTGACATAGTGCTCCAGTTTGTGGAAAGTGACCACCAGTTGGCTGACATCTTCACCAAGCCTTTGGATAGTTCAAGGTTTTTAGCTCTGCGGGGAGAGCTTGGGGTGGTTTGTCCTTATGGACTATAGTGAGGGGGAGCTTTGTGCTTTTCTGCTTTACTAATTTAATTATGCTTCTGTCTCATTTCTGTTGCATTGCATTTGCGGGTGCCTTGGGTTTAGTCCTTCCAGCATAGGTTAGAGTGGTCTTCTCGTCTAGCTGTTTAGACTCCTTGCTCTTATCTTGTGACTTAGGGTTCTGCTCTGTTAGCCGCTTCTCTTCTCTCACTAGGTTGAGCCCACTCACTGCTTTCAGGTTCTAGCAAGGGCCGGGCCGCCCTTGGGTAGACAGGGTATGTGTTTACTCCCTAGTGAGGTAGATTACCGGTCTAAAAGTCCTAGTGTCATATGGGGTAGATGAGAGTCAGTCTGAGCCATAGTTGCCTCTATATCTTATCTATGCTTTAAGGACTGCCTGTTTGCTGTTTTCTTTCCCAGCTTCTCGGTTTTTTTTTTGCTTCGGTTCAGGGGGGTTCAATTGGGAGCTTCTGGAGCTTCATTTTGATTTAACTCAACTTGAACTAAAAGTTGCATCTAATGTTGAGGGGGAGCTGGACTTTCATGCATTTTCAGCATTTCGCATTATAATCAAACTGCATTGAGCCTTGATTATTATCCTGTTATGACATGCTTCAATGCTTTACACCTTGCCATGTCTTGTGCTTAGCTTGCTAGATTTATCATGACTTCATATGTATAGACTAGCTTTCTGCCATGATAAGTTAATTAAAATTGCTCAACTTAAATTGAAACTTGTCATGTTAGCACTCGAGATTAGTCTTGCTTGAGCTATCCCTTTATGATTCATGCCATGTCAAATAGGCTGAGTTGAGTCTTGAATCTAGGTTGAATCTTAGATTGAGCTATTTTAGCATCTTGATACATCATGAGTTAGCACAATCTGTTAAAAAGCAAAAGGATCTCTTTTTATGTGTGAAAAAACTGATTTCACCAATTCTTTCTCATGAGATGGCTTGCCATTGCACTAGGCATGAACTCAGGGGGAGTTTTGGATGACCTGAACTATCTTCTTAAGCTTCTCGCTTGGAGTAGTCGCATAAGGCTTGAGATCTAGCACATGATAAAATTTTTGGTTGGAAACAGCTATAAGCTTTAAAAGAAAATATGTCAAATGTGCAAGATTTGCTTAATCACCTAAAGATGAAAAGTGCTTAACCAAATGATAAACTCTTGAGCTTGTAGCACTCTAGTTGACTCAACACTAGCTTC
Source organism: Dendrocalamus latiflorus (assembly GCA_017311315.1). Classification (NCBI taxonomy): domain Eukaryota; kingdom Viridiplantae; phylum Streptophyta; class Magnoliopsida; order Poales; family Poaceae; genus Dendrocalamus; species Dendrocalamus latiflorus. Next base: position 28,764,856 of record CM029612.1, on the reverse strand, counting down.
TTGTTTCCGCTTAGCTTATTGACATGGCCTGAGTCATCCTTAGATATCTCTAGTTAGACTTTGCTCATTGATGACTTGACTTGCTCACTAAATGCATTACATTTCAGATTGTCATCTATGTGCTCTAGCTGGCTTATATATATGTTGTCATGATCCAGATAGCGTTTTATTGAGTTATGGCTTGGTGTATTACATGTTGGTCATTATAGATAATTCTCATGGCTCAAAATGCTTAAATAAACAAACTTCAGCCATATTCATCCATTAACATGTCATATTCTCTCTATTGCATCTTGATGCGTTTATTGCCAAAAGGGGGAGAATAGAGAAGAAAAAGTCGTTTGGGAACAGTTTAGAGCTTTGGAGATCAATTTGCTCTTTCAGTTGTTGCTCTAGTATTCCTTCTGTCGACATGGTCATTAGCTTCATTTCATTCTTTGGACCATGTTGATTTCTTCAAACTCAAACTCTTCTTAAAAGCTTTTTCTGAGTTTGTCAATATACTCATCAAGGGGGAGATTGAGAGACCATGTGGTCGTGACTCCATGAGAGTGATGAGTAATTGACAAGGGTTTAGGTCAGTCGAGTTTTGTTTGAGTGGTTCGGAGTCGAGTCGTTGCATGGCGCAATCGGGCTCGGTCGGGCTCTGGTCAAACCTGGTCATTTGGGCTTAGTATGTATATTCTAATGTTTCGACAGGTTTGGACTTCATCTGTGGTAAGTGTGATGGTATTTACGCTTTCATGTGTCGAGCGGTGCTATTTGACGTGTCTCTTGTCTGTGTGACTGCAGGACGTCGAGTTGGAGTCGTGGCGAGACACGGTGGACCGGACTAGGCGCAGGTGGCGCTGAGGTCAGAACGGTCGGGATGTGTCGAAGACGACGTGGACTCGAGGTGGTTGCGAGGCGTGCGAGGCAAGGGGCGCGGAAGCTTCCCGGAAGGTGCAGGAGGAGCTAATTTTTGGGTATCCAAGCCATGGTAAAAATACAGATTTAGCTAAATTTTAGGCATCCAAGCCATGGTAAAAATACAGATTTAGCTAATTTTTGGGCATCCAAGTCATGATAAAATTACTCACTTTTTTAGTACTGGTACAGCTATCAAAGATGATTTTTACCAATAACCGTCTGTAATAACTAATTATTACAGATGGTTCTAGTTTCAAACCGTCTGTGATAACGGATGATCACAGATAGTTCTAGTTCCAAACTGTCTGTGATTACAGACAATCACAGATGGTTCTAGTTTCGAACCGTCTGTGATATAGTTTTCACATATGGTTTAAAAATCGTCTATGATAATTCCTATTATCATTGACCCATTAAGTCAGACGATTCAAAGAACCGTCTGTAATGACGATTTCGAGTCGTTTATGATAACCTTTTTGTTGTAATGACCAAATCCTTCTCAACATTGATATGGTTAGCACGACATATCTAGTCTCGTGCACATACCACTCATTGTGTCATAAATGGAGTCAACAACATTCATGAATCATCAAGAATACAACCAGTAGTACTAAAAGTTGATTCAGATATGGCGATTGCTAATACGTCATAAGCATTGGTTGTCTAGCCAAGTCTAAGTTTAGGCTCCTGTTCTTTTCTACTTGTGTCTTATGTTACAGTAACTAGTTTTCAAACGGAGTGTCTTTTTAAGACGGTGTCTACAAGTCGATTGTAGTAGATATTATACCGATTTCAGCTATACCGGTCAAAATTGCACGCAATTGTCTCTCTTTCGGTGCTCTCCCTCATGAACAACCAGAATTTAAAAGACATAAGCCATGTCCAAAAAGAACAGGCCTTTAATGGAGCTTTGTTCGAAATTGACTTATTTTGATTTAGTATAATCTTATTTATAGTTTAGAAGTGATTTTACTATCGAGCTAACAAGCCAAGCATGAGCGTAATCGTTTTTCACTTGAATCAACTCATTTCAATTTTGAAACAAAAACAAGTGTAATCGGGACAGTTTTGAACCGAGCCCACGAGCACACTAAACGAGCTGTTTTGCAAGCCTACTTGGTGAGAGTTGCATTTCCACCAAGCGAGTGTCAATTTTTCCAATAATGCTATTATGTATCTCCAACAATATACTTACCTAATTCAGTTTTGCTATACGCACCACCTTCACTAGAAAAGTTTCATTTTCTAGTGGTATAAAGACCTCATTAAATTTGATGCATACTTGCTGGATGTTCATCGGAGCTTTGTTTGTGTTTGTGCTTCTGCTTGTATATGCCACTTTAGCTTCCAACTTGGGTGAAATGCATGGTTAATTTTGATGCATACTCGATCTCCTTTGCGCTAACCAACGTGGTTGATATACAAATTTTGCCAAATACAGAGCATTGCTACACTCATGGCTTTGTGGATCTACCTCCTGGTTCACCATTAGTTAACTGCATTCACTTTTTTATATATAAGGGAGGAGATGCACAACCACTTAGACATACACGAGCGTGTGCATCCGACTACACACCAGAGAACTTTGGAGGTTTAGGACCTCACGCAACATGAACAACATTTTCTCACTAACAAGCACGCACGTGTATTCTAATTACATTTTCTCACTAACAAGCACGCACGTGTACTCTAATTACATAAGACACATCAGGTCAGTACTAGAGGATCAAACCTGGGTGGGTGAAGACGAACATTCTCACTCTCACCACAAGGTCACTGGCTGTCTGAAGTGTATTCATTCTTGAGGTACGTGAAGCTTCTCATGAATTTTTAAAGCGCAAAACGAGTGTCTATTCCAAATTAAGAAATAAAAATTAAAAGGGCTGCAACCCATTGAGCCGAAATTTTTACTAATAGTAACTGAGAAATAGAAAATCACATAGTTAGGCAAAGTGTACACATATTTACGAATCTAGGAAGGGCGTGGAGCTAGTCCCAAGTCGCACGCAGGCGCGAATTGCATCCATCCCAGGTACCCGCTTCCCAATTCCCGTCTGCTGCATCGTATTGCCGCTCGTCCCAAGTTCGCAATTCACATAGAAAAGCAACAACAGACGGCAGTAAATCTAGTGCCAGAGGAATCGGCGGCAACGCGACGCTTTGCTGCCGTCGCTGCTGCTCTTCACGCTTCATGCTTACACTATGCAGTACATGCTTCTGGCTCGGTTCGTAAAGTACCTTTGTTACTCTTTCAACTGAACAACGCTTTTTAGCAGTAACATTCAATGATGAATGCCGTAACATTCGTAAATAAACTACTCTAGCCTCTTTCTCTCCCTTCTCCGGCCAGAGCCGCCGCAGTCGGTGCAAACCCGCCACTGCTGCAATGCGTCGTAGCCGCACCGCAACACGCTGCTGAGCCGTCGTCCGCCTAGCCACCACCGGATCTGAGGCCGAAGCCGTGCCATGCCGTCAGATCAGAGGTAGAAATCATCGCCTTTAAGGCCGAGAAGACCGACTAGAGAAGGTGAATATGTACTTTTTAAAAGTCTTTGGCTGAAACCAAATTTAAATGCAGAAGCGTATGTCAAATCAGTTTACACAATCAAGGCCTAAAATTATTAGATATTTCACCCAAGTGCATCAATATCTTAAATCTATAACAAGATTTATAATCCTAGGGTGATAAACAATCAAGTTAATTCTATGAATATAAATTACAAAAATATAAATGAGTACAAGGAAGCAAACCACAATTGACACGGTCTCTTTTTACCCTAGTGTTCAGAGACTTATTGGTCTCTCCTAGTCCATATTGAGGTAAGTCAAAACAAATTAGCCCAGCTCTGTGAATTAAGGCAAGCAACTTAATTCCACTACTAGTAGCTCTTTCTCACTCCGGGTAGATGAGCTCAAATCTTCATAATACAGCAGGCATTCTCACAAGATTCTTAAGAAGATCATTGGACCACAATGTCTCTACATTGTTTAGGAGTCAACAACCTCTAAAAGTAACAAGTCGGAGATGCTCACTTGAATGAATCAAATGTCAAAACTTAATGGATATGAAATCCTCCACTAAATGCAACACATGCACAAGAATTCTCCTATCTAAGCTCACTAAGTGCACACATGCATATAAGAGGTGAGAAGGCTTGTTCTTAGCTCAAGAATGAAAAATAGGGCCCTTGCTTACTCTCATAACCAGCCACAAGGGGATATATATACCCTACACTTAGAAACTAGCCACTGGAGCAATAATTCAGCAAAGACAGTCTGAGGCTGGTACTATCAGCTCTTCTGCAATGGCTACAAAACTAGCTGGTACTAGTGTTGTCGATCAGATCGCTCACATAGGGTCCAGTCATACCACTCAGGCCGATCAGATTGCCACAAAGGCCTATCAGACTACCAGACCAAAATCTAGAAATCAGTTCTCTCTGGAAAATTACTACCAACAACTAATACCCAGTCAGACCGCATAGCCAGTCAGACTGCCCACACAGCGCTAGTCATACCACCCTAAGATTTTTCAGCAAGAACAAAGATGCATGTACTTCCATGAATTTGCAAAACATATTCGCAAATTGTAAAACCATGAAACAAATGTCAAAGTATGATTCACAATAAGTTGCAAAACACATTTGCATGCTATAGAATCATGACACAATGAGTAGGTACATGGAGACAAAGTGTTTTCATAATAGATTCGTAAACTTAAGTCACATGCTACAAGGATTATACATGAGTTTCAACTATTTACAAAACACATTTGCAAACCTAAACATCATGCTACAAAGATTAGGTACATGGGCATCAAAATTCGCAAAATATATTCGCAAGCTCTAGTCATATGCTATAAGGATTAGATGCATGAATTTTAACTATTTGCAAAACATATTTGAAAATACTAGCATTATGCCACGGAGAGCAAGAGTAAGTTAATAAGCTTATCAACATATGACACACTCAAACTACTAGTCAAGACCCCTCTTAGCTGGTCTCCCAACCAAACATCGAGACTGATAAAAGACTAGAAATACATTCTTATTCTAAGCTAGTTATATCTTTGTCTTGCGCATCCTTTTTGTAGAGCCAGTATGGCAACAGAAAGGGGTGGGTGAATAGTGCCTTCAAAATTTCTCCCTCCAAATATTCGCTAATCTTTCACGCCAGTAGCTACTAAGCTATAAAGATTATGATTGAAAGCTAAAAGCAAAACAATCAACTCATATCTAAGAGATGATAAACTGAAGCCTTGGCAGTCTAACTAGTTACTAGGCGATGGTATAACATCCCAAATTTGAGAGTTGTGAAAAAAATCTTTCTATTGTATTTTAGTGTTATTTGAAATTTCAACATTTATCTGAGAATTTTGATTAGGAGTTGACAAAAATATGAAAATTTTAAAACCTTTTATTTCTTTTGGTGTTATTCGAATTATTCTTAGATTTCTAATCTGGTTTTACCAAACAATTCAAAGAGCAAAAATAAAATCTGGAAACCAAAAGCCAAATATTATAAAATCAATTTGAACATAAATTGAAATTTGTTATTAGAAAATATGGTTAAAAGTGGCATGATAAAACTTATGGTGGAAGCCATCCTAAAAGCCTACAAGTATAATTTTGGTGTTAAAAATAAATATTAAAGCAAGTTTTGAAATTATTTAAATCAAATAAGTATATTTAAATTAAACCCTAAGTATTCTCAGATTTTTCTAGAACAATCAAGAGAAGATACAACTCTAAAAAAATTTACATAATCATCCAAACTATGTCAGGAGCTTCCACAAAAACTTTCATCATTTTTCGAGCTCAACTGATGTGTCCAACAATTTCCCAAACCTCTCAGCTCGCCTTACCCTTTCTCCCTCTCTTACTGCCAAGTGTGGCCCACTTGCAGTACCTTTGTTCCACCTCCAGCCAGTAGCGTGAGAAACCATGAGCGCAGGCCACTGGTTTTTGACACCATGCTCATCGTTTTGATACCACGCCCGGCATTTCTCCTGTCTGCTGACAGCCCATACCCTGTGCTCCCGCCTCGTCATGTCTTCATCACGAATTCCGCCAGCTGTGCCCCACTCTACCACGCCACCCAGCCGGGCCATGCGTGATGCACCATGTCGCACCTTTCCTCTGCACATCTCGTCTTTGTGCCCAGCTTTGCATCATGACGGCCTCAAACCATCGTAGTGTTGTCCCATCACGCCTGTCATTAGCCCTTAAACTGAGTGCCCAAAAAACATCTCTGCGCCACTCCCCTGTTAAGTCGACCCTCATAAACTCTGACTGCTTTGTGCTCGCAATCTTTGACCTATTTGTACTTACTCGAGAGCTTCAACCTATACGTGATGCATGTGAGCACGCCACCATGTTCTAGCTACTCTGGTGAGCTTCTCTCCTCCCTAACTCCGTCACAATGCGCCTTACCACTTCCTTGAGCACCCTACTCATTTGATTGGCCTCTTGTGCAGTGGACCACTCGGGCTAGGCCTTCTTCTTCATCTCCTACCAGGACGCCGCCATACGACTTTCTCTCTCTCTGGTGAGTCGTATCTCAATTCCATTCACCCATACCTCCGCATGCATGTAAGCAAAGCTCATGCGCACCCTTATGTAGCTTCGCGGTTGCTGGAATTCGCTGTCGACACAGACCACTTCACCTCTAACAGGGACTCTGACACCAGTCTCCTTTCGCTCCTTCCTGAGTGCTATCATCACCTTCGATGAGTTCCTCCTCCCCCATGGAAGCTTCTCTAGCACCGAATCGAGCCTTAGTAGCTTATAGCCCCGTAGTGCCATTCCCTACCTCTAAAACTGCAGGACCACACTGTCGACCGCCCTACCCTACAAGTTGGGTTGTGATTCTTCGCCTAGGTGTGTAGGCTAAGGTCACGGCTCCATTTTAGTTCATGCCCCATCCGACGAGGAGTCCCTCACTGGCAATAAGCCATGGCTCTCTCGATAGATAGGAGCATAGTAGTTGTCAAAGTTGAAAAGAGAATTAAAGAAGTTGAAGTCTAAAATAGAACTAAAGTAGTCAGTAGTCCTAAACTATAGAACCTAGTCGATAGTCGGTAGTCGAAACCTACAGAGCGTGGTCGGTAGTCAATAGTCATAAGCTATAGAGCCTAGTCGATAGTCGATTATCGCAAACTAAAGAACCTAGTCGGTAGTTGAAACCTACAGAACGTGGTCAGTAGTTAGTAGTTGTAAGCTATAGTACCCGACCGTCAGTCGAAAACTACAGAACCTAGTTAGTAGTCAAAAACTACAGTACCTAGTTGGTAGTCAGAAACGACAGTACCTAGTCGGTAGTTGTAAACTATAGTACCTGGTCGATAATCATAAGCTACAGTACCTAGTCGGTAGTCATAAACTATAGAGCCTAGTCAGTAGTTGATAGTCGAAAACGGTAGAACCTAGTCGGTAGTCGAAACCTACAGAACATGGTCGGTAGTTGAAACCTATAGAACGTGGTCGGTAGTCATAAGCTACAGTACCCAGTCGGTAGTTGAAAACTACAGAACCTAGTCAGTAGTCGGTAGTCAAAAACTACAGAACCAAGTCGGTAGTCGATAGTTGAAAACTACAGTACCTGATCGGTAGTTGTAAACTACAGTACCTGGTCGAAAGACCTGCGTGGTTGAAGATTGATAGTATTGGCTCTATGTGAGTAGTACAACCGGAGTTGCGGTGAGGTGCCATGATCGTAAGTCGTACTCGTAAGGTTGGTAGCCACGATGGTTGTAAGGCCGTACGCTACAGTGGTCGTGAGTTGCTAGCTGTCGCGGTCATAGGCTGCAGTAGTTGTAGATGGAATTCAGTAGTGGTTGAGGAATGTTAGAAATCATAAGAACACCATAGCGGCTGAAGAACATTAGTAGTCATAAAGAGTATTGTACCCACGGAGAAGAGATAATTCAAACCAAGCCGAGGTACTCTACAATTGGCTATTCCTAGCCCTCTTTGAGTTAAGAAGCAGAATAATCCTGTGAATATTTCTTCACCTTTGACACGTCCTTGTTTTCCTTCCCAGCAAAGCTTCCCCGCTATCCCCTCATTCACTTAAACTCCATTCGACTATGTCACACATCCCTCACCCTCTAAACCTTCTCTTACATCACCAAACTCAACCATAATTAAACTTAATAAAGTTCTGTTTGGATTTATTTAGATCTTTTACAGTCCTTTGGATTTATTTGGTCTTTTGATCACTTATCGTGTAATTAGAAGTCAAAGTCCCAAAGGAGCACCAACTCGAGCAGGATCGAGATTTGGACAAAGACGAAGACCAATATATAGTTTCAGGATCATTGACTGAGAAGCTTTTGAGTAAGATCAAGACCACGGTAATTTAAGCAAGGCAATCACCCCCTTTGATCATATTGATCCCAGTATTTCAATTATTGTATATTATTTGCAAAAATCTATTATGCATGCATGTATGTTCCATTAAAATTGCTATACTGTGGGTAACGGTAGTTACAATTGCTTGTATGCATTGAACCTTTTTGAAAATTTGCCCTCCTCACTGTTGTAACCTCTAGGGCATGGTTTAGACAACATATACTGTCAAATTGGGAATATTACTTTGATATATGGTCTAGATGCTCAGCTCCGCAATAGCTTTTACTAAGTTTAGACAATAAATACTATCAAATTGGGAATATTGGGAACCTCCACTAATTTTGGCACAAAACAAAATGAAGATCATAGTTTTTGAATGCGGATGAGTTATATGATAAACTGTCAAATGTGAGGCGGAACCTCACATATAGATAGGGGGCATACCACTAGATGCTTCCGCTTATTTATTTGCCTTCCGCTACGATTGCTATTAACTCTGTTGTTTTACTTGGCCAGTCAGCCATATATTGTAAACCCTATTATGCATCGCTTATGTATTCACCCTTTTGCCATAAATTAAATATATGCGATATGTATGGATCTGATTATAATATTGTGAATGTGTGTACTAGCTACTGATCATGGGATTAGTACAGAACACATATAGTGAGTTTGGGTGTTCCTGCGCCCGGGGTCCCCACAGACGGTATGATTGGCGCCAGGTGGTCTGACTACTAGCTACAAATCAATTTGACTGGCTTCCTGGCAATCTGACCACTCCCCTATTCTAGAGCAGGAAATCAGCTCGAGCCAAGAGCACTTTTGGTGCAACTCCAAAAATCCAAGGCCAAATGAGATAAGATTTTTCACATACCTTGTTTAAGGTCTTAGAAATCTATTCCATCCAAAGACTTTTCTCAGGAACAAGAAAAGTTGCACCAAAATCGAGCAAAAACCAAAAAACATGAAATATGACTTGCTCATGGGTGAAGATAGCCAAGATGGCTCTAGATGCAAGAGCGGATTTGGGGGATGCAGCTGCACCCCCAAATTTTTTTGGAAGAAAAACAAATATGTAAGAGGTATATTAGATATATGTATGTACATATGAGGTTCTATTTGCATTTCTTCTCTGATTTTAGCCCAAAAACATCTTTCTCATAAATCAGCTCATGCCCTATGCGGCCATGCCCCATTGGCCTAGCCCATTAGAAAAAAACCCAAGCCATTCATTCATAGTAGGGGAGGATTTGGGGGGTGCAGCTGCACCCCCAAGTTTTTTGGACAAAAAAAAAACAAACAAATATATATATATATATATATATATATATATATATATATATATATATATATATATATATATATATGTATATATATATATGTATATGTATATATATATGTATATATATATGTATATATATATATATGTATATGTATATATATATATATGTATATATATATATGTATGTATATATATATATATGTATGTATGTATATATATAAGAGGTACATTAGAAATATGTATATATATGAGGTTCTATTTGCACTTCTTCTCTGATTTCATCCCAAAAGTGTCTTCCTCATGGATCAGCCCATTCTCCATTGTCATCGATTGGCCCATTGCCATTGGCCTGGCCCATTGGAAAAAAAACTCCTAGCCATTCATTCATAGACTAGTCGGCCAGTCGGAGCAGTCCCAGCCACTCAATGCCCTAGCCCTAGCCCAGGTCACAGTAGTGCATCGTGCAGGCGCGCACACTTGGCTCGGGCCACATGACGAGTCGACGTCACGGCGGGCCGGCGACTGCTCCAAAGTCTGGCCAATAGCTGGAACCAAGGTGAGATTTTCCTTCTTTTAAAATTTTGACCATAATTTGTATTTTGTAAGATCGAATCAAACATCCAGTTCACAAAATTGTAATATGTTACATTTGAACTCTTATACTATATAATGTGAATATTTAAATTCACAGTTTTGCGCCCCTATTACTTAAATTCTAGATCCGCCACTAGGCCATATGTCACAGCAAGCAAGAACTCCCGAAGCAAAAAAAAACCTTAGATCAAGAAATCACACGTTGAGGTCAAATCCAAGAAAATCAAGTAACTTCAAGAATTTACAAGATATGATGCCTAGATGGATGGGATTGATCTTCATGAGTCATCTCCATTACTTACACGCACTTGGCACATATCAAGATCAAGAAGGGGAGAGAAGATATCAAAACAACTAAGAGCAAGAGCAAATCAACCAAATCAAGGAGACTCCATAAGTGAAGAACAAAGTTGATCTATTGCTACTTGAAGATAAAGATTTTATAACCACTCTACTTGAAGGACAAGAGATTACACCATAGCACTCACACTTCTAAAACCTTAACCCTAGAACACTTGGCTAGAATGATGGATGGTTGAATGGTTTAACTTACAAGTATCCATCCCAATCTATTAAATAGATAAGGCAACCAATCCATATTTAATTCTAATGGATACTATCTAATAGCACATATGGGGGAGCCTGTTAACCCCACACAACATACACTTAACTCATGAATCCGTTAAGTTCTTAGTCTTTGATCCAACTTAGTCTTCTCAGCTTTTCTTCGACCTAAACCACTTTCCCAATCGTTGCCTGTAACAGCCCAGCTGTTTATTTCAAAATTTCAGTAAAAAAATTTAAAATTAATTTAATTTAAAATAAAAATAAGTGTTCTCGGTTACCTAAATCTTGGAGATTTCATTTGCCTGTTTTCGGCTTTGGAAAAAGGTTTTTGTTAAAAGTAATTTAACTAAAAACATACAAATATTATATAAAAGGTATTTGAAATTTTTTGTAAAAAAACTATTTCAAATTAAGTATTTTAAAGCATTCGGCTTTTATTTGGATTTCCTGTGATTTTCTAGGATTTATTTGGAGTTATGTAGATTTTATTTCAAGGACTAGAGCAAGAAAAATGTACTTTAAATATTTTATTAAAGCCAAAAAGAGTTTATTTTGATTTTCCCAAGCTTCCCTATATTTTGTAGAAATTTTTGAGAATTTTTGGAATTAAAAATCAATTTTAGAATTCAAAACGGTATTTTATAAAAGTTTTAAAAGCCAAATTTGATTTAAAAATATTTTTTCTAAGTCCAAAATAGCTCCAGGAATATTCTATGAATTTTCTAGAATTTTCAAACATTATTTACTATTTTCTAAGGCTTTACAAAGTTTTCTGGTATTTTCTGAAAATTTAATCCGAAAATTAAATCCGGATTAATCGCAGGCTGACACGTGTCCGGCCTGGATTCAATCCGATCCACCCCTTGATCTGATTTGAGCCATTCACCCTCACTTTACCTCCAACGGCCGAGATCTTTTCGCTCGCCACGTGTCGCAAATCCGGTCGCCCAACCTTTCCTCTCCCTCCTCTCTCACTGACAAGTGGGCCCCACTTGTCAGCTCTCTCTTCAACCTCCATCTTCTTCCACCTCCAACCCACCACCGTTAATGCCCGCATGACCTTGGTTTTCGGCCGGCTCCTCTCCCCAAAAGCCGCCTCGGGCTCCCCTCCCCTCGCCGTCTCACCCCCGCCGCCCCTTAATCACGCCGCTTCGCCCGCGTTCACACCCGGCTGAGCCGGTTGCTCCCCGCTGGAGCTCATTCCGCACCACTTCCCTCGCCGCCTCTCTTCCCCTTCTCGGCCTAGCGCCAAAGTCGCCATCCCTGAGTTCAAACCGCTACTGCTCTCTCTCCTCGTTGTCGCCCTACTTTGGCCACCTCTCGAGCCGGCGCCGGTAAGGCCCAACCTGCCACCGCCCCCTCTGCACCCGTTGCCCCTCGCCGGCCGCTGCCGAGCGCCTGCGCTCCAACGAGCGCGCTGCCTCCATGCGCCGCCTGTGCACTCGGCCACGTCAGCCGACCCATGCTGACGTGGCGGCCGAGTGGTCGGCCACGTCAGTAATTTAGATTTTAAAATAATTCCCGCCCAAAAATTCAAAATTTTTTTGATGTCATAAATATTCTTTTTCAGTACAAAAATAATTCTCAAATCAGCCTTCTAGACTCTTTTTAAATTTTTGAATTTTATTTGTTTGGTTCTTCGCACGTAGATTTCGACGATCTCAAAGAGAACGACTTCGGCATTTCGCGCCAGGTCTTCGAGCAAGGCAAGTTACACCTTTGACCATGTTGACCCTAATATTTTAAATTATTTCTATTGTTTTAAATTATTATTGCATGCGTAATTTTATCCAAGTTAGTTTAAATTCTGTTTTTGTACTCTTGTTATACCCAAATTCTTTGGACAACCAAATTTGACCTTGGATATCAATATACCTTGGCAACTCTAGATAAAACCTAGTTAGTACAATATCACTAACTAGAAATTCTGTAAAAATACTTAGCCATGTTTAGAATAATTATGGTTTGCGATGATCTTTCACATAAAATGACGAACTTTAAAACTGAATTCTTGACTTTGATGAGTCAAGAATGTTTATGAAATTATTTCCAAACAAAATATAAAACTAGTTTAGACTTAGGCAATGGTATGGTGGTGGGTGCTTGTTGGCATGCATCGTAGTTTGTTGACTCGATGTTGATTGCCAGGCACAAGGGGTTCGAGGTAGGGCCTAAGTTAAGTTAAGGACCGGTCTGTGAGTTATTGTTGCAAAGTCCTATCGTACTACCACAAGTCTGGTATGAGACAGATCTGGCCAAATAATTTGTGAAATTCCAACTTAATCTCGCGTATAGGCTGAATGTGAGCGCGGCGTAGATCGTGAGAAGTCTCACATGGCACAAGAGGGGGCTCCAACATGTAGATTCATGTTGTGGTGAAACCTTAGTGGCGGTGTGATTATGTTGCCAACGAATCATTATAAAGGCCTTGTCATGATCTCCTATGATGTGACGATGGCCCGATCTTCCAAGAGGTACTGATAAGTCGATTGTGAAGATCTCGACGTTGATGATCCAAAGGCTCCGACCAAAACAGATCAAACCCCTCGCAATCACTACACCACTACTCCGTTGGTTATCAACTGTGCCGAACACGATTGACCTCGCCAAGAAGGCTATCTCCTGCAAGCGAATCGAGAACACAAGCAAGAGAGTACAAGATGCAATCTGAAATTACGAATAAAGATTAAGTTCACAAGTTAGGGTTTCTCAACCGAACATGCGGCGAAACTGCTAAGCAAAATAATCTCTTAAGAAAAACCCAACGAAAACTAAAGGGTGCGGCCTCCTTAAATAGGGGAGGGGAAAGCCACACTTATCTAATGAAAAGGGATGTGGTACTATTCCTAGTTACTGTTCACATGGCCGTGGTACTGTTCACATGAACAGTACCAACCCAAATAGCCCAAGTTACAAGGCCCTCGGCCCACTTTGACTCGGACTGGAAAAGTGATGTGACTTGTTTCGCAGTTTCTGATCTGCTCGTATGGAGTTTGGAGGTGAGACTAGATCCATCTGAAAGTAGACTCCAAGAGCTTTCCAACGAGTACTCACAGGCCCCGAGACACCTTCTGGATCAAAAGTTATGATCGTTGGAAGTTGGCTTGTCAAGCTGAATCCGAATTGATCTGGAGGCCGAATTGGATTCCAAAACCTGTCCAACTTGAACCCTTGCTTCAGTTGGTTCCAAAGTGATGTGGTGCTACAAATATATATATTTTCATCATTAGGTAGCATCATATTCTCATTTAAAATGTGTTGAAGTTGAAGAAACGAATTCACCTTTAATTCAATCTTGATATTGGCCGCTACGGTCATACGTGTTGGTGGCGTGGTCACATCATCCTAGCAGCACACCTAAGGAAGTGTGTTAATCTGGTGGCAAAAAGGAAAGATCATGTCTTGTGGGTAAAGCTGTATAACCTCTGCAGAGTGTATAAACTATCCTGGATAGCCGTGCCCATGATCATGGGCAAGCTGAGTGAAGTTTTTCACAGATTAGACTTTGTTTTCAAAATGGTTTGCAAAAACCTTATGGATGGAATCCATGAGAGATTTAAAAATGTATGGATGGATGTAATTCATATGAAATATTTTCAGAAAAGATGGTCTGGGTGGGATGCCCGCGAATAGATTGGTGTAGGGGGTGGACCTGCACTAACATGATTTACTTTGATTACAATGTTGTTTTACTTACTATATCAAATTCAGCTTTTGCACTTACTTTATGATATTTACTTCAAATGTTGCCTTTCATGCAAATTAACCATATTATGCCTTCCTTTGATACACTTTATGCATGCATTAACTCTGCTAAATTCCTGGTGTAACTTGTGGAGTACTTTTTGTACTCATGTTGCTCAATCTAATTCTTTCCAGAGGAAGCTTTCGACGACTTTGGTGAGGATTGCGACTAGGCCACGTCTTACAGTCATTCGCCTTGTGGGAAGGCTGGATAGGCTGCTACTATGTTATCTTCCGATGTCTTCTTTTGCTTTTATTGTAAAACTTTGGCCATCAGGCTCATATTAGTTAAATAAAATTTGACATTACGCATGATATTTATCTTTGTAATCACTATGTGCACTAGCTTTTCCTAGGATAGTGCGATTAACACAGAGGGTTCCGGAGTTATTGCTCCGGGACCCGACATTGCCCAAGCACCATAGTTTTGATCCAATGTAGTTTTCGGTATTTTGGCCATCTTACCAAAATGCATTTCCCTGACCCGATTTTTATCTTCCTTGCAAACAATCGTCATGCTTGCCACGTGTACGTGCACCACTGGCTTGCCAAGCCACATGGTACAACCCATCGCTCGTACTTCCGTTCAACATTTTCTGTCTTCCTCGTGCCATACTTGAGCTCAGCCACCTCACTCGACATTCTTGATTGCTTTGGGCCTCGGTCCCTCTGTAAGCATAGCCCCAATCCTGGGTATTGACCATGGTTGACTTCAAGTCTCATTGCACGTCCAAAATAAAGAAATTATTTTTAGACATAAGTTCTTTACAACTTGACCCACGTTAGTCCAAACATGCTTTATGTAACACATGCACTGATATAGGTTAAACCAAGACACATCATGACTAGAATTCCCAAAATCACAAATTTTAGCTGAAACAACAACATCTGGCCAGTCAGACCGCTACTGCCAGCCAGTATGACCGTTGGTGGCTACCAGTCTGACCGCCACCTCTAGCCAGTCAGACTGCTAGGTCTAAAGATGATTTGAAAAAAATCCAAATTTGTAAAATCCAAATTTCAATTTCTCTAATTTGGCAATGGTTCATCAAAACAAAAACCTAGATCTTCTCACATGATCCTTCACTCTAGAAGCTTGATAACAAACATTTTCACTTCAAATCTAGGTCCTTAACTTGATGTGCATGAGCATGATGCAAAACCACCACTTGGCCTCCATCAATATATGATGCATTCTATTGACTTGATAATCAATTCATGATCATCTCCTCTTCAGGATCTTAACTTGATACTCATCAACTCATGATGCCTTCCTAAATCATTGTCATCATGGGACCTAACTAGTTTCACCAAACTCATGAAAAATATTGGTCCCACAAACGGTTGATATAAATTGCTAAAAGTCACCATTAACATATAATGGTGAGGCTAGTTTCTTCAATCTCCCTTTTTTTGGTAATTGATAACAACATATAAATCCGTTTGTTACTAATTAACACATAATAAAGGAACTAGATTCTTCACCATCGGCCGATGAGGATAAGAGAGAGAGAGCGCGCGCGCGATAGTAGATAGAGTGATAATTATTTTGTACGAACAAAATAACCTTGTACAAATAATCTTACACAAACAAAATGATCGTGTACGAACAAAAATGATTTTGTACGAACAGAATAATGTTGTACAAATAATCTTGTATGAACAAAAGTGATCATGCACGAACAAAATAATTTTATACAAATAATCTTGTACAAACAAAATGATATTGTATGAATAATCTTGTACAAACAAAATGATCTTGTACTAATATTCTTGTACAAACAAAATGATCTAGTATGAATAATCTTGTAGAAATAAAATAACCTTGTGCAACAAAACAATTTTGTACGAAAAGTCTTGTACAAACAAATTAATCTTGTACAAAAAAATAAGTTCCACAAATAATCTTGTACAAATAATTTAATTTGTAGAAACAACATATTTTTTTTTACAATTTCATAAAGATGAAAGCCAAAAAATACAACTTCATGCGCACCTACATGTGGGATTAATGAAACACATAACAATTCAAACTCCATCCCACTTGGGCCCACATGAAAAAATAGGATGCACAAAAAAGCAAAATACAAGGGAATACATGGAGGTTGTATATGGGGTGGAGTGGGCTGCACGAATCTCAACGCAAGATCAAGGGGAGGGGCTCTACGTGGATGTCCACCTAGGTGGAGAACTGCATTTCCGTGTATGTGAACTCGTACGACTGTACAATGCTTAGTTAATGTTAAGTTATGGTTTCTTGTGTGCGAATTCAAATTGCTGCTGAAAGTTCAGGCTATCAAAATCAGTAAATCATGATAGTTCAGGTCAGATCCATCATATATGTGTTATCACGTGTGATTTTAGCTCAGATTGTCGTACATGTGAAGATCCTTTCCCAAAAAGTTATTTTAGGAATAGGGTACTCAACACATGCTGTCCATTCCGGGTTAACATTCAACGTACGCTACAAGATTATCATATTTTAATCACCACCGGAAAACACCAATAATGAAGTTTAATTTGTAAGACCACCGTTAAAATTGTTGCTATTATAAAATTTACATCTGTGCAACAATGGTAAAGCCAATACATCAAAGAATATACAAGAAAGAAGGATAAGGAATTCAGGATGGAGATGGAGTTTTTAAATTGCTTGCACACATTTTGTTACACTTCAGGAATTCCCACGAGGAATGTCATGGCGTGTACTTTCTTGGTTTTTTGAACAATGATTTTTTTTCATTTCGTGGCTCTGTTTTGTATGAGAATGAGAGGCAGGCGCCAAGATATGTCAATTTAGTATCTATGACCGGCGACGTATCCTATGCACATAGGCTACCTGGTACACTTATACCTTCGGTCGACCTAGACCTTTCGATCGGATCAACCATCTAGATCCAAAAGCGCTCTTTTTTAGAAAAATGCCAATAACTCCTATGCAATTTTTTTGAAATCCCCGAGCTTTCCCCTTCCATCCCTCCATCTCTAATCTAGCTTCATCCCTAAATCCGAACCCTAGCACGCACCTCCACCCTTGTGGCGGCGACGACGATGGCTATGCTGTGACAACCACGTGAGGTGGCAACGTTGACATCCAGCTGCGGCAGCGCTGCCCCATCCGACCCCGCATCGGACCTTCACCCGCAGCGGCACGACCCCCATCCAGAATGATGAGGAGCTCGAGAGACTGCTAACTATCGCCCACAATGGCATGCTGCCCAACATCAGCCTAGTGTGCTCTCCAAGAAGTCAGCCGAGTGGGCCTCCTTCTATGCACAAAAGCCGCTGCCATGTCACTAGGGGTGGAAACGGATCAGATACGGTCAGATAGTCTTAAATATGAATACGGATTCATGTTTTTAAAACGGATACGGATACGAATTCGAACATTCTCGAATACGAATACAAATCGAATGTCGTAACGAATACGAATTCGAATCGGATATATACTTAATTCGGTCGAATACGAATATCCTCCTACGAATGCCGTAATCGACCAGTTTTTCCGATTAGCGGTTTTAAATTCAAATTTTGATATTTGAAATTTTCTCAAACTATGATTTCCACAGCTCATATTTCTGGCACCAAAGTGAAACCAGGTGGTTTTCTCTCCTACATTCCATTCTATGGAAGACAAAGATAATATGCTTTGATTTCCTTGGACTTTCCTCCAACTTCCCTGCCAGCCAAACGCAGCTAGCACTAGCAGCAACTCTCTGCAAGCAAAAACAGACTCATTAGTTCTACTAGTAAAAATCTTAGAATGGTTTAACAGAGTGACTGGAGACAAAATATATGAATTGGCAGCATGACATGGGGACAAAATATTGATCAATACCATTTGTATTGGTCAAATAAAATCACTTAAATCCTCCTAGAGCCCTAGAAATCGTGTCAATCGCAGCAGCAACACCTAATCATTGATTCACTAATGACAATGTACTAATCATTTAGGCAAGTTAATCAAATGCATGATGTAATCTGAGCTACCCCCATGGAGTGAAGAATCACCATGGAATTTTATCTAGCAAGTGCTATCCTTGACTAGTAGAAGATTACAACCAAACTTCATCAATAATCAACAGAATCACACATTTAGCTGTGCAGAACCAACAATTGAACAATACAACTTCCGCTGCCAACACAAATGAAAATATGCAATCATTTTGCTGTACCTGCCAACAGCACGGCTAATCATAGTAAACATGGATTTTCAGGCATTCCACCATAGCAATCTACTTACTGGTACTGCGTAAACCAAATTCAAAGCATAACCCCAGAATAACCCCCAACAACTACATATCACTGACAGTGAGTGCGCGCGCGCGTGTATGAGAGAGAGAGAGAGAGAGAGAGAGAGAGAGCTCACAGAAATCAGTGAACCGGCGCTTGGGCATATGCAGGAACTCGGCGTACTCCTACGCCCCATCCTCTGTCGTGTGCAGCTGCAGAACCAGTGGCCTCCTCATCACAATCCCTTCGAATCAAACCACAAAACCCGAAACCGTGAAAATCACAGCATAAAAACTCGAAGGCACTTTGGCACAAACTTTCCAGGTTCTGCGAAGGTATACCTCATGAAGAACTGCAACGAGGAGCGAGGCCGCGACGAGCGCGGCGGTGCCGGCATTGGCGAGGTGGAAATGCAGGGAGGAGCGCCCCGGCGTTGCCGCTGGCGCCGGGGAGAGAGGGCGAGGATGGAGCGAGCTTTAGAGCGCCAAGGATGGCCATGAGCATCAACATGAGCAACTATAACACCCTAGGCCGAAAGAAAAAAACATATGGACATTTCTATCAAGAAGCAGCAGACCTCGGAGGCCCAATCAACGACGGGCGCGATGAGGCGGCACGGCCCGCACCAGTCAGCGACGAAGTCGACAAGCACGGGCAGCTCCGACTGCAACACCTCCGCCTCGAACTCGCTCTGCCGATGAACTTCACCGCCGCACCGCACCGAACGCGCGCGCGCGAGCCGGCCCGGTGCGGGCGCCACGCGCCAACTGGCCGACGCGGGCCGAGGGGGCGGGACGCGGAGCGTGGTGGGGACTGGGGACCGGGGAGGCGGGGGGCGCGGCCGCGCGGGGCGAGGAGAAGGGCGAACGGCGCCCCCGCCGGGCCGGCTCGGGCCGAGGGGGCGGGACGCGGAGCGTGGTGGGGACTGGGGACTGGGGAGGCGGGGGGCGCGGCCGCGCAGGGCGAGGAGAAGGGCGAGCGGAGAGGGGGCGCGACCGTGCGAGGGTGGACGCGGTGCGGCGGTGGTGCTTGCTTGCTGGCTTGCTGCGGAACTGCGGATGCGGGATGCGGAATGTGACTATGTGAGACTGTGAGTCTCTTGCCCACTCCCGCGCGCGTGACTCCCGCCCTCCCGCCATGGCACGCGCCTGCGCCTTGGCGCCTTTAGTGCCCAGCTGCCCGTCAAATCGGAATCTGTGCGTGGCGCGCCTGACGCATGTCGGCCTGTGCCACTGCGCCATGGGCCCGAACGCCCGGTAATACGAATACGAATGTCCTCGAATACGAATACGAATACGAATATTCTCAAATACGAATGCGAATACGAATACGAATATTCTCGAATACGAATGCGAATACGAATATTTTCAAATACGGATACGAATATTGTCGAATACGAATACGAACATTTTCGAATACGGATTTTCGCTTACCACATTCACGTTTTCGCGAATACGAATATCGGATAAAACGAATTATTCGTTACCGTTTTCCACCCCTACATGTCACCCCAACGGGGGTGACCATCGCGCGCACGATGGGTGGTAGATTCGAAAATTTCAACCTCGCAACAGAGGCAAGCACTCCTTCCTTTCCCATTCCGTTCTAGCCCTTTTGTTGGCGATCTTATTTAGAAACTGAGCTAACAGTGGAGGAGGCGCATGCAGGTCCTTGAGCAGTTGAGCTTGATGGGAACACAGTAACAACAAGAAGAACCGCACGATCCCGCGGCACGACTATTGGCGACTTGGAACAACGAGGAGCTCGTGAAGCTACTGAATGCTCCATCCTCCAGGAGACCAGGAACCAGGATATATAGGTAGCAGCTGTACTAGTACAAGGATAATTAGGGGCAGATTAAGCTATGGTCACCTACCAGGAGCATCCAACTAGTTTTTTCTTGTGTTACTTGTGTTTGCTATGATGTACCCTAAACCTGAATGGTTGAATATTGTACTGATGCGGCTAGCATTAAGTAATGAATTGTGTCATAGCTATGTGAACATGTTCAACACACATTTAGGTTTTCTATTGGATACATTATGTGTTGTTGGAAATTTATTCGTAATGGAATACTATCAGTGCTACTGTGGCCATGTATTTTTTTATTTGAAGTGATCTGCTATCTGGTTGCCATGATGTGACTAGTATCAGGTAGTCTGTTGTGACCTATTAGCAGCCTGAATCTGCCTTTTGTGATATGTCATTGAGAGGACATGCTGCATATTCAGCAACTAGCATCAGTTCAATATAGTTCTAATGCACTAAGCTTGTGCTCATGTAGTTCATGTGGGATTATTCAAGTGCTTGCTCATGTAATACTGGGCTATGACCTAAGTGGTATGATGCCACATCCTTGAACTGCAGCTTAGTTTTTTCAATGCTCATGTACCCTTAGTTCTTTATTGCTATTGTGATCATTTAAATTTTAAGTTTGCACATAAGTGGTCTGTTCGCTGCTGCTCTTTCATGGAATTGTCTTGATGGCACCTAGTACTATTCATATATGCGAAAAGCAATTTTCTCATCACTGCAAGTACCTTTTGCTGCAATTTCCTCATGAATGCAAGAACATGCTACTTCACTTTTCTTAGAAACATCCAATTTGACACAATTGTCTGAGTGGTGCAAGAATAGTCAGGTGGTTGTAATTGGAATAGTATTAGGTGCTTGTACTTAGTGCTGAATAGTATCAGGTATGTCCATGGTTCATGAATGGTATGAGATGACACAGTTCTTCGTTGCAGCAGAAATATGAACAATATGTGGTTTAAGCCTGACTCTCAGAATTAAACAAGCAGCCAGCACATGTGAATGGCTATCATTTCACATTTTTCACTAGTCACATTCTGAATTCATTTCACAAACATCCAATCTAAGACAAGTAAAATTTAATTTGACACAACATAAGTTATTCCCATCCATTACCAAGTTGTACAACTATGGGATATTAAACTAAAATTTTACAACTATCAAACTCAAAATTTCCAAACAAGTAAAATTGAAATTCACTGGTTGTACAAGAAGAATTTCCAACTACAACTACTAAACTAGTAGTCCAAAATCAAATCATGGATACTGCACTCACTACATACATCGGAGAAGAAACGAACAAAACCTAAACAAATAGATAAGCAGAGATAATTGGTTTTTTAGGACTCTAAACGTTGGGCTTCGCAAAATTAGGACTCCAAACGTTGGCTTCGCAAAATTAGTACTCTAAACGTTGACACTTTGATTTCTATGGTATTATAGCTTATTTATCATTTCTTAATCTCTTTTCTTAATACTTAGCATCTAAAATGACTCTTATGCCCTCTTCCCCTAATCACGTACCTGGGAGTCGAAACGTCCTCTGGTCGCCCCATTCTCTCGCACACGCGCAGGACCGCGACTCGAAACGTCGCTCTGGTGCCGCCGCCCTCATGGACGCGGATCCCTGGGAACCGCCGCCGGCACCATCCAGCCAAGGAGCCCGCCGCCGACGCCGTTTCTTCCCAGTCTTGCCGAAGACTGCCGCCCCCGCGATATCGTAGTCGGGCCGAAGACTACAGACGGCGCTGCCCAGTCCTGCCGGAGATCACCGCCGGGAAAAACCGGAGGTCGCCGTCCTGTTGAATTGGAACGCCACCACCAAGACCAAGCCCTGCTCTCCGCTGCGCCAGCTGATTGCCGGCAGGAACTCCACCAAGACATTCTCCACCAACCACAATCGGTAATCTTCAGTTTCCTTTCTTTAGTGTTTTGCACTGCATTTGATTGAAATTGTGGCCGAATTCATGTTGATTCTTTATGCTGTATACTTCTTCTTTATGCTGTATATTAGTCCGGCGGCATGGAACCATCAGATGGGAATGATGATATTGCACAGTATTCTTCAGCTGTGGTTCTCTGTAAGTATTCTGGTCCGTAATATGCTTAATCGGGATCCTAAAATGCGACTCACTGCTCATGAGGTTCTCTGTAAGTCCACCCCCCCCCCCTCTCACTCAAGTGGTTGGGTGTAGGCGTGTGTGTTTGCATGCCAGTCTGCCACATAGGATATTCTTTTTCTTTCTCATAATGGCATTGCCTATATCAGGTCACCCATGGATTGTTGACGATGCTGTGGCACCTGATAAGCCTATTGATTCTGCTGTTTTGTCAAGGTTGAAGCAATTTTCAGCAATGAACAAGCTGAAGAAGATGGCATTGAGGGTATGGAGATTTACTTACCCCTTTGTAAATGCATAGTTCATTGCCAAGTATGCATGCCTCTTTTTTCCCATTCTCTATGGGAATCCACTTTTAACTCCAATAGTTACTAAGATCAAGAATCTTTGGAGTATAAAGGTTACCACTCTGTATTGCTTTCATTCTGTAACCATACACATTTAGTAACGGGAATAATCGGACCTCTTGATGTGTCTGCTTTCTCCCCTCTATTTTGCTATAGAGTTCACAGACTTTGTTTGACCCAGATGGCTTTCTGATATCTAGAATGATTTTGTCCAGATCCATGTAAGGATAACATTAGATATTAGATATGAGTTAGTGGATTGATCATGTTCTTAGGTCCCCCCACCTTTTTGTCATTTGTTTGGGAATTAACTACACAGAACTTGTTTATTTGGGAACTACACAGGTGTGGCTTCATCACTAATTGTTTCAACAGCTCTGCGAGAGGCAGCAGTGGCCGGAGAATGGGGCGACCAGAGGACGTTTTGACTCCCAGGTACGTGATTAGGGGAAGAGGGCATAAGAGTTATTTTAGATGCTAAGTATTAAGAAAAGAGATTAAGAAATGATAAATAAGCTATAATACCATAGAAATCAAAGTGTCAACGTTTAGAGTACTAATTTTGCGAAGCCAACGTTTGGAGTTCTAATTTTGCGAAGCCCAACGTTTAGAGTCCTAAAAAACCAATTATCTCGTCACTCATGGGGTTGATGCTGGGGATTAACACCGGGTTGATGTTGGGCAACATGCCACTATGGACGATAGTCACCCTGGCCAGCAATTCATGAGCCCCTCATCGTTCTGAATGGGGGCAGTGTAGCTGTAGGTGGAGGGGTGATGCGAAGCCAGGGCCAGTGCTGCCGTGGGTGAAGGCGTGATGCGGCGCCAGATGGGGAAGCGCCGCGGCGGGTGGATGTGTCCCTCTCCGCCGCTCGATGTCGCCGTCGCTTCGGTGGTAGCCGTCACTATTGCCGCTGCACGGTTGGAGGCGCGAGCTAGGGTTCAAGTTTGGGGATGGAGCCAGATTGCGGACGGAGGCTGGATGGGAGGGCACGCCCAGGGGGGTTTAGCACAATTTGCATAGAAATAGCGGGCGGTTTTCTAAAAAAAAGTGTGCTCATGGATCTAGACGGTTCGATCATAATCAAAAGGTCTAGGTGACCTGAGTGCATGAGTGCACAGAGTAGTTTGTGTGCATAGGATACATAGCCTCACTGGACGTCCTTGCCAAAACATCATCCAGAGGTGGATGCCATTCCTTCTAACGTCCAAGGCTAGCCGTTGTTCTCTTGAGTGTCATTTCTATACACATAAATTTCGAGAAAAACTATAAATTGGTATCATCTTGACAGGACAAAAAGTGCTCTAAGAAGGAAGAAGAAACGCTCTCTCTATGTGTTCCTACAATGAAGATGAACGATGGAGATGTGATGAGGTTCAGCAAGGAAAGCAATGGCACTGCCGCTTTCGAACAAGTTCATCGTGCCTCGAAGGAGGCCCACCAAGGGATGGCCTAGTGGTGGACGATGGGCGACGGAGGAGGGCAGGAGATGAGGCGAGGGCCAAAAGAATGTTAGGTTGGACAGGGTGGCCAGTAGAGGAGGGGGTGCTGACGAGGTGGCAAGCTCGCCACCGACTGTGGGGGAGGGGAGGCAGGGGTGAAGCGGCGGAGCTGTCGTCGGCACTGGGGAAGAGAGGAAAAGGAGAGGCGTTGTGGCGGAGGTGAGGAGGGGTGAGCGGTGGGGATGGCAGGGACGAGATGTACTATTAGGAGCGTCTTCGATAGTACAACGGTGTCTAGTAGTCTCTAAATTTTAATCTAGTTTGCTTAATTTTGTGATTTTTGATATATTACTTACTACTAATAAAAAACCGGCCCATTGGGATATCTGGGCAGATCCAGGAAGGCACAGAAAGCGCGGAGCTCGTCCAACTCACGAGGCTCCTGGGGAAAAAGTAGCAACGAAGGCGGCAGAGCGGATTCATTTCCCTTCCTTTTTTGCCCGCACAAGGGATTTATTTCCCATTGTTTGTTGAAGCCGACAAGGGACGGTAGAGCGGCGAGGCGAGGCGACGAGAGGGGGAGAGACGACGGGAGAGGCGGCCTCGCTTCACCAATCCGCGCCCCTCGCCATGGATCCCATCATGAAGCTCCTCGACGACGACGAGGTGCCCGGCCCGAACCTCCCCCCCCCCACCTCTCTTGCCATTTTCGTCGAGTTCTTGGGGAAGGAAAGGATTGAGATGGCCGTTTCTTGTTGTTGGGATTGCGCAGGACGAGAGCATTCACTCGGGCGCCGACGTCGAGGCCTTCACGGCGGCGCTGAACCGCGAGGTGGAGGGCAGCGGCAGCGCCTCTGCCGCCGCCTCCTCCCAGCCGCTGGATCACGGCGCCGGTGAGTACCCCAGCTCAATTAATCCTTGTAGATGATTTCATTTTTCTTGGATCGAATTCGGGGGTGCTCCGTATTTTTCGCATGAACAGGGGGTGTATGAATCAAGAAACCATACTACAGGGGTTAGAGAATGTGGTTCTTCGATTTGGGTGAACAATGCAATCAAGAAACGTTTCTGTACATGATAACAGAATGCAGCTCCTAAAGATGTAAAAACCGGTTAACAATTTTAGGTTTAAGAGTGTCCGCAACACGGGAAATTCAAAACAAATGAGCCTATGTATGAATTTTTCTTACTACAATGTGTCGACTCTCCTGATTCCTCCGGAGGGTATGTGAGGACTCTTAAGAGAAAACGATTTGTTTTTTAGATTGAGTTTAGGCTTTGAAGCTTATGTCTTCATTCAAGGAAGCAAAATATAGGACCTAAATGTTGAATTGCTGAAGGTATGGACAGTCTGTTAGAAAAAAAAGCTATTATGCTTAGTGCTTCTTGACTGCATGAAAATAACAAAGAAGCAACATGTTTGGCTTAAAGAGTGTGGTTACTCAATTTGAGAAATTACGTAGGTTCTTGAAATTGGCCCTGGATTTATCAGAAATGGAGCAAGAGCCCATGAATCCATGACCATTTGGCTTGGAGTGAATTTTTCTTACAGAAATGATTCTCTTCATGCATGAAAAGAATCAAGCATTGTGCAGCACAAATAACTACTGTGTTGTTCAATTGGAATTTCCCTTTTGTAGACCCATAAAGTAGTCCTGGATTGAGACAACTTTATCCAATGAGCATTAGGATACCAATATGATGAATAAGTCCCTGTACTGTGGTCTTTGTGGGGCTGTGGTAGTTTTTGTTTTTTGACTACTTTAGGACAGCATCTGCTTTTGCTTTAGGACAGCATCTGCTTTTAGGACAGCATCTGCTTTTGCTTTAGGACAGCATCTGCTTTTAGGACAGCATCTACTTTTAGGACAGCATCTGCTTTTAGGACAGCATCTGCTTTTGCTTTAGGACAGCATATTGACCGCTTTAGGACAGCATCTAGGATAACATCTTAGCATATGTTTGGCTGGTTCTCAGCCTATAAATATGTATCTCCAACCCCTCAGGTTGGTATGGCATTGTGTGAGCAATAAACAAGAAAACTTGCCCCATCTCCTAGTGTCATCCTCTCCATGAGAGTAAGGATCTTGCTATCACCAAGAGCAAGAGTCCAGCGACTAACAAGTGGTATCAGAGCCTTAGTATCCTGTAGCCTGAGCATCTCCTGCTCATCTCCTTCTCCGGCCTCGCAGCAGCCCCGGCCGGTAGCAGCAGCAGCTCCGGCTGTCCCCGCTCACTCCTCTCCGGAGACGGACGGCAGCTCGTCAGAAGCAGCCCTCTCTCCACGCAACAGCCCCCCAGTAGCGCGCCATGTCCGCAGGGCAGTCTCAGCGCTCGGTCGCCTCGAGCATGCGGCGTCAGCAGACGGCCGAGCTCGTCGCGGCAGAGCAGCGCGAGCGAGCGGCGGCAGAGACCGCTGCGGCGGCGGAAAGGGCGTCAAGGCTGGCAGCGGCGGAGCTGGCAGCAGCCAGGGCGGAGGTGGAAGCAGCGGCGGCGGCAGATGCAGCGCGTGCGGCAGCAGCAGAGGTCAAGGCTCTGCGCGGCAGCAACAGCAGCTCCGGCTCTGTTGATGGCGGCGCCGACGCGGACCCTCAGCTGCTGGAGAGGGAGGCAGCGCAAGGGCGAGCGGCGCAATGGGTAGCCGCGCACGCCCACGAGCGCGACGGCAGCCCAGACAGGCGCGGACGCGCCGGCGGCGCTCCTGGAGGAGGCACGCACGGCGGCGGCGTACGGGTCGACGGAGAGCGCGGCCCTCACAGGCAACGTGGCTCTCTCTCCCCGGTACGGTACCGTGGTCACCACGAGTACCAGGCTGTCGTCAGGGACGTCGGCCCCGGCGGCGGGTGGCCTACCCTCACCAAGACCAACTACGTCGAGTGGGCTGCGGTGATGAGGGTGAAGCTCCAGGTGCGGCATATGTGGGATGCAGTCCGGTACGGCGACGTCGACTACGACCAGGATCGACGGGCGCTGGATGCTCTCATCGCCGCAGTCCCGCCCGAGATGCAGTTCTCGCTTACCCACAAGCGGACTGCCAAAGAGGCTTGGGACGCCATCGCTGCAGCACGCATCGGCAGCGACCGCGCCCGCAAGTCTACATTGCAGGCACTACGCACGGAGTGGGAGCACCTGGCCTTCAAGCCAGGTGAGGACGTTGATGACTTTGCTCTCCGTCTCAACACTCTGTTGCAGAAGTTGGTGCAGTTCGGTGACGACACCTACGGCGAGGAGAGAGCTGTGGAAAAGCTCTTCCGCTGCGTCCCCGAGAAGTACAAGCAGATGGTTCGCTCGATCGAGTCTCTGCTAGACCTATCCACGATGACGATCGAGGAGGCGTTGGGTCGCCTCAAGGTCGTTGACAGCGATGAGCCACAGCGCCCCTCGGGACCCGTCACCATTGGCGGGAAGCTCCTCCTCACTCGGGAGCAGTGGGAAGCCGGCCAAGGTGACAAGAAGAAGGGGGAGCCTTCTTCCACGACAGGCGGCCGTAAGAGTGGCAAGCGCGGCAAGCCGCGCAAAGGCGCCCAGGGCGGCGATGCTGGCAAGCAAAAGCCGGCACGAGACGACTCTTGCCACAACTGCGGCAAGCTTGGTCACTGGGCCAAGGAGTGTCGACAGCCACGACGCGGCCAGGCCCACGTCGCGCAAGCGGAGGAGGAGCAGCCGGTCCTGTTCATTGCTCATGCGAGCATCGAACTACCTCCAGCGGCACCGGCCGCAGTGGCTCTCCTCCACCTTGACGAGCCAAAAGCACACGCCCTCCTCGGCGACAGTTCCGGCAATAACAAGGCCGACGGGTGGTGCCTCGACACCGGCGCCACCCACCACATGACCGGGCGGCGGGAGTTCTTCTCCGAGCTCGACTCAGGCGTTCGAGGCACCGTCAAGTTCGGCGACGCCTCCGCCGTGGAGATCAAGGGCGTTGGCTCTGTCGTCTTCGTCGCCAAGACTGGCGAGCACCGGCTGCTCACCGACGTCTACTACATCCCCGATCTGCGGAACTCCATCATCAGCTTGGGACAGCTGGATGAGAACGGCTCGCGTGTCGAGATCGAGCACGGGGTGCTGCGGATTTGGGATCTTCGACGCCGCCTCCTTGCCAAGGTAACCAGAGGCGCAAATCGACTCTACACTCTTCACGTGCAGGTGGCACAACCCATCTGTCTCGCAGCTCGTCGGGACGACGAGGCGTGGCAGTGGCACGAGCGCTTTGGGCACCTTCACTTCGAGGCCCTGAAGCGGCTCAGTGCCACGGAAATGGTGCGAGGCCTGCCGTGCCTTGACCATGTGGAGCAGCTCTGCGACGTCTGCGTGTTGACGAAGCAGAGGCGACTCCCCTTTCCCCAGCAAGCGAGTTTCCGAGCCAAGGAGAGGCTCGAGCTCGTGCACGGGGACTTGTGTGGCCCGGTGACACCGGCCACACCAGGAGGACGACGCTACTTCCTGCTGCTCGTCGACGACCTCTCCCGCTACATGTGGGTGATGGTCCTCGGCAGCAAGGGAGAGGCTGCGGACGCCATCAGGCGCACGCAGGCTGTTGCGGAGGCGGAGTGCGGCCGCAAGCTGCGCGTGCTGCGCACAGACAACGGCGGCGAATTCACGGCGGCTGAATTCGCGTCGTACTGCGCTGATGAGGGCATTCAGCGCCACTACTCCGCGCCGTACAGCCCGCAGCAGAACGGCGTCGTCGAGCGGCGCAACCAGACGGTTGTGGGGATGGCTCGGGCCCTCCTCAAGCAGAGGGGGATGCCGGCTGTCTTCTGGGGAGAGGCGGTGGTGACGGCCGTCTACATCCTCAACCGCTCGCCTACCAAGGCACTCGACGGCAGGACGCCGTACGAGGCTTGGCATGAGCGCAAGCCGGCGGTCTCCCACTTGCGGGTCTTCGGCTCCCTCGCGTTCGCCAAGGAGCTTGGCCACATCGGCAAACTCGACGACAGGAGCACTCCGGGAGTGTTCATCGGCTACGCGGAGGGCTCGAAGGCCTACCGCATCCTCGACCCTGTCACACAGCGCGTCCGCATCTCGCGTGACGCTGTGTTCGACGAAGGGCGAGGCTGGACGTGGGACAAGGCGGTGGACGACGGTTCGACTTCGACTCTCAGGGACTTTGTTGTCGACTACGTCCACTTCGAGAGAGCCGGGGGAGCTAGCAGCTCGTCTTCACCGAGCTCGTCCACCTCGACACCTTGCTCGCCACCAGCTCCGGCGAGTGCTCCACCACCTTCGGCACCGGCTACGCCCCACTCTCCTGCACCGGCGGCCACACCACCGGGATCGGCCCCAACAGCTTCGGTCCACGACGAGCAGAGCATGGTGGAGTTCGCTACTCCGCTATCTCACGACGAGGATCGCGTCGACGCCTACCACGACGGCGAGACTCTGCGCTACCGTACCGTGGACGACCTCCTCGGCGAGCAGCCGGTCCCTGGACTGGCGCAGCGCGACTTCGAGGCGGAGCTGCACTTGGCATGCGACGACGGCGAGCCCCGCTCCTTCGCTGAGGCGGAGGGAGACGCGGCGTGGCGTGTCGCGATGAAGCAGGAGATGGACGCCGTCGAGCGGAACCGGACGTGGGAGCTGGCGGATCTTCCTGCCGGTCACCGCGCGATCACCCTTAAGTGGGTGTTCAAGCTGAAGCGGGATGAAGCCGGCGCCATCGTCAAGCACAAGGCTCGCTTGGTGGCACGAGGCTTCGTGCAGCAGGAGGGGGTCGACTTCGATGACGCCTTCGCACCCGTCGCGCGCATGGAGTCCGTTCGTCTTCTCCTCGCACTTGCAGCCCAGGAGGATTGGCGCGTCCATCACATGGACGTCAAGTCCGCCTTCCTCAACGGCGATTTAAAGGAGGAGGTCTACGTCCGTCAGCCGCCGGGATTCGTCATCCCCGGCAAGGAGGGCAAGGTTCTCCGCCTGCGCAAGGCCCTCTACGGCTTGCGGCAGGCACCACGAGCCTGGAACGCTAAGCTGGACTCCACCCTCAAGCAAATGGGGTTCCAGCAGAGCGCACACGAGGCTGCGGTCTACCGGCGGGGCAAAGGCGGCAATGCTCTGCTGGTAGGCGTCTACGTCGACGACCTGGTGATCACCGGCTCCAAGGAGGCCGAGGTCGAGGCGTTCAAGGCGGAGATGAAGACCGCCTTCCAGATGAGCGACTTGGGGCTCCTCTCCTTCTACCTGGGGATCGAGGTCCACCAGGACAGCTCCGGTATCTCCCTTCGTCAGACCGCCTACGCCAAGCGCACCGTCGAGCTGGGCGGGCTCACCGACTGCAACCCAGCCCACACTCCTATGGAGGAAAGGCTGAAGCTGAGCCGCGACAGCACGGCGGAGGAGGTGGACGCGACGCAGTACCGGCGCATCGTGGGCAGCCTTCGCTACCTCGTCCACACGCGTCCAGATTTGGCGTTCGCCGTCGGCTACGTCAGTCGGTTCATGCAGCGACCGACGACGGAGCATCAGCAGGCCGTGAAGAGGATCCTCCGCTACGTTGCGGGCACCTCCGACTACGGCTTGCACTACCCGAGGTGTCCCGGCGCGGCGCACTTCATCGGGTACAGCGACAGCGACCACGCAGGCGACATCGACACCAGCAAGAGCACAAGCGGGATTCTCTTCTTCCTCGGCAAGTGCCTCGTTAGCTGGCAGTCGGTCAAGCAGCAGGTGGTGGCCCTGTCCAGCTGTGAGGCCGAGTACATAGCGGCTTCCACCGCTTCGACTCAGGCCCTCTGGCTCGCTCGACTGCTTGGTGATCTCCTCGGCGGGGACACTGAAGCAGTGGAGCTCAGGGTGGACAGCAAGTCCGCCCTAGCCCTGGCAAAGAACCCCGTTTTTCATGAACGGAGCAAGCACATCCGGGTGAAGTACCATTTCATCCGAGGCTGCTTGGATGAAGGAAGCATCAAGGCAAGCTACATCAACACCACGGATCAGCTTGCGGATCTGCTCACCAAGCCTCTTGGAAGGATCAAGTTCCTTGAGCTCTGCTCCAAGATCAGGATGGTTCGATCCTCCCACAAGACAACGCACAAGACTTAGGGGGAGAATGATGAATAAGTCCCTGTACTGTGGTCTTTGTGGGGCTGTGGTAGTTTTTGTTTTTTGACTACTTTAGGACAGCATCTGCTTTTGCTTTAGGACAGCATCTGCTTTTAGGACAGCATCTGCTTTTGCTTTAGGACAGCATCTGCTTTTAGGACAGCATCTACTTTTAGGACAGCATCTGCTTTTAGGACAGCATCTGCTTTTGCTTTAGGACAGCATATTGACCGCTTTAGGACAGCATCTAGGATAGCATCTTAGCATATGTTTGGCTGGTTCTCAGCCTATAAATATGTATCTCCAACCCCTCAGGTTGGTATGGCATTGTGTGAGCAATAAACAAGAAAACTTGCCCCATCTCCTAGTGTCATCCTCTCCATGAGAGTAAGGATCTTGCTATCACCAAGAGCAAGAGTCCAGCGACTAACACAATATACCATTCGTTTTTTGTCAGCAATAAGTCAAAACACAGTAGCTAGCTCATATAAATGTGTTTCTTGAATTTGAACATAATTTCCAATTTAATTCAGGAATTTCTATACGGTGCTCTTTTGTTAAAATATTTGTTTGGTCCTTCTGCTATGGAGAATTTGAACAAGAGTGGATGACATTTACACTGGTGTTCTAGAAGCAATGAAGTTTTCAAACAAATATTTCTTACACTTGAAAATATGTTCTGACTTGATTCAGGAATTATTATATGACAGTCTTTTTCTGATGTACTTGTGTTGTCCTTTTACTGAGGATAATTTGAACAAGAGTGGATGATGTTTACACTGGTTTTCTAGAAGCAATGAAGTTTTCAAACAAATATTTCTTACACATGAAAAATATGTTCCAACTTGATTCAGGAATTTTTATATGGTGTTTTTTTAGGAGTATTTACATTGACCTTTTGCTGTGGAGTACTTGAACTAGAGTGAATGAATTTGCACTGGTATTATGGAAGTAATGAAATTTGCAAACAAAGAACTAAATTAGAAACATTTACAGCGTGTAAGCAGAAGTATGTACGCCCATAGTAGCGTGGAATGCCAAATGCATTGCTTTTCATCCTTTGGTTTCCTCTGTGGTGATTATCACTACCCTTTGATTTTCTATTCTACACTCACATAAGAAATAGAACTTCATCAGAAAGCATAACTATTTTATGAGGGTAGATTCAGTTTCAAAGGTTGTATACTTGCAGCTTCCATTTTACGAATCTTTCTGTTTTAGGGGAAGTTGGTAAGCTCTTGCTTGGTTTGTGACAGAGTTAGCTCTCTTGGTGACTTCTAGTCTATTGTTGATAAAGTTTCCTGCAAATCTAATAACTACTATAAAACAATAACAACAAAGCATTTTGTCCCAAATAAGTTAGGGTAAATTAGAAATGAAATGAGAGCCTTGAAAACCTACAAAGCTAAAACATTAAGCTTTACGTCCCACTATCTGAACCGAGAGCCTAAAACGCTAAAGCACCATCTCTAAACCATCTTTTTATGTTATGGTTCCGGCACGTGAATCGCTAACTTCTATGCGCTTTTATTCAAAGCCAAACTCTTTGGATACATTCCAATCCCTCAAGTCTTTTTTAATTATATCCTCCCATGTCAATCTTGGTTAACCTCTGCGTCTTCTTATATTTTCGGTACGTCTTAAAATTCCACTACGTATAGATGCCTCAGAAAGCCTCTGTTGGAAATGACAAGCTTCTCTTCAATTGGTGCTACCTCTATCCTATCATATATATCATCATTGCGAATTCGATTCCACTTTATGTGACCACAGATCCATCGCAATATCTTCGTCTTCGCTACACTCATTTTTGTACATGTTGTCTTTTAGTTGCGCAACATTCCACTTCATATAGCATCGTAGGTCTGATCACCGTCTATATAACTTACCCTTTAACTTTTGAATGAATTTTTTGATCACATAGGACACCTAATGCTTGGTGCCATTTCACCCACCCAGTTCTTATCCAGTGGCTCACGTTTTCATCAATCTCGCTGTCCCACTGTAGCATCGATTCTAAATATCGAAAAGTATTATTCCTAGGCACCACTTGTCCATCCGGACTAACACCTTCATTGATATGGCCAGATTCTTGGCTTTATTAATCTACTTGAGTATGACTCCTACCCGGAGATGAGCCTGATCCCCTCCCAGGAGGCGCAGATCATAATAACTCTTCTCCTCCCCTAATTTCCCAAAGGGTTACAGATAAATAGCCATAGAGGCCAACTAATCCCTACAATTACTCTTATCTTTCCTTTTATTCCTCTTCACTTCCCAAACTAATCTCTACGCAGAAAACTATTCAAAGACTTAACAACTTGCCAACTCATGTTGTGGGCGCTGGATTGGACTTCCTGCGGCGAGTATATGTTTTGCCGATAAAAGCGTCCACAACACTACCCCCGTCCTGGAGAAACAGCTCGTCCTCGAGCTGGAAATTAGGATGATTTTCTTTGAAAGACTCCAAAGCCTCCCAGGTTGCTTCAGCAGCTGGTCGGCTGACCCAGCGAACGAGCAACTCCCATTGACCGCGATTGAGGCGGGCGCGGATGATGGACTCCGGTGTTGGTATTACACGGCCACTTGATATAGGTGGGAGAGGCACCAACGCAGAAGGAGGAGGGCCAACAAACTGCTTGAGGAATGCAACATGGAAAACATCATGTATCTTTGCCTTGGGTGGCAGCTGGAGCCGATAAGCCATCGGACCCACGCGTTCCACAATCTGATAGGGTCCATAGTAGCGAGGTGAAAGCTTGCCGCCGGATTTGGAGGTGATGCCGGCGGTAGTGCGGTGATGAAGACGGAGCCATACCCAGTCGCCGGCGCTGAACTGGATGTCGCGATGCCCCGCGTCATAGGACAATTTCATGTTGGTCTGAGCCTGCAGCAGCCGCTCGCGGATATCTGCTAGAAATGTGTCCCGCTCAGTGAGTTGTTTGTCCAGGGCGGCGACGCGCGCCACGCCAGGTTGATAGCTCGCCATTGTCGGTGGTGCCCGGCCATAGACCACCTGAAACGGCGTTGTTTGGAGCGCCGTCTGGTAGGACGTGTTGTAGCAGAACTCGGCCCAGGGTAGCCAACGCAGCCAACTGAGAGGTCGGTCGCCAGCCAGACACCGAAGATAGACGCCCAACACCCTGTTTGTTACCTCGGATTGGCCGTCGGTCTGCGGATGAAACGCAGAACTGAGGCGTAGTTCCACGCCGGACAGAGCGAATAATTCTGTCCAGAATGTGCTGGTGAAGACGGGGTCGCGGTCGCTGACGATAGAACAAGGTATGCCATGGAGCCGGACTATGTGGTCGAAGAAGACGCGTGCTACTGAAGTTGCCGTGTAGGGATGTCCGAGGGCGATGAAGTGTGCGTATTTGGAGAAACGGTCCACCACGGTGATCACTACTGATTTGCCGCCCACCTTGGGAAAACCTTCCACAAAGTCCATGGCGATGTCTGCCCAAACCGAGCGCGGAATCTCAAGCGGTTGAAGGAGCCCAGCGGGATGAAGATGCTCGGTTTTGTTCTGCTGGCATAAAGTGCATCCCTGCACAAATTCACGGACAAGTCGATTGGCGTGAGGGTTGTAGAAAGAAGCCCGCAGTCGATGAAGCGTCTTCTGGACGCCTTCGTGCCCTGCGCCATGGGCCGTGGCAAGGATTTGTGACCACAGTGTCGAAGAATCGGGTACGTAAATGCGGCCACAGTGGAGAACGAAGCCGTCGACCACGGTCCAGGAAGCGCCGGCGACTCCTTGTTCCACTTCGGCGCGTTTGGCCAAAAGCTCCGGCAAGTGTTCGGCCTCCCGCCGAAAATCGTCGAACAGCGCCAAGTCAGGTTGAGAGATGGCGCATGTGGAGACAGCTGCGGTCTCCTCGTCCCGGCGAGACAGCGCGTCGGCGACCGTATTCAAGCGCCCTGGTCTGAACTCCACCGAAAAGTCATATCCGAAGAGGCGACTCACCCACGTGTGCTGCGGAATGGTGGAGAGCCGCTGGTCGAGGAGGTATTTGAGGGCGAAATGGTCCGTGCGCACGGTGAAGGAGCGCCCCCACAGGTATGGACGCCAGTGGCGCACCGACTTCACCAGACCTATGAGCTCACGCTCATAGGCTGCCAATTTGGCATGCTGCGGTGCGATGGCCCGGCTGAAGAAAGCGATGGGACCGGCGCCCTGGTGGAGGACGGCGCCGAACCTAGAGCCGGAGGCGTCGCAGTCGACGGTGAATCCCTTGGAGAAGTCCGGAAGTTGGAGAGCAGGGCCGGACGTCAAAGCTGCCTTTAATGCCAAGAAGGCGTCTGAGGCTGCCTGGGACCAGCAGAACGCGTCTTTCTTCAGCAGCGCTGTCAATGGTGCGGCGATGGCGCCATAGTTGCTGATGAAGCGGCGATAGTAGCCCGTGAGGCCGAGGAAGCCCTGTAGCGCCTTGATAGTCCGGGGCTGAGGCCATTGTTGGACGGCCTCCACCTTGGTCGGGTCCATGGCGACTCCGGCCACCGAGATGACGTGACCCAAATATGCCACAGAACGCTCGGCGAAGGAGCACGAGCGGCGGAGGAAAGGCCGAAGGACCTTGTTCATCAATGCCTGGAATGTTGAGGGCGCGTTGGAGAGGCCAAAGGGCATCACAACGAACTCGAAGTGTCCATGATGTGTACGGAAGGCCGTCTTGTTGATGTCCTCAGGGTGCATGCGGACCTGATGGTACCCACTGCGGAGGTCCAGCTTGGTGAAGAAGGTGGCGCCCTTAAGCTCGTCGAGGAGCTCGTCGACAACCGGAATGGGAAAGACGTCGCGCACAGACTTGGCGTTGAGTGCGCGGTAGTCGACGCAGAAGCGCCAGCTCTCGTCTTTTTTGAGCACCAGGACGGGAGCGGAGAACGCCGATGTGCTAGGCCTGATGATGCCTTGGGTCAGCATGTCGGCGCACTGCTTCTCGATCTCGTCCTTGAGCAGCTGGGGGTAACGGTAGGGCCGCACTGCGATTGGTGGAGTACGGGGCAGTAGTGTGATGCGATGATCCAGGTGTCGTGGAGGTGGCAGCCCGGTTGGTTCTGCGAAGATGTCGGAGAACTCGGCCAGGAGCAGGGACAGTAAATCCAGGCGCTCCATGGCGTGGAGCTGGAGCGAGGTCGGGCCATCCAGAAATAAGAATATATATTTAAATAATAAATAAATTACGTATATATATGTATGTATGTACTATTTTCTCTGTTTCCACATGCTTATTAAACTGAAATAATGTAAATTGTAAACTTATAATTTGTAAATTGTATACTCGGAATATGTACCTCATGAATTGTTTTGTTAATCTCGACGACAATTGTTGATATGAATACCATTTCCAGAAATAAGAATTCCATTAACCTAGGAGGCAGCAGCGGGGACGCCGGGGAGGTAGCAGTGGGGATGCCGGCGAGGCAGCAGCGGGGACGCCGGGGAGATGTAGTCGGCGGCGAGATGCGGGAGCCGGCGGGCGGCGTGAGATGCGAGTGAGATGGAGGCGGTGGTGAGTTGCGGGAGCCGGCGGGCGGCGGCGAGGTGCAGGAGCCGGCAGGCAAAGGAGATGTGAGGAGATGGAGGCGGCGGCGAGGTGCGGGAGTTGGCGGGCGATGCGGAGAAGCACGGTATGAGGCTCTCGGGAGGAATCGATGCGGCAGCCGTAGGGTTAGGGCAGGCACGGTATGGGCCGGCCTGGGCCGGCTGTGTCTAGGCCGTGTCCGACTCGCATAATTACTGTGTCCGACACGTGTCGAGAATTTTAATTATTAAAATTAGTTCCGAAATCGGCCGATACGTCGCCGACACGTGTTCGAGACGTGTCCGTGTCGTATCCGTGCCCGACACGTGTCGGACACGGATACGGCGGTTTTGACACGTGTCCGTGCTACAGAGCTTATCACCTAATTGAACTCAACTCCAACTTGCCAACTAATAATATGTATATAAAGAAGGATGAGGTGACTAGCTGTTCTGGTTGACTGGTTGTTGCCGGCTACAAGTTGTCCAAGTGGTGTATGCCTCGTATAGACCTTGCCCCACCTGACACTCTAGGTATAACCTTACAATCTATGCAGGCTCATTTGTCCTCCCTTCGAACAAGGACAAAATTGATTTGGCTAGAATGCTGACTACCACTAAAGGTAAATAAATGGGAATGCCTATTTCTAAAAAAGAGATTAGCTATCATGAGGTCATAGGCTAGGCAAACTTCAAGATATCTTCTTTTTGGTTCCTATTACCATAACCAAAACCCCCATGCACCCTCTGAAACCCACCACTAGTTGTACCGACATGACCATTCACATCGCCTTCTAAGAAAAACTTCTCACTGTTAGGCACACTTCTAATCATGTTATCTAGATCTTCCCAAAATTGCCTCAGCTAAGGTTGCCAGAATCATGATTCTGAATTGAATTGGAGACACTCTGGTAGGATCGCATTCTAGATCGAATCGTATAATCTAAGATCCTAGCCGATTCTACCAAAAACATACTTATTCTAATTTACCATGCATTCGAAGAGTGATATGATTGTTTATTTTGTCATTTAGCATCTAATTTGATTAATAAATATATCTTATTCATGACTAGAATCATGATTTAAATTCTATGTCATTGAGAGGTACGACTAGAAGAGCGATGATATCAATATTGCCATAATCTGATCATTTTACATAAAAATATAAAATAAATAGATAATTAAATTAATTTTTATTATTCCAAACATCCAAATCTTAATGTCTAAGTTATTAACTACTTAGTATTTAACATATAACTTGAATTGGGGAATAGGACACAACCAAATACCTAAATCTTTCATAATCTTTAATGATATGTGATTCTACACGATTATACTGTGATTCTACCACGATTCTACTGTGATTCTGCACAATTCTGCGACGATTCTTCCAGGTATGACTCAAGATACGATTTGAGTCGGATTGGCTTCGTGGGATCATAGAATCGTATGATTCTACGATTAGAATCGTGATTTTAACAACCTTGCTCTTAGCGGCCTCACCCAGACCTACTTGTGGAGTATATGCACTAACAACATTCAAAACCATGTCGCCAAATATTAGCTTGACTAGGATAATCCTATCCCTCTGATTCCTCACATCGACAACTCCGCTCTTAAGGTTCTTATCGATTGAGGTGCCCATTCCATTCCTACTTTGTTTTGTTCCAGTATATCACAACTTGAAGCCAGTATGTTTCACCTCCTTCGCCTTCTGACTCATCCATTTAGTCTCCTGAATGCACAGGATATTTATACATCTCCTAATCGTTGTGTCAATTAACTCTCTTAACTTACCTGTTAAGGACCCTACATTCCAACTTTCCAGACGGATCCTACTCTCCTCGGCTAGATTCC
Source organism: Dendrocalamus latiflorus (assembly GCA_017311315.1). NCBI lineage: Eukaryota > Viridiplantae > Streptophyta > Magnoliopsida > Poales > Poaceae > Dendrocalamus > Dendrocalamus latiflorus. The sequence continues at coordinate 28,726,037 of CM029612.1, read as the reverse complement.
TTGTCCCTCACACTCGTCGAGTAAAGTGCGAAAACACTTGCACATTTTTTACTACATCCGGGAGCTAACATAGCACGTTACTAAGGGAGTGACATCTCAATCCTTGCTCATTTATCACTACATCCGGATTCTGATATGGCGTTCGCTAAGAGGGTTACGACCTAATGAATTATCAATTTTGGGTTTCATTCTATGAAAAGGTGGCTTTTTTTACGGCTAACACAATCCTCCTCGTTTTTCCTAATTTGGGACAGGCTATGTAGAAAACTACGCAGCCGGAGTTATCTAATAACCACTATGTCCAGTAAAAAAATTCTTGATGTTTTTGACTCTTCATGGTCACCGAAATACAGCCTTGACCTAGTTTGAAAATTTTTATTACAATATATTTGTAGAAGTTGTAAAATTTATAATATTAAGATTTAAGAAAGTATTTTTCATGATGAATCTGCTTATAATTTTCACCTGACTAATATGATTATTTAAATTAGTATACTGTACCTTACCACATGTATTTGTTCCTGAGTTTTAGAAAGCCCTAGGTTCCCAAAATATCCTCACTTAACCCCAGGTTTAAGAAAACCTTGTAACAAAAACCCTTGGTTCCATTACTTCTTGTTACTCTAACTCAAATGACGTACTGCCAGTGCTGTCAGAAGAGAGGAGAAAGAGAGCAGAGATTTCACTGACTTGTGGGAGCCACTAGGCCTAAAATTTTCTAACTCAATGACAAGCAGGACCCACTGGCAGCTTCCCGTTAGAAGTAATAGGGAATAAAAGATATAATTTTTCGCCACAAAATTTTTAAAACCTAGGGTTAAGTGACTATTTTTTTAAACCTAGGGTTAAGTGAGATATTTGGGAAACCTGGGGTTTTTTTAAAACTTGGGTAAAAATACTTGTGGTAAAAGTGCAATGTACTCTATTTAAAAGGATATTATGGGTCAATGATACAAAAATTTGACCTCATATGTGCCTCATGGTGTGACCGGAGGGAGTATATGGTTGACCTCTCATGATCCCCAACTGTTTATGAGCTCAGCTTGCAGCTGGTTCTCTGAATTGCTTTCATATTAAAATTTTTTATTTGGAAAAGTCCATTTTTCAACCAGCGACAACAAAACTGTATAAAACACAATCCTTAACTATCAAAACTGTGTACAACACAACCCTTGACCCATTCCAAGGCGGTTTTGGCACAAAGTGGCGACAACGTGGACCCGGTTTTTGCTGCTGACATGGTGTCCTAGTGAGGTATTATATGTTGCAATGGAAAATATTTGGTTCATCCTACCCTCAAAAACCATACATTTGGTCAGATGGGTCATGAAATGATCAAGCATCCTGCAAAATTTTGGCCCATAACATCTATTTATATTAGCCGAAAAAAGATAAATTTCAGTTAATAGTAACTTTAAATTTTTTTTGCCTTATCCCTTTTATTTTTGGATATCCTTTTCGGCATAATTTTTTTGTTTCTCTCTGCGTGGATTGAATTGTGACATGGCAGATTGATTTTATGTTACTTTTGTTGATTTTTTCAATTTTTTTAATGACCATTGTATGGTGTTTTAGAGGTGAGATACACGGGTGCACTGACAGGGGAAGATGCACCGGACACACCTATGTAAAATATGCTCAACTGCAGCAATGTGTAACCATAATGTCATACAAGTCTGGCAAGATGTGAAGTGAACTGTAACAGGAAACCTATTTTATCACAATTTTGTGTCCTCAAATCTCTCAGCGTATTCTTGTTAACTGAGCTATGGTGTGATTGTTTTTATCAAGTATTCAGTTTATAATTTATTCTTTTCTTCCAGAAGTGAACTGCATGCTAATTTGACCTCAAATTGCAGGTGTATTACCTCAGGAAAGCAACTCAATATTAAACCACAGTCATGGACAGTGGCAAGGTTCAGTAAAGAATGAAACTGGAAACCAGGAAAGCCAACATCAAGAACAGAAACATTTACATTGTAGAAATGAGCAGTCATGTAGACCTGAAGGGGTTTCCGAAGGTGCTGATAACAAACACCTTCACTCTAATACCCAAAAAGAATGCGACCAGCTAAAGGTTAATCAAGAGCCAGGAAACAATTCTCAACAAAGTGTTGTTGGTCAGAAGCAGCCTATGCAGCAAATGAAGAGTCAACAAACACCAGGCACAAACCAGACAAACAATGCTACTACGGTCGGAAAACCTCCTGTTGTTACATTTCATATGTTAATCCCGATTTTGGGACGCTACCTTGACAAAGACAAGGATATGCAAGTTCAGTCCATTTTTACAAAGTTGCGGGTTGGTATTTGTCCCTTAATTATGTTAATTAAAAAACAACAGGACCAAATATTATTGTTATTCATTAACAGAATACTTAATTATTCTTATTACATACAAAATATCTTTTATTTTCAATAGAAAAATGAAGTCAGCAAGGAACACTTTTTAAGAGTTGTAAGGACTATTGTTGGTGATAAGTTGCTCAAGCAAGCTGCTTCACAGTATCAAATGCAGGTACAGAGTTTTCCACTTTATTGTGGTCCATGTAAAATAACCTGGCTCCCCTTCATTTGTGAATGCTGCTTAACATCTGTGCAGTTAATGCTTAAGTTAGGTTAATCTACAAAGTTTTCCTGGTTAATCTACAAAGTTTTCCACTTTATTGTGATCCATGTAAAATAATCTGGCTTCCCTTCATTTGTAAATGCTGCTTAACATCTGTGCAGTTAATGCTTAAGTTAGGTTAATCTATCTATCAGCACTGCCTATACTGTTATTGTTATTCTTATCAGCATATTTTGTTTTTATTTTGGGAGTTACTTTGGTCTTGTTTGGCAGCAGGCCACTCAGGCACAACGGAATCCCCAGACAAATCCAAGCAACTATTCTTTGTTAAGTCAAGTTTCCAGTCAGCAAAGTGTTCCCAGTGGTTCCATGCCTATGAAACAAGCTATTGACAACCCGAGGCCACCTCAGTTTCGGCCTTCCTCGTCAGGCCAAATGCAGAGTAGTATGGGTTATCCAGCTTCAGAAAGTAATGTGCAAAAGCCTAACAAAACTGTTAACATGTCAGATGGGAATGGAGTGCATATGCTACAAAGCCGTCCGCCCAATACACACTCAGTCTCAGTGCAAGCAACACAACACCATGTGCAGCGTCCACAAACATCTTTGCCAGTGTTTGGGGCAAATAATATTCATGCCCGTCCATTTTCACGGCCAGTTGGAGGTCCAATTGCGCCACTTAGACCACAAATGGCAGATTCCAGTCAAAGAGCACAATTAGTCCATGGAGCTGTTACCACAGTGGCTGGGGGCGTGGCAGCACGCCCGATGTTGCAAACTAATTCTTTCACTCCAACAGCACATATGAATAAGGAAACTGTTAACCAACACTCTAAATCTACACAGGGTTCTTTTTCTGCCTTGCGTGCAAAACAAGTCAACCCAGCCCTTTTATCTTCAAAGGGTGGTGGTGTTTTGGAAAATCAATCATCTACATTGAGCACTGCTAAGTCTTTGACTACAACAAGCTCAAGTCAGCCTCATCAATCTCATAGCACTCAAGCAGAACCCATGCAGGTATGCAGTGATATGCTATTTTGTTGATGTACGTTTTTGTGTACTTCTTGTTGCACTTTAAAGCTCATTTGGAAAACAATACCAATGGAAGATAGAATTCTGTTTAAAAAATTGCATTATATTTCTTTGCATGTTTTTTTACATGAAACCCTCAAATATTGTTGGCTGATCTTACTAATGCCAAACTTCCATGTGAATCCTCTTGTAACCGTTATAAATTTACATGTACTTATGTCATTGCTGATATGTTTTATGTTTATATTTGTTTATTTCAGATTCACTAGATATGCTGGTCAGATTTGCTTATGTCATGTCCACTTAGTGTATTATGTTGCTTAAAATGTGCTAATTACTAACTCTAGCTAGTAATAGCCGAGCAAGCTTAAGTTAGTTGAGCTCAGCTCGGCTTAAATTAGAGCAACAGAAGTGTGAACAGCAGACTAGATTTGAGTTCTGTCCTACTTGAATTATTGCTTGAGTCCAGTGCTCATCAAGTACTGATCTTTACACCAGAACCATGGAAATCAGTTGATATTCTGAGAAAAAAGGAACTGGTGTAATGGACGGCCATAGTCAACTGTAGTTAGCTTTATTTATATGGTGGAGGCTATTTGGCCTATATTTTTCTTGGTTTCTGTGTCTGCCTAGGAAGCTTGTCCTCACTATTCTTGCCTATATATGTATAGTTGGCTGTATGTGATGTTTAGTCAATAACCTCAGATTCTTAGATCAGGCAATAGGCAACCAAATTCCTGGACATGATAAGCTAATAGCCATAGTCAATTTTTTAAACATAAAACCACATAATGGTACATCATTTTCTTTCACTAAATGTATACAATTCATCTCAGATCTTTCAGAATTAGAATACACATCACTGCAAGCATATAGGGTCACACAAGATATAGTTTATGAATGAAAATATCCTGTTATCGACAAATTGACAAAGTAGTCAATGTTTTAGCAGGAAAGAGGATGGAGTGGTGGATCTACCACTGCAAGTTTAGTAATTTGATGTAGGCATCAATGGTTGATAACACCTTATTAGATTCGATGGGTAAAGTGAAATATTCCTTTCATTTCGCAGTCACACGTGCATGCATGCTTGCATGTGCTATGTCTATTTCTTGTTGGGTTTTACTGATTCTTGCATTCTAGCCAAGAAATAGTTCGGTACCATGGAGGATTTTGTTGTCATGCTCTAACGAATATTGCTGCATCCTTAGATCCAACCTGCTACACAAGCAACTCCTTCTGTAGCAGCTTCCAAAACACCTCAAAAGAAGCCATCTGCTGGACAGAAGAAACCTTTGGAAGCAATAGGCTCATCCCCTCCACCGTCTAGGTAATTCCAATTTCCAATGCACATTCTTTGAGTTAATAATGTTAATTTAAACGTGATTGCTCTGTGGTTCCTGATTCCTTTTATATCATGCCAGCAAAAAGCAGAAGGCAGCTGGAGGTTTCCATGATCAAAGCATTGACCAGCTGAATGACGTTACTGCAGTTAGCGGTGTTAATCTGAGGGTATATATTCCTTAATGTGCTTTTTTTGCCTGTTGATTTGCTTTGTGCATACCTTGTAGTAGCCATTATTCATGAGCTTTGATGCTGTAACTTGTGCCTTGTTGCCAGGAAGAAGAAGAGCAACTTTTCTCTGCTCCAAAGGATGAGAGTCGAGTTTCAGAAGCTGCTCAGAAAGTTGTACAACTGGAAGAAGAAAAGCTCATTCTACAGAAGGGACCTTTGACAAAGAAATTAGCTGATATCAGTTAATACCTTCATCATTCAACTATAGTTAACTTGGTAGGGAAACTTTGTAGGCTTTTGTTCTCTAATTCTGGTGTTTTTGCAGTGAGGAAATGTAATTTGAAGAACATAGGCACTGATGTGGAGCATTGTCTATCGATGGTGAGAGATTATCTAGCAACGCCTTTCTAGATTTGGCTTATGCCTAATCTAACTTAAGCTTTCTCCAGTGCGTTGAGGAGCGGTTACAAGGATTCATAAGCAATATAATAAGGCTTTCGAAACAGGTATGATATCTTAATTTCATTTACCTTTCCCACGTAAAACTTAATCTATTAGAGATACTAATTCATTATACCTTCTCTAATTTTTTTCTTGAACCTTATCTAATTTTTTTCTTGTAGAGGGTCGATGTTGAAAAATCAAGACATCATTTTTATCCTTTATCTTCAGATGTTCGTAGTCATATATTGAGGGTGAACCGAGAAGCTAGAGAACAGTGGGACAAAAAGCTGGCTGAAGATGCCAAAAGAATCAGGAAACAAAATGATGTTAGTTCTGCATGATATTTTGGTTTTGAATCCTAATATATTTATTCACATAAAGTACGATTCATATGATGTCTTCGTGATGTAAGGATATGTTTTAGATCTTTAACAATTGTTTTACACGCTTATGAATAGTAAATGCCAATATCAAGTGTGTTATATGTAGCGGAACACTTAAGTGCTAAGCTAATGTTTAGTGTTCAATAACCTTGATAGCGAATGTTCTAACTAATATCTGGACTCTCTGGTTTTAGGTCTCATCCGTTGTTGCATCATACTTTTCGAGCCTCGTACCGAATTAGTTAAGTAATAACCATATATGCATGGTGAGAGTAGGTTTCAATCTGGCCATCTTGCCTAAAAATTAGATCTTTGGCCTCTTTGTTAAATGAGGGTCCTTTACTACTAGTTTCATAAAAAAAGAGGTTCTTCGTATACTTCTATGGCGCATCATCTTCTGGCATTTGAGTGTACAAATATTAACTAGTGTATCTGGCTATCTGCATGCTTGCAACTGTGGATGCAATCTTTAGTTGGGCAGGGTAATCCTTGCAATCAGTGCTATGCAATTTGCACAGTGGCCACTCTCTGATGAGTAGACTTGAGAGTGCATGTGGTGACTGGTTCACCAAGTCAATCTCACTCATCAGTAGGTGTTTTTGAAATGGGAACAACAAAGGATTAGATGTCCGATCTATCGAATGTTTGTTGCATCAATTCGTACAGGATACTGTAGCTGTTATTTTTGGTACTGTGACATTTCAATTGAATTGTTCAACAAGTGTTTGATGTTTGGAAAGAATCAGACATTCAATGTATAATTTCTGATTAATTTAGTATATTGACTGTTTATACCCATATCACTTCTGATAAATTGCACTGTATATTAAAGCTTGAAGATGTTGCAATATTATTCATACTGTGCTTACATTTTAAACCCATTGTATGCTGTGTATAGCTTTTCACAGGAAAAACTAAGTTTTGTGAACGTAAGCATGGCTTGATATTATGTACCAAGGTGTTCCATCAATTTGTTCTCCATGGTCCCTCTGAGCTACCGCTCCTTGTAGAGTTTACTTGCCTGTTTTAATATTTTATAGATTTGATGTGTCTGTCAGTTAGTTATCTAAGCTTTAGTGGACAAGCTTTTCCATTGATTATAAATAAGATTAAACCTGCACATTGTTGTGATTTAGTATGATCTATTGAGTACCTTTCTGGGGTGCAGTTGTGTTCATTGGACTGGAATCCGACGGCATAGAGAGAATCTCATAGCTCAGCACCCTCATCCCTTTAGTTTTGTTGTTTGTTAGAAATATGTAGTAGATTCTATATTGTATGGTCTATTAAATATCTTTTTTGTATTTTTGTTCATTGTATTGGAATCCGATGGCAAGGAGAGAATGTGATGATGTGGCACTCTCTTGTGACTTGTTTTGCACTCGGCTTTAATAGAGATTAAGATATGTTGAATGGTATAATTGGGCCCAGATTTCTGAAATTTAGCGCTCGTGATGTAGCTTTCTGCCCGTGATGTACCTTTCTGGACTGTGAAGTTTGAATGATGGTCATATTTGTAATTGCAGGGAGATGACAATGCAGTTGTTGATTCAGAGAAGGATAAGAATGAGGGTTGTGGCACATCAAAGCATGCAAAGGTTAGTGTCCGTTAAGGAGTCAGGTGATACTTGTACAGTTATACATAGATACTACATGCTCGAGGTGTTGATGGTTTTTTATACGATGTAGACTTACAAGGAGGAAGATGATAAAATGAGAACAACAGCTGCAAATACTGCTGTGCGAGTTGCAGCAGGGGGAGATGACATGCTTTCAAAGTGGCAATTGCTAGCTGAACGAAATAGGCAGAGAAGTGGAGGAGGTGATGGTTCTTCTGGCTCTTTGCCAGGTAACATGTCACCTCACAAACCTTCACCAAAATCAGGAAAAGGCTTAAGAGAGCAGCAGGAAATTGAAAAGAGAGGCTATTTTTCAATGCTTGGACCTGGTAAGCTCATTAGCCTTTTGCTCTTGTATTATTTCGTTTATATTAACCAGAATGCACTTGCAGTCAAACCATAGCACATTGCACATGATCACTTGAATGGAGTGTGATAGTTTTAAATTATCAACATTTAATAATGTATACATGTAAAATTTGATAGACATCTGTAATAAGATCTACATGCTAAAATTTTATGTACTAACCGTATACTAAGTTTAGTTGCATAGTGTAGATCAAGGGCTGATCATTAGTGAGATTGTGCATGGGGAGTTATTGAAGGCTGAGATCACCTTTTGTATTCAGTTAGTACAAAGTTTTTAGTATGTGAGACATTTCCCAGTAGATAAAGATGGCTATTGGCACTATCAGTAAATGGACAGACCAAAAGTTTTTGGGGGAGATATCCCCATGGAAGCTAGCCCTGGCAGGGATTGTGGCGAGCATGTTGAACCAGGGTTCCAAATCCTGGCGGTAACCGGCCGGTTACCGCCGGTAACCGGTTCTACTAGTGCTGACCGGTAGAATAAAAACCGCTGGTTTTTATTTAATTCGAATTTAAAATTTTGAATGTAAAAGATAGTTTTTCTAATAATGTTTATGTTGTAGGGGTGGCCCCCATCTAAGCTCAGCCGGCTTGCTAGAGGGTTGTAAGGCCCAAAATAGGACATGTGTAATGACGTAAATGCCCCTGAAAGAGATGCTTGAGTGTAAGGGTATAATTGTAAAAGCGCTCCCCATGTGGATATATACATACAACACAGGCCACGGGGGAAACCCTAAGGGCACTTTGCTCACCTAACTCTTTATTACCATACTCTCTCTCTGTTTGGTCTGTAACCACAATGGTTGGCGCCGTCCGTAGGGAGGACGAAGAGCAAGCCTCAAGATCCGAAGAAGGATGGCACCAAAGAAAGCTTCATCGTCGGCGGCGAAAAAGAAGAAGGCGGGAGCGACGGAGTCTAGTGTCAACACCAGGGCTTCGGCGTCGGCAGTCGCGGGCGGCGATGCGGGCGCGACAGTCGCGAACATCGGCGTTCACGGCACGACGCTCAAACCCGCCACCGCCGCCACGACGACTGACCCCGCCACCGCCGCCATGAAAACCGACCCCGACACCGCCGCCACGACGACCGACCCCGCCGCCGCTGCCACGACGACCGACCCCGCCGCCGCTGCCACGACAGTCGACCCCGCCACCGCCGCCATGACGACCGACCCCGCCACTGCCGTCACGACGACCAACCCCGCCACCGCCGTCACGACGACCGACCCCGTGGAGAACGCCCTGCTGGCTGCCCTCAGCACATTTCAGCAGGAGTTGGCGGATCTCCGCGGAGCCGTGCGGGACATGCAAGAGGCTCGGAGTCAGCAGACCTCGTCGTCGGGTGCGACGAAGCCCACGCCGGAGCGGGCAGATAGCCGTGGCGCCCCCACGGCCAGTCGTGTCCTGCTGCGACGCGTAGACCCGGAGTCCCCGCTCTTCGTAGGCCTGCAGCAGGCAGTATGGCCGGGGGACTTCAAGTTCTCCAGCGCCATCGAGCCATACAAAGGCGATACGGATCCTCGGGAGTTCGTGCGGGTATACGAGACCGCCATCGAAGCCGTCGGCGGGGACGACACCAGCTTCATCACGCCGGTGGGGAATTTCTGCTTCGTCAGGATGCCCTTCGGGTTGAAGAATGCAAGCGCAACATTCACCCGCCTCATCGCGCTGGCGCTGGCTGCTCAGCTCGGGAGGAACGTAGAGGCCTACGTTGACGACGTGGTAGTGAAAACCAAAACCAAACAGCTCGCCTTCCACGGCCAGAATCTCCAGGAGACCTTCGACAACCTCAGGAAGGCGGGCATCAAGCTCAACCCGGACAAGTGTGTCTTCGGCGTGCAAGCGGGCAAACTCTTGGGTTTCCTCGTGTCCGGGCGAGGCATCCAGGCGAATCCCAACAAAGTCGACGCAATCCTTGCCATGGAGCCGCCCAAGACGACAAAGGGAGGTCCAGATGCTCGACGGCCGCATGACTGCTTTGAGCCGCTTCCTGTCTAGAGCAGCGGAGCGAGGCCTGCCTTTTTTCAAGACCCTTCGCGGTTGCGACGGGTTTCATTGGGACACCGATTGCGCGAAGGCCTTCGACGACCTCAAGAAACACCTCGCAAGCCTCCCTACTCTGGTTGCTTCGGCGCCAGAGGCTCCCCTCCTGCTCTACCTTGCCGCTTCGGCGACAGCGGTCAGCGCTGTCCTCATCCTGGAAGAAGACGCTCTCCAGCGCCCCGTGTACTTCGTCTCCGAAGCCCTTCAGGGCGCTAAGACGCGGTATACGGAGTTCGAGAAGCTCGCCTACGCGTTGGTCATGGCCTCGAGGAAGCTCCGACACTATTTTCTAGCCCATCCGATCACGGTGCCATCCTCGTTCCCCTTAGCGGAGATGCTGCACAATAAGGAGTCTAGGGCGAATTGGCAAGTAGGCAGCCGAGCTCGCCTCGTTCTCCTTAACGTATGCCTCGAGAACAGCGATCAAGTCCCAGGTCTTTGCGGACTTCCTTGCGGAGTGGACCCCGCCGGCTCAGCCCGCTCAGCAGCCAGAAGACCCGGTGTGGATGCTTAACACCGACGGAGCTTACGGCGTTACGGGCGCAGGCGTAGGTGCGGTGGTTACCACGCTGGAGGGGCACCGCCTGTTGTACTCAGCGTGGCTCGTGTTTCCCGCCACCAACAACACGGCCGAGTACGAGGCACTACTCTTTGGCCTCGCGAAGCTTCAGTGTTCTAAAAGGCGGCATTAGGCGGCCGCCTAGGCGGGCCTAGGCGCTGGGCGGAGCTCCGCCGCCGCGCTTTGCCCAAAATTGGTGAGCTAGGCGGCGAGCCCGCCTAAGCGGCCGTCGGCGGTCAAAGGCGGCCATCGGCGGGGTCAAAGGCGGGGTCTAGGGCAAACGGAAGGTGTTCTAGGGGGAGAGAGAGAGGCACCTGGAGATGTCTTGTCAGCTCACATGTTGTCAGCCATCGTCGTCGCCGCCGTCGGATCTGCCGTCGCCGCCGTCGGATCTGCCGTCGCCGCCGTCGGATCTGCCGTCGCCGCCGCCGGATCCGCTGCCTCCACCGTCGCCGCAGCTGGATCCGCCGTCGATGCCGCCAGATCCACTGGAGCAGCGGCGGCGTTGGGGGAGAAAGCCCCGCGCACCGCTTCCTCAGCACAAAGTTGACGCTGCCGAAGTTCGATACCGCTCCCCCTTCGACTTTCTTTGGCTGGCAGCGCGCATCGTGCAGAGTGGCGAACAGGTTCGCGCTGGGACAGCGACCTTCTGTTCGTATCGCCCAAGCGAAGACCGCCAGGCGAACTATCGCGTTGGGGTCAGCTGCGCCAGCTCCAACCTGTAAATCCGCAGGACCTTGTCGACGAAGAGTGTCGACGGTATCCGAAGCCCGGCATCAAAAAATGCGACAAAGACGATCGCCTCCGTCTCCGCCGGGCACGGCTCCGTCTCGTCGGGGCCAGGCAGGCTAGCCCCGGTAGGCTCCTCGATCTTCCTCTCCCGGACGAGTTTCTGGATCATCTCCTCAGTAACGCGACTCCGTCCCAGCACACGGGAGCAACGGCCTCCCGAATGCTTCATGGCGTCCCACCGCTTGCCGACCTGTGTTGATCCTCGTACCACCAGGGGATACTCCGCCGGGGGAGGCGACAAGCCGCGCCGGCTGGACAAGGTGCCGCCGCTGGGTCGACGGGCGGGATCGTCGTGGCAAGCCATTCTTCTCTGAGGTGGGGTGCTAAAAAACAGGAACAGGAGTGGATTATGCCAACAGCGCAGGAAGCAGGGCTAAGCAACCGACGGAGAAGAATGTTCTCGTGCCGGTGGCGACGCCTTATAAAGCCCGCTCGCCCCCCCCCCCCCCCACCCCTCCCCTCGGAAGCGCAATCGGCGGGAGCCCAGCGGTTCGGCTACCCACGATCGGGAAGCGCAACCGCTGACAGCCGGGGACGCGCAGCGGTAGGTGGGCGGACAGCGCATGACGCGCCACTAGCACCCTGCCACGCGCCCCGACCCCTTGGAAAGGGGCGAACGGCCGCGGTCGTGCGACCGCTGATAACCTACGACGCACCAATCGCGGCTCGCTGCGCGTACCCTCCGGGTGGAACAGTGCGTACGGCTGCTGTAGCTTGTTCCTAACAACTCAGGGGTCGGCGCGATTCCGGGTGCCATTAAAGCGCACTACCAGACCGCGGAGCCGCCAGACCATGTCGACATCAAGCCAGGCGGAGCCCCTCACCCTACTCGATCGCCCGGGGTTATGCGCAGGAGTCTCGCACACCTCGCCCCCAGGAGAATCCGCGATGCGAGTTTTGTCTCCGCCCCGACTTCGACCCCACCACCCAAGGAATCTGCGGACCAGGGTGGGCCGGGCAACCAGGTCGCGGCCACACCTTGGACTTCGCCGGTAGGCCCACCGGAGATGCCCGACTCTGCCCGCTCCCGACTCGTGAAGCCCGTCCCCGACATCTTTAACTTCGCCAGCGGCTTCGACTCCGGCCTCGCTACCAAGGGGCCAGGAGGGTGAGGACGACCTCGGCAACCCGCCCAGCGACGTACCCTCGCGGCGAGGCAAAGATCATACCAAGCAATCAACCCGCCAAACAAGTCAGAAGTTCACAGGCCGCAGGGACGGAGGGGGCCAAATGGCTCGACAACATGGCTTTGGCCCATGAAGCCCGTCACCATGAGAGGCCCCTGTTATAGGGGGGCCCCTACCTAAGCCCAGCCGGCCTGCTAGAGGGTTGTAAGGCCCAAATTAGGACATGTGTAATGACGTAAATGCTCCTGAAAGGGATGCTTGAGTGTAAGGGTATAATTGTAAAAGCGCTCCCCATGTGGATATATACATACAACACAGGCCACGGGGAAAACCCTAAGCCACTTTGCTCACCTAACTCTCCACTACCATACTCTCTCTCTCTGTTTGGTCTATAACCACAACAGTTTATATTGTTTAACACTAATGGAATGTATTAGGAAGATGCATGTGTTCAAATGAAGCTTGTATTGCAAAGAGGCCCAAGGTCCATACAAATGTGTACAAGTAAATATGCAAATAATCCCCTAGATTGTAGACTATTTACATGTCTAACACCCCCTCAAACTCATGGTGGATCAACAACACTGAGTTTGGAGAGGAAGCTATGCTGGGTTCTAGTATGTGCCTTGGTGAAGAAATCTGCTAACTGAAACTCCAAAGGTACGTACTGAAGAGTAATAATTTGGTCTTGCACATGCGAACGCATGTATGAAACATCCACCCCAATATGCTTGATGAGCTCATGCTTCACAGGATCTCGAGCAATGCTGCTCGCGCCAGTACTGTCTGAGAAGAGAGGTGCCTATGCAGTAGTGGAAACACCGAAATCCTCAAGTAGCCACTGAAGCCAGGTGATCTTAGCTGTCAACGACGCCATGGCTCTCAACTCGGCCTCAGCGCTTGAACGGGAAACAACAATCTGCTTCTTGGTCTTCCAGACAATCAAGGAGGAATCAAGGAAAACACATAGGCAAAAAGAGACCGGTGATCAGAATGATCGCTAGCACGCCTAAAGCTATAAAGAACTAGAGCGAGGAAAGAAAAGGCGACGAATGATGGTCCCAAGAAGATATCGCAGAACACGAAGAAGGTGACTATAGTGGAGCTGAGTAGGAGCAGAGACGAACTAACTTAGAATGTGAATTAAGATGTCAGGGCGAGTGATGCCAAGGTAGACAAGTCTTCCAACAAGATGGCGGTAGCATGTGGGATTCTCAAGAGGGTCGTCGTCAGTAGGCCGAATGTGAGCACCAAGCTCCATAGGAAGAGATGTACCATCTGCAGTCTGAACAGTGGAAGAGAAAACTGTGGGATGCAACGAGGTGAGATGGGTGGAATATGGTGTATTGTGAAAAGAAGCACCAGAGTCTAAGATCCACGGAGATAGAATACCTGACGATGGAGGTGGCGGAGGCGGGGGCGTGGAAGACTGCTGAGAAGCAAGAGTCAAACGAGCCGATCCCGAGGCACTGGAGGAGTGAGAGTAGTTGCTGTGCGGCATCACCGGAGGAGCCCTGGTGAGAGGCGCTAGCTCCTGACTAGGAGGAACCTCCGAGCCCTTCAGGGGATGACTACCTTGACGACGTTGGTCCCTCTGCTTGTAGCAGTCATGATACCTGTGGCCATCACGCTAGCAGTAGGTGTAGTGGAGGTCCACGGTAGAAGCAGCAGCTACTGGTGTGCTAGGAGCTAGAGGAGAGATCAGGGCCGATGCTGAAGAAATAGGCGAAGTGGCAGGTGATGAAGCAGATAAGACAACCTGTAGCTGAACTGCACCACGGTGACGAGCCTCCTCAGCACGCACAGCCGTAGAGCCTCCACTAAGCTCAGGTGTAGGTGGCAAGTCAGGAGCTGAGCCCGCACAGTCTCGAACTCAGATCGTAGACGTGTCAAGAACTCGTAGAGACGGTGAGTCTTGGTGAGCGCGAAGCTGCACAAGCAGGGGCAGGTGCGGCAGACATCCGGCCCAAGAGAGTTAAGCTTACGTCACACCGCAGACATCTACTGATAGAAATCATCGACGGTGGCATCAAGCTGCTAAAGAGAGTGCCCCTAGTGCACAATTGAAAGATACATAGTATCACTCATTGGCTGGTAGTGAGCTCGAAGGTGCTCCCACATAAGTTGTGTCGTCGGCAGCTCCGCCACATCCATGTAGATGGCCACGGTCATGCTACCCACCAGGATGGCGGTAGCACGAGCCTCGGTCTCCTGCCATCGCTCGTAGGCGTGTAGCTCAGACTGGTAGAGCTCCAAGGCCTCCCCCGGATCCGCACCAGCGGGAAGGGTGGGCGGAACAGGCGGCTTCGGCCGAGGCGGACAAGGGTTCTCGCCAGTGAGATGACCCCATAGACGATGGCTGTTGAGGTGAATCCTTAGGTTCACAGCCCACTCCTGGAAGTTCGTTCTGTCGAAACGAACCAGGGGAAGCGGGATGGCGAAGGAGCGACCGGCGGAACCCATATAGAGATCAGACCGAAACTGGGACCGAGACAGCAGAGAAAAAGGCCGAGGTGACCGGATGCGTCTGGCTCGTCCGGCGGTAGGAGCTAGCCGGAGCAGCGGCGTGGTCAGCCGAGGTTGGCCGGAGAGAGGTGCCCGCTGGGTTGACGGGCTGCAGAGGAGTGGCCGGAGCTGAACTGCGTGGGGCCGAGCTTGTGGAGGATGACGTCGGGTTGGACGCTAGAGCTATCAGGGGTGAGGCGCCGCTAGAGTGGCTATTGCAACACTGGCCGGGGCGGGCCGGGGAGGTAGCGTAGGCCGTGTGGCCGGGACTGGGGCGACTGCTAAGGCGACTGCAGATCGGGGTGACAGCGACGCGGGCCGGGGCAGCTACGGCGTGGGTTGGGGCAGCTAAGGCGGCTGCTTCATCGATTCGGCGGCGGGGTGATAGATCCGGCTGTGGGGCGACGGATCCGGTGGTGGGGTGGCGAATCCGGCGGCGGGGTGGGAGCAAAGCCTGGCGCGCGTGCAGAGAGAAGCTCAGATGGGGGTGCGCGCGGGAGAGAAGAGGGAAGGGAAAGAGCAGACGGGCGGGGTGGCAGGAGTCGAACTCTAGCCTAAGCCTGGGCTTTGATACCATGTTCAAATGAAGGTTGTATTGCAAAGAGGCCCAAGGCCCATACAAATGTGTACATGTAAATATGCAAATAACCTCCTAGACTGTAGACTATTTACATGTCTAACAGCATGCACCTCCCGTATTTGACTTTATGCTTTTTGCATGAATGTATTAGGAATTTCCAATTTTGAATGTAAAAGTTAGTTTTCCTAATGATGTTTACGTTGTTTAACACTAATGGAATGTATTAGAAAGATGCATGCACCTCTCATGCTTTACTTCAATTTTTTTTTTTTGCCATGAATGTATTAGACCGACATTTTTTATTTAATTCAAATTTAAAATTTTGAATGTAAAAGTTAGTTTCGCTAATGATGTTTACATTGTTTAACACTAATAGAATGTGTTAGGAAGATGCATGCACCTTCCATGCCTGACTTCATGCTTTTTGTCATGAATGTATTAGGAAATTCCAATTTCAATTTTGCAAAACCGGTTTTTATCCGTTTTTTCGGTTTTTAGCGGTTTTTCTCTAGTTTTTTGGGCGATAACCAGCTGGTTTTTCCGGTTACCGATGTCAAATTCAAATTTTGACACGTGAAATTTAGCCGGATTTTTCTTGGTTTTTCCGGTTACCGGCTGGTAACTGGTACCAGCCCCTAGCCAGGATTTAGCCCGTTAGCAGGTTTTTGAACCTTGTATCGTACACCCCTCCATGCAATTGGAACATAATCCCTGCTAGGAAATATTCCCTTCATTTGTTTGGGAGATGAATCCAAAGAGGAAAAACTCCAATGCTAGGAAGTATTCCCTTCCCTCAATGCATTTATCTTTTTGCCCCGGTGGGTTGCCCGGGAATGGGCTAGGAAATTTTCTTCCCAACCTCATCCAAACAAACTGTTGGCCTGTGCTTTTTTTTTTTTTTTTTGCCTGTGTGGAATTCTTCCCTGTGGTTGGCTGGGATTTGGCAGGATCCCAGTCAATCCCTGGCTCCCTGCCACCATCCAAATAAACCCTTAATAGTAGAGATTTTCACAGTACCGAGCACATGCATTGCACATCATGCTGCACATTTTCATTCGACGCTATTATAGATTTTAGGATGATGTGATTCAACCCAATCTTTAAAAACCACTCTCATTTGAACCAACTGGAAATTTAACATGGAATTTTGATATGTTTAAGGTTTCTCTCTCTTGATACCATCAATGCAATATCCAAAGCGCAACAAAATGTTTCTAGAACAGCATGATTTAACAGCAAAACCAGCACTTTGTTTTCAATGTAGGTCGCAAATATTTTAATGTGCTTGAGAACATTGGTCTATTAGAAGGTGATGACGTGGCTCAATTTGCATGATGACAACATTCTCACCTTTTAGTATTTTTTACCATCATACTCTGTTTTTAAGATCCCCAAATTAGGATTTGAAACATGTAACTCATTCTCATAAACTAATCAAATCTACACTAGTGGTACCTCTAGGCATCCCACCTAAACGAAAACTGTGTATAATCATGAAATCGCATTTCCTATATTTAGGAAGATAATTAATTACATGTTTATTGAACCTGACAACAAATGCCTAAATTAGCATTTTCGACATGCAACTTCTTAACAATCACAGTGATTTCAAAATGTTTTATGTAAAAAGAAAAACTTGTTTTCATGTCACTTTATGCAGAACTTATGCTTTTTTGTCAAAAAACATGTACTTCCTACCATCTCCATATAGATATCCTGTTTCTGTTTCCAATCAGTATACATAGTAAAATATTCGTTGGTGCATTACAGCCCTACTCATACTTGTCAGTTGGGATTAAATTGAATCGAGATTAGGAAAAAATACCTGCAGTTGGCAGAATAAAAAAGGAAATTAGTTTAAAATGAGCATATTATTCAAACCATTGTGGCACTCCAATTTCTAACATCATGTCCTCATTGCTAGGATAATTTTATTTCAGATTCATAGACCCTACAATGACATCGATGTCAAAATTGTAGTCCCTCCGGTCCAAAATATATGATGTTTTAGGGAGTGGATTTTGATTTGCAAATAGATGTTTTGGGTTCTCAAGGCAACATTTTACACCAAATGCCTATTAATCGCTTATTTGCTTCAGTAGTAGTGCTAGAGAGATGACTATATAATCAAACTATGCAAAAACTAAAGTATTAATTCCTTGTTCTACGTTCATCAAGTTAAAACGAAAAGTTAGTCAGACCGGAGGGAGTAATGTTTGGTTAAACCTGTACTATAATAGTTTAGTTTTAGGCAACAGTATGGGATAATATTTTAATTCAGTTATTGTTCAGCCTACCACCAACAACAAATGTAGATAAAAAAGCATGCAAAATATGAAAAGAAACCCAACTGCTGGGAGTTAAATTAGGAAATAAATGCATGTTAAACACTGCACAAATCTGGGATTAGACCTAACTGAAAAGTATCTGCCATGCGTGTTTAACTCTGTTTTGTGCTTTTTCATTAGGTGTTAGAAGGTCAGCCCACACACACGTGTCACGGAGCATTACGGTAAAGGATGTGATTGCAGCACTTGAGAGAGAGCCTCAGATGTGGAAATCCTCTTTACTCTTCCGGCTATATGGGAGATCACCGACAGAATCAGCTGCGAAATAGTTGCAGTAAAATTATTGTGGTCCGGATTGCAATGTTCAATTTTGTTACATCGTTCTTGGTTCCCTAGCCAACTACAGAGGCATTTTTTGGGAAGTAGAATGGCTGATATGAGATGGGTCATTTACCAAGCGATGGGTTTTTTTATTGGTTGACGAATCAATTTTGGAGGCATTTAGAATCACTAGTGAACTAACATTTTTTCACGGGACCAACCTTGTCATCGTTTCCAATGTCAGGTTACTTCAGTTAGCATGATATGGCAAATAGCATCATGCTCATTATGCAGAGCAGAGAGTGGAGTCAGGAGGTTTTTTTTAGATTTTATATGCGTGCGTTGTTCTATTTTTTACCGTGCAATGCTGGTATTTCAACCGTTGTAGAGAAAACAGGAAATGTGTACATTTTTGTCAGTTCGGATTTAGTCATGAACAGGCTTTGTATCCCCTACTCCAAAGAGTAGCAAGGCGGCTAAATAGATTCGAAGGGTACACTGGAGGGTAACACAGCTGCGGTAAAGCAGCTTACAGTATACATGACATAATAACTGTATTGACCAAGTAAAACTTCTCTGAATACATTCTCTCTATGATGTCTGAGTGCATTATCTCAGGACCTACTCACATGCCCTCTTCAGTTCTTCTGCTGCACGTGTCATAACTCACGATATTCTCCATGCTAGGTTTGCTATTTGTACTACTATTTTGACTTCCTTTCAACTAGGGACGGCATGCTTTATTGTGCACCAGCATGAAGGGGAGCTCCTAACATCCAAAGTCATAAGGAACCAATCCTTGCAGCTCTGGGCCGTTGAGCCTGCTGTTGTTCTCAAAGCTGAAAAGAACAGAGATGTGTTAGGCCTTAATCGCACCAGTTTATGTGATAGTTCCCAAGTTCTAGTGGTACTGGAGGACACTACTCGCAAAACAATGTAGTAGTATCTACTTAACCATCATATCTCTTTTTTGTTTACCAGAAAGTGGCATTCTAACAAACTAGAGCGACACAAATGTCATCTCAGTAGGCACTATTAGAATTGAAAAGCATACTTGTCATCTGACTCAAATCTTATGCAACATAGTACCACTGCATTTTTTAGAGGATAACACACCACAGTGCAGATCCAGCGATATTCATAATTGTTTAGAACTTCTGGTGCATTTTACAGAACATACATCGTAAACATGAGTTTCACAAAACAAACTAGTTAACTTTAGGTATACCTTCGAAGAGGGAATGTTGAGAAAGGACCATCAACAGGGATCGTTCCACAGAGGTCATTGTTGGACAAGTCACTGCATATCACAAGAACAAAACAATCAGTAACCATAGAGAATCAAGGGAACAACTGAATTTGGTATAGCTTTACACTCACATGACTTTCAGATTGGAGAGTTTGGCCAGCTCCCTTGGAATTGATCCAGCAAGTTTATTGTTGTTCAAGCGCCTATTATAAGAGATCAAGCTTGAGTGGTAGCTTAGGAAAAATTGCTCACATATGAATTCTGAGATCCAAACCTACTCTTCATTTTCATAAAATTGCCACTTAAACCATGTTGAAAAACAAATGAATTGAGAAACATATTTGAAATTTCATCTCAACTGATTCAGTATTACGGCCACAACTGCCCAACCCATTTGGATTCATCATTTGGACTAAAATAAAGATGCCATGACTTTGTAGTTGGCAATCGATTGTAATCAGACGATGATACATACATGAATCTCAGTGAGTTGAGCTTCGAAAGTGACTTGGGGATTCCTCCTGTGAGCTTGTTGGAATACAAATCCAAGCTGATCAAATTCTTTAGATTGCCCAATTCTTTTGGGATCTCGCCATCGAGATTGTTCCTGTACAGCTCCCTGCAAATCAAATTTCAATTTTCATTGAACAAATCAAAGATCGGATGCATTTTTATTTTCTGTTCGAATAACAGAAAAAACTAGAATTCATCACATGGGGCACATACAGGTACTGGAGGTTCACAAGACGGCCGAGCTCAGGGCCAATGGAGCCGGAGATGTTGGAGTTGCCTAAATCCCTGAAACATTTTTTTTCACAAAGAGAGTCACACAACACAATCATCCAACATGAAACAATTCTAAAACTACAAAAAGCGTATAATTCCTAATTATGCACCTGTAGGTTATTTCCAAAAAAAAAATCCGGCCTTTGAACAGTATGACGAATCAATTTTCTCTTCAATTATTGCTTACTGGGTCAACAAACCAACAAATTCTTGAACAAGAAGCAAGTGGAAGACTAAAGACCATCCATGTCTTTGCCAGTACGCAAGTAATTTGACATAACAAACCATGCTATCGTTGAACAGTTCCGAGCCTCAACATCTTGGAAACAAGATTTGATTTTTGACGCGTTCCTCGATGTCACACGATTTCATGAACAAAGAAATTAACGAATTCTCGATAGCTAGCGCTAGATGGTCGCCTACATGATCTGTGAACCAGGGCAACTTACAGACACAAGTTTACGGACGCAAGAAAACTATAGGGTAGTACGAGATCATTAATCATGGCATGCACAGTTAACACTTGAAAAGGCGAGCTTGATTTTTGGACTAATCCGATCAAGCACAGGGAAACCCTCGGGCCGACCAAGAACTAGAAACCAAACAGAGTTGAAGATAACGAAAAAATCAAACAGGGTGGAGCAGATGAAATCTTCAACGGAGGGAGGAAGGTGAGACGGCGGCCGCCGCGGCACGTAGGGGGAGCAAACTCACAGTCGGACGACGCGGCTGGCGTGGTCGCAGGTGACGTGGAACCAGGTGCAGGGGTTGACGAGGGTGGGGTCCCAGCTCTGCAGCACGCCGTTGGGGTCCGACAGCCGCATCCGCAGCGCGTACAGCGCGTCCCCCTCCTCGTTCGACGCCCACGCCGCGCCGGCCAGGAGGAGGAGAGCGGCGGCGACGAGGGAGGCCACGCGAGGCGCCATTTGAGGCTAGCTAGAGAGTACGGAGGATCGATAGGCTAGGCTGGTCGCGTTGGGCTCTTCTGCTCTGCTCTGGTGTGAGAGGAGAGGAGAGGAGGAGGAGGAGGAAGAAGAAGAGGGGAGGTGGTTTGTAGTGTTGGGTGGTGGTGGCCGCCGCTGGAAAGGGGAAGGAGGGTGTTGCGGTCAAAACAGCAAGGACAGTGCCAGTCCACGATCCAACTTGGACCAGGCACAAAGAGGAAGCAAATTGCAAGGTTCACCAAGCACCAAGGGTTTTTTTTCGGATTATAAAGAAGATGCACGCATGCATATACCGTCACAATAACCTACACTACACTCGGCCTACGTCGCCGTTGTCTTTGGCGGTCGCTGTATTTGCATATATTTTCATGTCATTTACCTCACATTTATTGGCAGTCGTTGTATTTGCATATATTTTCATGTCATTTGCCCCACATTTCTCCAATATAATTTGTCATTTTCACATATTTCACATATTTCACAAAAAGGTGGCGGTGGAATGGCAGGTAAACCATCACCATCACCAACTAGTTCTTTTAAGATAGCGTTTGTTGTTATAGTCAGATTCCACCAAAATAAGTGAAGTCGACCACAAAATTTATCATGGTTCTGTTAGTAATATTCTACGTCTAGGTTTTATAGTCATTTGAGCCTCCAAGGTAGTTGAAGTCTCTACTGAAAATTTGAAATCAGCTTTCATTCTAACAAAGACTAAAGGAACCCAAAGAGCACCATAATTTCATAGGAATTTTGTAGGAGAGGAAACATTAAATTTGCTCTTATTGGATTTGAGGTTTTCTGCAAAATTCATGTGAGAATCCTACATTCACAGCATTTTGGAATACATGAATGAAAAACTCAGAATAGAAAAAATATAGGAATATGATAGGAATATAGATGCAAAACAAAGGATAGGAAAACACATAAAAATTACAAGAATGGAATGTTTGGATGGACCGTAGGAAAAGTACAGGAATTTTACAATATGGTTGGAGTGAGTGCCTTTTCCATGTAGATTTCGTATGAAATCAAAGGAATAGGAACTTAACACTATGTTTATCCTATAGCCGATTCCTACTTTCCAAATGAATAAACAATAGAATTTTCTATAGGAGAATTTGTGAAGAACCATGTTGAAAATATTCATGGTTTATTTGTGCTAAACAATTATCAATTAGCAGTCATGCTGAGTTAAAATTTGCATTTATGAAAGTTTACAGTTTTTAGAGCTACCTGCTAGTGGCAGTCTGACTGCTGTGTAGAGTCAGTGAGATCGCTCTGTAGAGCTGGTCGGACCGGCCAGGTGCCCCTTGGGCATTTTGCCAGGGGTTGGTCTACCCGGCTTTGGTCAAGTGTCAGATCGACCCTATGTTTTTGGCTTTTGGCTACCAAACTATTGTGTAGGAGTGTCTTGAAATGTCTTTATACTAGGTTTCACCTCAAATGGAGGTCGAGGGTAAAACTAGATACCAAAATACCAAATTTTCAGACGGACTAATCGACTTGAGGGAAGACGGCCGCCCAATGGTGATCAGACCGGCCATGACTTATTATTGGCCGAGAGGTTCTGAATTTTTTGGGAATTGGTCATGGATCGAGTTTTAGGGTTCTAGGTCATTGCATTCAAGTTGCACGAAGCATGTTGGACTAACGTGAATCAAGTTGTGAAGAATTTGTGTTCGAAAATAGTTTTATTGGTCTTTGATGTGCGGGTGCTTGGAGACAGCCATGATCCACGGTGTGGACCAGGGCTAGACTCAGGGATGAGCTAAGGTATGGTCAAGGAAGCCAAATGAAATGATTGGGCTCAAGCGAGCACAATGAAAGACAAGGATGTTGAAGGAAAGGTTCAGCAGCGGTTCATGGAATGGTGCGTCAGTACAAGTGAGGCGTGATCGGGGGAATCGACACGGAGTGACTTGCTGATGCATGAGCCATTGGTGAATCTATATGTAGCAAGAGTGGAGATTTCTTGCAAAGGAGGAGATGACCATGAACTAGACTAGAAGAAGAGGTGAGGCCCATGGCCCAAGCAAGGGTGTTTTAGCAAGGAAGACAAAATACTAAAAATAGCGAACGAGACCAAAACTATGGCACTTAAAGGGCGTTTGGAGAGCGGTTTAGGTCAAGGAGGTGCTGAGGAGGCTAAGTGAATGGAAACTTACTCTTTAGTGAGTTTGAGCTTATGCAATTTGAAAAACATGCATAAGTCATGTATTAAGTGTAAAACCCGGCGTGTGGGGGATTAACGGGTTTTCCTGACCATCTATTTGAGTGGGAGAGATTGGTGTCTAGGGTGAAAGGTAAGCAAAGGGGGAATAAAGCAACCACTTCTTCTAGGGTTTTGGGTGAGTGCTCTTGGGTGAAATAGCTCTATCCTCAGTGGTGTAGCAGCTGTAAATTAAATATCTACAAGTTGCAATAGATCAATCTTGTTCATCCCTCATAGTTTGTTTTTGATATTGTTAGTTGTGCTCTTTTGTTTGGTTGATGTTTTTGCCCTATCTCATTCCATGCTAGTTCTTAGGCCGTGTAAGAGTTAGAAATGCCTCATGTGGAGCCCTTTCTAGTGAAATCATATTCTTAGGATTTTGGTCTCGAATCTTTGAGTATTCTAGTTTGCTGTAACATGTGGGAACCTATCTAGAGTCATCTTGGCTGTATCAAACCTACGAGCAAGTCATATATTAAGTTGTTGAATTTTGCTCGGTTTTAGTGCAATCTTACTTGTTTCAATGAAATATTGAAAGTTTGGCCAAATCCACACGATCTTTGGATAGATTAGGTTTTTGATATCCTTGGTAAGCTAGTTGAGATAAAGTTTTGAAATACTATTTAGGAGAGTTTGAATTTGAAAGCATCATTCAACCCCTTCTGATTGCCATATCGAGTCCTACAATTTGAAACATATATTTTTCCTCAAAAAATCCTTCAACCCGAAGAGAACCCTTACAAGGCTTTATTGATCAATTATCTCTAGCTTTGGAGATGGAAGACACAGCTCACCCAAACACAAGCGAGTATGTACTTTTGAGCATCTATGTTCTATTTAGAACGCGTGAATTTTCTCCAATTCCTCTAGGAAACGAACTGTTTTCTGTGAATTTTTGCGTTTCAAAAAGGACCTTCGATGCTCAAATATTTCTAGCAAAAATGAATGGATGAATCTATATATGGAGAAAGAAAACGGTCGCCATGCGAATTGGCCGAGTGGACAGAACAATTTCTAGAGAGCGGGTCGGAGGGGGCACTTAGGTCCTTGCCGTGTGGTTGGCGTTCGTCTCTTCTACGCGTCTGGGGGGCCCACAGAGAAAATTCAGTCAGCTGGTTTCTCATTCGACCCGAATAAAGCGAATCATTTCTGTAGCCACTCCTTTTCCATCCACCGTACCGTATACGTATGATGTACTGCCCGTGGACCGAACATGGACCTATTTGATATGGCTACGTTTTATAACTTTAGCTAAAATTTTTGAATTTAAACTATTTACGATAGAGATTAAAAGAAAGATACTCGCTTGTGATTTTGACTGATACAGATGTTAGATTTTTAATGTGTACTATAATTAACTTGTATATTTCATCTTAAAAATATTCTATTTAAAAATTAAATAATATAATAAAAACTAAAAACTATTTTTAGAAGCTGTTAAAGTACATGGCCTATACTGGAACCTGCAAGGAAATGAGGGCACACCAGGAAAGATCGGAAGGGCCCCTCTGACACGGAGGCCCACAGTGGTAAATAGTAAGCAGAAACTATAAATCACTGTAGCACCTACTGTACATCTAATTTTAACCAATTCCCTTTATAGTCGGACGGTCCAGAATTATCGAAAGTCATGTACTTATCTGACTTACCTTCCACACGCCATACAATCCCAATACCGAAACATCAGGGCAACTGCTAAACTAAAAATGTCTTTTTTGAGTAGCTTATGACTAAAAAGTACTGGCTGAAAATATATTATAGCTGATGATGGCTTATTTGGCGTAATTAATTTAAAAAAATTAAAAAATAAAAAACAGGTTAGCCTATCATAGACAGTATAAACAAATACGAGAAAAAAGAACCGACAAAAAAAAGCTAAAAAAAGCCAAAAATCAGAAAAAAAAATGAAATTGTTGAATAGTGAAAAATAAGTTAGAAGTCTAAGCCAAAATGAGCGGGGAATACGAAAGTATGACTTGACAGGACAGAATATATTTATTATACTTTTTACAGAAAAACCAATGTATTCGAAAGAGGAAAATTGGTAGTATATGCTGTAATTTTTTGTTTCTCATGCCAACAAATGCAGTATTACACGCTGTAGAACTTGCTTGAAACGAATAAGTTTTGAAACAATTTGTATAGGATTCGTATGTTTTTCGTGCCAACAAATTTAGTATCACATGCTGTGGAGCTACAAGGGTTTGTGCAAAAAGGAGTTCTGAAGGAATTTTGTAGCATTCGTATTCTATAGGAATTTATAAGAGGAATGGTCCAAGCAAATCCTAAGGGAAATCTTCCTTCCCTCCACATTTTAGATGAGCATTCAAACGACGTGTTAAATTTTTTTGAGACGTCCAAGGAAAAACCACTCTTTCTCTCCCCTCTTCTCTCTCTAATCAAGAAATATTTTTCTACAAAATTGCTATAAGGCATCCAAACAACTATTTTTTATAATAATTTCTGTCGGAATACACTAGACGTGACATTTCTATTTTTATTCCTGCGTTCAAGCGGGCTCTAAAGTGTTCGTGTGCGTGTCACTATTTTACATTCAACAAGAGTATTATGCTATATTTTGCTATCGGTAATTGGCATTCCACTTCCCCACTACACTAGGGTTCCAAGGCTCTCACAGACCCAATCTTTACTCGTTGGGCAATTCAAATTCTGATTGGTACGTAGAATCTTTAGATCTCGTGGTTAAGAATAAGATAGTGGTTCAGAGCTTCAAAATCATCAAAATCATGATTTTGAAGTTAAGAATGAAATCCTATCAGTCCAAAAAGACATTCTGCTTGCTATCCGAATCCTAATAACCTAGCTAAGTTTGACTCATGGTTTTTCTTCTACAATCTAGCCAACTTTCCTTACTACTTCGTCCATTCCACAATGCCTGTACATTCTATTGGGAATTGTTGTTGTTGTGGTTACAGACCAAACGAAGAGAGAGTATGGTAGTGTAGAGTTAGGTGAGTAATGGCTTAGGGTTTCTCCCCATTGCCTGAGCTGTATTTATATATATATATATATATATATATATATATATATATATATATATATATATATATATATATATATATATATATATATATATATATATATATATATATATATATATATATATATATATATATATATATGGGGAGTACTTTTACAATTATACCCTTACATCCGAGTATTCCCCTCAGGGGCACTTATGTCATTACACATATCCTATTTTGGGCCTTACATTCCTCTAACAGGCTTGCTGGGCTCAGGTGGGGGCCACCCCTATAACAGGAGCCTCTCATGGTGAAGGGCTTCACGGGCCGAAGCCATGTCGCCGAGCCCTTTGGCCCCCTCCGTTCCTGCGGCCTGTGAGCTTTTCCAACGTTTGGCGGAGTCTTACTGCTTGGTGTAGTGTTGGTCGTGCTGCAAGGGTATGGGGCTGGGCGGGTTGGCGAAGTCTCCGTCGTCCACAGGGCGACGTCGACGTAGGAGTTGGAGTCAAAGTCGGGGCCGAAGTCGCATCCGGTCTGGCGGGGTCGGTAGTTGCCCGGGCCGCCCCCAGCCGCGGGTTCTTAGGGCTGCGAAGGCGAAGTTGGAGCGGAGGCAGACCTCGCACCGGTGGCTTTTCGTGGGCACGAAGTGGGCGCGGCTCCACAGTCTGGTGGCGCGCCATAATGGCTCCTGGAATCGCGCCGACCCTTGGGATGGCAGGAGTAGGCTGCTGCAGCCGTACATGCTTTCCCACCCGAGGTGTACACGCGGCGGGCCATGACTGGCGCGTCGTGGGCTGTCAGCGGTCGCACGACCGTGGCCGCTCGCCTCTTCCCTAGAAGGGCGGGACGCGTGGCGGGGTACCATGGGCGCGTCATGCGCTGTCTGCCCACCTACCCGCACGCGCCTCTAGTTGCCAGCGGTTGCGTTTCCCGATCGCGGGTAGCCGAACCGTTGGGCTCCCGCCGGTTGCGCCGCGCTGGTTGGGCTCCTACCGGTTGGACTCCTGCCGGTTGATCGGGTATATATATTATGCTGATGCTGCGTTGTACCCGCATCGTACAGCCGGATAGGTGGCCTCCTGCTCGCGCACCGTGCTCCCCTATGGAAATGGCGAGGTTTGACCTGTTCTCGTAGACAGATATGCTTGAGTTCATCTGCATCCTCTGATTGCGCCCACCGGCGTTACCATCAGGAAATGTTGATGTACTGAAGCTTATCTGTTTATGAGAACATGTCAAAACTTGCCGTAAATCAGCCTTTGCGTTCCTGAATTACGGGGAACCCAGGCGGCTGGATCCCCGCCGGTTTATGCTGTGAGGTTGTCGCGTGGACTCTGAAGCCGAGGTGGCCGCCTGCGCTGCTCTGCGGGTTCGGCCAAAGCTGAACACTGGGTCTTCGTTGGCCGAGGCCGAGGGTTGCGCGGACGTCGGAGTCGCGGTGGCTTCCGACATCTTCGCGACGTCCCGGTGAGGTGTTCCTTCGCGGGAACGGAGGCAAAGTCGGATCCGGGGCCTCGCTGCTGGGACGAAGACCCCGTCAAAGCTGTTGCATAAGTCTCGAGTATCGTGCCGACACGCGCCGTGGGCTGCACTACGTCGCATGTCCTGCATTTATGCCTGGTGGGAGTCGACACGTGGTGGGATGCTACTGGCGCGTCGTGCGCTGACAGGTCTTTGTACGGCCGCGGTCATGCCCGACTCGCGTGGGCGGTCGCGACGCTTCGGCTTCGGTCGCGATGCTTCGGCTCCGGTCGTGGGGAGGCGAGTGGTTTGTCTTCCGCCGGTACGCTTACCGGCGGTGTGGGAGGCGAGGGGTCTTTAAATACCCCCGTGGTACCACGTCTTCGCCTCCTCCACACGCTTACTGATTGCCCTTCTCGTCCCCTGCTCTTTGATTTTCTTGCCACCGCACTTCCCTTCCACCGTCGTTTAGTTTCCGGATAACGATGGCGCCCGGCGGCGAGCATGCTCAAACGGTCGGCAAGTACGCTATCCGCCGGCGGTCCTTGCCGCTTGAGGTGGAGTATGCGCTCGAGGGGCGCGACCCGGCGGCGGCAGACAAGTGGTGGGTGGCGACGGAGAGGAAGGAGGGCCCTTACTCCAGCGTCTTGGGTCCAACGCTCGTGACGGAGGAGACGATCCGTACCCTGCTGCATGAGGGGAAGCTGTCAGACCGCCAGGCGGTGCGGCTACCCGCCGATGACGAGGCGGAACCGCGACCTGAGGAGTCGGAGGCGATTGTCTTCGTCGCCTACTTTGAAGCCGGGCTTCGCATCCCGGCCGCGATGATCGTTGGCAATGTGTTGCGAACTTTCAGGCTGGAGCTGGCGCAACTGACTCCGAACGCGCTGGTCCGCCTCGCCGTGTACAGCTGGGCCTTGCGCTCGGAGGCGTGCTGGCCCAGCGCCTCGATGTTCGCCTATCTGCACGACGCACGGTGCCAGCCGAAGGAGCGGAAGGACGAGATGCTGTCGAACTTCGGCAGCGTCAACTTTATACTGCGGTCGCCATGCGGGAAGCTCTACCCCGCAAACTACACTCGAGCGAAGTGGGAATCTAGCTGGACAAGATGGTGGTTCTACCACTGTGGGGAGAGCGGTAGCGGCCTCGAGTGTACGGGCCAGCCGATGGCGTTCAACACCACTTCAACATGCGCGACCTCACCGAGGAGTACATTATGTACGGCGTGGCGCCGCTCGCCCATGAGTGGCGTCTCCCTGCCGGGAAACTTCGGGACGACAACGTTTGCCCGTCCATTTGCTCGCTACCAGCGCCCTCCGGACTTCGTAAGCCTCGACCGTGTCCTCCTTTCCTTTTGTTGTTCGCTGCATCGCTTTTGACCACGCTTCTTGTCTCGCCTAGGAATGCGCTTGAGGGACGCGGAACGCGCGGCAAACATGTTCCTTGGGCCATATACGGCCAGGGAGCACGAGCAGCGTACGGCTGCAGTCGCGGAGGCGGGGCTGGGGCGGATAAACCGCGTGTGCGAGGCCCTGGGCGTTCACGTGCCGAAACGCGCCTCTCCGGCTCCGAGCCAACCGCGACGTCAAGATGACGGCGCCCCAGGAAAAAGGGGGCCGTCTCGCGGGAAAACTCGGCCGAGACAGAGGTGCCTTCCGCGGAGGTTACTAGGGCGGGGCCTCCGCCCGCGAGTGTTGCTACCGTGGAGCCTTCTGCGGCGGTTACCGAGGCGGGGCCTTCACCTTCTCCTCCCAGGGCGAAGCGGCCACGCCTGCGATCTCCCCTTCATCGGACTTCGAGGGGGTTTGCCGTGGCGACCCGTGTTGGGAGCTTGTGGGACTCCGACTCCGAAGCTGAAGTCCCCATGTCTCACGCCCCTCCGGCCCCTCAGGCCGCAGCGGCCGTGGCACGGGAACCGCTGGCGCTGGGTCCTACTGCGGAGATTCCCTTGCCTCGAGGGCCGGTGCCGTCCCCGGGGGCCGGCGCCGTCCCTGGGGGCCGGCGCCCCTGTTACTCTGCTCGAAGTTGAGGGGACGTCCCAGCGAAGTCCACCGTCGCCTACCGAGGGTAGGTTACCTTGACATAACCTGATGTAGCTTTGCAATACTCCTATAGGGCACTAACCGGTACACCCTCTTGCAGCGACGCTCATTCTGGAGGACGGGCGATCTCCGGGGCGCGGGAACATTCTCTTGAGGGGGGCGTCCGACGCACCCGAGGCTGCCGACGCGAACGCCGCGCACCCGAACCTAGCGGACTTCGTGCCTCCTCCGAAAGTGTTGGGGGCGTGGCACGGGGTCGCGAACGACACGGCCGCGAGCATTGATCCGCAGGCGCTGTCGTCTTACGGGACGAAGCGCCTTGGGGATGCATTGGAGGTATTGGGAGTGAGGGTAAGCATTTATCCTCATGACGATATGTGGCCGCTTTAAAATTTTGCTGACCACTCTATCGTACAGACCCTCGTTTTGGCCCAGGCGCTGCAGGCAGCTCATGCCCGGTTGCGAGCTGCCGAAGAGGCTCTGCATGTTGCCGAGGGGACGCGCGCCGCCAAGGACGACCGCATCTGCCACTTGGAAACAGAATGCGCGGAGGCGAAGTCGTATGCCGAAGCGCTTGTGGCAGCGGCGCGGCTGTCAGCCACGGAGGTAGCGCGGCGAGAAGTTGCGGAGGAGCGGGATAGCTTACTCCAGCAAATCGTCGCGCTAGAGAAGGAGAAGGACGGACTCGTTGCGTCTCTGGCGGAGCGGGACCGGGCTCTGGGCGATGCTTCAGTGGCTGCGTGGGATGCCATGCTAGCCCTGGAGAGCACCCTGGAGGATCTTATCGCCGAAGTGCCGCCCCGCTCCTTTGGGCCCGAAGAGCTGTCGCGAACCCTTCGTCGGATTGGGGATGCGGCCAACATTGCCCGTAGCTCCGCGACGACGTTCGGCAACCACTGCTCGTATGTGATGTCATGCCTGATGTGCGCGCTTCTGCGGCACTGGGGCTGCCAGCATATTAGCGGGCTGGCTGATCCCCATTTAGAGATGTCGGCCGGGGCTGGTGTGATGTCTGGTGCCGTGCACGCTGTTCGCCGCCCCGTGCGATTCTTCTACGAGAGGATCTGGGAGTACATCGGAAAGGCTGCGACGTAGGTCGAGCTGTGGAACAACCTATACAACGAGGGGGAGCTCGGCTTGTGGCTGGATGAGGTCCCACGACGCGACGAGGGCGGCCCCGAGGGCTCGGAGGACGGCGCGAACCCACAGGTGTGACGCCATGGTCTCCGTGCGTTGGTGTGCGTTGTAAGACGGGGCCTTTTCCTTATGAATAAAGTGTAAGTTGCCTCACCGATGTGCTGATTTGTGTGCCCCCGTGTCCCGAGGAGTTACTCGACCGGGGCCGACTGCTGGTTTCTGACCATGTGACCCGGCGACGCCTCCGGCGCTGGCGGAGGGCCGAGGAGTCGCTGGAATTCTGGGCAAGCTGGGCTTCTTCTAGTGAGGCCCCGGCGCGGACGCGCATTAAGGAGGAGCCTGCCGAGTAGCGGCTTTGAGCACCCTAGGATGTGTACACTTGACTGCGTACGTTTGTAAACATCTTCCGATGAATGCACAGTATGGGGGAGGGTTTGGTTGAAAAATGTTTTCTGCGCCTCCATCCTTGTTTGCGATGACGTAATCCCGTGGTAGAATGGCGAGGTTACATCGTGCCCGCGCTACATACAGCGGTCTGGGCCTAGCTGAAGTAGACGCCCGAGCGCTCCATCCCCTACCTTTCGAAGTGGTGGCGGCGGAGCCGGCGCCTTAGTCGAGGTAGACGCGCGAGCGCTCCATCCCCTACCTTTCGAAGGGGTGGCAGCGGAGCTGGCGCCTAGTCAAAGTAGACGCGCGAGCGCTCCGTCTCCTACCTTTCGAAGGGGTGGCAGCGGAGCTGGCGCCTAGTCAAAGTAGACGCGCGAGCGCTCCGTTTCCTACCTTTCGAAGGGGTTGGCAATGGAGCTGGCGTCGAGTCCAAGTAGACGCGCGTGCGCTCCGTCCCCTACCCTTCGAAGGGGTGGCAGCGGAGCTGGCGTCGAGCCGAAGTAGACGCACGTGCGCTCCGTCCCCTACCTTTCGAAGGGGTGGCGGCGGAGCTGGCGTCTAGTCAAAGTAGACGCGCGAGCACTCTGTCCCCTACCTTTCGAAGGGGTGGCAGTGGAGCTGGCGCCTAGTCGAAGTAGACGCGCGAGCGCTCCTTCCCCTACCCTTCGAAGGAGTGGCAGTGGAGCTGGCGCCTAGCCGAAGTAGACGCGCGAGCGCTCCGTCCCCTACCTTTCGAAGGGGTGGCAGTGGAGCTGGCGCCTAGTCGAAGTAGACGCGCGAGCGCTCCGTCCCCTACCTTTCGAAAGGGTGGCAGTGGAGCTGGCGCCTAGTCGAAGTAGACGCGCGAGCGCTCCGTCCCCTACCTTTCTAAGTGGTGGCGGCGGAGCCGGCACCTTAGTCGAAGTAGACGCGCGAGTGATGCTCGTGTGTGTAAGTTGCTGCCACATCTCACGCCGACTTTACAAGGCACATACAGAGGCGAGCCTCGACTGCCTTTTGCGCGATCACTGCGAGATGCATGCGAAGGCGAGCCTCTAGTGCGTCTTATCAAGACTCATGGTGCAAGGATCGTCGATCACGCGGTGTTTATACTCCGGAGAGTACGCATAGAAATAATACTTATGCGTGCGCGGGAGCATCCGCGTCTTGTTTAGACTCAGTAGAGTGCAGAGGGACAATATCCGCGTCTTATTTATACTCTGTAGAGTGCGCACGGAGGTAGGCCTCACGTTGCGTCTTATTTAGAGTCCGTGGACTGCGCGAAGAGGCAAGCCTCCGCGCGTTGCGGGCAGTGACGGTGCGTGCAGAGGCGGACATCAACGCTACGTCTTATTTATACTCCGTAGAGTGCGTGCGGAGGCGGACCTCAGCGCTACGTCTTATTTAGAGCCCGTGGACTGCGCGCGGAGGCAAGCCTCCACACGTTGCGGACGGTGAAGTTGCGTGCGAAGGCGGGCCTCAACGCTATGTCTTATTTAGAGTCTGTGGACTGCGCGCGGTGGCAAGCCTCCGCGCGTTGCGGGCGGTGAAGTTGAGTGCGGAGGCGGACCTCAACGCTACGTCTTATTTATACTCCGTAGAGTGCGCGTGGAGGCGTCCCCCCACGCGTCTTCGTTTATACTCATACCTGTGTTTTTCACAGAGAGTGCGCGCGCGGACGCGTTTCTTTGTTTATACTCATGCCCGTGTTTTTCATGGAGAGTGCGCGTGCGGACGCGTGCCTTCGTTTATACTCATGCCCGTGTTTTTCATGGAGCGTGCGCGCGCGGACGCGTGTCTTTGTTTATACTCATGCTCGTGTTTTTCACAGAGAGTGCGCGCGCGGACGTGTGTCTTTGTTTATACACATGCCCGTATTTTTCACGGAGAGTGCGCGCGCGGACGCATGTCTTCGTTTATACTCATGCCCGTGTTTTTCACAAAGAGTGCGCGCGCGGACGCGCGTCTTCGTTTATACTCATACCCGTGTTTTTCATGGAGAGTGCGCACGCGGACACGTGTCTTTGTTTATACTCATGGAGAGTGCGCGCGAAGGTAATCCTTCGCGCGCTTCTTGCGGGAAACAAGACAATTTTTGCAAACGGTGAACTTTATTAGATTCCTGTTTGCACGGGTGAGCGATTACAAAAGGTGGGATATTAACCACTAATCGTTTAAGGACGGGAACGGCTGTCGTCGTCCGGTGATGAGGCAGGGCACGGTGGG
This sequence comes from Dendrocalamus latiflorus, assembly GCA_017311315.1. Classification (NCBI taxonomy): domain Eukaryota; kingdom Viridiplantae; phylum Streptophyta; class Magnoliopsida; order Poales; family Poaceae; genus Dendrocalamus; species Dendrocalamus latiflorus. The sequence continues at coordinate 28,692,484 of CM029612.1, read as the reverse complement.
AGCCTCTGCTGCTGGGGTCACGCGCGCGGGGGCCCGGCGGGGTGCTTCCCGGAGCCGCCAAGGATCTTCGCACTTGCACTCCCGGCCTAGGTGTTTCGTCGTGCCTCGTGGTGTGGACCTCTGCTACCGAGCTCTATGCGCCGAGCCATATCCTGGTCGCCGTGGACGGTGATGATGGCCCGCGGTCCAGGGAGCTTCATACATAGGAAGCCGTGATGTGGGATTGCCCCGAGAGAGTTCAAGGTTGGCCGCCCCAATATAGCGTTGTAGGGGTACGAGATGTCGACAACGTCGAAGGTGGCGTCCTCACTCCTCACATTGTCGTCTCAGCCAAAGGAGACTTGGAGGCATATCTGGCCCAATGCCCTCAGAGGTTGCCTTCCGAAGCCTTGTAGGCGATGCCCGAAGGGCCCAATCGACTTCGGAGGATCCCCATCTGATTGAAGGCCGCTGCGAACAAGATGTTCGCGGAGCTTCCTCCGTCGACCAGGACGCGCCTGACTTCGCATCCTGCGATGACGACCTGGACGACCAGGGGATCGTGGTGGGGGGAATTCCACTCATTCAGCGTCAACGGACATGAAGGTGATTTCGTGTTGTGCCCACTCCGGTGGCGCCTGCGCTGGGTATGTCGCGACGTGGCGTAGCCTCCTCGCATAGGCCTTCCACTGTCGTGCCGAGGCGAACTCCAACGAGGAGCCCCCGGAGATGACGTTTATGACCCTGCGCTGGGCTCCTTCTAGGGCTTGCAATTGCAGGAGGCCCCCCTAAGGTTGCTGCACGTGGGCCTGAATCCGCAGGGGGCCTTCCTGGGGTTGCATTCCTTGGTCCTGGGGGTGTTGGACGTGAGCCACGACGAGCGGGCGCGCCTCAGGGTTTCTGTCTCTGGCGACGCTCTGCCGGAGTGCTGCGATGGTGGCGCACGCACGCGTGTCGTGGCTGCCCCAACCGTGGACTTCGCACCACTGCCCAAGGTGTTGTTCGTTGTACTCTTCGCGGGCTCTATCGTCGCGACCCTGCCCGCGCCCCCGCCCCCGGCCATGGCGCCCTCTGCCGCCGCGACCAGCAGGGGCGTTGTCCTCGGAACCACCCTCGATGTCAAAGACGTAGCGAGGTTTCCGAGATTTGCGTTGATCGTGCTTGGGCTTATCGCCCGATGAGTCTTTGTGCTGGGCCTCCTTGCACTCGGAGGCGTCCTTCGATGGATCCTGCTTACGCTTGCCTTTCGATGAGCCCTCCTTCGGTGAGCCATCGTTTTTTGCCGAGCCCTCCGCCTGGTTGGTGTCGGAGTCGTCGCCATGTCTCCGCCGCGCGTCCTCTTCCGCTCTAGCGTACTCTTCCATCTTGTCGAAGAGCTTCACCACCGTCTTGATTGGTTTCCGTACGTTGTATTTGGCCATCGGTCCCGGACAGAGGCCTTGTATCGCTGCATTGATAACGGTTGTTTCATTGACGTCCTTGACCTAACAACGTACCTTCGCGAAGCGCTTGAAGTAATCCCGAAGCCTCTCCGAAGGTTTTTGCTTGACTGCGAAGAGCTGGTCCGCGTCGACGCGCTCGACGTAGTTTCCCTAGAAGTTGTTGTAGAGTCGGTCGCGGATGTGCTCCCACGCGTAGATGGACTGTGGCTCGATGGTGAAAAACCAAGAGAGCGCCACCCCCTGCAACACGAGCGGGAGCCCCTTCGCCTTCGTGGTGTCATCTCCGCCGGCGGCTTCGATGGCGGTCTCATACACGCGCACGAATTCCCGTGGGTCCGTGTCGCCTTTGTACACTTTAATGACACTTGGGAACTTGAAGTCCTTCGGCCATGCCACCTGTTGTAGGCCCGCGGAGAGTGGGGACTCCGGGTCCACGCGTCGTAGTGGGACGCGGCTGGACGTGGGGGCGTCGCGACTATCCGCCCTCTCCGGTGTGGGCTCTGATGCGACCACCGGTGGGGCTTGTTGGCTCCGAGCCTCTTGCATGTCCCGTACGGCTCCGCGGAGATCCATTAGCTCCCGTTGAAACGCGCTGAGGGCCGCCAGCAGGGCGTTCTCCGCCGTGGACGTGGTTGGGGCCGTTGGCGCGCCTGGGGGCGCGACCGGAGCGGCGGCAACCACGGCCTGTGCTCCCGGACTGCCCGCTGCGATGGCATGAAGAACTCCGGAGCCGGTGACGAAGCCCGCGTTGCCGCCAGAACCGCTCACTGTTCCTGCACCGAGTGGGGGAGCGGATGCCGTGCCTGCGTGGGCATCGGCATTGCTGCCTTCGACCACCCGAGCACCGCTGTCGGCGACTGTCGCGGTACCTGCAGTGGGGTTACCTACCATGCGCGGGGCGGTGTTGACTGTCGCACCGGCAGTGGCGGGGTCGAGCGTCGCGGCGGTGGTGGCGGGATCGAACGTCGCGGCGATGGTGATGGGGTCGACCGCCGCGGCGGTGGTGATGGGGTTGAGCGCCGCAGCGGTAGTAGCGGGGTCGCGCGTCGTGGCGGTGGTGGCGGGATCGAACATCGCGGCGGTGGTGGCGGGATCGAACATCGCGGCGGTGGTGGCGGGGTCGGGCGTCGCGTCGTGAACACCAGTGTTCGCGACCGCCACACCCGCATCGCCACCCACGCCCGCGGCTGCCAACATTGAAGCCCTGGTATTGACGTGGGATTCCGCCGCTCCCACCTTCTTCTTCGCCGCCAATGATGAAGCTTTCTTTGGTGCCATCCTTCTTCGGATCTGGAGGCTTGCTCTTGTCCTCCCCACGGACGGCGCCAACTGTTGTGGTTACAGACCAAACAGAGAGAGAGAGTATGGTAGCGGAGAGTTAGGTGAGCAATGGCTTAGGGTTTCTCCCCATGGCCTGTGCTGTATATATATATATATCCATATGGGGAGTGCTTTTACAATTATATCCTTACATCCGAGTATTCCCCTCAGGGGCACTTATGTCATTACACATGTCCCATTTTGGGCCTTACAATCCTCTAACAGGCCTGCTGGGCTCAGGTGGGGGCCACCCCTACAACAGTTGTCATTCACCATACTTATCCATTGAGAGAATAAAAAGTATATTTATTTTAGTTTTTATATCTTCTATCCTTGCTATTAATGAGGTTAATATTTAATAAGGGCAAGTATTCCATTAGAGCAAGTTTAATAGTATAGATAGCTGCTACCTCCAATACATTTCCATGTCATCAAAAGATAATGATGCAGCTAACTCATACAATAAGCTGGCTATAAGTTGTCTCCACAAGAGCTCTCAATCATTTAATACATACATGGGTATTGATAATTTAATACATGCATGGGTATAGCAGTTAGTTCTATTGGTACATGCATGGATAACACCTCTTTTCCTGTGCTATAGCCTGACTCTTGCATGGGAGCTGGCTTGGCTCTCTCTCTCCTTTTCTCTCCCCTCCACATAGGACTATGCTGACATGGATTCTCTTATAGCTAGCACAGTCAGCCTTATTAAACTTGCTCTTAATATGTAGATTGCTCAACATTTCTTATTCTGCGGACCCAGTTAACTCAATTTCACTTGTGGTGAGGTCAACAGTCAACCGAAGACTGATTTTTTCCAGGGCAAAGAAGACAAGTATTTGAGGTTCAGGATTATGTAAGAACCTTTGACTAGTCTATTGACATCCTTGGTTGTTTGTCCTCGATCACATGACGAGAAGCTCTATGCTTTGCGGCCGGTCTAAAACACAGAAACCAAAACCATATGAATTAGAAAAAAAGAAGAAGCAAGAATAGGATGTCATGTGTCTTCTCGAAATCTTACATAACTAAAACAACAGGAAAACTTCGACATGGCAATTTAGATGCCACATAGGATAAATATAGGACATCAAGATTCAAGACACAAAAGGAAGGAAAGGTAGTCACCTCATGTTTGTTTTCCACCAAAATTGCTGTGAAATAGTCCATTCCACAAGATTTTTAAAGGAATTATGAGCTATTCCTTTATTCCAAACAACATCATAGGAAATTTCCCTTGAGGATTCGAATCCTCCTAAATTCTTTATTTTTCCCTTAATTTCAAACGGGAACTAAATCTACCGACTGATTATTATCACTTGCAAGAAGTTCATCTTTATCCATGTCCCGAGAAAATTCAGTGGCGTGGATACGAAGTTTGAACATGAATATTTCCCAGGAGATAACACTAAAAACAACGTCGTTGTCGCATCGATCACTACTTGCACCTTGGAATAAGAACAGTGTGGAGGAAAAAGAACATCGTGTTGAATCAACTATCTAAGCTTTAAAATGACAATGCATGATAATTGCGAGTGCGAAATTCTAGTTTCCTCAACGAGTGAAAGACCCGCTGTAAACATGAATATGATTAGAACAAACCAATTGAGCAGAAACAATTTGATCTGGGATTTGCTTTAGGCCCTGTTTAGAACATAGGATTTTTTTTTCAATTCCTACGGGAATTGAATTGTGGCGCATCTATAAATTATTGTACTCCAAACGGAGCTTTAAATTAAACTTGTAGCACATTTATAAATTAAGAACTAATATGTTTCTTAAAATGTACCGTATGATTATCTCTACTCCTAAAAAGAAGGAGTTCAAGGTGATGGTGCATTCTACACCTCAAAAAGGTAGTCTGACATGTGGGCCCACCCACCCCTCCAACCGCCCGTGAGCCTGCCTCCCCCCCCCCGAACCCGTGCGGACGTGCGCTTCTCCCCATTTCTCCGCCGCCTCCTCCCCCGCCCTCCGCGCCGCCGCCTCCTCCCCCGCCCTCCGTTCCGCCGCCGCCTCATCCCCCGCTCCTCTGCTCCGCCGCCGCCTCCTCCTCCCCCCACCCGTCCACTCCACCGCCACCTCCTCCTCCCCATCCCGCGCCGCCGCCGCCTCCTCCTCCCCACCCCGCGCCGCCACCTCGCCACTGCCGCATCCTCCTCCTCCCCACCCCCCGCGCCGCCGCATCCTCCTGCAGACGGCGGGGGCGGCGCCGTTTGGGGGCGGAGGAAGGAGGCGGCGCGAACTCCATCTCACCGGTTGGGGGCGGAGGTAGGAGGAGGCGCGGCTGCGGCGGCGGCTGGCTCGGAGAGGAAGGGGGCGGAGGAAGGAGGAGGCGCGGCGTCGCTATGGCCCCCTCCTCCGGCGTCGTGGCCTTCTTCCGCAACCTCCCCTCGCTGCCCGCTCCCCTCCCCGCTGCCGCCCACGACGCCATCTCCTCCCTCCTCGCCTCCCCTACCCTGCCGTTGCCGCCCACACCGCGGCATCCCTCGGCCGCCTCGCTGCCTCCCGCGCCGACCTCCTCCCTCCCGACCTCGCCCTCCCACTCCTCATTGCGCCCCTCCCCCCGCCTCGCCTCCTGCCTCATCAAGGCCGCCGCAGCTTTTGCTTCCTGCGTCCTCCGCATCGGCCCCCCGGGTCACGCTTCCCGCCCCGCGACCACCCTTTCGTCCAGGCTCTCGCGTCGGGGGCCGACGGCGCGCGTGCGGAGCTGACGCGGCAGGCAGCCAGGATGGTTGCCGGGGGGGTGGACGGAGTGGTGGCGTTCCTGAGGCCGTTCGTGACGTTTGCCGTGGTGAGGAAGGGGGAGGCTGCGTTTGCGAGGGATCTGATCGGTGCACTGGCCGCCGCGGCCGCTGCAGCGGCAAAGCCGGATTCTGCGGTCCCGTTGCTGAAATTGCCCAGCGAGAGCTTGCTGCATTTCGGCCGCGGGGATGGCGAGGTATGTGACGTGGTCTCAGTTCTCTCATGGATGGTAGTATTGATGCTCTGGGTGATGCCATAGTTTGAGCAGCCCTGACAAGGACGGTTGTGATGTGCAAGCAATTATGGGAGTGATCGATTCCTGCTTCCATGGATGTTAATGTTATTGTTTAGTAGGGATTAGTATGATAAAGCACACTGCAGGGGGAAAACATGGAAGTTCATGTATCTCATAATGCATAATTGGAAATGTGTTTGGTAGTGCATGATGTAATTTTCGAAGCCTCAAATGGGAAATAGGCAATTAGCCTACTCTGAGCTTATTTGTGCCTGGTTTTCTTCAGGAAGTGAGGCTCTGGCTTAGTTCTGTGGAGTGCTTGGTGGATGCTTATGCGGTATTATTGAGGAAGTTGGCTCATGCTGAAATGGTACTATTGCTTAATTCTTGAAAAGAAATGTATTCCTGGCTTATCGATATTTTAAGATGCAGTCATGTTGGTTCTGAATTAGATATTCAGGTATTTCATATTCTAGGCTGAGCCTCTTGAGTTGGCACCGAACAGTTTAGTGCTCTTTTTGTAGGGCTTTTATCTGCTTGTACCTAATGGATTGAGTACTAATTTCATATATTTATATGATAATTAGTGGAATAATGCTTCCCTCACTAAAAATATCACCCTCTGAAAACTTAATTTATGTAAAGGTTATGTAGTTGCCTCCATGAACTCTCACACCCATTTGGACAGGGCTTGTTTATACTGGATGTTATACTGCCTACATACTGATTAGTACGCTTCTGCACTTAATTCATAGCTGCTATGCAAACAATGATCTACCATAAAATTTATGTTTTCAGTTGAAATATTGTACTATTCAATTTGTTGAAATTTCCAGTGTATTCATCCCTGTGCTGTGTATTTGGGCTATTAGTAGCAAACTTTGTGAGAAACAAAAGCTACATCATTGTCATGGTGGTAGTTATATAATTGTTATCAGCATACTTCTTGCAGTAGGAGTGCCAAAGATATCAGTATTTCTTCTGTACAATGAACTCTTGCGAGCTGCTCACTTCATTCTCTCCTATAGTATTGGATCCTTGCTGAACTATGGAAACTCATAGTGACAACACTAAGATTTAATTGACGCATGAGCCTCTTCTATGTGTGGGTAGGCAACTGGTCAGTTAGTTAGAGGGTGTTTTTTCCGTTACGGTTACTTGAGTTCAAATGCTTATATAGCTGCTATGTATCAATAATGCATCATAGATTTGCTATAACTCGCTTCTTTTAACAGCCAACATATGATGCCCAAGCAAGTAGTGTGGAGTTGGGTCTGTTCTTTTTGACTTCGGTTTATGGCTTATGGCTGCGGTTTATAGTTTTTGGGTTGTTCGTGAGAGAGTACGGAGTAACAAAAACTCGTGTACTGTTTTAGCCGATATAAATGAAGTCGCTACAGTGTGTACTACAATCAACTTATAGACCCCGTCTTGAAAAGACACTCCATTTGAAAGCTAATTATTCCTAGCTTCGCCACTGATCTATAGTGTTCTTGTTTGATAGACTAATTTTAGAGTATTTCCTTTGCTCCCTATCATTTTGCAATTAGACTTTTTAAATGTTACGATTATGTTTTAATCCGTAGCAACGCACGGGCATCCAACTAGTACTAAAAACAAACATGAAAAAGCTATCTGAAGAATTAACAACAGCATTTAGACATGATTGGACATACATTATTATTTCCGTGGTAGTGGAATGATCTTTATATAGCTTGAAGATTCTCTGAGGCGGCAAAAGTTCAATCCAACCACTGATGTAAAAGAAGGCAAAAGGGCAGCGATGTTTCTACCAAATGCTCTTAGATAATGGAGAGATTTTATACTCTTGGAAAATTTGGAGAAAGTAAGAGCAATTCTAAGCACGCTCGCATCTAATTCCATTGTGCACTATGAGTCGGAGATGTGAACAAGAGTATTTAACTAAACAGAACTAAGCCGTTAAGTTCCGATACAATGGCCTCTCCAAAAAAACTCGAAGAGCTACTGAAAGTAACACTGAAAGAGCATTCACTTAGAGCAATAATAATAAGCGATACGTGATGAGCTTGTTTGTCCACACAAATGACTGATTTTCCAACGTAAATGCATAGTTCCAAGGGCTCAAGACACATCTCGTATGGCTTGCAGAAATTTGAAAATTTACAGATCACAACAGCAAATTAGTGTATAAACAAAATGTGCCCGTAAGCACTGTAATTTAAAACCGTTAACTCAACATTTCAGAACATATACTAGGCAAGCATAGTAAAACAAAATACATAAGCTTATTCAGGTAAAAGCAAAACCTTGAATCCAAGAATTTATTGGCGAACAGTATGCAATTGTTAATTTAGGCAAGATAACATCTTTTGAGATCAAAACTATCTGAATCTTGCAAAAGACATTCCAGAATAAAGCAGAAGGCAGATACACTATCACACATAAATTGCCACAGGATCTCTTGGTCTGATAATCGTGTTTGCATAAGAAACTTCATTATTCTGACAATCAATTTGGTTTAACAGCAGACAACAGTTTCATTGGACATCACTTTCTTATGTAGAGTAACATAGGACAGGACACATGATAAATGGGGGCAAACATGGAATGAGCTCCCTCAGTAAAGAGGAGCCTCTATACTGATTGTGATCAAACCAGACAATAACAAACACATTTTCTGGATTCCATGAGCATGACACTTGTTGCTGGTACAGGCTTTCACTTCTTCAGATGGGGGAAGCACTGGTACACATCTGACTTTGGATGCTTAGCTTCTGCATGCTCCCGGCACTTCACTTCAGATGTGGTACACATGAAGGTTTGCATGCACACTTTGCACTACATTTGTGTTGATCCAAACAACATCAGAGAACTAATTTGGAGAACCAGCTTGTCAAAAGTCAAAGTGTCAAAAGTCAAAGCATGCAATTGATGTTAAACAAAAATTGTCTGATTAATACAGTTTGTGTACAGCTAGAATGTTTCACAACTCCTTTATGTACTCCAACCAAGGTTATTAAGTGGGTAAGCCGAGGCGAGTCGCCAAGGGACCGACTTGATGACTAGTCGTCGACTACTTGTCGACTTGCCAGCAAACCACCCTTGGACGATAGCAAATTAAACATAGCATGAAATAAACAAGAATAAATTTAGAGCATGTTACCTCATCTTCTACCACAACAGAATAGAGCAGCTGCTACTACTACCACTGATACTCTGCTACTATACTACTGCTAGTACTTGCTGGTACTGCTAGTCTAGTAGTACTACATTAGTATTTAGTACATTACTACTTGCTAGCCGCTGCTACTACTGCTAGATCTACGAGAGGTTGAGAACATTAGAGCAAAACAGAGCAGATCAGCATTCAGCAAAACAGGGCAGCAAAGCAGAGAGAAGGGAGCTTAGGATAAAAAGGATCCAAGGGGAAAGAAAGGATGAAGGAGGGAGACGAATCCGGAGGCCAAGGCGACGCAGGCCGACAGTGGCCTGAGCCAGGGGCGAAGGCGACGGGTGCTGCAAGATGGCCGGAAGGGAGGGAACCAACAAGGCGGAGGCAAGAGCCAGCGGTGGCTTGCTAGTTGCTAGGGTTTGGATGCCAAGACCCTTTACCTCTTCAGTTTTCAACCTGACGCTAGGCCACCCCAAATCACACGCCAAGTCGCAGAAAAAGCGCACCAAGTCGCACGCCCTCTCCTGTGCTCGCCCACAAGTTGCCTGACTTCTCTCCAAGTCGATACAAGTTGACAGCAAGTCGCTCAACTTGCTCAACTAGTCGAGTCGGTGGATCCAGCCAAGTGCTGCCGGCCGACTGGATGACTAGTCAAAGACTTAATAATAACACTGACTCCAACAAGCAGTTTCCTACAAGGAAATTGACTAAAGCTGCATACAAATCAACTCCTTCAGCAGATTGCTTGCTGCACCATAGAATTATACTTGTCCAACTAGTTGCAGACCAACTCACAAGAAAGGCATGGGCCGGCCTATTTCATCAAAGGAGCCCCATTGGCCAATTCAGTGGCAAGGGTGACGTGATCATCCCACCACAAGCATCAGCAGAGCATTGCTGTTCTTGGAGTCACAGTGAGTATCACCCTTGCCAAATTTCTTGGGCAAACCAAATTTAATAGATCAAGACTTATCGATAGAATAGAGTTCTTGGGCATAAACATTACAAATCATCATACTTTCACTCGCAAATTCAAAGGTGGAACCCAAATACCACAGAATGTAGGTCCAACAAAGTAAAGTATCCTTTCTTGTGGCAAAAGAATCATCTTTACCAGTTATACTACCCCACTAAAAAGTTAAATCCTAATCGTGGGAACCGGGAAATAAACCAACCTAAACTACAATTACATCTATCAATCCAAGACTAGTCTCATGACCCAACCCACGGACCAATCAAGAAATTCCACCCTAAAACCTCAAACCATAGAGCGAGAAGCACAGATCTAGAGCGCGTACCTGGATGTTCATGGCCTTCTTGTTGGTGTCAAGCTGACTCCCTGCACAAGAAAAGTACAGATCCATCAAAACCACAGCCCAGTCAGAACAATCAGACCACAAATCCCACCAATCCAAGAACTGGAAGGGCAGGAAACAAAGGGGAGAGAGAGAGAGAGAGAGAGAGAGAGAGAACCCTTGGCGGCCTTGTTCTTCTCCATGTTGCGCTCGCGGGCCGTCTTGGACTTCTGCCCGTTGCCGCCGCCCATCGTGGGTGGATGTATTCGCCGACGACGATGGTCGCACCGCGTGCCCCTGCTGCGAACCGGCGGCCGTCCCCGCGCCGCTCTGCTCTTGGTTTGTGGTTCTCGGGGAGGTGGGGATGGCAGATCTCTACCGATGGATCTTTGGGGAACGCGCAATCAGCCAGCGGGTGTATGGTGCCGTGTTTTCGGGGATTGCCTGCCGGAAAGGGGCCCTTGAGCAGATCTCGGCCGTCCATCTCTACCCGATCAAAAGGAAATAGTTGCCGAATGAACTGGTTTTTGTTTGTTGGGAGAGGGAAAAAAAAGATTCAGAGCCTGTTTTTTTCTAAAATTTATGACTTTTGACTATAGCTTGTAGTTTTTAGGCTGTTCGTACAATAGATTACAGAGTAACATAAATTTACGCGTGATTTTTGTCGATATAAATGAAGTCGGTACAGTATGTACTACATTTAACTAATAGATTCTATCTTAAAAAGGTACTCTGTTTAAAAGCTAAAAAAACAGATCCTCAGGCCCGTTTGGGAACTATTTCTAGTGGAATTTCTGCGTCCTACACAGGGTCTCAATTCATGTTCCATGCTTACGAAAATTTCAAAAGAAAAATAAAATAAATGGTACAAACAACAATTCGGTAGTGGTGTTTGGTTCGTCAAAGCAACATTACGTAAGACTAGACAAGCTTAGGCTCCGTTTGGATCTGATTTCTGGCGTAATTGAACTGTTTCATGTGTTCAAGACAGAGCCTCTGAGGTTACTCCCCAACGAACTCCATATCAAAAAAGATGATCCAACTTGAGGTAGGTGGCGGTGCTAGAATCCGAAGCAGAGTAGTTATGGACCTGTTGTTCGTTTGTCGTTGTCTTAATGACCAAAATGCCCTTTTCATATTTCAAGTAAATGAAGTTATGGCTCTTCTTCAGAATCTTTGTGGGTAAAAGTATTCATGAATTGAAATTTCACAAATATACAATTAGATATTCAGAATGTACAAAATATAAAATTTGAATTAAAATTTGATAAATATTTATCTTGGATTCTGACTCTCTGGATTCAAATTTCCAAGGATAGTTTTCATTTCTGAAATATTAGAAAATAAGCATATTTTGAATTTATAAGTTTCGAATATCGAATGTATGAAATCCACATAAAAATATATAAATTCCAGTTTTTATTCAAAAGTTTTATTTGTTTTAATAATTCAAATACCTCAAATCTTCTAAAAAATATAACTTCAATTTTTCTAAAACAAACACTAGGGTTCTTCAGGTCATTTCTAAAAATAATTCTAAAAATCTCCTTAAAACTAAAATCTACTCATATCCCTCTTAGGGTTATCCTAGAAATCCCAAATTTTGATCTTTTTTCTCGCGCTGAACAACACCGCTAGAATAGTGTGTAAACATTAGCACTGACGGTGCTCTAGACAATATAAATGGGAGAGCGGGCACTGGAGTAGGAATGCAAACAGATCGAATATGAACAGATAATATATCTACTATATTTGTTTTTATATTTTTTCTCGGATGCGGATACGAATACGGATACCTCGAATACGAATACAAATACAAATAATATCGAATACAGATACAGAGCGAATACGAATCGAAATGAATACGGTCACGAATATTTATCAGAACATGAAAACCCCTTAAGCTATAAATCCAAAATCAATGAAAACACATAAATAATTTATCTTGTTAAAGCATTAATGAAATCTAAACAAGCATAAGTATTTTTATCAATAATAGTCATACCATTGTACAGATTTTAAATCTTCAAATAGCAGTTAATTTTTTCTAAAGTCCTAAATAATTCTTAATGGATTTCTACCATTTACATGTGATTAATAAATTAATTAATAATTTAAATTTGCATCAGAATGATTTAAACAGAAGTACATCAATTTAATCAGTACAAATTTTAATCTACCAACAATACTAAATTTATTTTTAATAAACACAAATATTTGCTAGTGGGTGGTGGCAGGGGAGATGAGAGAGGCTGGCCTGGGCTAGACAATGTTAGGCTGAAATCTCGGATATATAGATCCATATTATCCGGATAATCCGTATTCGTATCCGTATTCGTCGGATACGAATACAGATATGAAAAATTACTCTCTTGTGTTGAGGGAGAGTTTTCTGAGCTTTCTGATGAGATTTTTGAGGGTCTGCAGCTCTTCCTTCTGGGCTTTGTGTATGATCAGAAATGGCAACAGAGGGGGGGGTGAATGGTGCCTCTTTAAAAACACCCCCAAAGTATCCACTCAATATCTCCTCTCCAATAGCTACAGAAGCTATGAAGGAGGAGAGAGTACATGCTTACTGGCAACAGAGAATCAAACCCCAGACAAAGTACAGAGAGGAACTCCCAAAGGAAAAATATCATCAGAGAAAACAGAGAAAAAGGAGCTCAAACAGCAAGAGGCTGGTCAGACCGCCATATAAAGGCCGGTTAGACCGCCTAGCAACGGCCGGTCAGACCGCCGGTTCAAGACCGGTCTAACCGCTCTACCTGGGCCGGTCTGACCGCCATAACCTGGCCGGTCTGACCGCCGGCACAGGTCCGGTTTGACCGCCGACCACTGAGCGGTCTGACCGGGCAAACCCTAGTGCCCGGGAAACAGAGCAAAAATCGCAGAGCTGATTAAAAATATTGAAAACAGCAGATTACAGGGAATTTTGCTAAATTGCTCCCATTCTTCTCAGGCCAAAAGAGCAAGAACATATTCAAAACATCATAGGGACCCTAGGAAACAAGAAATTGCAGCAGAAGAGCTAGGAATCAAGAATTGAGCCAAGAAACTGAAAACAATGAGGAGAAAGAGACTAATCTCCAACTTTCTCATCAAACTCAAATCTTTTGCTCATGATCCTTTGCAAACAACATAGAGGTATTCTCAGAGGTGTAAATATGAAGCTAGAATCACTCCTCCCAGGTTATCCAAAGAAATCTCATGTTCCCTTGACATCAAACCCTAGAACAATTGAAACAGAGGAAATGGAGCTGAGCTGAAAAGAGAGATTCTTTGGTTTAAATAGTTGGCTCTTGGGACTAATTGACCAAATGGTCTTGAGGTATATTCCCATCACAGAGCAACCCATTTTGCAACTAATCAATCAAGAAATCACCTCTGAATCACAAGAACTGAGAACTGCAAGGAAACTCAGGCAAAAACATAGAAGGCACAAACGGGAATAACTCAAGATCAATCCTTCTCACATTGATTCAATACCATGAATGCTTACAAAGGAATGATTACACAAAGAGATACACCCCACTCACTACATGCTTGAGAAGGGAACCCACGCACACACTCTGCACTGCTCTCAGCTCATTTGCTTTCTTGCTTTTGCTCACTCGCTTGCTTACTATCCTGAGCCTCCTCCACACACATATGAAGGCAGGGGCTCTCCCTCTAATAGCAAATCAAGAAGTGGCATACTACCTCTACTCCCTCACCTTACAACCCCATGAGGCAAATGTCAACACAACCAGAATTTGGAGGGAAAATCAGCCCCTCCACTCATTTGCTTGAGTCAATTCTCCAAATTGCCCTCAAGCACCTTCCCTGAAGCTTCCCGCAACCAGTACCTCGACCGTCTGGACCTCGACTCCTCCCTGAGTCTAGTCCCGGTCCACTCCGCTGTACACGACGCACCCGGCATCCTGACCGTCTGGACCTCAGCTCCTCCCTGAGCCTAGTCCCGGTCCTCTTGCCGCTGCCCGTTGTGTCCACCTGACTCCGACCGAGACCTCCGACTTCACCTGAGTCTAGTCCTGGTCTGTTCCGTCGCACACGACCGCAATCAACATCCAACCATCTGGACCTCCGACTCCTCCCTGAGCCTAGTCCTGGTTCTCTCGCCGTTGCCCGTCGTGTCCATCACCGGTAGCTCCAGCTCCGGTTCCTCATCTCCCGGGTCGCAACCACCTCAGCGGCCTCGATCATCTTCGGCATCACCGACCGTTTGGACCTCAACACCTCCTTTGCCTAGTCCCGGTCCTCCTCGCCTCACCATGACCTAGCTCCGAAGTCCTGCAGTCACACAGACAAGCAAACCGTCACATAGCACCGCACGAAACAACATAATCAATATTAGCATTAATGAAAGGTACTCAACTCAAGAATACCCAAAACAAACTTAGACTCTCTAACACAACTGTCAATTACTCATCACAAACATGGGGATACCTCCACATGATCTCTCACTTTGATGTGGTCTACGGTCTATGGCTTTGCATTTTTCTTTTTCATAAATTTTCTTATTCAAGAGTTTTTGAGGTATTTTCAATGTATTCATTAAGTGGAAGATTATTAGACCATGTGGTGGTTGTGTATTTAGTGATCATGAATAATTGACATTTGGATTTTATTGGAATTTGCGTTTATGAAAGTTCTAGTCGATACACTCTTGTTACTGGAGTGTTCAGCACAGTAGGTTGAGCACGGCATTTCGACCACGGTGTTTCGACCTCCAACTATGAATCGGTCGTGTGCTATGGGGAACTGGTCGGAAGTGAAAGTGACCGGTCGGTGGTCGATGCTACAATACCAGATCGGTACTCGATAGTCTGTAGTCATTGCTACAATGCCTAGTTGGTGTAGCTGTAGAATTTGTGATTGGTAGTCGTAGACTTAACGATTTGTTATCTTAGGCGTTGTGATCGGTAGTCAGTACTCGATGTTCGATGACTGGTTGGCAGTCGGTAGTGCTACGATACTTGTGATTTCCAAATGTTCTGAACGGAGCGATAGGAATTCTCGAGTATTTATATTTTTGAGTACTCAATGAGATATCGATCGGTTTATGCATAGCGGTTGTAACCAGTTGTAATGAGTAATCTAAGGCTGATTTCTAGAAAGCGATATATTTTGTTGTCGTGGCTGACCCGGTTGATGTTGATGGATGTATAAAGGTGTGTTTTGAGTGTTTGGACTAATGTTGATCAAGTTTGGAAGAACTTGTGTGGGAGAAAAGTTATTTAGTCTTTGAATGTGCAGGTTGGCGTGGAGGAGGTCATGGTCGGTGACGAGGAGGACCAGGACTAGGTTGGGAAATCAAAGGTCCAGACGATCGAGGATGTCACGAGGTGGTCGGGCTCACACTGGGGCACGCGGAGATAGAAGGTGGTGAATGTGTGGAGAAGCTAGGGAGGTGTGCTCCTTGAGGCTTCGATACGTGAGGTTGATGATACGTGATGAAGATACATGATGTGCGGTCCTGGTCCTGGAGGCTTCAACACGTGATGAGATGAAAGAGTTATGGATAGAGTCCGTAATTTGGAAGGTTTAGAGATATTAGAAAACCCGTGTTTGGAAGGGTTTCGGGTCCTTTGATTTTTGGAAGAGATAGTTTTATATCCGTATTTGAGGTGGACACAATTTGGGGCATTAGCATATAAAAGCAGAGAGGCTAAGGGTTAACGTATAGTTTTTGAATGTTTTCGACGGGAAGGCTTTTAGGGGTGCTTGTGAGGGCACTTTGTAAATCCACGAAAACCCAGTAATATAGATCATCTTGAATTAATCTAGTTCATGGTTTGCTTGAAGAGTGCTGGGAGATTGAAGCTTATGACTACGTGCAAACTGGTTGTAGATCCTACAAGTTGAAACGGTCGAGCGATCAAGCGTTAAGCGGTCGAAAGCTTCGTTGACAAACAGGATACTTCAAAAAGCAACAATAATCATTCACCCCCTCTGATTGCAGTATTCGATCCTACACAAAGGTACTGATGGACTGTTTCCAGAACTGTTTTGGTTGCGTTTTTTGTAATGATTTTGTTGGTGATGCTTTTCATATTACAAGAATTGTAGCCTTTGAATTGTAGTCCTACAAGTCTGCAACCATGATTGCTAGTTTGTTTCACAGGAAAACTATGATTTTTAATTGCTAATTGCTATTTACCTACCAAGAGGTATAATGTTATCTGAAGGTCTCATTTTTCTTGTACTGGGAAAATCGGAAATGAATCATAGCAAGTAACACTGTAATGTTGAACCAGCCCTACATATTCCGTGTTGGCTCAGGACAGGTATTTCTGCCTGTTCTTATTGGTATCAATGCTTGTTCTAAGATGTTACTACGGGAGTGAGTGATGCTGTGATAAATTTATCTGAATATAGCAACCACTGCTCTTCACAGTGTTCAGATTCATCTCCAAGGCATACTAGCCTCGCTGATACCACAACTAAATAAACTCATGCTGTTATAGACTAAATGGTTTTGCTTCACTGCTTTCTCTACTAAGTAATGTAATATTTGGCTAGCCATTTGGTCTACTGGAAATCTGGAATTTTACTTCTCTGCACTTTGCGACTTATTTTTTTGAAGACATGCTTTGCAACTTCCATAGTAACAGGTTTGAGATGGTGTCATACTTTCATTCATGTTTTGGCAATACTAGGTCATAAAGGGTCTTGATGAAGGGATTTGAGAATGAAGGTTGGAGGACTACGTCGTTTGTATATGCCTGGCCCAGTAAGTAGTCTCATCTCACCAAATTTAAGAAAACAACACAGTAAACAAGACAAAATAAATTAACTGTTTTGCAAGACAACTTCACCCTTTGTCCTATGATCTGGCATTGTTTCTTCGTAGTCTGGAGATCTGGACAGGATAGTGATGATTTTGTTTTCCTTGATCTGAACAGTTAGCATTTCCTAAGGGCCTTCAGCTCCTGGAAGGCCAAGAGTAGATCCAAGCAGCCCTGTCATATTCGATGTCAACTTATTGTACATACCAGGTCTTGCTGAGGAGTGAAAACATTCTCTTGCATTGCACAGCTTTACAGGACGAAAGTGAAGGATTTACTGTGTGAATTACCGTACATCTAGAGGACAATTCTTTTCAGCAGCAAATTATATGCAAGTATGATGATTTGTGTTAAGTAAATAGAAACATTCGTGAATGGGTAGCCTCAGTGATATAATGATATGTGGCTATGTGCTAATCCTTTTATTCACATGCCCAGTGTTTTATTGGGAGATTTGGTGTGTGTTTCAGTAAAGTGAAGCTTTTGACGCGCGGATCTGACAGTAGCCACCGAGATTTCGCCGAGAATTCCAAAAATTCATTGAGAATTCTGAAATTTTGTTGAGAATTCTGAAATTTTGTCGAGAATACCGATATTTTCAAATTTATTTGAATTTCTTAGATTCAAACCGCACGTTTGAGTTTTTCAACTAAATTTTTTCGAAAAAACCAAAATTTCCAAAATTCGGATTTCATGAAAGGTCTGAATTTTTTTCTTATCCAAAAAAGTTTTCCCTGACCACAAGTCAATAGAACTGAAGGAAGTCATCCTGTCTTCATCCAAGGTGTTTCACCTTAGAAAACACATATTGAGCAATAAAGGATTAGCAGATAAGTAATCATTTACTAGGTCACAGGCAATAAGGTGCTTATACTTCCCGAACTGCAAATTGAGGATCATCCAAGTTTAATCTGCAGAATATTATAGATATTTTTCCCATATAATGGCCGTAGCACCTTTGCTGAAGTACTATAATAAGTTAACCCAGCACATGGAGCTAACAGTACGTAGAAAAATTGCTAAACAGAAACAAGTACAGACAACTGAAAGTTCATTGACAAATTTGAACAACCACTCTCAGAGAAATTAGCTAACATCGCCTCCATAATGAACTAACATTTCTCCAAAAACAAAAGCAGGAAGACATATAACCATTGAGACCAAATAAGAGCCAAATTCAAGCAAGCATACCAAGCCCACTGCTCCATAGCGAGAAGAATCGACTCTTATCGAAGATCCAATTCTTATGAAGTCGTCAATCTCCTATTGAAGTCCCATGTGCAAAGCTGATAACTCCGAGAACATCGGCACATAAGGCAGATATGGCCTATGAGAGTCATGTCCAAGACTGCGGACCTCTTCAACTTTCCGACGATCCATATCATAGGACATTAATGAGTTATCCCACCCCACATTGAACAAGATCAAGTTACATTCCGGATTAATTGCAACCCAACCAAAGGATGCAAGTTCAACACGTCTCCCTCCAAATGCATATGAAGTTATGACACTAAGCTTCATTATCCATTCTTGGCTGCCATAGTCCTCCAGAACATAAATTGCTAGTCGAACAGCACCATCATATTTCTCAAAATTGGCATAATACAAGCAGCCCTGAGATTGCTGAATAAAACCATCATCCATACCCTCAGGGACAGGGATGTTCCCCCATGCCTTCCCCTCCGTGTCCACTGCCGCTAGAGCAGGCTCAAGGGTGAGGAAATGCTGACAGCCGTTAAGAACTGCCGACCCACAATCAACAAGCCTAATGTCATCGTTCCATCCGCTCTCTTTGTGGTTAAGAAAGACAGCCGCCGACCGACAATCAGCAAGCCTAATATCATCGTTCCACCCACTCTCCTTGTGAACCCATCCTCCGGTTTTAGACGAGTTCACCTGCACTCCGGTGACAAAGTGGGGAGCCTGGTCATTTTCATCATTCTCCACGAACTCAAACAAATGGAAGTGGACGTGCAGTGCACATCTTGGCAGCCTGGCTGGAATCCGGCAATGCGACCCACTTCTCCGTGGCGGGATTGCACACGACGTAGTGGAAATCATACTGAGTGGAGACGTCCCAGCAGCGGCAGAGGAGCAGGCCGTGTTGCAGCAGTCCAAAAGTATGATGTCTACGTACTTTCGGCATGAGGGCGAAAGAGGGGAAGACCAAAGGGCAGCGTTTCCCCGAGACATTGGTGAAATGGAGAGCTGACACGGGGAAGCGCTCGCCGTTGAGGCTTTCGTAGAAGAAGCCGGCCAGGGTCTGGGGAGCTTCTTGCGGTGGTCTGGGTGGGAGATGAGGTCGCGCCAAGTCCTGGAGACGCACTTGAAACGGCTAGGGAATAAAATTCGCTGAAATTTTGGCGGTTACCGGCGAAAACGGGTTATACTCGGGGTTTTTTGGTTGTGGAGCCCACATTTGAAATAAACTTCATTTAAATACAAAAATGCATCATATTTTAACTTCATTTTCATCTCTATTTCATGTATATATAAATATCTAGTTTATCTCCACAAGTATCCATAGTTTTTCTCAAAAATTTATAAAATTCAAATTTAAATTTCAAGTATTTTGGACGCGGTTTTTCTAAATTTCTGGTAACCGTTAGTTACCGGTCATAGCAGTGAGGGCCGATACAATTTTTCAACGGTAGTTTATTCCCTGTCAACGACGAGGTCATCGGTGAGGCTGGCCACCGAACTCCTCCGATTCTTGGGCCTTCCATGTCATGGTCCTTCCCCATGAATCACTGATCAACACCAAAGTCAAGAGCTAGTTTGCCAATCCAACACAAGATACTGGAACTTGAGGATACAAATTGAGGAGAATAAGAAACACGGACTAAGAGGAGCAATTCTAGACTGAGAATTGGAAGATGGGGGCTGGGAATCGGAGAAAAAGAATTAGGGGAAGGGGATTTGCAGGGAGGAAGAGGAGCCGAGGCAATGCCTTTGTTCTGTTCCCCCCTTTCCTCATGCTGCTGCTGCTTCTTATGTAGTGATACCCTTCTCAACCGAATGGGCCATGGAGCCAGCCCAATAGCTTGTCTAGTCCAACAGCCCAGCTCCAAGGGTCCATGCTAGTGATATTCCTCCCATGTTGAAATTTGGCTTGCCCCCAAGCTGATGTCAATCCGCCAGGGTCCCATGGCAAGTTGGATTGTTCTGTGATGTACAAGATGCAAACATTAAGTTGATTTCTAGTTATGCAAAAGACCTTCTGAAGACAGCAATGAGGCTTCCCATTTATCATACTACTACGATATTGCTTGCACTTGGTGGAGGGCCAAATATTAATATCCTTGTGAGCAAATTTAGCGCCTAGCATGATATTAAAAAAGAAGTATATATGGTCTGTGATTTTCTCAACTAGAACTTGCTTGCCCTTATCTTTAGGAAGCATGTTGCAGATAATGCTCAATGTGAGAAAATCATCACTCTTCAGAAGTGCACCTGTAGCAGCATATACAAATTCAAAAGCTTGCACCGCTGGAATTTGCTAAGTCTTGCATTTCCTATACTCTCATAGCTTCGAATCCAACATCTTTACTGAAAAGAGCTTCAGACATGTTGTGCAATTCCGCCAATGGCTTCACTTATGCTCTACTGGTGTCAAACCAAGATTTACTTCATTTTCCCTTGGTAATGCCATCGCAAGTTCTGTTCTTGATGTGAAATAAGGAAGAAGCAACACAAATGATGAGAAAATCTGAGCTAACCTGATGATGTGCAAGTTGGAATTTTTCTTCTTGGCAGTGCATAAAAACTAAGGAAGCCAAATGTTCAAGCTGAACCAGGACCCCATGTCATTATCAATTCCCCCTCCCTGCTCCTTCATGCTAGAAGCCAGCCCACTACCATAATTATTGAGCTTGTATGTAGACTGTCCATGTTGTGATGCACTTTTTGGAGGATTCACATGAGAAGTTGTATCCAGAAAATTGCATCCAGACTTCTCAGCGAGCGTGTCAGCAGCAAAATTCCAAGTTGTCACTTCTTTTGCATCATGTCCAGCAGCTCTCAACTCAACCACGGCCAAGACATTTCCATTATCCTTAACACAGAGCTTAGCATCCAGAATGTCAGCAGTGTTGTGACCATCCCGATGCGTGGTCAACAAATTTGCTTGGACTAAATCCCTTGCCATCTTCAAGTCATTAGAACTAGCAGCTCTGTATTTTAGCTAAATATTCAACCAGTAGCTTCTTGATTGGCCATGTTGGTGCAAGGAGAAACCATGGTGGTAGAAATAGTAGTGCACCGTTGCTGCAATTATCAAACCACATCCCCATCTCAACTATCATACTTTCCACACCAATTGTTTGATCAGGGGGCCAGGGTGGTAGAAGCCTCATCCACTATCACTATTCATAGAGAATGCCCAAGATTGCAAAAACCTCACCTCAGTTATGCTACTCCAGTCCCCTCAAAGTGGTGGTGGAGTGGGCAGAACACATGGGGCAGTAGGAGTTGCCCATGATGGTTGTGGTGGCGACTAGATCACCTGGTCCTAGAGGCTAGGTATGTCGAGGACCAATGCTGGCTTGATCGAGGTGGTCATGGGCACTAGCATGATAGTGAGCTTTGGCACGACCCTCGGCAGTGGTAAAGTAAACGACGAGTCAAGCTGCTTGCTCCTCGGAACCCACTGCATCGGGCGACACCGTATGTGCACCCTGGGAACCCATTTGATGATGCCATTGTGCATGCTTTTGCTAGTAGGTACTACAGTCTTGTTATCCATTTCATCGAACACTTGGCATGCATCGTCTGCTCCTAGACCTGGTGCTTGCACATGCTCGATGCCAAGCTCACGACAGCCGTCATAGATACAATAGCCCTGCAATGTCTCCAAGCTTATGCAACATCATGGTGTGAGTAGTACTTGATAAAGGCCACAACTTTGGTTTTTCCTTGGGACACCTCAATGGTCTCCACCACGCAATACGGATCAATGACTTGGTGAAGGACCTCCTTGGTCACCAGATAGAGCACCTAGCTCACCGTGACATGGAGAACACATTCGATGTTCACCTCCAGATGGCTCGGCATGTAGTTGAACACCTGACGTGCATTGACTGGGATGGCAACTGTGGCGCCCGTGGTGGCGGCTGCCTTCATCTCCAAGGTCTCCATGCAGCTCAGGATCTGCGCCAGTGTCACCTCGGTCCAGGTCTCGAACGTGTTGAGTCGTTCGCAGATTTACTTCATCAACTCCACCATCATACCGCTTTGCTCCTCCATCGATGCTATGGCTTGAGTTATCTTTTCTTCGAACGGATTAAACCGCTTTTTGGGAGCCAGAGTAGGCAATAGATGGCTCTAATACCAATTTGTCGCGGTCCTTCACCATGAATTACCGATCAACACCAAAGTCAAGAGTTAAATTACCAATCCAACACAAGATACAGGTACTTGGGGAAACAAATTGAGGACAATACGAAGCAGGGACTGGGAGGAGCAATTCTAGACCAAGAATTGGAAGAAGGGGCTTGGGAATCGGAGAAAGGGAATTTGAGGAATGAGAGCAGCAGGGAGGAAGGGGAGCCATGGCAATGCCTTTCTATTTTGTTCCCCCTTTCCTCATGTTGCTGCTGCTTTTTATGTAGTGATACCTTTCTCAACCGAATGGGCTATGGAGCCAGCCCAATAGCTTGTCCATCCTAGCAGCCCAGCTCAGGGGTCCACGTCCATGAACACCAGCCCAGTGTGCCCAGGAGGTTCAGGTGCTGCTGCCAATTGATTATGACTAACATTTAGGGCACGTTTTATTTTTTTACATATGATCGTAATTTTTGCAAAAAAGGAATCATATGCATATACGTTCTAACATGTTCAATATCAAGGATTTTTTTTTTGAGAATTTACACAAGTGCACAAATCGAAAAAATGACCATGAGACACAGGCGGTACCAGCGAAAGGATTCAGAAATTTGAGTGACGTGCCGGTCTTATTGTTGCGATTATTACTATTATTATTATTGCGTTGAGGCTATACTTTTAGCCACGTTGGAATCAGCTATCTGAAGCTGTGGTAGCTTTTCATGTCGTAACAATATGAGACTGCAGGCGAGGAAAGCTGATGATAAGGCTCTTTGTTTATGCTCCAGGGAGCAGCGCACGTTATAGAAACTGATCATTGGAGTTGCTTCCCAGACTTGTAAATTGTAGCTGGCGTTGTGTTAGACCATGGAGTGATCGTGAATTTATTAATGATGAATAATTGATTTTTGAATTGTATTAAAATTTGCATACGGAAAAGTTTCGGTCGGTAATCTTTCACAGAACTAGAATCAGCAGACTACAACTACGGCGGTATGAGCACCACGACTACAGAAGAATGGCCACATCGAGTTTTGACCATGCTAGACTTCGACCACATCCGGTTTCGATCACAGCAGACTACGACCACGTCAGGTTTTGACCGTGCTAGACTTCGACCACAGACGGTAGTCCGATCGGCCTTGTGATGGCTAATCCAATCGGCTGGTCTAATCGCAGCTCCAAACGGCAGAAGAGTAATTTCAATCACGGCTTCGACCATGGTAAGTCAATCATTGTAGGTTTCAACCACGTCAAGCTTCGACCACGGTAATTCGACCATGATATTTTGACCACGGAATTTTTGACCATGTGTTTTCGATCACGGTATTTCGACCATAGTATTTTGACCACGTCAGGCTTTCGATCACGACATTTTGACCGTGACATTTCGATCATGGCATTTCGACGACCACGATATGAGGACTACGGTAGGCTTTGACCACGGCATATCGACCCAGCAGAACGACCTTACCTGGTCGATGGTGGTAAGTTACATCACTTTCCAATGGTCATACTACAATAACCAATCGATAGTTGTACACTTTACTAATCGATACTCGATAGTCGTAAACTTTACAGGTTGATACTCGATACGCGTAGACTTTGCGGTTGGTTGTCGTAGTCCTCGCGATCGGTAGTCGAAGGCTTTGCAATCGGTTGCTGTAGGCTTCACGATCGGTACTCGTAGACTTCATGGTTGGTTCGAGTGCTTCAATTCTTGCTATTTTCGAGTACTTCAAGTATTCGTGTTAGGCCAACGGTATGACTAGCTAGTGCATGGTGGTCAGTGATCGATGAACAATACTCGAAGGATTCAATACTCAGAAGATGGAAGTACTTAGTGGTCAGATGGTCATGGTACTCGGTAGTCGGAAGGACTCGGTACTTGGTAATCAAAAGGACTCGGTGGTCGGAAGGACTCAGTACTCGATAGTCATGGTTTTCGCCATTGTGACTATGTGATTGGTACTCGTGGATGGTAGTCTGTGAGGTAATCAGTGATCAATGGTACAACGAATGGTTGGAGATCGGTAGTCATAGACTTAGCGATCTGGTGGTTTAGTCATAGTGATCGGTTCTCGATGTTTTCGTGGTCGGTAGCGATGCTCGTTATTCCTAAGTATTCTGAGTGATGGTATTTTTTGAGTACTTGTGTTCAAGTACTCGATGAGCTAGCGATCGGTCTTGCATAGCAGTTATAACCGGTCATAATGAGTGATTTGAAGTTGGTGATTTCTAAAGAGCATTGAAATTGTAGTCGTGGATAGGGGTAGAAAAAAAGCTCGTTAGTGGAGCTCGTTGGCTCGGTTTAAAATTGCTTCAATTATACTTGTTAATTGGTTAAACATTAAAATGAGTTGATTTCAAATGAATTTGAATTTTGCTCAAGCTCGGCTCGGCTCGGCTCGTTAGCTCGTTTCTAAAAATACTTTTAAATTATCCGTAAAATGATATTAAATCAAAATATGCCAATTTTAGAAAAAGCTCGATAAGACGAGCAGTTGGCTCGATATCCACCCCTAGTCGTGGATGACTTGGTTGGTATTCTTGGATGATTTAATTCTTGTCTATGGATAAACGAGGGTGTGTTACACATGTGTGTCCTGATGATGGTCAAGTTATAGAGAACTTGTGCCAGGAAACCGTTCTTGGGTCTTTGATATGTAGGGTGGTGTGGAGACGGTCATGGTTGGTAACGAGGAGGACCGGGACTAGGATGGAAAAATCTGAGGCCAAGGCAGTCGAGGATGTCACGCGAGGTGGTTGAGTGCACGCTGGAGCACGTGGAGATGAAAGGTGGTGATGCATGGAGGAGATACGGAAGGTGCGGTCCCGGAGGCTTCGACACGTGAGGATGATGCGTGGAGCAAATACAGGAGGTGCGGTTCCGGAGGCTTCGACACGTGATGATGATGCGTGATGAAGATACAAGAAATTTGTTTTCAGGTATAAAAAAGCAGAGGCAATTATTCACCCCCTCTGATTGCACCATACGATCCTACAAGTGGTATCAGAGAAGATTGCTATGGCATCAGAGAGGAGGCTACATAAAGCTCTTGGTCTTGGTAAAAAGAAGAATGATGACTTCACGGGGGTATGCTTCACAGCAAGCAACAACAACAACGATGACTATAATGATTCCGACGAGGTATGACCATCGTATGATGATCTTGAAGATGCTTTGGTTAGACTTGCTATTGAATTAAAAAGGCCAAAAAGAAATTGAAAGAAAATAATTTTGTTGTTGAAAGCTTAATTCTGAGATTGATAGACTTAGAGCTTCTATTTCTAAAGATGAATCATGTGAGTCTTGTCAAGTTTTACATTCTGAGTTGGAAACTATTAGATCAATTAATGCATCAAATCTGATTCAACTTAGTAATGTAACTGGTAAATTTGATGAATTAAAATTGACACATGACTCTTGTATTGAAAAGTTAAAACTTGCATCTGATGAAATTGAAAAATTCAAGTCTAATTCTTCTAAAACTTGTTCTAATTGTGATTTGCTATAATATAGGCTTATTTTATTTCAGGAGTCCATTCAACAAATGTTTTATCATGAGACTCTTTCTTGCTATAACTATCCTAAGTTTAATATTGAAATAGAAGCATTGACTAGATAACTTAATGAGTTTGTTGAAAAGATAGATTGGCTAAGTCTAGTGCTTTTAAGAATTTAGTAAATGAACTGGTTAAGTGCACATCATGTCCCATATTGGCTAAAGAGAAAGAGTATCTTAAGGGAAACTTAGAGAGATTTTCTTTTGGTAAGAAGAATTTGAATATGATCCTAGACAAATAAAAAACAAGTGTGAAGAATTGTGGTTTAGGATTTAATTTTGTTGAGCATGCCAAGAATAATCATCACAAAATTGTTATGCTTCTTGAACCTGAAAATTTTGAAGTAGAGTCCGAACCAAAATAGATTATCGTTGAATCTACTCATATTGCAAAGGAATTCTCTACCAAAGTGGGTGCTGTGAAACCGAAAGATATGACTTCTTATCTAGTTAAGTATCAATGCACTCATTGTGGTAGAGATGGTCATTTGGCTCAATTTTATTTTTGGAAAGCTAAAAAAGAAAAGAGAGACCGGTTAAGAAAGCGTTCTCGAATGGGATCTGTGCAATCTCTTTATCGTTGTTTTGCTCCCTCTAATCAGTCTTTTGCAGATTTGGGAGATTATTGTCTCTTTGCTCTGTCTAATCAATCGTCCGCAGATAGTCACTCTGCTCTCTATAATCATCTTTCTGCAGGGTTGGGAGTTTTTGCCACAGGACAGCTTAGATCAGTTTTTTCTTGTGATAGGAATAGTGCAGTCGGATCAACGCTTTGGCCAGCACTTCAATGACCAGTGATTCGACCAGTGCTTTCTACTCGAATAGACCGATCGATGGTCAGACCAGTCAGACCAGCCGCTTCTTGTGGTCAAACAAGCGAGGCTGGACCAGATTTTTGACCAGTTGTTTCCCGCGGTCGGACCAACTTCCTGAGAGATTTTTGACCAGTGTTCTCTGCTCGATTAGACCAGTCAGGAGTTAGACCAGCTTTACGTAAGGGGTTAGATCGTTTTCGACCAGTTTTTACTGCTCTTTGGACCAATCAGTGGTCATACCAGCTCTACTGAGGAGGTTAGACTGCCCCATGATCGAACCGACATCTCATCGACTGTCTGGTCGAAATATGTCAGATGCTAATACTTCACTTAAATCTTTGCGTGCTTTCTCTCCTGTTCATCGTGTGTCACAGTACTAGATTCCTAAATCTTATCTCACTAACTCCAGTACTATGAGACCGACGCTTTGCGATGTAAGACCAGCTAATGCAAGATGAAGAACATGTGCTTGATTGGAATCCAGTATTTTACACCATTACTTTGACTGAAATACTTGATGGTTCTTCACTCCCTTTGATGGCTTCCAAAAGTTTCACCTTCTAGTTAGACCATGTGAAAAAGTGATGTGGCCCTATAAGTGGTATTCCTATGTAACATCCCAAAAATTTAAATTTGAAAATGAGAAGCTCTTGAATTATTTTTGCAATATATTCTATTTGAGTTTGGATTTTTATGGTGTTTCCTAAATTTTGGTTGAGGTTTTCAAAAATTGAAGAAAGTTTCGAAAAACAAAATCAATATTAATAATGCCATAAAAGGGGATATGCAAATAATAGAAAATTAAAATTTCAAATACGAATATGAAAAGATGATCCAGCATAAGGAGGGAGAAACCTGAGTAAAATATAAAATCTCATTTTGGAACTGATAGCATAAATATCATACAAAAAAGTTGGGCATTCAAAATTTGTATAAACAATCCACTACAAAATTTAATTGAAAATAAAGGACTATTAGGTTTTGTAATTGAACCAAGACTTGAATTGAAGATCCAAAATTAAATAAAAGTTTAAATAAAAAAACCTAAAATTTAAATAACATGCAAAATTTCAAAAATCAGAAAATCCTAATGCAAATTAAAATTTAAAAATAGAATTTCCAAATAAGGCCCTAGCCTCTTTTCCCTTTTTTCTTTCTTCCCTCTCTCTTTCTTCTATTTCTCCCTCTGCCCGCTGGGCCCAACTTCTGTGCATTCTTTTTCTTTCCTCCCTCCTGATTCTTCTTTTTCTTTCTTCCCTCTTCTCTTTCTTTTCTCCTTTCCCCGTTCTTTCTCTTCTGTGCTGTAATGTCTCTTCTTCCTCAGCCTTATTCCGTCTCGTGGCAGCCATGCACAACGCCGACTTCTACCACTGCACTCACTGCCCACAGTACTCCCACCGTCGCCCATAGTTTTGATGCATCGCGCCCACAACTTTCTGCCGCTTGCCCTGTTCTTCCGCCAGCGCCGTGCTATCCCTTCGCTTCTTCCTCATGGCATCCATGCGCCCGAGTGCCGTCCATGTCGCCGCGATCTTCCGACAAGGCCCAGCAGCTCCGCTGTCTCCCTGGCCATAAATTAGCGGCTGGCACCTCTTCTTTGCTCCCGCGCCCTCCTTTTTCCCCCCGCTCCTTCTCCCGCCCAGCGCCGTGAACTTCTGCCGTAGCCTCCTCGCCGTTCGTGCCTCCCCGGTGAAGCGCCGGCCAAGGTGGCTGTGTCACCGCGTGACCCTACTCCCCGTACACCTCCCCACCGCGTTAATCGGACTCTGGTGCGCCGGAGGTCGCGCATTGTCCATTTTCCTCACCGCCGACCGAATGCGCCTCCACCGCCGCTGTCCCCTCCACAACCGAGCTCCCTCCAATTCCTCGCAGCGGGAGTGGCACCTCGGCGCCCCGGACCTCCTCCGACTGACGCTGGAGCCCCTCGTCCACCCTAGCTCGTCGACACCGTGAAGCTCCCCCGCGCCGCCCATGGCCTCCGTTACCGGTCGACCTCGGGCCTCCTCCGGTTCAATAGGCAGAGTGGTAAGCACCCACCTAATCGTCTCTAGCTCATGCCCACCCGAAATCCCTCCTTCTCCCTCTCCGGCGCCGCCGCCCCAAGCGCACCTCGCTGCCGGCCGAATCGGATTGCCACCCGCCCGCCTCGCCTCCGGTAGCCTGACCACCTTCCCCACACCCCATTTTGGCGGTCACCGACGTCCCCCCGGCCACCACTCACTGCCGGCAAGGCAGCTCTGCGCCGGCGCAACTTTGCTCTGTTTTGCCCTAGCCGTGTATTGCATTTTC
Organism: Dendrocalamus latiflorus; assembly: GCA_017311315.1. Lineage (NCBI taxonomy): Eukaryota > Viridiplantae > Streptophyta > Magnoliopsida > Poales > Poaceae > Dendrocalamus > Dendrocalamus latiflorus. The sequence goes on along the minus strand of CM029612.1, from coordinate 28,663,531 downwards.
TAAATAGTCCCCTCTGTTGAATCAGTAAATGAGCAATAGCCTAGTGGTAAACCGAGCCATGCGTTAGTCCACAAGTCGTGGATTCGATTCCCATCCTCCCTTGTCTCCCACTCTTTTTGTTCTATTTTATTTTTAAGACATTTCAACTAGGAAATTAATCAAGCAAAATTTTTGAAAATCAGAAATTGTTCATGGAAACTAGTAAATTTAATTTGGGCATAAATAAGATTATTTAGGATTTAATTATCATGTATGAATAAATAGTGTGCATTTATTTTAAAATCTAATTATGAATGGAAGACATTAATAAAGGATGGTTTTGGTTAAATGCCTAAATTTAATAAAGATTTCAATTAAAAAGGCATCCAAGTTAAAGTTAAAAGATAAATTGGATATTATGTTTAACTGTAAAAGCAAGGCTTAAATTTAAAAGATTACCCTTAATTATAATTAAAATATAAGCTCTAACATTCAACATGCAGCCATTAAATAAATCTCAGTGGTAGATTTGATCTAATTAGCGATATTGAAATATGAACCCAGTATAACAAGCTTTGCCCAGACAACTAAATATAAATTAAATTAGCAATAAAACTAAGCCTAATAGTAACAAAAGTATAGACAAAATGATAATGTACCATTAATCAAATCTTAACGTTAGATTTAGTAAACAATAATGTTAAGCATGATTGAATATAGCAAGCTAGGACCCGTATAAATAAATTCTAATTTGAATTAAACTAGGCCTAGTAATAACTAAGGATACATAAAATATCGTACCACCAAAATGCTATAAACCCGGACTCTAAGATTAATCCGATAAGTTAAAAATTGTGTACATCACCTAAAGCATATGCCCTGAATATTAGCGCTCGAAAAAATAACGCTCAGTTAAACTCGTACTCCAATTCTTAGGTCTAACCTGACTCATATAACTTCCTTGATAAATACAAAAATAATAAAAGAGATTATTAATAAAAAGATCCAGTCATCGTATTCTACCACCGACCTTACCTCAAATCACCCGAATCACCCGTTAACTCATAATAAAACTAAATTGAGTTTATTTGGGTTTATGTGGGTCTTGAATATCTGGGCCTTGTCACCTAGTAAAAACTATAGTATTATAGCTTTCGAAAATAAGTCTACGGTATATCGCCCTGCTTAGTACTGCTTAGATATCCGGGGGTACCAAAAGTGCCCCAAGCGTCACTTTATTCATGAGAAACTGGTTTGGGCAGTCATGGTGGTAATGACTGGTGTATTTGGTATTATTATTTTATGTTCCCAAAAACCCCAACTTGCTTAAATATTTGGGCGGATGGTTCGGGGGTGTGAGTGGTGTATGGGAAGCACAAAATGGAAAGTGGTAGAACCGTCCAGATAATCCTAAGGACTGAATCTTGTCATGACCTTCTGTGTAAAACAATACACCATAAGCTGGCAAAATGTAGGCAGGGCTAACTAATTTGCATCGACTTAGTAAGGGTTGCGCTGGTGTGACCATGGGCGGGCAGAGGATGGCCACATCCTCCGACGTGACAGCGCAAGAGGGGGCTTCTGAAAGGGTGGTCGTACCCCGAAGGAAGTGAAACCTTAGCGGACGTAACTCTGCTAGGAAAAATGCATTGTAACAACCTTGTGATGATCTACTCAACCGCGTGGCCAAGGAATCATGTGGGGCAACAAGCAGATTATCTCTTGTGGGTAAAGTGTGCAAACTCTACAGAGTAGAAAACTATTCGAATAGCTGTGCCCACGGTCAAGGGCAGACATGGGAATCCTTACTGGATATAGTTCTGTTTCAAATTGCTTTATGGGTGGAATGGAAAAGTGGAGGGCAGTGGAAAGCCCTAGTTTGATTTGCCCTGGGTGTCGTCCCAGTGATAAGGTAAGCGGCTATAACGCTTAAAACTAGTATATGGTGCGGATGCCATGTAACGGTGGATGGAATCTGGATCACTATTATTATTGCATTCTTTCAGACAATGATTAATATATTATGTTTTAGTTCAAACTGCTAGGTCTTAGGAAATTTCTATGTATCATATTTCAAATGCAATTTATGGCAAATAAAATAGCTCGAGCCTTCCTTTGATAAGTCATGCATGATATCTATTTGCATCCTGTGTATTGGCTCGCGGAGCACGGTGGTTTGTGCTCACCCTCGCTCACTCAAATTAATCCAGAACCAGGAATCAGATCGCAACGCTTCGGCAATACACCCAGAGAAGATGGTGAAGAAAATGAAGATGTCAAGAATTAGGTCGTGAACCTCCAGTTGGCTGCCTGTGGGCATGTCCTAAGGGTCCCACCTGTGTGCTTTGTTCTTCCGCTGCTACAATATAATGATTTCGGCCTGATCGGCCCATGAGTAAGTCTATTATTATATTTGTACTTCCGCATGATATGTATTTTGATGTCCATTACTGTATCTGTGAGCACTATCTACTGATCCAGGGAATAGTGTGGTGGAATCACAGAGGATTCTGGATTGTAAAATCTGGGTCCTACATCCTACGACCACTATGACCTCTTCGACTACATCTACGATCACTCCTACGGTCATTTCAGAGACTCCATTACATATTCAACGAAGTCATCCCCCTGAACAAGTGATTGGTGAGTTAAATGAGAATTCTTCACAGCAGGGATACTCCAATGCCCCATGTGCTCTGATACTCAAGTTGCTTATATTTTCTGTCTTAATTGATTCATTCTTCTCTTTATGCTCGGTTAAGAAGTGAGTTGGGTGTATTGCTTTCTTTGAAATTATTCTGAGGGGGAGCTTCATGTTTAAATGTTACAGAAGCTTTGTTTATTATACTTGTCAAGTAACACATCATATCCAAGTCTTTGCAATCATATAATAAGTAGTAGAGCTCTCTTTATCATATTTACACATATGCCGTGTAGCTTTGATTTGACTGATTATAACCATTTGCTACAATTGAACTAAAACATGGCATGGTAGAATGCTTTGACTAGATTGATTGTAAATAGCACCTTGTGATGTTCATACAAAAGAATTAGCTTGATTGTGAGTCCTCTTTTAAATCTTGGTCATGAAGTTCGTATGTTTCATATTGCAATCTTTTTGAGTTCACTCAGTCAGGCATGTTATTTTAAAGAAAAAATGATGAGAAAGCGACAAGTTGAAAAGATGTATGCTTCAATCATGCCATGGTTAAACAAAAGAAAAAAAAGCACAAAAAGCGCACAAATGAAAAGAAGTATGTTTCAAGCATGCCACCATTTAAAAGAAGTTTGCTACAAATATGTCATCATGAAAAGAAGTATGCTACAAGTATGCCACATGCTTAAGAAATGAGTGTGAAACAATAGGTTGCTATATGAGACTACTAGTTTATCTAGATTTAAAGGTTGCTTCACTTTTAGGTTTTGACTTTTCATTTCGATATCCTATTGAGCTCCTTATAGATCGGTTTGGTCACTGTGAGATGCCTATCATTGATCTAATTTGCTTAATTATGTTAAAGACTAGTTTTGACTAGCTATATGGTATGTGATTTTATATGATCTATGGATCTCTACTAAAAAATATGGCATATGTATATTCTTAAATCAATGTAAAAGTGACTTAGATAGTCTACAAAGCTTTTGAATATTTCCTCTCATTGCTCCTTCTTAGAAATTTTCTTTTTACTAGAGTTCTTGATGATAACATTGCCAAAGGGGGAGAAATTGGAGAAAAAATGAGTGCAATTGGAGAAAAATTTGGAGGAATTTGTTAAAGAAAATTTGGAGAAATTTGTTAAAATTGCTCTCTTATGTTGAGGAGGAGTTTTCTGAGCTTTCTATGTGGTCTAAGGGGATTTTATGAGCTTTTGGCTTTCCTTTGTGGTCTACTACTTTCTTTTACTGTGTTGTGGTCTGCTAGCTCTTCTAATTGTGGTATTGTCAATGTATTCATCAAGGGGAGATTGTTAGACTATGTGCTAGTCATGGATTTATTGATGATGAATAATTAACTTTTGGGTTGCATTGAAATTTGCATGTGGAAAAGTTTCAGTCGGTGATCTTTCACGGAACTGGAATCAGCAGACTACGACCACGGTAGTACGAGCACCACGACTACAGAAGAATGACCACATCAGGTTTCAACCATGCTAGATTTTGACCATATCCAGTTCTGATCACGGTAGATTACGATCACGTCTGGTTTCGACCATGCTAGATTTCGACCACAGACGGTAGTCCGATTGGTTTTGTGATGCTTGGTCCGATCGGCTGGTCTGATTGGTAGGTCCAAACGGCAAACGAGTAATTTCGATCATGACTCTGACCACGGTAAGTTAACCACTACAGGTTTCGACCATGTCAAGTTTCGACCACGACAATTCGACCATGGTATTTCGACCACGGCATTTCGACCATGGGTTTTCAATCATGGTATTTTGACCATGTCAAGCTTCGATCACGACATTTTGATCATGGCATTTCGATGACCACAACATGACGACCACGGCAGGCTTCGACCACGACACATTGACCATGGTAGAACGACCTTCTTTGATCGATGGTGGTAAGTTACAGTACATTTTGATGGTAATAGCTATAGTAACCGATCGATAGTCATAGACTTTACTAGTCGATACTTGGTAGTCGTAGACTTTACTGGTCGATACTAATAGACTTTTCGATCAGTTGTCATAGACCTCGCGATCGGTAGTCAAAAGCTTTGCGATTAGTTGCCGTAGGGTTCACAATTGATCCTCGTAGTCTTCATGGTCAGTTCGAGTGCTTCAATTCTTGCTATCTTCGATTATTTTGAGTAATCATGTTAGGCCAGCAGTATGACTGGCTAGTGCTTGGTGGTCAGTGATCGATGAATAGTACTTAAAGGATTCGGTACTCAAAAGATGGAAGTACTTGGTGGCTAGATGGTTGTGGTACTCGGTAGTCAGAAGGACTCGATACTCAGTAATCAGAAGGATTCCGTACTCGGTAATCGGAAGGACTTGGTACTCAATAGTCATGGTTTTCATGATCGTGGTTAACGATCGGTTGTCGGAGACTTGTGGTATGTGATTGGTACTCACGGATGATAGTTTGTGCGGTAATCGGTGATCAATGGTGCAGCGAATGGTTAGAGATTGGAAATCATAGAATTAGCGATCTGGTGTTTTAATCATAGCGATCAGTAATCAGTAGTTAGTACTCGATGGTTTTATGGTCTGTAGCGATGCTTGTTATTCCATAGTGTTCTGAGCGATAGTATTTCCCTAAGGACTTATGTTCAAGTACTCGATGAGCTAGCGATCAATCTTGCATAGCAGTTGTAACCGGTCGTAATGAGTGATCTGAAGTTGGTGTTTTCTGGAGAGCATGAAAATTGTGATCGTGGATGACCTGGTTGGTATTCGTGGATAGTTTGGTTCTTGTCTATTGATAGGCGAGGGTGTGTTATACGTGTGTGTACTGATGACGGTTAAGTTGTGGAGAATTTATACCTAGAAAATATTCTTTGGTCTTTGATATGCAGGGTGGCATGGAGACGGTCATGGTTGGTGACGAGGAGGACCAGGACTAAGATGGGAAAATATGAGGTCCAGACGGTCAAGGATATCACGCGAGGTGGTCGGGCTCACGCTGGAGCACGTGGAGATCAAAGGTAGTGATGCGTGGAGGAGATATGGGAGGTGAGGTCCCGGAGGCTTTGACACGTGAGGATGATGCGTGGTGGAGATACGAGAGGTGCGGTCTCAGAGGTTTCGACACGTGATGATGATGCATGATGAAAATACAGGAGGTGCTGTTCTGGAGGTTTCGTCATGTGGTGAGATTGGAAACGTTATGGAAGGAGTCCGTAATGGGAAAAATTAGAGATTGGTTAAAACCCGTGTTTGAAAGTGTTTCAGGTTCTTTGATTTTCGGAAGAGATAGCATTGCATGTCTAGGTTATTAAGAACATGGTTTGAGATGTCCATGTTTGAGGTGAACACGATTTAAGGCTATAGTATATAAAAGCAGGTAGAGGCTGTTTTAGCTGTGGCTTTGGGTGACTTTGAGGTGCCTTTTTGTGTTAGAGTTTTTAGGGGTACCGTGAGAGCACTTTGTAGCCACAGAACATGATCTAGAATAATAGATCAGATTTATTCTAAGAAAAGTTAGTCGGCGTCGACCACATGTCTTCTAAGCATCGTTTTTATTGTGGCTTTGGCGGCGGTGTGCTAACACATCTTGTTCTTACGTGATGTTGTCTTCGTTGTGTTCTCATTTAAGCAGATGAAACTTTCGAGTTGAGGGAGATTTGGACTACGTGCAAAGGAGGTCAAGCGAGCGATTGAAGTGTTTATCAAGCACGTGCAAAAGAGTCAAGAGCGAGCACTTAAACGACTTGATATCGAAATCTATATCCGATAATTTAGATTACTTTTCTTCTAATTTAAGATTTTTTTATATATCAAAAATAGATACAATCATTAACTCCACTGATTAGATAATCATACGATTCTACACGTTGCTTAGCTGTGTGCTTTGCTCTTTGCCTTTTACTAGTATTGAAAATTTCGGCTTTTTACTCCACCAAAGGACAAACCGCAATGAGTAGTTGCAATGGTACAAGATAAAGTGTACCTACATCGTTTTTTTACTAGTACTAGCAAGTACGTTTAGTCACCTGGTGCCCATAAGTGTTGCACTTTTACTTACAGACGTATGCTCAAGAAAAATCCATAAAAGAATCACAGGCAATAAGGGCCAATTATAGCACAAGAATTTTACAAAAACTTGCAACAATCAGTTCAACTCCGGCCTATGGGAATCCTGCAAGATGCCTGTCCTTAAAAAAGCATAGAGTTTAATGTTGTTGACACGGTGCAATGAATTTGATGGATAGTTCGTTAAAAAAATATTGATGCTAATGTTTGCTATATTTTATGACTAAGCAGAATCGCATTGTACTCAACTTAGTTTGCCTTAACGAGAGGGGTGAAAGGACAAGATGACATATTTTCCAGATGATCACATACACCAATTGGAAAATCAATTAGCTTGATGGTCCCTTGTAAACTTCCTGACAAGCAAAAGACTAATTCCTTTCGTTTACCTAGCTGCTGAACAAAAAAGTACATACGCGCGTGTGCAAAAATTCTCAGTCCCCATCCTTTTTGCCTTTTTTTTACAGTGCTACTTCTTGTCACCTCCTCTCACCTTGGTCACCTAGCTATTCCCTAGCTCTATTCTTTTCAATTGATTAGCCTGCACCTTTTTCAGTCGAGAAAGTTTGCCGCTCCTCGTAATTAAAAGACGAAATGGAGCACGCGAGGGAGGTGCAGCGCCCTCCATCGGCCGTTGTCGCCTTTGCATTGCACCAAGAGTAATTTAACGTTAAGAGATTAATTGCCGTTCAAAAACAGTGGCTTAGAGCAGAATTAGTAGATGCTATCACCATCCCCATCTCTCAGTATAGGCCCACCTCCGTGTGAGTAGCCAGGGTGGCCTGAATAAATCAGAAGGAAAAGGAGTAATGAATGTCATGCTGCTTGACCGGTCATAAACGTTTGTTTGGTCCTTGCGATTAATGTCAAAAACTAACTGTTCACGAGACATGGCTAGAAAAGAAGAAACATGCTCTTTTCGTGCTTTGATTGGTTGCTACGATTTTCTGCACTCACTACTTAAAAAAAAACCTAATACTAGACGCCATATCATATATGATTACCTAAAACCGTTAGTATTAAATATAATCACAGAAGATTTTAGTTTAGAGACCGTCTTTGTTGCTGCCAGCGCTAAAAACCGTCTGTAAAATATCACAAACTATTATTAATAAGAACCATCTGTGATATTACCAAATATCACATACAGTTCTTAGTTTGAACAGTTTGTGATAATTCACAGATGGTTCGTATGAAAAACCATCTGTAATAATTAGATTATCACAGACAGTTTGTATTAAAAATCATCTATGATAATTCAACTATATTAATTACGTACAGACCCGTCGACCTCTGTCTTAAATTCCAGATCTACGATGCTGCTTTGAGCTAGAGGCTGGGCTTTGAGGCCATTCGGTAAAAGGAGACTATTTAGCAAGAGTAATTGTATATTCACTAAGTTATTGTCTACATATAGTTAGTAATTTATTCCTAATTGTATTATAATTTAGATCTAGCTTTTAGTGAAAGGAGAATTGAAGATGATTTATATCTAGATGTAGAGAGAAGATTATTTACATCTAACATGATTTAGGGTTTAGTCAATTTATAGTATATTTCTACTTAATTTAATACAATTAATTATTCTTGCTACATATAGCTACTTAATTTAGATCATACATATATAGTGCACTAATTAATTAATTCAATACGTAATACTAAATTGTATATGTATAATGTAGAACTGAAGCTGGATGTACACTAGGAACCGTATAAGTGAAGAGTACATTAATGGCATTTCTACTTTTATAAGAGTTGCTGAGGAGGATATGTTGAATAAAGAGATGGAATATATTTACTGTCCATGCATTGATTATAAGAATCTAAAGATGTTTAAGAACCGAGCGCAGATTGAAGCGCACTTGATTCAAAGGGGGTTCAAAAAGGCGTATGCACATTGGACCAGTCATGGTGAAGAGCTGTAGGATCAGATATGGCAACAGAGGGGGGGGGGTGAATGGTGCTTTTTTAAAATCGCCCACTAAAGTATCCACATGCTTCTCCCCTCCAATAGCTACACAAGCTAAGAAGGAGAGTTCATGTTCACTGGCAACAGGAGAACCAAAACTCTGAAAAGAAAGCACGAAGCTAAAACCAAGAGCAGAAGATCTTCAGCACAGGAGGTAGCAGAAGAAGGCCGGTCTGACCGGTGGTAATGGGCCGGTCAGACCGCCGTTACTAGGCCGGTCAGACCGCCCCTAAGCCGTCGGTCTGACTGCCCTTATGCCGCCGGTCGGACCGCTTGCACCAGGCCGGTCAGACTCCCATGCTTCGGTCGGTCAGACCGCTAGGGTTAGCGGTCTGACCGCCGACTAAGGTCCGGTCTGACCGCCATTGAGTATTCGGTCTGACCGACTGTACCCCCAGTGAGACAGCAAGAACTCGCAGAGAATTGTGCAGCCCGAAAACAGAAAAGAGGCTACCGGAACTTGCTGATTTCAGTAAAATTTGTGAAAAGCTTCTGTTTTTATCAGGCCAAAGGTGCTAGGCCTCAATCTAAATGGCATAGAGACCTCATGGAGAAGATTTTGCAAACAGAAACTCAAACACACAGCCAAATTTAGTTTTTGCTGAAACTAGACAGCAAAAGAGACAAAAGTCCAAATTGCTCATGAATCTCTAGTCTTTTGTTCATTAACTTTTGAATCTTAGCAAGGAGTAGTCTCACAACATGAAAGCACAACCCCAGAGCAAACATCTCACTGAAAATCCAAAGAACCCTATATGCTCTGTCTGTAAACCCTAGCTACAGTGAAAAACAGAGGAAATGCAGCCATGATCAATTGAGAAGTGAAAAATCATTGATTCTATCTTAGCTCTAGGGAATAGGGTGGTCAAATGGCCTAGAGTGAGTATCTCATTTTGTAGCTTCTCAACAAGAATCAAATAAAAAACCACAAGAGCAAAATCAGCCAGAACACAGAAAAGGAAGAAAGAAGCCAAATCATCTCAGGCACAAACATTTCTCATATTGATTTGAGAGGAGAAAGATTACATGAAGTGATTACAGGAATCCCACTACATCCCCATACGCATTTGAAAACAAGGAGAACACACACGCAGGAGCTCAAGCACACACACTGCTTGCTTCTCCAGAATGCTACCCACTCCTTTCTTTTCTTGCTGTGCTCTACTATTGTCCACACCAACATATAGCAGAGCCTACACCTCAAAGTGGAAAAATCAAGAAGTGGCATACACTCTCCACTCCCTCGCCTCACACCCACATGAGGCAAAAGTCAAAGCTAACACAAGACCATGGTCAAAGCTAATACAATGCCATGGAGCTTTTGAGGAAAACTTGCTCTTTCTTTTGCTCCTTTGTCTACATGGTCTTGCATCTTTTGCTTCTCTTTTAGACCATGTATGACTTTAAACAAACTCAATTTTATGCGCTTTTTCTGTGTTTGTCAATATACTCATCAAGGGAGAGATTGAGAGACCATGTGGAGGTATCCCCATGTTGGTGATGAGTAATTGACGGTTGGTTTAGTGAGTTTGAGTTTGTTTTGGATATTCTAGGGTTGAGTACCTTTACTTGTGCTTTTACTGATTATGCTGTTTTGTGTAGTGCTATGTGACGGTTTGCTTGTCTATGTGACTGCGGGACTTCGGAGCTAGGTCATGGTGAGGCGAGGAGGACCGGGACTAGACACAAGAGGTGTTGAGGTCCAGACGGTCGGTGATGCCGAAGATGATCAAGGCTGGTGAGGTGGTTGCGAGTCGGGAAATGAGGAACCGGAGTTGGAGCTACCGGTGACGGACACGACGGGCGACGACGAGAGAACCGGGACTTGGCTCAGGGAGGAGTCAGAGGTCCAGACGGTTTGGAGGTTGGTTGCGGTCGTGCGCAATGGAACAGACCAGGACTAGACTTAGGTGGAGTCGGAGGTCTCGGTCGGTGTCGGGTGGACACGACGGGCAGCGGCGAGAGGATCGGGACTAGACTCAGGGAGGAGTTGAGGCCCAGACAGTCAGTATGCCGGGTGCGGTCGTGTGCAGCGGAGCGGACCGGACTAGACTCAGGGAGGAGTCGAGGTCTAGTCGGTCAAAGGTGCCGGTTGCGGGAAGCTTCCGGGAAGGTGCTTGAGGGGCAAATTGGTAATTTGACTCAAGCAATGGAGGTGGAGGTTGATTTCCCTCCAAAAATCTGGTTTGACCCTTACCTCTTTTGTGTGTGTGAGGTTTGAGTGGGTGGAGTATGACCCAAAACCACATACAAAGCCAAGAAGGTTCTTTGTCCATTAAGAATGAAAGTAGAAAGAATACATGCATGTCCAAATGACTGTATCCTCTACCGTAAAGAGTATGCAAACATGCATGGATGTTCGATGTGCAACGCATCCCGATACAAGCGTAAGAATCAATTAGATGATGGCGAGGGAATAGAGGTGAAGAAATTACCACCTGTTAAGGTGGCACGGTATCTTCCCATAATTTCCCATTTGAAGCAGTTTTTTGCGAACACAAAGGAGGCAAAACTGCTATGTTGGCACTCGAGAAGCGTAAGAAGGATGGAATGCTAAGACATCTTGTTGATTTCGCCCAATAGAGAAACATTGATAAGATGTTGCAGACTTTAGTGCAGAACCGAGGAATATAAGGTTTGGATTGATTATAGATGAAATGAATCCTTTTAGTAATATGAGCAGCCGACATAACACTTAGCCCGTGACTCTCTACATCTATAACCTTTCTCCTCATTGTGTATGAAGTGAAAGTATATTTTGCTATCAATACTTATACAAGGGCCGAAGCAACTTGGCAATGATATTGATGTACACTTAGCACCATTGGTGGAAGATCTAAGAACACTGTGGATCGAAGGGGTACAGGTATGAGATGCGTACAAACGAGAGAACTTTACTTTATGCTCCTTGTTGTTCTGCACCATAAACGATTATCTTGCTCTTGCAAACCTGTCGGGCTAGAGTACAAAATGGGGCCAAAGCCTGTACTCACTGCTTAGATGATACCGAGAGTGTGTGGTTGAAGCACTCGCACAAAACTGTATACATGCATCACCATAGGTTCCTTCGGAGGGCTCACCCGTACCGTAAAATCATGAAACAATTTGATGGGGAGAAGGATGACAGTTTATCTCTAAGGCATTTAAGTTGAAAAGATGCCTACGATATTGTTAAGAATTTAGATATTGTGCACAGAAAGGGATATAAATCGATGACCTATGATGAGGACATCCCTTCCATGGATACAACTCAGCCACAGCAAGTGTTACAAGGACCACTCACTCGAGCTCGTGCTCGTCAACTTAATTACCAGGTGAATTCATTCCTAGGTTCATATATTACTGAGAATAGACCGCTACCTAATGCAAGTGATTTAATTGTGCTTAGGAACCGGGGAAAGGATGAAGGAGAGGGACGTGGAGTCATGGACATGCCTGGATGGAATAATGGAGTTCACCACGTCACTTTGGGGCCAAGCCAAACAAGAATTCGAGTTGGACACGTTCTGGAATCAGTTTCGGACTACTGCGATGATACCAAGTTCAAACGGACATAATTTCCTCATACGGACTCCGATTGGGACGTTCTTGTACTTCATGGAAAGCTTAGGAAGTCTAGTTTCCAACGGATCCAACCTCATATACAAATTCCATCTGAGCCGGTCGCAATCATCAAAAGACTCCACGTTAGTTTCTAAGTCCGAGTCAAAAACGGTGCTGCGCCACCCCCACTTGGGCCCATGGGCCTTGTAACCCTAGGGCGTGCCTTTGGACGCCCCCCTGGTCGTTCTCCCTATAAAGGAGCCGCTGCCTCCGTTGCTAAGACTTGGATTTCGTTAAGTTTAGGTTTAGCCATTGTGCAAACTTCTGTTCTTCAGTTGTGTCGGTCGACCACCTGTCAAGACATCTTCGGAATCCCAACTTTGTTATTCGCCATACACTTTGTGCTTAATTCATATCTGCAATATCAGATTGCCTACATCTTATTCTTGCTAGTTCTTCGATTGCTCGCAGGGATTGAACTTCGTGTTCAGGTTGATCGCGCTTCCAGCGAGATCAATAACATCTCGGAGTTGGTTCAGCGATTGCTAAGGCGCAAGCGTCGTCGTACGGTTGTAGTCGGATCGTGAGGGTCATCTCCACCGAAATCGATAGTTATCAATCTCATCGAAAGATCGGGCACCTCGTCTCCATCAACCTGCGAGAAGAACGTCTGGGAAAAGATATTAATATTTTGGGACATATCTTATTGAAAGCACCTAGAAGTTCGCTGCTGCATCGATGTTATGCATGTAGAGAAGAATGTATGTGATAGCTTCATTGGTCTCTTACTGAATATTCGTGATAAAACAAAGGATGATGTCAATGCATGACTTGACTTTGTTGATATGGATATCAGGCCTGAGTTAGCACCGACAAAGACTGATAAAGGATGAACTTACCTTTCCCCTGCTTGTTACACTTTATCCAAGGCCGAGAGAACTAAACTGTGCTAATGCTTGCATAGTGTGAATGTTCCGTCTAGTTACTCCGCCATCATGAAGAAAGTTGTTTCCATAGAAGTTTTAAAGTTAATTGGCATGAAGTCTCACGATTGTCATGTGCTAATGACATAGATGCTTCCTATTGCAATTAGAAGTATTTTATTGATCAAGGTCTAAGAGACAATCATGAGGCTGTGTTATTTCTTTAACACAATTGCTCAGAAGTTCATCGATTCCGAAGGACTAGATCCTCTGCAGGATGAGGTGGTGATGACTCTGTGTCATTTTGAGATGTATATCCCTCCATTATTTTGATATCATGGTCCATCTCATTGTTCATATTGTGTGGGAGATAAAAATGTGTGGGCCCTTGTTCCTATGTGGCATGTACCCATTCGAGAGGTTTATATGAATTCTCAAGTCCTATGTACGAAATCGATCTTGGCCGAAGGGCAGCATCATTGAAGGTTATGCAACCAAAGAGGTCATTGAGTTTTGTGTCGATTACATATATTAGGTCGAACCGGTAAATGTGCCTCGATTCACCATGAGAGGAGGTTCAAGTGTATTGAGACCATCGGAAGGAAAGCAATCACTCCAGATACAGATGCGTTTGCTCAAGCCTATTTCACGGTCTTGCAACACATGACTGAAGTGTCCCCGTATATCGACCAACACAAGGACGTGCTTCGGCAATAGAATCAAGAGCAACCAGAAGTCTGGATCATGAGATAATACAATAGTTGGTTCAGCCAATGATTGAAGGAGCGACTCACTAAGAGCTCGTCAAGTGATATGCTGGTATGGTTGGCAAAAGAGCCAATATTTACAGTTGTGAAATGGCAAGGATATGACATAAATGGGTGCACATGTTATACGTAGTGTCAGGATGTAAAGAGCACTAGCCATAATAGTGATGCCCGCATAAATGCGTTCAGTACTGATATATTGAGGAACTCCTATTATGAGTTCATAGAGGAGATTGGGGAGCTAGACTACGTGTTTTTCAAAATCCCCTTGTTTCGGTGCCATTGGGTCTATCTCCCACATGTGAAGGTCGACAAGTATAGTGTCACTATCGTTGACCTCAAACGTGTCGAATACAAAGGTGAACCATCGGTACTTGCTAACAAAGTTGTTCAAGTTTTCTATGTAACCAACTAGGCAAATAAGAAGTGCCATGTAGTTCTTCATGGAAAAAAGAGGATTGTCGGAGTTGAGAATGTAGTGGACGAGAAAGAATACAATCAATTTAATGAGTTTCCTCCTTTCAAAAACGACATAAAGGTCGAGAAAGAACAACATGATGAAACTAGCTGCATACATGTCGATCATTATGAAGGGCTAATTTTTAAAGGAAATAAGCAATTGAAATGATGAATGATATGTTATGTGTCATATGCTCTGTATTTGCATTTATATATGTGTATGAGAATGTGTAATGTATATGTCAATTTGCATTTATGTACATACGAATATGTGATATATATATATAAATATAAATATAAATATAAATATATAAATATATATATATATATATATATATATATATATATATATATATATATATATATATATATATATATATATATATATATATATATATATGCATTTATGTATATGAGAATGTGTGATATATATGTAAATTTGCATTTATGTATATGAAAATGAGTCATATATATATATATATATATATATATATATATATATGTGAATTTGGAGTTATGTATATGAGAATGTGTGATGATCATCACAAACAATTTTAAATTAAAACGGTCTGTGATATTTCTAATCAGAGACGGTTCTAAATTAAAACTGTCTGTGATGTGTTATTCTTATAGACGGTTTTTATTTAGAACCGTCCGTGATTAAAAATATCATAGATGGTTCTTACATGGAACCATATATGATTATTCCCCTATATATTGCACTCTAGGGTTTGTCCCCACTGTATTAACGCTACACCCCAGTCTTCCCCGAGCCCGTCACTGCCTCCCCTGACTCCGGTAGCCCTCCTCCCCACGCCCAGTGCCCTCCTCCTCCCTCGAGCATGCCGCCTCTCCCGAGCCTAATGCCACCTCCCCTGAGCCCAATTGCCCTCCTCCCCCACGCTCGGTGCTCTCCACCTCCCCGAGCACTCCGCCTTCCCCGAGCTCACCGCCTCCCCTCGAGCCACACAGTGAGCTTTACTTTATATTCTTCATTTCTCTGTGAGATCTAATTGTGCATTAATTAGCCGTGCTAGTCTTTGTTCATTATCTCTGAAATCTAATTGTCGGCTGGCACTAGGAGAACTATTGCATGATAGATTGTGGGTTTTTGATTGCTCAATGAGGAAATTTGTCAAGATTGAAATCTCAGTGGTAATCTAGGATTATTCTTCTTGTTTAAATTCACATTTGCTAGTTGTATACTTCTGTGCATTGTAGTCGGTAGCTTTGTCAATAGCTAGTCCTTAGTCTTCTACTCAGTATTACTTACGGTTGTGCTTTGGCTTTTCCAAATATATGTTGGTTCTGCAGTAGCTCATATCTGTTACTTGTTTCTGATTTCTATCAAAATATCTTGATTCTGCATGCTCTTGGCATTGATACTACACTGAGGTAATATTCAATTAGACAATCTAGCACAATCTAGCATAATTTTTGAGGAACTACCATTTGCCAGGATCCCTGATGAGATTGCCCGAATTGGATAAGAGCGAGGTTATCTACCGTGTCAAGGGCCATATCCTTTCGAAACCCCGGAGAGGAGGAAGTGTGCCACCGCCTGGTAGCACTGAGTGTGGAATCTTCCCAATGCTCATTCTAGGCAGTTAGGGAGAGAGATTTACTCTTTGCAGTCTAGGGAAACAAGGAGCACCTGGGTCGCACGAGAGGCTTTGGTCTTTATGTTCCTCAGAAATATGGTTTCGTAGAGGACTCCGAAGCATACCAGAGTAGGAAGAGAGCCAAAGCTGAGTACGAGGCACAACTATGAGAGGACATTACAGCACAAATCAGAGATGAGATGCAAATGTATAGGGAAAATCAGCAGGTAGCCCTTGCTGCTCATGTGCTAGGCAGCCCCCCAACCATCGGAGTAGCTACGCGTCTAACCCTACCAAAAAAAGCGATCACCAATTTCCTGTCGGTGACATCTTGGTAATAATTATTATCTTTGGAATGTTCGATCCATTGATAGGCCTGTTAGAGTAGCTAATTTTGTATTGTTATATAGGTGGCTACGAAGTGCAAGCTCCAAGTGAGATATGCCTCTGTTGCCCTGTGTGCTGCTTCGGGCTAGGCATATCTATTTGGGCCTAGGGCCTTCGTGCATGGTGTATCTTTAGCATCAGGTTTTGCAAAAGTGAATGCGGATGGTGTTCATGCTAATTTCAAGGTTGTCCCGCTACAGATGCCCCCCATGATGATGTCATGACTCTTTCCTTCCTTTCCAATGACTAAGGCTAACTTTTTAGAATCACGTATGTCGTTTGCCATGCACGTTGCAGAGGTATGGAAATCCAAGAAAGAGATCGGCGTCCTGCGACACGATCTAGATTTTCCGGTATTCGCTAGTACACATTAATCCTGTATAACACTTCATAGTAATGCCTCTCGAACTAACAAATTATATTTTTACAGTGCCCCCAGTAGTCGCCATGAAACACCTGTGGTTTCTATGTTGGCACAACATGCAACTACTCGTCGATTCTACGAAAAACTATAATACTCAGATTTGTCATTCTTGCGATAATTGTTTTATACTTGTCAATTTGTATATGTATGCACGATATTGATCTTCCTTTCGACAGGTTGCATCCATCTCTACAACTCCATTGAAACAGGCTAACCTCAAACATATTCGAGAATAGTGTGTATACTTCTTGATGCCTAGAGTCATTAAAGAAGATGGAGGGTTTCACAATGTAGAATAAATTTCACTGGGATAAGATCGAGTTTAATTATTCATGTGTGTATTTGTTCAAAGCTAGATAATTCATTTCAGTTAATTGATTTGTGAAATGGATGTTCTTGTTTCTAAAATGAATGAATGTGAATTGGATGTATATATATTGTGTTGATTTACTTGTTTCAGATGGCATGACTAACATTTCCTGAGACTAGCTAACAAATAAAAATAGGTTTAGGAGCAGAAAGGAATATCACAAACGGTTATTTAGTACAAATCGTCTTTGATATATTACATATCATAGACAGTTTGTTCTGAAAATCGTCTGTGATTGTAATATATCATAGATGGTTTGTTCTAAAAACTGTCTGTGGTTGTCAACTATCACAGAGGGTTTTCAGTAGAAACCACATAGGGTTTTCAATAGAAACGTTCGAAAGTCGTTTTTTATAACCTTGTGTTATTACTGATTCATAAATTCAGATGGCACGTAAAACCGTCTATAATAATATTTTTGAATAGTCTATAATGATTTTTTTCTACGATAGTGACGTTTCCTAGTTAACTAAGCAACATGCTCATCATCGAGTCATCCGATTACGTATTACTCATTATGCAAGCCGCCACACGACTGCGTTGCTTGCTCCCTTGTGGAGCCAAAATATCTTGCTGGTCGCGTCAGAGCTGTCATCACTATGACTAAACAATTCTCAATGTAATTTTCTTTGGAAATACTGTAGAAAAGTTAGATCACAAGGCTAAAAAAAACCCACCCATCGTTATGGCCAACCGCGAGAATGTGATATTCGTGTGAGTATACCCGTGCAAACAATTCTGTGTACCGTCTAGGAGCTTCTGAATACGACAGGCACAAGTACGCCACACGCTAATCAACTGTTGTGAAGACCAAAAACAACTTCAGGTGTGTAATAAGTCTGTTCAAACATGAGTATTATCATTGTCGCTGCAGTGCCTTTAAAGACGAAAGCTACAAGTGTGTGGCGCGGCGCCGTTTAATCCATGTTCCGGGTGTAGTACAGTGTGATGGCACGTATCACCTAACAACTGACGCATGCAGATCAAAATTCAGTAAATGTCCATGTCTTCCATTCTCCTCCTCCAGTCCAAGAGGCCATTAATAATTAGCTCAATGCAGGAGAAGGTCCCTGGCAGCTGCTATGCTTAAGCAACTGCATGCATCTATAGCAGTACGTAGCATGGAAAATAAATCTCGGACCTCTCCGAGTAATCCGGTAACTGCAAATCTCGGAAAATTAAATCCAAAACATTCTCGACAGATTCAAAAAAACGAAAATCCCGCTCTACATCTCAGCATTCTTGGACCAAATCTCTGCCAAGCACTCTGGGCTGCTCATATTGGATTTTAGCTGTGGCTTTTTTGTTTTGTCTTATAAATAGTAACAGCTTGTAGAGAAATTTGTAAAAAGATATACTCACGTACGATTCTGGCCGATATAAATAAGTCATTATAGTGTGTACTACAATCGACTAGTAGTCCCCGCCTTGAAAAGACACTGCGTTTGAAAGTTAGGTACTGTAGAAAAGACACTTATGCACACTTTTCAAAGTACATTATCTCGAATTTTCTAAGTCCTTAGCCTTTGATCCAACTTGATTTTCTCAGCTTTTCCTTAACCTAAACCGCTTTTCCCAAGCGCCTTAATTTTGATCCAAGGTGGTTTCTAGTATTTTAGCCAACTTACCAAAATACCCTACCTTGTCCCAGTCTTCATTGTATCAAGTTGGTGGATAAGAAGCTGAGAAAATCAAGTTGGATCAAAAGCTAAGTACTTAGAAAATTCAATCCTATGTACTTTGAAAAGTGTGCATAAGTGCAGTGTGTAAGCAAAACCCGTATTGAGTAGAGTTAACAGGTTTCTCCCATATGTATTAGTTGATAGTATTCATTAGAGTTAGATAGTTACTAGTTACCTATCTATTTAATGAGTTGGGATGAAGACTCGCTAGTCAACCATCCAATCATCCTAGTTTTCTTCATTGAAGCCAAGTGTTCTAGGGTTAGCATTTGACAAGTGTAAGTATTATGGTATGCTTTTTTATCCACCAAGTGGAGTAAATGTAAAACCTTCATCTTTTAGTAGCAATATATCAACTTTGTTCACAATCATGGATTCCTCTTATTTTGGTTGATTTGCTCTTAATCTTGTTGGTTTTGATCTTCTCTCCCCTTCTTGATCTTGTTAAATACCAAGGACGAGTAAGTTATGCAGATGTTTCATAGAAATCAATCTCCATCCATCTAGAAATTAGATTTGGTAAGTTCTTAAAGTTGCCCGATTTTGCTTGAATTTGACCTCTTAATGAAATTTCTTTATCCAAGTGTTTTTGCCTCAATTCTTAAGGAGTTCTTACTTCCTATGATATGTGGTAAAACATTTAGAGCCATCTTGGTCATGCTCCACCCATGAGCAAGTCATATTCCTCATTTTCGATTTCTGCCCAATTTTGGTGCAATTTTGCTTGATCTTGAGAAAGCTCTAAACTTTGTGTTGGATTCTTTTGATCCTTTGATAGAATAGGTTCCTGAGACTTTAAGCAAGGTGTGTGCAAAATTTTATATTATTTGAACTTGGATTTTTGGAGGTGCACCAAATGTTGCATCGGATCGAGTTGAAATTTTCATTTCTGCAATAAGAGAGCAGTCAGACTACCCGATGCCGATCAAACCAATGCCTAGCCAATGGTCATACCACCAGGCACTGGCCAGACTACCCTTAGTAGCTGGTCTAACCGTCAGATGCTGAGTTTCTTCATATTTTTGTTTCTCAAGTTAATTGCTTTGGTGTTGGCTTCCAACCCTCATCTTCATAGTTATGTAACTATTGGAGTAAAGGATCAACGAATACTTGGAGAAAAACTTAAAGCCACCATTCACCACTCCTATTTTCATACCGGTCCTACAAGTGGTATCAGAGCCCGGTTAGCTCTTCTTATAGATCTTAGCTGGTGTTAAGAGCCATAGCATCTAAGTATTCAACCAAACTACTTACTTTCGATGGAATCAACTTCTTTTATTGGAAGGCCTATATTAAGGCTCAAGGGCATGCAATTTGTATTAAAGTCAAGAATCCATATATTGTATCAGTCGATGATCAGGTGAATACATTTGATGTAGAGGCAAACATTAAGGCTCCCAATTTTCTAATTCAAGGGCTTAGTTGATCTACTTTTAAGCAAGTTGCTCACTCGAGATCTGCTCATGAGATCTAAAAGACTCTCGCTGACTACCATGAGCGCTCTACCACGATCAAGAAAGTGAGATAGAACTAACTGAAGAAAGAGTACTTGAAGATCGAGCAAAACCCTAGTGAATCATTGGTTGAGTTGTGAGGAAGGTTTAACAAGATCATTCGTGATCTACGTGCTGTTGGTTTGACTTTTTCTGAGTCTAAGAATACACACCAGGTGTTGGGTGCACTTGATGTGAAGGTTTGAGGAATGAAGATCATTTTCATCAATGACAACACTGTCATGAGTGAGCTTAATACAGATATACTCTACTCGAGGTTGAAGATGCATGAGATTGACTTCATCTTGTGTCTCCCCATGATAGAGTCGATAACTCTTATGGTTCACCCTTCTCAGAGTGGTTCTTCAAGTTTCTTAGACTTTGGCTCTTCTGTATTTTCATAGTTAGCTTTGCATTCTTTGAGCGATGAGCAGCTAGAGAAATTTTCTGAGGATGACTTAGCCCTCCTATCCATAAAATTCACAAGAGCATACAACAAAGTAAGGAATAAGAGAAGGAGTAGCCCTATCATTGCCTTTGAGTGTGGTAAGTTGAACCACATTTGAGCCAAGTGCCCTAAGTTGAAGGAAAAGGAGGAGAAGGACTTTCGAAGGCACCCTCAAGCTCATGACACAAAGTTCAAGAAGCCCAACTACCGCAAGTTTGTTAATCGGGTCCTTGCCGCTCTTGAGAATATCGACATGAGCAATGTGGACTTAGGGACGAAGAATGACATGGATGACTCCCGTGCTATGAAGAAGAGTCAGGATGTCACTAGCATGTGCTTTATGGCAAAGGGTAGCACCGACATCGACATCTTCAACGATGAGGCTTATGATGATCCTGATGAGGTATGTCCCTCTTCCAACGAGATAAAACATGCTCTTATTGCTGCTAAACAAAAACTAAAGAAACAAGCTAAATTAATCCAAAACCAGGACATTATGATTAACAACTTGAACCTAGAAGTTGTTAGGATCAAATTCATTAATCCTGATGATAATTGTAAATCTTGCTTGTGCTTGCTTGATCAAATGGCTAATGTAAAATGGCTCATTCTTCTATTTTAATCAACTTAAAGATGCTCTAGATGAATTAGAATATCTAAAATCTAGTAATGATAATGACTACTTCAATGCTATTGCCTTAGATGTGATGCCTTTAAATGTTATTCCTTCATCATGTTCAAATTGTGTCCTACTTGAATTAAAACTTGATAGTTCCACTAAGAAATTGCTCAAATTTAATTCTGATCGTACTTGCTCTCATTGTGAGTATATCAAACTTAAAATAAAATAAATGGCTGAAATGCTTCCCCTTTCTTGGACAGAATCTTGTGAAAATAATCCTAAACTCACAATTGAAAGTAAAGCTTCCAAGACACTTGAAGAGAAGTGTAAAATTGAAAAAAAATTTGTCCATTACTGCATCTAAGAGTCTAGTCTACAAGAGAGAAGTGGTATGTGCTTATTATTATAGATGACTTTTCTAGATATTTTTGGGTGTAATTTTTTGTTTCTAGGGATGAGACCTTTAGCTACTTTAGAGAGTTCGCCCTTAGATTAGCAATTGAGCTCCTAAGAGCTTGAGAGTCATTCGGAGTGGTAATGGCATAGAATTTAAGAACTCATCTGTTACAACTTTCTGCACTGAGAGAGGTTAGTACCAATTCTCCTCACCTAGTGTCCCCTAGTAGAATAGGGTTGTAGAGAGAGAATAGAACCCATGTAGAAGAATAGAACCCTTGTAGATATGGCTAGAACCATACTAGATGAGCATAGCACCCCTAGGAGGTTTTGGGCTAAGATAATTTCTACTGCTTGCTATGTGTTCAATAGGATGTTCTTGAGATCGTCAATAGGCAAGACTTGTTTTGAGCTTAGATTTGGTTATAGGCCTCGCCTCTTATTTCAAGATATTTGGTTGCAAGTGATTCATTCTTAAACATGACAACTTTGATAGATTTGAACCTAGATGTTATAACAACATTTTTTTTTTGGATATCCTACTCATTCTCATGGCTTTTGTGTCTTTAATTCGGATACTAACAAAATAGTTAAGACTTGCGAAGTCACTTTTGATGAGGCTAGTCCTAGTACTAGATTCGATAGTATAGATACACAGGTACACAGTGAGTAGGGGAGCATCTTCATCCACAACGACCCTGACTTAGAGGATGAGAACACAATCCCTCCTCTAGTCACTCCTAAGTTGGTTGGAGAGCCTACTTCCACTACTCTATCTTTAGTAGAGTAGCATTCTCTCACCTTCACCAGTACTTCGAGTGGCTCTATTCCTAACACCATAGCCCATGAGGTAGGGGTCACGTCTGCACCAGGACCTCCACTTCACATTTAGCGATAACACCTTCAGGAGCAGATGATTGGGGATCTCCATGATCGAGTCACTTGCTCCAGGTTTTTGTTTCTAGATTCCCATACATATTTTGCTTTTGTTGCATTTTTTGAGCTCTGAGTTGTCAACTATGTTGTATCTGATTCCTCTTGGGTTAATGATATGCATGAAGAGCTTCAAAATTTTGAAAGAAATCAAGTCTAGAACTTAGTTGAACCTTCTGCTAATCATAATGTAATTGGTACAAATGGATTTTCAAAAATAAACAAAGTGAGTACAGGTTGATAGTTCGTAGTAAGACTAGGCTTGTAGCTCAAAGTTTTTCCTAGGTAGAAGGCTTAAGCTTTGAGGAGACCTTTGCACCGTAGCTAGATTAGAAGCTATTTGTATTCTGCTAGCATTCGTGGTGTCTAAGAGCTTTAAGCTATTTTAAATGGATGTCAAGAGTGTTTTTTAAATTGTTTTATAGAAGGAGATGTCTATGTCAAGTAGCCTCCTGGTTTTAAAAATCTCAAGTTCTCAAACAATGTGTGCAATCTTTTCAAAGCCTTATATAGATTGAAGCAACACCCTAGAACTTGGTATGATAGGCTTAAGAGTTTTATGATTAAGAATGATTTCAAAATGGGAATGATAGATAAAACCTTGTTCACTCTCAGGCATGGCAATGATATTTTACTTGTCCAGATTTACGTGGATGACATTATATTTAGTGATTCTTCTCATGCTTTAGTGTCCAGATTTTTAGTTTTCATGAGCAGCAGAATTTGAAATGAGTATGATGGGTGAGCTGACTTTCTTTCTCAAGCTTCAAGTCAAGCAATTAAAGGAAGGGACCTTCATTCATGAAAGAAAATACATAAAGGACCTTCTTTGATGCTTTGACGTGGGAAGTGGCAAGCATATGTCTACTCTAATTGCCATCTCTACCATGCTAGATCCTGATGAGGATAGAGAGCCTGTGGACCAAAAGAAGTACCACACCATGTTACATGATGCATGTTTCAGCTAACATGAGTCAAATTGTAAAGAACTTATGTCTATAAATGATTTCTTTGTCTTAGGATGTCCAGGGAGGCTTGGAGTCTACTATAGTCAACGATAAGGATCGTAGCTAGCTCATAGAAGAGCTGAGGCGCAGAACAATCGAGGATGATAGGTGAGATGGCTGAGCTCAAGCGTGGCATGAGAAAGGCGAGAAATATTGAAGGGAAGGTTCAAGCAACATATTACACCATATGGCTTAGTCAGTCCAAGTAAGACATAGTTGGTGGAACCAAAACAGGAGAGACTTATCAACTCATGGCAAGGTTGTGGTGTACCTACATGTGGCAAGCATGGTTATTGCATTGCTTACAAGAAAAGATGAAGACCGAGTCAAGAAAGGGTATTTTGGTAAGTTGGCAATAATACCAAAACCTACCTTGGATCAAAGAGAAGCTGAGAAGATCAAGTTGAATAAAAGGCTAAGGGCTTAGCAGATTTGGGCTTATGTATTTTAAAAACATGCATAAGTGTAGTGTGTGAGTAAAATCTATATCGAGTGGTTAACAGGTTTTTCCCATATATGCTAGTGGATAGAATCTATTAGGTTTAGATAGGTGCTAGTTGAATATTTGTTTAATGGGTTGGGAGGGAGACCTGTTAGTTAACCATCCAACCATCCCAGCTTTCTTGATTGAAGCCAATTATTCTAGGGTTAGAGTTTGAGAAGTGTAAGTACTGTGGTGTGCTTTCTTGTTCCTTAAGTGGAGTGGCTATAAAATTTTCATTCTCAAGTAGTAATAAATCAACTTTATTCATCTCTCATGGATTCCTTTTGTTTTAGCTGGCTTGATTTTGATCTTGTTGGTTTTAATCTTCTCTTCCCTTCTTGATCGTGCTAGATACCAAGGACAAGTGACAAAGATGTTTTATAAAAATCAATCCTTATCTATATAGATTTATGGTTTTGCAAGTTTTTAAAGTTGCCCCATTTTACTTGAATCTGAGTTCTTCGCGAGATTTCTTGATTCAAATGTTTTTGTCTCAATTATTGGGGAGTTCTCATTTGTTGTGACATGTGGAAATACATTTAGAGCCATTTTGGCCATCCTCCACCCACGAACAAGTCATATTCGTTGTTTTCGGTTTTTGCCCGGTTTTAATGCAATCTTGCTTGATTTTGAGAATGGCCTGAACTTTGTCATGAATTCTTGTTATCATTGACTGGAATAGGTTCCTGATACACAAGATATATACAAATTTTTATACCATTTAAATGTAGATTTTTGGAGTTGCATTAGTCTAGGCTGAAATTTTTAGTTCTGGAACAGGGGAGTGGTCAGACCCCCCTGTCAGATCGCCCGAGGCCGGTCAAACCAACGCCTAGTCAGCGGTTAGACTGTCAGGCACTGGTCAGACCACCCCTAGTAGCTAGTCTAACTGCCAGAAGTTGTGTTTCTTTGGATTTTAGTTTCTTGAATTATTTACTTTGGTGTTGGCTTCCAATCCTGATTTTCATAGCTCTGCTATTAGAATGAAAGATTGATGAATACTTAGAAATTTAAAGATACTATTTACCCCCTCTATTGTCATACATATCCTATAACTAGTCACAAACAATGATAAAAACCAGACTCGCAAGTTACTGATCTGCTTTCGGTCTATTATGATTTGTAATTTCATTTTTTTCAATCCTACATTTCTTATCCTCGAAGCATTTCAATGCTATAAACATCAACATTAAGACTTCGTTCAAATTAATATAAAATTACTACCTTTCGGACCGGTATTTTTTTCTGGTCTATTCGGTGTGATCATATTTTTTATTCCTGGACTCACAAATGCCATTTAATTTAACATTCCTAACAGAACAACCATTTGTTGAAGACTTCAACACAGAGACAAACAACTTTGTCTATAATTTTTCTTCTTCCACCACATAAAACCATTGCAGAATCAACACAGAGACAAACAACTTTGTCTGGAATTTATTTCCCGTATCCTAGTTTTAGGCCAGTAGGATTTTGACCGAAATTACACTGTAGCGGCTATTATATTTTTTTAAGTCATTTAATTAAATAATGATAAAGAAAAATGAGAAAAAAATAAAAAACACTATTATATCCCTATGTACAATGCAAAGAATAAAGAAAAAAATAAAAATAAAATTAATAAGCTAACACGTTTATACTGACTTTAGGAAGCTAGAAGTCAAAAACTGAATCTAGAATAAATAGGTTTTTAATCCTGCACATCTGCGTCATTTTGTGTGGCTGCAGAATTAATAGCAAGATAGCCAATTTGAATCGTCAGACATACATCATAGATGTAATAAAGTTTTTGATCCAGACAAGCAGATACGGGTGCCCGACTCCTTCAGCAGCTACTATCACGCATTGCACACGTTTGCTCACAACCAAGCGTGCTGACGATGCTCCCAAATCGAAGCGGATCGGCGTCGCCATCGAGACGGATCAGCAAACAGGAGACCTCTCAGGTCAGGTCAGGTCAGATGAGGGTGGTGGTTTTTATCGAGTTTCATGTAAGTCTAATTTAAGGAAGAATGATCAGCAATTCATTTACATTTCAACATTTTCTATTACATATAGAGGAAATATGTATAATTTACTTATACTTTAATATTTTCCTCATGTATGTGTTTTCTTAGGATTAAGATATGGAATAGAAGAAAACTGCAATTATTTTTTTAATTACGTCAACTGGGTGATGAATTCAAGACCTATTATCTTTGATTTATATTCAGTTTTATATACCAATCTGTTCATCTAAAAACCAAAATTAATGAGAAAAATGAATAATTCACTTACACTTCATCGGTTTCAGTCAGCGGGTAACCTCTTGCCATCTTGGGTGATCCAAAAAAACCACACTTGTATTTCGTTAGCCGCCTCGATTAATTCCTATTCACGTTCATATTTGTTTCTTACCTTTCTCCCACGTGCAATTTACATATATTTTGAATTCACATCTTTTTTCAAGAAGTTTGTATTTACATTTTGATTTGGTGCTCAAACCTAAGAAGTTTTCATTTCCGCTAGATATGTAGCCAGCACCAGCAGACGTACAACGAAGTTTTATTTAAAAATATAAAATTATACCCATGTTTTTATTTTTTTCATGATTTCATGTGACTTCAAATGTGGGAGTTCCATTTGACTAATTTCGTCTGGTAGCTATTTAGCTAGCTTTGTTGTGTGTATTTGGTACTCAATTTTTCGTTCATGTAAATATTTTTTTATATTTAAAATGAATTACATGTATATTATGGTCAATGGTCAGTACGTAGCAAATCTATAGTTTTCTGAGAAACAGTAGGAGAAATTGATAAATTAGTATGTTCGAACTTTTTTCAGCATGTAAGCAAGCATAAGTAAGTTTAACATATAGCAAAGAGTAGTTTCATATGGTATGATAAAATTTGCTCATTGGATTTTGTTTCAACTATGGTAGTACATGGGTACACAATGATACACACACCCAAACCATGTAGGATCGCACACCTTTTGGGGAGAGGAATAGCTTGGCAGGAAGGATGGTGTGCTACTACGGAATGGCCCGGTCTACTCCGTTGACTGCGGCCATTTGCCCTTCCTCCCGAGCTTAGCATTGTAGTCCTTGCCGGTGGCCCTGGCCTTGGCCACCATTTCGCGCTCATCCTCGCGAGCCTTGCACTCCCAGTGTCTACACGCCTCCACGTGATCTTGCATCTCCCGCCGGATATGGTCGCATCAATCTTCACTGTGCCGCCGCTACTCTATCCTCTTGTGTATCGTCTGGGTGTCCCACTCCTCGCAGTCCAGAGTCCACTGGTTGTGCGGGTGGATTTCCTGGTCGATCCATTTGTGGTACGCTCATAGCGGATCTGGAGACTATGAAAGATGGAAGAGCTTGTTAGTGCGTGCCATAGAAGAGAGCTGGTAGGGAATATATTGTAATCCATCATTACCGGTTGTCAATAGCAGGTCGCGTCCCAACTCAGGTTGGCATAGTCCCAGGCGTAGTTAACGCAACCCTAGTAACACATGCCCATTCTCAACTGCTCCTTGGACTTGAAGAATTTGCATGCGTCCTTGCACCAGCAGAGGGGCGTCTCCCCCACAGGTGGGTATTGTGGAAAATGTTTGATGGGAACGTTGAGGTATGGGTTTGGGTTGGAGGTATGGGGGGCTTCGCTTGGGGGAGGTGGCTTCCTGGCAAACTCTGCTTGTTCATCGCCGGCTGCAGCAGCTCTTGTGAGTCGGGTGATGCCCTCTAATTGCTTCTCCAAACTAGCGATGTAGTGTTGCAGTCGTGGTGTAGAAAAAACATGTTATGAAAGGGGCAGTAGTTATAGGCTTAGGGCCTGTTTGGGACTGCTCTGCTCCAGTTTTTCTAGCTCTGCTCCACCAACTCCACCATGGAGCAGCTCCACTGTGGAGTTTCTGGAGCAGGTGGTCCTGTTTGGCACGCAGCTAGCTCCAGCTCCAGGAATATGAGGTTTCCCTGAGAAAGGTCCAATGTACCCCTGAATGATGTTTGGTGTATGTTTTGATGTCTGCGGAGCATATGTAACTGAATTTTTTTTTGTTGCCAATTGAAATATGATGTAAAATATTATAATCGCAACTAATTTATTTGAGAAAACCAAAAAACAAATATTTTGGTCAAATAATTCCATCCTTTTGTCTAATGGATACTACTAGCTAGCTAAGTGACATATATGCATCTTCCCAGGCCAGCAACCCCATCGGTCGTCTCCATTTCTTGTACTGATTTGGTTTGTCTATGTAAAGATACATATAGAATCTTATATTGAAATTGGTGACTGAACCAAGTACATAAGTTCCGCAATACGAAAGCAGCTACATGAACAAAACTCTCATCTCCAACCAATATAACAATGCACCACAGCAGCCAAGCACATCATTTCCAGAAATGAATAGGTCATGGACTGGAGAGCAACAAAAAAGAAAAGTTCTCAACAGAGATCATAGTTGAAGGCATGCACATTATTGCGATCATAAGAAACATTCAGGAATTAAACACGTTGTGTACAATCCTATTCTGCATGTAATAGAGACATTGCATACCAAAATTCTCTAATCTAACAAGCCTAATAGCCATGACAGAGGCACAGGACTCAATAATAGCATTTGGATACTTCAAACTATTTTGCTCAATAGCTACATGACAAACATTCCAATGGCACTTACTGTCAGGCACAAATTTTTTAACTTAAGCATGCTTTCCTCAACTGAAGAACAAAAACCAATCTACTCAAAAACATAAAACTCTTCAATAACCATACATTCATTTTTATGCAACTACATTTCTTAGAATACAAGGTTCATTAACAATAAAGATGTCCGGTAGTACAATTTGCACCAATCAAATATTTACTAACCATACACCGAGGCCTCAAGAACATGCCCTTCCTCACACAGCCCAAGCAACAAACCAGCATAGACATAAGAGTCGCACAGCACCCCATTCTCCTCCATCACTCCCAACCAGTAGCAAGCATCCAACAACCTCTTCCTCCCACAGAGCTCCCTCACCATCACACTCCCAGCGAGCGGGCTCAGCTGCACCCCTTTCTTCATCATCCTCTGCGCAAGCCCTTCAGCTTCCCCTGCCATACGCTTCAGCAATCCGCTCCTCAGCACAAAACCCGCCGACCAGCGTCCGCACACCCTGCACCCAACCGACCGCCCTCCATCTCCTCCACCAGCCCCACCGCCGCATCCACATCACCGAAACCGCACATCATGTCGAGCATGGAGGTGTAAACCACCACATTGGGCACGCACCCTAGCTCCGGCATTTTGCCGATCAACTGGCGGGCGCACTCGAAGTCGCCCGCGGACGCCAGCTTGTGCACCGCGGTCACGACCAGGGGGACGGTCGGGGCGACGTCGGACCCGGACATGATTCCAAGAACGGCGGAGACATCGCCGGGCGAGCCCGCCGCGCGGAGGGCGGAGTGGAAGCAGGCGGCGTCGGGGGTGAGGCCGAAGGATCGCATGGGGTGGAGGAGAGGGCGGCGCGGGTGGGGGCGGCGGAGAGGGCGGCGCGGGTGGGGGGCGGAGGAGGGGGCGGCACGGGTGGGGGGCGGCGCGGGTCTGGGTGGGGAGGAGGGGCGGCGCGGGCCTGGGTGGGGAGGAGGGAGCCGCGCGGGTGGGTGGGGAGGAGAGGAAAAGAAATCGAAGCGGTACGGAGGAAAAGTAATGGCAGTGGTGGGTAATTTTCTTCCAACTCCATGAGGAGATACAAAACTTCAGTTTCTGGAGTACCCCTTGAGGAGCCCCAGAAAAAATGTGGAGTAGGCCTTCAACTCCACCTTTTTCTTGGAGCAGAGTTCTTGGAGTTGGACCCGTTTGGCTAGACAAATTTGGAGCAGAGTTGAAATAGCTGGAGCGGAGCAGTCCCAAACAGGCCCTTAATGTCGTAGCTATGCTTTGCAAGTCCAATTCGATTTGGAAAAATTCGCGTCCGCGAGATAGCGGCACATGGATGATTTGTGGACCAACGCACCATCACGTCACTACACAGACCTGCCCCCTTTGGTCTTGTCACTGCATAAAGCTATCCCGTTTGGGCTTATCAATGTGAAAAGTTGCTCTGTTTAGTCTTATCACTGCGTAAGGCTGTCTCCTTTGGTATTGTTACTGAACAAAGCTACCCCGTCTGGTCTAGTCACTGCGTAAAGCTACCCTGTTTGGTCTTTTCACTACTTAAAACTAGTGAATAACACTTAACCAAACAGCCACAGCAGGCAGGCATCTAGGCGCCACGACACCTGGTGCTCATCGGTGGCTGGATCCATCCGCTCGACCTGAGTATAAGCAAAATGTTAGTAAGACTATAGTACGGAAGGAAGAGCACAACGATCCAAATGGGAAGAGCATCGAACACGTGCCCGGAACTATGAGAGTCACCACCACGGTGGGTCTTGCGTCCATGATGGCGGGAAGACATAGTACCCCACCGTGGCCCTAGGTGGAAGGACTCTGTGAAACCAGGCCAGCAGGTCATCGTGCCAGTCGGCCGGGGCCTCCGGTGAGAAGGCAACCCTCCCGCTATAGGGAGGCCAAGCAACAGCAAAACGTCCTGTAGCATAGAGGCTATCTTCCTGAATGGGAAATGGAAAGTGTGCATCTCTGACTGCCACTGATCCACCAGAGCTATCAATATGGAGCAGTCGAATGGGAAGCATTGCAACTGCTCCAACCCAGAATGGACCGCTCTGTCGTCCCTGGCCACAGCTACTACGACCAAACCATCCTCGTCTGTGGCCTGCACCATTCGGGCAAGAGGTAGTAGACCGACATTGTTGAGCCTGCGAAGCAAAAAAAATATCAGTACACAAGATATGTATGACAAGAAGATAGTGCTGTTGAGTTGCAAACCTGTCTGTCTAGCGTCATCTAGACTCCAGGCCACTCGGGGTGTTCGTGTGTGGATCGCCCCCAAGTCAATTGTGTCGTCCGCACCCCCAGGATGTGAAACGCGACACAACGTGTGATGCAGCCGGTCGATGTGCTCATCCAGCAGGCCAAAAGGCCAGTCCGATTCATGAAGGTCATGAGCCATACCTACAAAACAACTTGAAGTTAGCATTTATGTGTGAAAAAACATCGAATGTAAGATAGGAATAAATTTAACTTGTAAACAAACAAACAAAATAATACTAGGCTAGTAGGACACTACTTAGAATAGTAATGCAAAAGGGGACAGTACCAAAACAGTACATGCAATGTACTATACATTTACTATGGCACTACGTACATCAATTATAGTAACTAACGAAGTACAGATGACAATGTACAATGATTTGTAATCTTGGTGCCACTTTGCACACCTGAAGAAGTGATACAGTAAACCATGCCGGTGTACCTACTCATTAGCAGGTGCCTTACATCATCTGGCTATGTGGACCTCCTGGCTGTAGCGCCCACAGCGTGTACCCAACACCTTGGTTTACGCTTCGTCCATATCATTGGTAATACATCAACTCTACCGATGACCCTTCCCACCCTTCAGCATGTCAATATCTGGAACCCAGGTTCTTTGTGCAATATCCAGGGTGGCGAAGTTGCCCACAACCCTAAACCCCCTAAGCTCGCAACTCCACGCCTACTCACCCTCTCCTTTAAAAAAATACTCAGACATGAAGCTCGAATGGTCCATGCGCATAGTCCCGCATGCGGCGAGGACATGAGAGCATAGCTTGTGTAAGAGTTTTGGATTATTGCACGTGCAGTTAAGTTCATTTACATGATCTCCAAGGCATACCTCGTGGGTGACAAGAGAATGAACCATCCAAAATCTGGCTATTCAGAAGGAGCACATCAAAATAATGCTCTGTATTACCCATCACGTAGACCATGTGCAACTGGCCCTTCTTTGTCTTCACCTGCATGTACGCTGTAATCTTCGAGCAGTACAGTGTTTGTGGGTTGGTTGCATGAAGTGCGGCATTTGCATGTCTCTCCCCGAAATAGCTGATTGTGATGTGCAAAACATCTTCCATGATGATAACGAGGGGCTGAGAATAAAGGCCCCTAAGAACTCAGTTGTATACCTCGGCAAGGTTAGTGGTCATTATACCATACTTTGCACCATCCGTGTCATCTGTGAGGTCCTCCTCTGCGGACCAGCAGGGTTAGGCTCTCACAGTGGTGTGAGGTGTTCGGGTTGTGCCACCTAGGAATGGGCGGTCCCTTGTTCCTCTCGTCAACGTGATTCCTACTATGCTCATCCAATAGTGTCCATAAATCATCAAATTTGCACTGCTGGTTCTGCATAGCTAGCCTATTGAATAGCTTCATCAACGGTTGCTTGGGAACTTCTTGAAGAAGTTGGTCCCTAAGTGGCGAATGCACCATCTGTTCCTCATATCAGGCCAGGGAATGGCTGGGGTCATGCTAAAGTTTTCTTATGGCCTTCAGCATTCCAGCATGGTGATCATGAATTATGTACACATCAGGATGATCTCCAACAACTCCCACCCTCACATGTTGCATGAACCACAACCAGTCCAAGGGCGGAAGTTGATCATTGCCATCAACGCCAATGGCTGTAAGAATCTAACCCTTGTATTTACTGGTGAAAATGTCTCATTAACTGAGATCACAGGTAGCATATGCCTGAAAACCTCGATGCAGGCACCAAAGGCTAAGAATGCCCTCTGCAATATCGCAAAACCTAGCAACCTTGTAGATGGCTTATCCTTCAAAGCATTGTACGTGCCTTGGTTTCTATCTTGCAGCACCTAAAGCATGCGAGAAAGGTTGTCGTACGCCACCTCAAAAGACCCAAACTATTTTTTCAAAGCCTTCTACTTCGTACGCCACCCCTTTGCGTTGCTAATCTGGTACTTGAATTTTTTTCTCGATAACCACCATGATATGCTTAGCCTCTATGTCCTTCTTCTCCACTATCTCTCCTTACATCAAATTGGCTATGAAGGTGGGTGTTAGGTTACGATGCCTTGATAAAACAATGTTGAGCACACAGGAGTGCAGCTCCACCTTCGAGACAATCAGGTGAGTCCCATACTTTGGTCTATGTGCATGCACTTGCCAAGGATAACCGGCCTACTCGCACTTGATGGTGTACTACTCCTAGCTAGATTTGATGACCCAAAATGTCCATTGCATGGACAGGGCCCAAAGCTTAATGACATCATGCAAGGATGCTTTGTCAGCAAATATTGAGTGCAACCGAACCTCTATGTCATAGTACTCCCACGGTGATTCGTGCTTGTCATGCACAAAAACACCCTCAGCGTCAAACCTATTCCATTCCTGGGGATGGGAGCTTTGTCCTCATCAGAACTGTCTTCATCGTCCTCTTGTACAGTTTCCTCTTCAGTTCAGGTCATCTGGTCATCGCTTTCCATTTGACACACTATATACTCCATATGCTCCCCTTCATCAGCCTGTTCTATAGGCTCAGCATGTGGTGACTAATCTCTCTCCTACATCTACCACGTCGGTCTCGTCACAAGCAACATCCTCGCACCCACCATAACACCGGCCTCTGGGTCCTCTTCTTGACCAATATTCTTGATGCCTGAGCTACTTCCACCACCCAGATGATATCCATCAGCAGGGCCTTGTACATGTTCTTTTGGGCATGGTTGCACAAGCAGCATGTACTTGCATCTACAACATCGGCAGCCTTCCAGAAAGCCCTTCCACACAACCGTACGCATCATTCTTCTAAACTCCCATCTAATGTGTGTGGGAGATTGGCTTCAAATCTCTTGTATGATGATGTTGCACACCTTAGGGTCCAAGGAGAAGCTGCGGGTGAACTAGTACATTACATCTGTGATTCGAACATTCTTGCTGTCCAGGTGTACCAAAGTGGCATACGGAAAATTGCTCAAGTCAACACTATACAGACCTTCACGAGCTATGCCAACACCATAATGCACTTTAAATCTAGTGGGTACCGGCATGGCTGATGTCTGCTTGCAAATATTTTCAATATTGCAACTAGTCAAATCACATCGCACATTATGCAAGTATTGTTGTACTGTAATTTAGATTTGTACGGCCGTTTGCCTATCATGAACAACTAAACTACTGCATGGTTAAGGCGTTGTTCATTTATTTATGTGAATATATTTGCATATATCCCCCTATACTTTCATGTATGTATGCATATATTTATACATATATAACATATTGATTTTGTCCCCTGGCCGGCCCATTAGTCTTGGCCCACTTTCTCTCTTCCCACTTTATCTATCTCAACCCCCCCTCATTTGCACTGACACCGCTCCCTTTCCTCTGCCCAATACGCATTGACTCCCTATCTACTTCCATGCACACCAACGTTGCTCTTCTCTTTTTGCTCGAGCTCTCTCCTACTCTAAATAATTCCGAATTGGTTCAGAGAATTTACATGACACTGACAAAATTAAGTAATTAAGTATGCGACATAATGATTTGATTGGCAATATACCAATTTTAACGCTATGTGTGAATTTTCAATGTAGTCGTGACATTAAATTTATTCCTAATTAATCATAAATATTGTCTACTAATGTTTTGTATTTTAACATAACTAACAAAATTTTTCACAGTACTCTAATATGCAACAGGATCCTCCTAGTTAAATATTCGCAGTGAAAGAAATTAATTACACGTGTGTTTCTCCTCCCTTTTCTTTCCTTTCTCCTTCTCCTGTCTTCTTGCTTTTCTTTTCAGTCATCTAATCGAAGTTACTTACTGCAATTTTCCTCTAACTATAATTTTCTATGAATGCTACTTATACTCTTCTTTACACTAAGCAAATAATTTACTTACTACAAAAATATAGACTCAAACATAACAAAATTTTTGCTTTACAAATGAATCTCCCCTCGCAGAATTAGCTGAACCTCCTCCTCTCGTTCTCCCTCTCCTCTTCTCCTCTCCTCCCCTTTTCTTTCTTTCCTCTCCTCTCTTCTTTCTTTCCTCTCCTCTTCTTTCTTTCGCTCGGCCTCAGTGCAGAACAACCGAATGCTCTCGGGCTCTCGGGCGGCCGAGGTTAAAAAGCATCCAGTCGCCCTACCATTGAAAGATAGGGCTTTTGTCACCCAACGATTCGGCGATAGGGATGTTGTCGCTCAACGGTTCGGCGACAGGGTCCAGTCGCTCGACAGTTGGGCGATTGCATCTCTGTCGCCCAACGGTACACCTACCACCTGCGTATTGCTCGACCGTTGGGCGACATGATCCAGTATCTAACGGTTGGGCCACTGGAAGTTACTTTTGTAAAAATAAAAATAAAAATGTGGATATAATTTTATATTTTTGAATAAAAATAGAATTATTTAAAAAAAATCGAGGTACAACATGGCTATCTTTTCTTTTAGAAAAGCTAGAACATGGCTTAGTCATTCGCTGCAGAGATTTTTATTAGCGATGTGCAAAGAGTGGTGCCACCGCTAGCGGTGGCATGAACAGTTGAAAAGGGTGTCAAGGATGGGAGATCGACTACAGTTTCAAATAAAAAATATATGTACCATACAATAAAATGTATATTGTCGGAAAACATTCATCCATTTGCTAGACAGACACTAGAATATTGTCGTCATCTCTAAAAAAATCATTTGTAGAAACACGCACTGATTTTGGGATCATTCTTTTTTGATGTAGCGTACTGTTGATCCGTAAAGCTACAAATAACAGAACAGCAAATTCATAAGCGGAGTAATTTTTCCGGTGGTTCAATAGTCGAATCATTTCAGCACATTGTTTTTCCAAATTTTAGTTTTTGAGGGAGGGCAGTCCCGATCAATTCGGCTTGAGCTTCTGGCTTATTTTGCACTATTCATAAATTTCGTCTTTTCCTGAACTTTTGGCTTTTTGTTGAGTTTTTTTGCCGGTTTTTTTTTCCGTATTCGTTTGTATTATACGTAATGGGCTAACATATTTTTTATATTTTTAAATTTTTAAAAATTTAATTATGCTAAATAAGCCTCTGTCAGCTACAGTGTTTTTTTTCAGCCAGCTACAGTGTTTTCAGCCATAAGCCACGAGCTTTTTAGCCGAACCGATCACCATTGCTGGCTACAAGCCTACAGTATTTGGAACCACTCTTTAATTACAAATCTGCAGTTTCTTCTCAACACTGCTAAATTCTTCAATCAATATTTCCTTTGCTCCTACCTGCACAAGGATTGTATCTGCAACAGTGTAATGTCACTCAGAAACTATGACACGGTTACAAGGTGTGAGCAGGCGAGCAATCATCTTACGACACTGCATTCATCATGATGAGGACAAGCTAGAGCTGCTCAGTGCATGGGGCAACTGCGATTAAGATGCTTCAGCTACAGTTCTGTTTGGACTTGCTCAAGGCTTGGATCAGTCGAGCCCAGACAAGGACTACATCAGAATACACAGCGCCGCGTAATTGCTTCCCTTAGAGGCACACAAATCTCCCAGATCATGAACTAAAAAACTCCTAAAAAGCTAAATCTTGTTGAGTCACAAAAAAATTAGGCTTGTATGAGTGAATCCGTTAGATAGAGATCAACATCCCAGATCATTTTTTTTTGAATGAGAGCTTGTATGAATGGATCCGTTGGATGGAGATCCGACGTCCCAGATTATTTTTTTAGGGGTTGTATGGAGATCTGTTGGATTAAGATCCAACGCTTTAAAATCTGACTTATTTTATTCTTAAAAATAGTCGAATGCTCTATAGCACTAAAAAAACGGGTGCAATTTTCTCAATTTGAAGTTATGAACCGGTCCTGTATTGCAACAGCAAAATAGGCCTGTAAGCTCCATGTTTCACTTGGTGGCACGAGAAAAGGGAAGAAGATTCGAGCCTTGCTTTTGTGCCTCATGCCTAGAGATGGCAACGGGTAAATACCCATCGGGTATTACCATTCCATACCCGTACCCGCTAGGTGTAAATTTATCCGTCGGGTTACCCGTATCCGCACGCGGGTAGGTAAATTTACCCATACCCGTACCCGCGCGGGTATTACTACCCGACGGGTAACCCGTACCCGCAAGCATACCCGGTTCAACACATAAGAATATCATCAATTTAGACATTCATTAATCATACATGCCAAGCACAAAAGCGTCTAATGATTAAAATTAGTACATCACATAAACATACTTGACATGACCATATCAACATATAACAAACAAATAAACAATCAACAACAAGTAGATAATAAAATTAACATTTGAGTGGGATGTCTAGTTATCTAATGCGGGTATTCATTACCCGCGGGTAGGCGGGTATGGATAGTATATACCCACACCCGCACCCGCCTACCCGGCGGGTAGAGTATTTCGCCCAATAACGTACCCATGGGTACATAAAATTTTCCATACCCGTCTCTTTATCGGGTAAAACCCGTTGGGTATTCGGGTATCGGGTACCCATTGCCATCTCTACTCATGCCCTATCCAATTGGAAAGCAACTCGTTTTGCTTCTCTTGAGCCTCATCACCAATGCCGCGCTTTTCTCCACAGCCCTCCTGCTAACCACTACGGACATGCAGATTCCAAGTCCTGCAAGGAACATGCAAATAGTAATTGCAAATTAAAATTGAGGTGAAAATTAAGGGATGTAGTAGACTAATCAAGGCCACAATCTTCACAAATGAAGAGCCTCGCTCAACGATCATTAATCAACCAATTTGAATGGTGAAAAGGAACACAAGTCAAAAATATTTCCAGAGTCGTACCAGGGTTCAAAATTTCCGTGAGATTTCACGGAAATTCTGTTTCTTTTTATGTATTTTGGTACCCCCGAAATAAAACTAATTCGGTCAAATAAATTTGATTTCATTTGAATTTTGACCTGAATACAAAATTTGTCCAAATTTTGACCAAATTTGGGTATAGAATTCAAACGCGTTTGAAAATTTCATCCAAATTTTGGAAAGAAATAACAAAATTTCATCCATTTCAGCCCTTTCGTTGCCAGGCGAATTTGTTTCCAAAATGAGTTTCCCTGAGTCATACTCATAACCATCGAAGAAACGACAAAACTAAGAAAAACAAACAAATGATCTCTACACGACGCTCTTCTCCTTGGCAATGGAGAGCTCCCACAGCCACTCAAGAATCCTACTCCTCCGTACAGTGCTCTGACCACTGTTCACCCCTCCTTTCTTCTTCTCTTCTGCCTTCCTCCTCCTTCGCCTCGCCGCCGCCGCAGCCGAACCCACCGGCTCGACGGCGTCAGGCGAGCAATTGCACACTAGGCCAGCTCCAAACAACCCCAACGCGAGCTTCTTCTCCAGTGCCACCGACTCCTTAGCGGCGGCGCTCGGCTGCTCGAACCTCGCACTCCGGCTTCCACCTCTCGCCGCCGCCGCCTTCCTGGACTCGGCTGCGCGCGGCGGGTAGACCTCGGGGGCACCGACGACGCCCAGGCGTATGATGCCCCGTGTGGCCGGTTGAGCAGACCCGGTGCTGCGGCGCGCCGCGGGCGCAGCCGAGCCGCTGGTCCGGCGCGGCGGTGGGCGCGGTGACGGGCTCGGGTGAGCGTAGAAAAGGCTGCTCGACAGCGACCGCCGCGGCGGCGCGACGGCGTCGGAGGAGCCGCTCTTGGACGAGTGGCTGCGGCCGACGGAGTCGGAGGGCGCGATCTTCAACGAGGTGCTTCGGCTGACGCAGCTACTGCTATTGGAGCTCGCGCTGCGGCTGTCGGAGCGCGAGCTGAAGCCGCTTGTCGACGCCGCCGTCGTGGCGCCGTCCAGCGAGTCCGAGCGAAGCAGCAAGAGAGCGGACGTGTCGGCCGAGGCCGCCGAGGAGAGGCGCAACGGGAGGAGCTTGCCGTCAGAGAAGACCTCGTCGGCGACGCACATGCCAGCTGCCGCATCCTCGCCGGCCGGGGCGAGCCCGCCGGACGAGAGTATACAGAACTCGAAGTCCTCCGGCGGCGCCGAGGCGGAGTTGTCGGCGTCGGTGTCCGCGGCGGCGTCTTCACCGCCCGACCGGAATTGGGGCTCGGTTTCTTGGCTTGCCATGGATGGCTTCTTGCTTTCTTGGTTAGAAGGAGGAAGGGAGAAAGAGATGGCTAGGTTTTGCTTTTGCATTTGGGTTTCTTCGGTTTGGCGAGACAGAGAGGAGGGCAGATTGGTCATACGCGCTGGGCTGAGCTCTATGTTGCAGTGTCAGTGTGTCTATTTATACGTGTATGTTGATCATTTTATTGGACAAGAGATTGAAGAGAAGGAAAGCACACAAGGTGTGGATTCTTTTAGAATATGCCTTTTGATTTTTGAATGTTTGTAAGGGAGATAATACGATAAGAGAGACAATCGCATATGATTTTGATCGATATAGCTGAAGTTAATACAGTGTGTAGTACAATCAACTAGTAAATTCTGTCTTAAAAAAATACATCGTTTAAAAGATAGTTATTATAGTATAGTAAAGAACATAAGCTAAAAGTCTAAAACCATTTCGAATCCAGCATACACAAGAGCACGAGAGAGAGAGAGAGAGAGAGAGGGGGGAATATATTACTAGCCAGAATGTATGTATCAAATAAAAATATGAGTGCGAGGATAGAAACCCGTGAACTGATCTGTTCAATTGTTCTTGTCCATTAGATTTTGGGAAGCTAATTTTGCTATCATTTCAGCCCCAGATTTTAATTGGGAAGCTAATTGTTCATTGAGTAATGAACAATTCATGTATACAAAATAACTTTTGGAGGTATTTTTAAAAAGGTAGCAAAAGCTAAGGATTAATTTTTCTCTAGATTTCTCTATTACGGCTCTTTAAAATGATGCTCTGAACCAACAAAAGTGGAAAAAAAAGTGATTTTCAAAAGCCACTGCAATGCATATTATTCTTAAAAAAAGTAACACAAGTGCTCTTAAAAAAGAAAAATAACACACATGAAAAAGTTCAAAGGAAAATAACCAGAGTTAGAAAAGAAAAATAACACATTTCCTAACTCTGGTTTTTTTTTGAGAATTTTTGAAAACTTCTAGATCAAATTTTACAGCAGTGCATTTTCACATGATACATACATACATACACAAACATGTTATATTTCTTTACCACTTTGGATATATTTAAATACTAATTCTAAGATATTCTAATGCGACTTATTTAAAAAATTTCATCAGAGCACTTTAGATTTGTTATATATCATTTTTCATATATAAAATCAGTATATACACAAATTATGCTATAGAAAGTAGGTTGTAGTGAATTTTTTTATGAAACTCACTTTAGAGTATCTTATAATTATTATTATAGTATGCTCAAAAGAATAGAGAGGTATAATAACATCATTTAAGCAATATATAAGAAGTGAGAGTACGTACTCCTAGAAGTATAGAATCATTTTCCTATATATATCCCACTCGTGATATATCACCTAAATAAACTTAACGTACTACTTTATCACCTTAGAAATACTCATCTACTAATTCTAAGATACTCCCATGCGAACTACAGAAAAAAATTCAAGGGAGTGTATAGTTTTTAGCATATTTTGCTTATACCTTTATATTCACACATAAAAGGAGTATATTAAAAAACTATACATACCACATTTAGAAAAGTATACATACCTCCTAGATTTTATATACTCGTATACTATACGTACATACCATCTGTTGCGCGAAATACTCCTCACATTGCAAGATACGACATCACATAGGGAGTAACTACATCTGAAATAGAAAAAAGTTTAGGACTCTTTGGAACATGGAAGTTTTTAGAATGTAGGAATGAAATTGTTCCCTGCAAAATTTCTTCCAAATTCCTTTAAAATCATGGGTTGAGAGGATGTTTGGATATTCTTATGAAATAGGCTCTTCTAAAATATATGTTAGCTAGCGTTTTGAGTAATAAAGATTTATGCTAGTGGGAGATTTGTTCTCAAAACGTCTCAGTGTTGATTTGTGGAATTCTGTTGCTGTGTAGAAACTAAAATATTTGTACTTCCTTGAAAACAGGTTTATGTCCAGTTGTTTTATATTTTTATCAGACTGACTTTATCAAAACATTTTCTCATTTATGAATTTTTGTGCAGTACACATATGGTCATTTTTTGCACAAACTTTTGCAAGCGCACTAGTTCGAACATGTTCTACATCTATGAATTTTTTGAGAATTTCGTAAGTGCACAAGAGTACAAACCATAATTGGTGCATATGAACTCGAGTTCATAAATTTTGCATTGGATATGT
This sequence comes from Dendrocalamus latiflorus, assembly GCA_017311315.1. Taxonomy (NCBI): domain Eukaryota; kingdom Viridiplantae; phylum Streptophyta; class Magnoliopsida; order Poales; family Poaceae; genus Dendrocalamus; species Dendrocalamus latiflorus. The sequence goes on along the minus strand of CM029612.1, from coordinate 28,622,204 downwards.
CTTATCTCGTTTTGTTCATCTAATTCATCGAGACAGGGGCATTATTATAAAAGTCCTGCATTAGTACAACTTGAACAAGTTATGCCACGATGAATTTGTGCTTGAAGTAATTCCAAGAAACATGGACATGTAGTACTTTTTTGTGTTGAGAACAAAAATACGAGACCAATTCTTTGTTTACCTGTATTTGTAGATCTTCTTCTCGCACTATTTTTTTTTATGAGCCACGATATTATAGTAGTGCTATGTAATGCTTCCACGTCGCACAGTGAAGGAAAATAAGAAAAAATGTTCCCTTCTGTCATAAATTGCATCTTGCCTGCATTTGATGTTCAATCCATTTACTCCACATGTCAATATCCATACAGAGAAGAGGACTTTCTAGAAAGATTGAACAGGTGAATTGTATTTGTTTAGGGCAAGAAAGCAAGAATAAGTGATTGTTGACTTCAATATTATCTTTTATTGTATTTTTCAGAGGAAGAAGGGTTGGTTAAATCGTGCATGTAATTTATCAGAGCAAGTCAGGTGTTTTATCAATTAAATTACTAATTGCTAGAATATTTGACCGCATGCTTATCTGGACTCAATCTTGAGAAACAAACACAAGAAGATAATTGGCAGCTCAGAATTCAGATAGAGCAAGGCAAACATGTGGCATGATTATGTGACAGATTGTGGGTAATCCTGTGTGCATATCGAGAGATTTCCCGGACAGAGATTAATCATAAGCACAAAATGGTCAGTGTTGCGGCCATTTGGAACAATCATGATTAGCCCGGTTCGTATGGCGCAATCTCGCGTCAATTCACGTCAGATACTGATGCAAATCTAGAATCCGAATAATTTACACAGCGTACGATGTAGTCTAGGAAGCACATTTGTCGATGATTTGTAGTTTCGCAGTTACATGACAAGGAAACTAATCCGAATCTGAGGCGACACAACAAAGATTTGAGGACGCTCTAAAGTAATTCAAACATGTGGATGCTTTGTCCGAGATGAATCCAAAATTAATCTTATTTTTAGGGCTAAAACTGGAACCGCCAATCCATAATGTTTTCCTTCAATCATTGATCGAGTCAGTAGCAGACGAATGTGACGCAGGACGGCATGTTAGCCAGGTCAGAGTCCATGCCATTTTATATGCATGTACCTTTTGTCTTTAAAGTTGGCTTTCAGAAATCCTGGTTTTCTTTCTCGAAGAGGCAACAACTCTAACTGTAGAACGGTCTACAACAAGGAAAACGTATAGTAGATTTTAAATAGTATTTTATTTGATCTCTAAATTGTTATTAAGATTGCGTCTGAGAACTCTCTTAGGGTGCAATACTGAGCAAACGAGGTTATAAACCCACCCACCTAAGTTCGAGCCTTACCTTTACCTTAAAATTTAAGTCTTATCCCATCGCATCTCTAAAAAATTTAAGATTGTGTCTAGTCTAACAACATAACACCAATTGATGCCACGTTAATTAAGGTTCTCCCCAAATCCCTTTTTTTTGCTGCGTTAAAGCTTTGCATGTCATTGCATTAAGAAGGCTTTGACAACAACACACCCAAACATTTCTTCAGTAGCATCCTTCACATTCCTTCAGTAATAATGGCTGCCGCTGTTCGAAGAGGATGAAATGATAGCCGGTAGTGGGGGCAAGACAGCGCAGGAGAGAGCCATCAAAATGCTTGCGACCGAGCACCACCTAGGCGTCCTCCCATACATCTTTTCGTTTCGAGTGCGCGCGGCCGTGCGTGACAAGTTGGACGCGTGAGACGACACCACCTTTTGCTCTTCACCTCCTCGAGCACCTGTAATGGGGAACAGGTGGGGCTTCACCTCTTTCGGCTCTTTTGTGACAAAAGCGAGGCAAGGATGTGGTGCCCCTCTAACTGCTCCAGACCCCTGCTTCCATTTGATGGCTACCAACCTTTCTCCTCCCCCTTCACACATTGGTGTCTCTCAGCCCTTCACCGTACACCAACGGTCCCTCAGGGTCTTTTCACCGTACACAGACGATCCCTCAGAGTCACAATCCATCAGGCTTCACATACTAGTGTCCATTGGGCCAGAGATATTAGAACCAGGCTCTGATACCACTTGTTGGATCGTAAGAGCCTTCTCACCCCAAAGCTAGCCAATAAGGTGAGAGACTCCCCCACTTTTAAGTTAGGTCCCTTACCCTTCCATAACTAATGTGGGACTATTCCAACAGCTACCAACCTTTTTGCAGGGAAAGTTGCAATGGCAAACTAGCGATGGCGTGCGGCGTTGCAGGAAGAAGCTGGTTGCGAAGGTCAAGAGGTCAATGTGCTTCATTGTGCCATGCATTCATGGATGGATGGCCATCGATGCATTCCCCACCGTTGTTCTTGTCCCCGTCCCATGAGTGACCTCACTTCAGCTGTTCAGGTTGTCCCTAGCTTATGTTAGGGCTCCACTGCCTCTGTGTCATGAGCTATAGAAAATGGGAGCCGCCTGAATGGAGGAATGAGGTGTTGGGTTGTCTTGTTTGGAACAAGAGGTACAACAGGTACGCATGGTTTGAAAGGGGAAGGTGCCAAGGCTAGCCTGGACCATCTGCCAGGTTTTGGAGAATAAAAAATTGGTCATGTTTCGTACTAACTGTTGCAATGAAGGTCCGGTGTTTGGTTGGACATTTTCCAGAGAAGTTTCAGGCATGACCCGAAGAAGAGAAGGAATAGCTTCGATCCTCTGCTGACATAACTTTTTGCACCTCGTTCGATCGCAACATCGACGGTTGAGATTAAACGTGAGAAATTGAGGGTACCAACTTTTCTTGGGAGGATCAATCTTCGCCCGCTCTGTGTCTCGACTTCTAGTTTTTGTCAAACCACCTGCATGAGCGCGTTCTTCGACCTCTACCGTAGGGAAGCAGAATCCATCTTACGCTAGCTGAAGCCACGCTGCGCCAACAGCTCAACACCCCTATATCTTAGCTGGAGAAATTGAGTTTGCAGAAACCTTGCGTTCAGCAATAGTGATGAACAAATGAAAATCAATGTACAAACGAACAGATCTGGTGAAGTAGCTTGTCCATTCGTCAAAAGTTAGGTGCATTTTTTTTTTTTGCCTTTGCCGTCTTCAGCTTTTCGATCGTGGTGTCGCTTCATGTGAACCGAAGAAACCCGTTGGTTAGACGGCAAGCCGTGGAATATTATGTGATCACAGTGCTCTGGAAAAAAAAAGTTTGGCTCCTGAGGTTTCGGAAACTTGACCGCAAAAGCTCTAGATCAATGACTGTTCAACAGAACAGTGTCGTGAAAGCATTTTTTTTCTTGTGTTGCTAGGTAGACCTCTTTCCGTACGAAAAAAAGACAGAAATGCAAAGGTTGTGTAGAACGATCATGTGACAGATACAGTATAAACAAAACTGCTCAGATAACCCACTTTGCCTGCCGGCGTTTCTTAAGTAGATGAACGGTTTCATTTTAATCAAGCTGAAAGGGACAAAAGACGCAAAATTAGTTCCCTTCTGGATGGACCTACTGGTGTTACCAACCTTCTTTTCTTTTTTGAGGTGGTTATCCGACAGTCAGACAATATTTTACGGTCTAGATCAACTCGTGAGTAAAGAAAACTCATCAATAAAGAAAGGAGTGGCCAAAAGTATTGAGTGACTAGTGAGTAACTTTTTTTTTTGAGGGAGAGGAAAGACTAGTGAGTGACTAAAAGGTGGGAGAAAAAGGAAGGAAAAGCATTGCTGTGGGCTTGACGTCGGCAAAATTTGCATAGCAGGCCCGGCCATGACGAAGGCGTAAAGGCATTAAGGGCTTAAAGGCTACATTTTCAAAGAAAAAAACTAAAGATTAGAACGTATAGAAAAGGCCATGGCCTCTTGGGCAGCCCATCAATAGTATGAGCCCACAACAATCAGAGCTGCCTGCTATCCACCGCGCGCGCTGTACGCCGAATCGCCACTACCCACCGCGCGCGCTTCACGCCTAGACCCAGGTGCCGCGTCTGCCACTGCCGTACGTAGCGCTCGGTCGGCGGCACGTCGAGTCTGTTGAAACCGGCGGCAGCCCTAGCGCCACAGCAGGTAAAAAAAAAAAGTATACAGAAGATATAAAGACTTGTTGACGAGGTTTTGTAATACCTATGTTCTTGGAAGCTAAATCGTGGTAGCTTTGTCCGTATAGCTTCGTTTTACGATTAGAGTTATAAGAGGTCAACAATATATATTTATATCCCGGTTACATGTTCGACTCAGTTATCTTTGTATATATGAGCTGGACAAAACAAATCTTTATCTTAGTGAATACACCATATCGATCTTGATGAGCTCCTTACTTTGAAGAATAAAAGAAAACGCCTTGATACATCTCACACACTTGTGAACTGGGGGCTACCAATGAGTTGAGGCAACACTCAAACTTGTTGACGGTAACAGGCTTGGTCAATATATCCGCAACATTATCATCAGTATGCATCTTCTTCAAATCAATCTCCCTAGAGTTAATCAACTCTCTGATGCTGTGATACCTTGCATGAATGTGTTTCATCATGGCATGATACACCTGATTCTTCGCCAAATAAATTGCATTCTAACTATGACAATAAATACGAACTTTACCTTGCTCACTGTCTTCCTTCACTAGTCCTACAAGCTATAGTGCTTCCCTTGTAGCTTCAACCACAACGATGTACTCTATCTTAGTTGTAGATAATACAACAATAGACTGATTTGATGATTTCCAATAATTAGTTACTCCACCTAGAGTAAAAACATATTATGTAGTAGACCTCCTATTATCCAAATGATCGGTATAATCCAAATCCACATATCAATAACCAAAAGATTACCTTGCTGTCCAAAAACAATACCATAACTTTCTATCCCTCTCAAGTACCTGAATATCCACTTGATTGCCTCCCAATATCGCTTTCTTGGTTTAGCCATAAACTTGCTAACTTGACGTACAACATGTGCCAAATCCAGCCTTGTACAAACCATTGCATATAATAAAGAGTCGACTACACTAGCATAAGGAACCTTCGCCATCTCTTTAATTTCCTTATTAGATACATGATAAAATTTAGAAGAAAGTTTAAAGTGGTGTGCTAATGGAGTATTTACTATTTAGTCTTGCTCATATCAAACCATTCCAGAACCTTCTCAACATACTCCCACTAAGATAACCACAGTTTTCTTGAGCTTCTATCCCTGTGTATTTCCATGACCAATATTTTATTTGATGCCCTTAAGTCTTTCTTATCAAATTCCTGACTTAGCGAAACCTTTAAGCCAATCACACCACTCATGTGCTTTGCAGCAATTAGCATATGAGAGACCGTATGGGTAGGTCTAGGTTAATTTGTGATAAACAATTAGTAGCTGGGTTGAGTTGAATCTAAGATTTTGCAAAGAGTCACAATTTTCTAAAATTCAGATTGCTATCAGGTCTACAATGGTAGTACCAACCAGATGCCAGCAATACTACCAAGGCAATAGTGCCAGCATGGTGTCCACCCTACTACCGCAAATGTGGTTCGACTGGGAGTTAGATGACGGTAGTTATTTCTCAGAGAGGGTCGTTTTTTGGGTCCGATAGTATCGGTGCTACATTGCGGTACTACCAGAGATTGGTATGACCGGAGCTTGGTTGGCAGTACTACCAGGGAGGTGGTACCGGCCATAGAAAGCGGTCATACCGCTCCCCTGTTAACAGGAATAGGTGTTGGACCGAAATGGCGACAGAGGGGGGAGGGGTGAATGGCGCTCTCAAAAAATTAAATTCGCTCCTCAAGAATCCACACTTATGCTTCTTCTCCAATAGCTATGGAAGCTATGAAGAAAGAAGATAGACACTACTGGAAGTCACAGCAACAAGGCTAAACTAGATCCAGAAAGAAACAGTCAAGAAAAATAATTTCAGAGCAGGTCTGACTGCAAGCGGTAGTACCGTTGAGACGAGCGGTAGTACCTCTGAGCAGTAGTACCTCTCGAGGAGCGGTAGTACCGCACGAAGAAATCAGCAAACATAGCAGGCCGATAGAAGTTCTGAAACTTCGGATTTTTGGCTAAAACAAGGAAACGAACGGAAAACTTCTAATCTTTTCAGAGAGAGACACCAAGGGAGTATTCTAAATACCTTTAGGGCCTCTAACAACATGGGAACTAAGTAAGAACACAAGAAAATCAGAGATTAGCCAAGAACTTGAAAAATACAGAGAGCTGCCCAAAAACTCAAATTCCCAAATAACCATTGATCCTCTGGCCACGAAACTTTGAAGATAGCTAATTAATAGCCTTGAGACTCAACGTATCAAGTTTCGTGCCATCTTACGGAGGGAATCAAGATTTGCCTTAAACCCTAGAAAATGCAAATGAGGAACAGAGAGAGCCCAAAACTCAAATCTGAAATTAAACAATGCTAGCTCTTGGGGAACTCGATCAAATGATCTTGAGGCATCATCCCAACATAGAGCAACTCATTTTGGGCCTCCCCAACACCAAACAACAAGAAATCAAGAAACTCAAAATCAAGCCAAAAAGGAGAACGAAGGAAGAACAGAGAGCACAGAGCACGAACAGAAGAAATGAAACTTCAGATTTTCATTCATTGAACCAAAAGGAATACAGAGGAGTCCCGATATGCATGGCATTAGAACCATGGATGATTACATGGATTCACCACTCAATGCTCTCCTCTCCCTATCTCAAGAACACACCTCTCTACATGCTTGCTAGGGAGGAACACACACAGAGAAGGGAGATGATCGTGGGAGACAAGATGCTGCTGCCCTCAATCACTAAAGAGCAAAGCAAAACCACCTCTCAAAGCCTCTTTTGACCCACTAAAACCCTAACTCTCTCCTAAAGCCATACATGGGCATGCAGCCCCTCACATCTATTTATAGCCCTTTGGCTAATGGGTCTTCAACCCGTTACGCCGGCTAAACCCGAACCGAACCGTCTCCCGCCTTGTGTATCCTTGCGTTTTTCCCGAAACGCCCCTCCTGAACCTTCCGGGAAGCTTCCGCGTTCCTTGTCGTCCACGACTCGCAACCACATCGAATCTCCGCCGTCTTCGACACATCCGACCGTTCTGACCTCGACACCGCCTGTGTCTAGTCCGGTCACCTCGTGTCTCGCCACGACTCCGCTTCGACATCCTGCAGTCATCACAAACAAGAAACACATCAAATAGCATCGCTCGATACATGAAAGCATAGAAGCATCAATGAACCTCATTATGTAAGAAAAGAGCCCAAACCTGTCAAATCAAAGAGAATAAGCATCCTAATCTCATACGACCAGATTTCCAGTTCAACCGATCAATCCTACGGATCAAACAACCAGTTTCAAGGTATCTATGACCACATTCATGATTTTCGGACGCTTCCGACCGCTTACGAGCTCTTCCGATCGCGACCGAGGATGTTCGGACCGAGCCGATCGCAAACCGCGTCCGTCCGACTGTACACGAACGTTCGGACCGCTCCGATCGTTCCCGCGTGCGCGCCCGTCCGACCGCATACGAACGTTTGGACCGCTCCAAACGTTCCCGCTTGCGCGCCCGTCCGACCGCATATGAACGTTCAGACCGCTCCGATTGCTCCCGCGCCCGTTATGATGGGTGACTGAGACTAAGTCAGGGTAGATTAAAGTCCAGAACAGTCAAGGAGGTCGTATAGGATAGTTTGGCTCAGGTATGGTGCATGACAAAGCCAAGTGATGTGATTGAAGGGAAGGTTCAAGCAATGGGGTGAATCAAGTTGGCTTCATCAGTTCAAGTGAGGCGTGATCCGGTGGGAGCCGAAATAGGAGAGACTTACAGATGGAAGGGAAGTCATTGATCAATCTACACATGGCATGCATGGTGGCTTGCACGACAAGAAGAAGACGAAGTCAAGTGAAGGCTCTGAGAAGCTTCGTTGAGGCCATTGCAGGAAAATGCTAAATACTGGAATTGAGGCCTACTCTAAAACCGTGGCACCGTGAGACACAAGGGAATTCATTCATGGTTAAGCTAGGATTGTGTGTGGTGTGGATCAATCCCAAGCATGTTAGGAGGTTGATCCTTGTAAGCGCTTTGAAAATGTGCGTATGAGTGTAAAACCAGGTATTTCTGGGGTTGATGGGTTTCTTTAATCCTTAGCAGGTCTAGACCCACTAAGGGGACTGATTTAGCTATTTAGAGGAGGAGGCTAGCTAGACTAAGCGAAGAATTAGGGTTGAGTTCCAGGCTTAGGCTAGTATTTTCTCTCCTCCATGGTGTGAGTAAGAGTGAAACTTTTGGAGCATCCTTTGTAACCAGCAAGCTATAAGAATAATTCCTTTTTATGCAATAGATCAAGTTCTTTCAATCCTTGTGTTCTTGTCTCTCTTTACATGAGTTCATGCCTTTGTTTGTATTGATTTGGCTCTTTTCGTACTCCACTTGTTCTTATTGTGATCCATGATATGTAAAATGCATTAGTAGGTCATTGGGATCAATATTTGCCTAGCTAGATCACTTTATAGCAAAATCAAAATCTTGCCCGGTTTTAACTTTGTCTTGATCAAGATTTATGATTTTGTGTTTGTGGCCTTTCTAACCCAAACTTGTGATTAGATTATCTTATTGAGATATGTGAGAGATGATATGAAAAGTTTCATGATTTAGATCTTCACGAGTAAGAAGTAATTTGGTCTATAAGGTTTGGTGTGTCCTTGTGACGTAGAAAGCAATTATTCCAAATTGGATGGATCCAGGTCCAAGAACATCATATTTATTGTTTTGATGTGGTTCTTGACATCATTGCTTAGGTCCATACTAATTTTGGCAGCATTGGACAAGGTATGTTCAAGGTCCACAAATTTGGTTTTGGACCCAAGGGGTTTGCTCTCAAGATAAGGGTAAGCAATAGTATTGACCTCCCTAAGCGGTAGTACCGCAGAGCAGTCATACTATCCTCAGGTTAGTGGTTGTACCATGTGCGGTCATATTGATGTGCTAAGGTTGGTAACCAGTAGGCAAAGCTTGGTTGTTAGTTCCTGTTGAATCTAGATTACTATGATTCTCTTGTAGGAGATATGATCTGAGCTTGATGACTCATAGCCATTTGAGCGAAGATTTAGAATACTTGGGAGAATCAAAAAAAAACTTTTGCAATCATTCATCCTCTCTGATTGCCAACATTGGTCCAATAGCATATCATCAACATGTAATAGCAAAAAAAAATAAATGAACCATCATTAAAGCATTGAATATAAACATATCAGTCATACTCACATTGCTTGTAGCCAATCTTTAGCTTGTAAAAGTCAAAATGCCTGTACCACTACCTTGGTGACTATTTCAACACATGCAATGACTTTAACTTCCTACCAAGTGCTGATTTTCTAGTTTAGTGAATCTTTCTGGCTGCTCCATATAGATTTGCTCATCGAGATCACTTCGCAAAAATGTCGTTTTGACATCCATTTGTTCCAATTATGCCTCACAACCGGGGAGAATATCTCATCATAATCAATAACTTCTTTTGTGAATACCCTTTTGCATCTAACCAAGCCTTAAATTTCCCCTTTTTTTCTAATACTGCTGGCTTTCTCTTGTAGACCTGCTTGCAATCAATTGCTTTCGTTCCCATGGGAAGATGTGCTAGCTCCCATGTTTGATTCTTCTGTAAAGTCTACATTTCTTTTGTCACTGCAGTCATCCATCTATCTTTTTCCTAGTTTATAATTGCATCTTGAAAACTAGTTGGATCATTAGTATTAACAAGAAGAGCAAAAGAAAACATGGTCTTTATATGTAAATCTCTCTGTAGCTTTCACATTGGTGCATCTCTATCTGTCTCTTATGAATTGAAAATTCTGCAAATCATTTAAGGTGGAACGTCCTGTAGAGGAACTCCCATGCTGAGTATTTGAACAATGTTCCAACTCTAATTACGCTATATCTAAACCTGCAATATCCTGTGCCACCTCCTCCTTATTCTGATGTAACATTAATTTCTCATCAAATACAACATGATGAGGGGATTTGGCCTGATCTTTTGATGAGAACGATAACTACGATTGATTGATATGACGTTGACGATGAGACTACTTGATCAAAATAACTAAGGATGTCCTACAATCGCTACACTTAACTCTTGTCATTACTAACCGTGCCCAACATGAATGATCTTTCCTACAAGCAATTGAGAATCAAGCAAGAAAGAAATAAGCACAATCTGAATTTGCGAATGAAGTATGAAGTTTCATTGAACAATAGAGAGGCCTGAAGTCGCCAGACTTGGTCTAGTTAATACAAGTATACAACTGATATTTCTAAACAAAAATTAACCTAAACAAGCCTAAACCCTAAAAGTGGTGTCTCTGGTCCTATGTGAGAGGCTAGGGACGTGGGGAACACATCCATAAGGGAGGAGGAACATACCACTACAACTATCCAGTTGGGCTCAAACTGATACAAGGCCCAGGGCCTAGGTTTAGAACTGATTCAGACTTTTTATAGATTGTTATGTGCTCTTGTAGAGTTTTGAGATAGAACTAGAGACATTGGAAAGAGAACATTATAAGCTTTCCAGCAAGTCCAAGATCACCTCATTTGGACTCCGTATGCATCTTCTATACTCATTTGAAGTCAACGCTGTATGTAAAGGCCGAACTAGATTATAGAACATGATCAACTTTCATCCTTGGTTGTTCTGGCCTCAAAGTGACATAGTGACCTCCAATGTTCATCCCAGGTATGTCCATGACTCCATGTGCCACTCCTTGATCTTTGCCTATGTTCCTAAGCATAATCACATCATATGCATTAGGTAGCAACCCATTCTCAGAAACTAAATTAAACAAACCTAGGAATGAGTTCATTTGATAATTCAACTATTGTGCATGTGCCCTCATCATAGTTCCTTACCTAGTATCTTGTGGATGAGTGTTGTATTTATCCAAGAAAGTGATGTCCTCATCACAATATCCTTGCTAATCACCACCTTCTTTTGATGTCAGACCCCAAAGCTTGTACCCTTTAATACCTTTTTTGTAGCCCAAAAAATGCACTTCTTTGACTTTGCATCAAAGTTTGATCTTTCATCACTCGGTATATGCATATAGACTGGACAACAAAAATTCTTATATTAGTATAATCAACTGAACTAACATTTCATACCTCCTTTGCAACCTTACCACCTAGAGATGTACGTGGTGATCTATTTTTGAGATAGCACTCCATATTGATAGCATTTGCCTAGAAACATTTAGGAAGTCCTGCATTTAGTCTCAAGCATCTTGCTCTTTCACAGATAGCCTTGTTCATCCTTTCAGCCACACTACGGTGTCTTGCGCACTGTGTAATGCCACTGAATCCGCTGTTCCTGAAAATATTTCTGAAACTATGAATCAGTATGTTCAATACCATTATCAAATCTTAGATACTTTATCTTCCTATCTGTTTGATTTTTCACCTCAGCTTTCCACACCTTAAACTTGGCAAATAGTTTTGATTTCTATTTCATGAAATCTTGCGAGAAAAATTATTAATAAAAGTAACAAAATACTGAGCTCCACCCATTGATAATTTTCTAGTAGCACTACTACAAAACAAGCTATACTGAACACCTTGTCAAGAACGATTCATGGGGAACTATCTATTCTGTTATTATTATAGACGGTTTTACAATCATAACCGTGTACCATCTGTGATCCGCAACTATCATAGACAGTTCTTGTTAATAACTGTCTGTGATAATTCACAGACGGTCATTAATACCAACCATTTGTGATAATTGCATATATCATATAGGGTTTTTAATTAGAACCATATGTGATAGTTCAAAGATGGTTATTAATATGAACCATCTGTGATAATTGCATATATCACATACAGTTTTTAATTAGAACTATCTATCAATTATCACAGATGGTTATTAAGGAGAACCACCTGTGATAATTATGTATCACAGACGGTTCGCAGTTGGACATGTCTTGGATACGTCGTGTCATTAAATATGGTCCCGACAGATCTATCTTCATTGCACTGCATTGAACGAGGCGCCTGACTTTGAGGAGTTTGGTGTAAGCATACCGCTTGTACATCTAGCTTGTAGATCTATTTGTTCTTGGTGATTAGGGGTTAGTATTTGCTTTTAACTGTATACTTTGTAATAAAGAGAGATGATAGTTAGGTTTTGATCTAGCTTAATTGGTAGTTTGCTCTAATTTAAGAATGGGTTAGCACTACTAGTTTACTTCAATATATTCTTACTTAACACACACACACACACACACACACACACACACACACACACACACACACATATATATATATATATATATATATATATATATATATATATATATATATATATATATATATATATATATATATATATATATATATATATATATATATATATATATATATATTGCTTCATAAATAGTACGTAGCTAGCTACTTAATTTAGATATTAACAATTTATTATAAGGTCAATGATAATTATGTTACACTTATTAGGCTAGTTAGCTATAGTAGCATTAATAATCCAATTTGACACTAATTTGTTACATGCGTAGTGTAGATAGACCAAAACTGGATGTATGTGGAGAACCACGTGAGTGAAGAGTACATTAATAGCGTGTCTGCTTTTAGAAAAGCGGTCGAGAAGGATATATTGAAGAAGGGGATGGAATATATGTACTGTCCATATATTGATTATGATAATTGAAGTTGTTTACCAACTTAGCGTAGATCAAAGCTCACTTGATTCGAAGGGGTTTCAAAAAGGGGGTATACATGTTGGACCAGTCACAGTGAAGAAAAGATTGTACATGAAGGTAGTTATAGCATCGTCGAGTGAAACAACAATATGCCAGTTGTGAACTATGCTTTCGATGAGGATAGCTCGCATGATGACAATCAAGATCAGATGTTACATGATGCAGAAGGGAACTATAATGAGAGAGTTTGGTAAATTCGAGGGCTTGATGGAGGACTCGGAGAAACGTTTGTTCCCAGGCTGCAAGCCGCAATACACAAGGTTGTCATTTGTTCTTGAATTACTGAAATTAAAGGTAAGCAATGGTTGGTCCGACAAGAGTTTCACAGTGTTTTTAGGTGTCATAGCGAACATTGTTCCATAGGGAAATGTGTTACTGAGAACAACCTACCAAGCTAAGAAGGTTTTTTGTCCAATGGGAATAAAAATAGAAAGAATATATATGTCCAAATGATTGTATCATCTATCATAAAGAGTACACAAAATTACATATTTGTCCGGTGTGCAAAGCATCCCGATACAAGCGTAAGAATGAATTTGATGATGGCGAGGGCATCGAAGTGAAGCAAGGATCTCCTATAAAGATGTTGTAGTATATGCCTGTAATTCTCTGTTTGAAGCATTTATTTGTGAACTGAAAGTATGCAAATTACTCTGTCGGCACTCGGAAGAGCATTAGAAAGATGGAATGATAAGACACATTGCTGAATTTGCCCAGTGGAGGAACATCGATAGGATGTTCGTAGATATCTGTGTGGAAATGAGGAATATAAGGTTTGGGTTGAGTACGGATGGAATGAATCCTTTCGGTAACATAAGCAGCCGACATAGCACCTGCCCCATAAATGTATGCATGTACAACCTTCCTCCTTGGCTATGTATAAAGCGGAAGTATAATTTGGTATCACTACTTATCTAAGGGTCGAAGCAAACTAGGAATGATATTAATGTGTACCTAGCATCATTGGTGGAAGATCTTGTGACACTGTGGAATGAAGAGGTACAGGTATGCAATGCGGACAAACAAGAGAACTTCACTTTGCGCACCATGTTGTTCTGCACTATAAATGATTTTTCTGCCATTGGTAACATGTCAGGGTTGAGTACAAAAGGAGCCAAAGCCTATCCACACTGCTTAGATTATATCGAGAGTGTGTGGTTGAACAACTCATGCAAAACTGTGTACATGCGTCACCGTAGATTCCTTCCAAGGAATCACCCATACCGCAAGATGAAGGAATAATTTAATAGAAAAAAGAGGATGACTTAGCACAAAGACCTTTTAGCGGGAAAGAGGTCTACGATATGGTCAAGAATATCGATTTTATGCATGGAAAGGGACGTAGGTTGAGGACCTGTCAGAAGAATATGTGAAAGAAGAGCTCAGTATTTTGAGACTTGCCTTTATTGGGAGCACTTAGAAGTTTGCAATTGCATCAATGTTATGCATGTAGAGAAGAATGTATGTGATAGCTTGATTGGTCTCTTACTGAACATTCGTGACAAAATAAAGAATGGTGTCAACGTACGATGTGACTTGGTTTCTTGAACATCAGGACCGTGGCACCGATAGAGACCCATAAAGGTCGGACATATCTTCCCCTAGCATGCTACATTCTATCTAAGTTTGAGAGAACTGAACTGTGCTAGTGCTTACAAGGTGTGAAAGTTCCATCCGATCGCTCCGCCACCATGTAGAAACTTGTTTCTATGAAAGATTTGAAATTAATTGGCATGAAATCTCATGACTGTCATATGCTAATGACACAATTGTTTCCTGTTGTAATTAGAAGTATTTTACCGAACAAGATTAAGTGACAACCATGAGGCTGTGATATTTCCTTAACGCAATTGCTTAGAAGGTCATCGATCCTGATAGACTAGATGCTCTACAGACCGAGGTTGTGACGACTCTGTCATCTTTAGACGTATATCCCTCTGTCATTTTTCAATATCCAGTCCATCTCATTGTCTACCTTGTGAATGAGATAAAGATATGCGGCCGCGTGTTTCTACGTCATATGTACCCGTTCGAGAGGTACATGAGATTCTCAAGTCCTATGTACGCAATCAATCTCAGCCGGAGGGCAGCATCATAAAAGGTTATGCAATCGAAGAGGTCATTGAGTTCTGCAACAATTACATGGCTCAAGTCGAACCGATAGGTGTGCCTCTATCTCATCATGAAGGGAGGCTAGAGGGTATCGGGACCATCAAAAGGAAAGCAATAACTCCTGATTTGGATATGTACACTCAAGCCCATTTCACGGTCTTGCAACACATGACGGAAGTGTCCTCGTATATTGAAGAGCACAAGGACATGCTACGCCAGGCGAATCCAGTCAGATCAGAGGTTTGGATTACGAGACAGTATAACCGTCGGTTCAACGAATGGTTAAGGGTGCAATTCACTGGGAGGTCGTCAAGTGAAACGTTGTACGGTTGGTAAAAGGGTCAAAATTTACAATTGTGACATGGCAAGGATACGACATTAATGGATACACATTTTATACAACAAATTAGGATAGAAAGAGCACAGTCTAAAACTCAGGTGTGCACATAAATGCATTTCATGATCAATTCAGTACTGCTGCCCCAAGCTCCTACTACGAGTTTATAAAGGAGATTTAGAAGTGTCCCAATGTCTGCTAAGATATGTTAAACTACTTAGTTGTTAATAGGTCCATAATTTCATGGGGTCTAAAATAACATGATTGCCTCTTGTAGCAAATATTGACTACCGAATCTTTCGAAGGCTGCCTCAAAGCTGTTAAGGAGAGGGATATACTATCCTCAGCCCTAGGAAACAAGAAGTACCCAGATCGCACGTGAGCCCTAAGGGTTTACCTATCTTGGAGGCATGGACTCCCAAACGACTTCGAGATGTATAGGAGTAGGAAGAGATCCAAGGCCGAGCACGAGGAATGTATAAAACAAGACTTTGATGCAAAACTTCAGGAGATAACTGCCTCACATCGAGGAGAGATAGATTTATTGAGGAAAGAACTAAGAGAAGTTTGCAACCAATAACAAGCCCCCCCCGTTATTGCGATACCTAGTCCCCCTCAACATAAGAGTAGCTGCACGTCCCCCTCAATGTCGGAGTAGCTGCGCGTCCACACCACAATCTGAACATATCAATGCCAGCTTACCTATCGACGACATCTAGGTAATGTACACTACAGCAAAACACTCCACTAGAGACGTTTTTCTTTAGACGCTTTTAAAAGTATCTAAATCTAGAACCAGGTAGGACATAAAGACGTTTTCTGAGACATTCGTAAAGTCATCGCATGATTACTGAGGTACCTATTGGCTTACATCAATTCACAATAATGTAGAGACGAATCTTGAGATGTTTTAAAAAACACATCAATAAGTAGGTTGGATAACATATAAATTATTTTGATTTAGAAAATATAAGTAATTTAAAATTTTCTAATTGACAAGCGATTCTCTTACGTTATTGCAAAATTTTAGTAAAAATAAATAGGTTGGATAAAATATAAATTATTTTTATTTAGAAAATGTAAGTAATTTTGAATTTTATAATTGACTGGTGACTCTCTTAAGAGAATACAAAATTTTATTAAAAAGTGCAACCAACATAATTTGGACATAAGACCTCTTGTATCAGTATTAGTTGGAAGACTGCTAGCCAAGTGAGCAGAGCAGATTTATTGGTATGTGTGAAGTAGAAAGGTATATAAAGAATGACTAAACATAGGTGTGGAGTTAGAGAAAATTGCCAAGTGCTATAGAGTCAATCTTATCTATTCAGGGAAACAGACAAGGAATCAAGGAGTCATCTATCTGCAAGGGAAAAACACACAAACAAAGAGAAATCAAAACACATCTTCCATCCAAATCTGAGATTGTTGCTACCCCCAAATCGTTGCCTAAGCATATTCAACTGACTGCCGGCGGCTACCCATCGTTTGTCATCCACTCAATTGATAGACGATGTATACGAAAATGCATGTCCTGCCTCTACGATTTTTGTTGCATACTACAGAATGAACTCCCGCGGCAAATTTCTATGGCACATAAGTAATTCAAGTGAAATACTTATGTTAAATTTTCATCTCATTCGAACAATAAATGCTCGCTTGTATGATTGATAGAGATGAATGTCGCTAGGAATAACACGTGTGTTGACTTCCATTATTTTTGTTGCGCAATATGTATTGAATTATAGCATCAAATTTCTATGCCATATTAGTGGTGCAAGTGGGATTACAACGTGAAATTATCAGCTCATTTTTATGCTCGGGCTCACCTGCCTACCACATTGCTTCAACTCGCCCAGCCGCACCGCACTAGCTCGCCCTGCCGCTCATTTCTATGAATTTTACAGAAAAGTTCAAAAACAAAATAATACAAAATTGTGCAACTAAGCTTTGCTGACAAATTAAATTTCAAAAATAATTTTTTAAGATAAACAAAAGATATTATGTGACATGGTTTCAAACTCGCAACCTCACGTCTATGACACAATGTACAAGCCAAGAGAGCATGAGTACAATAGTGACAACATGGAAGTAGTGCTCATATGTACTAGTACTAATAAATGTTTTGTTACTAGCAAATGGTCGCACTACAGTGTGTGCTTCTTATTTTCATTTTGCCACATAAAAAATATTTATGTTGCTATTTTAATTTTAGGAAAAAATATCCTTTGTATATATCCCCAGCCTCTTTTCCCACAACTCCATCTCTCCACCTCCCCACTTCTTCAACCTACCAGCAAAAATCCAGATCCAATCTGCCAGTGTTGTGCCTTCTCCCTGTGTGGGTTCTCCCTCGATCCCTCCCTATGCAGGCACTCCTTCAATCCCTCCCTGTGCAGGTGCTCCCTCAATCCCCCATCTCATGAAGCCCACCCTTTTTCATTTTTTGCCGCTACTGGGTGGCCACAGGGGAAACACAGCCCAGCCGTCTCTTGGGAAAGGAAGATGGAGTTGGGGTGGCCATAGGGGAAACACAGCCCGACTACCTCTCGCTCTGCATTTTCTTTAAGTTTTTCTACTCAATCTTACTCTGCAGCTTATAGAGTATGCTAGTTATGAACAACATAATGCAATCTATTGGTACTTGTTACGACTTGTGCTTCACAATATCCTATTTAATTTCCTTTTGTGTCCTATTATATGAATTCTAAATTGTTGAGTTGCTTTGTAGAGAAATTGTGGCGAGGATACCTAGACAATTGCGAACCTTGAACTTGGGTGTACAGGATGCAGAAAACATGCAACTCAATGAAGAGAATCTATAAGGCCCTCTAGAGGTTGATAATATATTAGCAGGGGTGCCATAGGAATTAACTAAACCAATTAAGATAATTTGTATGTTTTGTAGTTTTTTTGACAGATATCTACATATGTCATATATATGATTTTCCCTAGTTATGCACCTTTGGATGTTCCTATATGCATGGCCAAATAGAGAGGTGCGGCAGATTCTAGGGGAAGGAATTTGGAGTTAAAAATTTGTGAAAATTACGAGGAAAGGTAATTTGGATACCGATGAAAATGGTGTTCCGAATGAAAGATTAGCTTCCATTCTGGCAGGTATCTTGGCAACCTAGCAACAGATTCAATATTGCACCATTGCACATTCTGAGATGGGACAATGAGTTATTTGAGAAACCAAAGGAGAATATGATCATGGATGTGGAGGTAAAATATTCATAACACTGTAATATAAATTATTATGTTTATTTGACTAACAATTATCCTTACTTGTTAAAGAAAATTTTGTCTACTCTACTGAGACAAAGCAACTTACACGTGACTGGATCCTTAATGACTGTTAGCAAAATGTGGAGAGCCTACAAATCTCATTTGAGGAAAACATATTACAATCGTCATGAGAGGTATTTGGATGAAATCTTGAAAAATGTTCCAAAAGGTATTAATGCACTTCAATGGAGTGCATTGCTTGGAATTTGGTGTCAGGATACACACACAGTGATGTCTTCATTTTCTCATGCTTAAATTGAAGTCCAATATTACTTTAATAACAACAACATTGATTGAATTTGTTGTATTTGCAGAAATTATGTGAGAAGAACTCTAAGTGTGCTAAGCAACGAAAGAATCCACACACACCAGGAAGAAAAAGCCACGCGAGACTAAAAAAGAGCTGATGATAATTGTTCTGTCACTACATTTTGTTACTCTGACAGGTTACAAGATCGTCTAGCTGCAAAATTAATTGACCTTCCAATGAACTTTATGGTACAGGAAACCATGAGGAAAGCAAAGGTCCACAAGATTGACCTATGGGATGAAGCTCATAAGAAAAAGGATGGAAACTATGCTAACGAGAATGTGAAGACATTAATGGTACATCTCTGTTTCTTATGAGTTACATTAAAAAAATGCAATTTAGTTCACAGTATGATGAGATCCATATATGTTTATTTCAATAGAAAATGACTTATGATGAATTAACGTTAAGGAAAAGAAAGAACAATGGGAGTCTTTCATCTAAAGATTACAGCGAAGTGTTTCAAGGCGTAATTGGAAAAGAGTTAAAACTTTGAGGGTATTAGAGCCAAGTAAAGGTTTGTACTAGAAGCAATGGAAAATAAAGTAGAAAACATGAATGATGAGATGAATCTCATGCATGCTTTCATAGCACACAAGTTTCCTGGAGAGGATTGGAGAAATGCAAGGTGCCAACAGAAAATTACAATGTTAGCTTCTGAACACCATCTCTCTTTGTGAAAAAATCAATTAATGAACATGTCTATACTATGATTCATATCTTTATTGTAGGTTAATCTTGTTGAAAGATTTGTTGATAATGATATCCAACATGAATCTAATAACAACCTTGAAGAGTCATATGACAATGTGCATGCTCCACCAAATACTGTGCAGTGATGTAGTAGTTTTTTAATTAACCATTTCCTTCATTAATAAATATTTGATGTAACATTTTGCTAATGTCTTAAGACTATCGTTTATCATAAGTTACAACAATTATGTCTCGACAATCATAGTAAAACCAAGGAGGTTTATGCCAGATCATTTTTACCACATGAACAAATGATTACTAAGGTGTGTTGGGACAATAACACCTAGTTATTGTTACATCCCTAGCTTTTAGCTTAAGTTTAGAACTAAACTGAACTTCAATTTGTATCAAGCTTGTACTGAAGACTGTGCTAAAGACAATCAAGATTGTGTGGAATCAGCCTTACCACATGAGCGAGTTACCAACCAAGTATGTGCAAACTACAAATGGGAATTACTTATTGCGGGTATTATCGATCTTGTTTGCACATTCACATGTGTTCACAATTTAAATTATGTTTGTCACTTGGACCTAAAAGAATAGAAGTACCAAAACACAGTACAACTCAATTTGTGTTTTGCTTAGTTTTTTTAAATAAATCCTTTACATGTTCATGAAAAATAATGTTTTGTTTCTTAAAACGGTAGGATAAAAGCAAAATCTTCTTGTTTTCGATGAATGTAAGAAACAAAAATAAAGTTGTGGCCAAAGGAAGTTTAGTAAGTACAGATAAAACACGTGTAGTCAAAGGAAACATGCTTGGAGAAGAATATTATGGAGTTGTTGTTCATACTGTTACAAATATTGGAGATGAGAGACTGCCTAGGGCATATGAAAAATTCCATACAGTAAGAGATTCTATTGGTCAGGTTATCGCTTAGCCTCAGTCACATGTATGTCCATTTCCTTAATCTCCTTGAGTAATTCCCAGTATCTGATATTTTCTTTTACTCCATTATTCATGTGAACCCCTTTCGCATTTTAGGTCAAACGAGCTAAGAATACAAGTTCAATCAGCACACAACATATTGGTATGTTACATTCTTCTAATTTCATCACATAAACCTATTATGTTACATTTTTCAAAAGGGCTTATATCTAGTGAATTTATGCAACTCACTTATCTTGAGGATAATGGAGGAATACAAAGAGTAGGCACTAAAGATGGAGGAGCTAACATCTAGTTTCTGCTTGAAGAAAGTTTGTAGATAGATTCCAACCATTTAGAGAAAAATAATACCAATATGTAGGACCTTTTCTTGGATGCTTCATTCACTCATGAACTATATATTAATTAATACAAGTACTTGTTGCTGCTATGGAGTGCATTCCATGCTCTAGATTGTTGATAGTGAGACTGCGATGCTACATATGAAATGGCTACATTAGATATATCAACCAATATACAAATATATGCCTCTGTAACTAGCGTAATGCATCAACCAAATTCAAAATAAAGCATTTTAAGATTATCCAAAAAGATGTCTCTACATCTCTAAAAGACACATATAACGTCTCTAAAAAATATGTATAAATCATACAAACATAAATTAAACATATTTGTGAAAGTGTCTCTGTGTTTCTTGGCACGTAACAAAGTACACAACTTATCAGTAGAGACATGATGTAAATGTATCTACTAAATCGTCTCTACATATGTAGATATGCAATTTAACGTCTTATATTGTGTACACATACTTAACAAAGCGTCTGTACGTTCCTTGACATGGTCCATGGGAAGACGCTACTTAGACACTTTATCAAAACAACTCTACTCTCCCTAATGATGAAATAAGATGTCTCTACCCTATAAATAAGGTGTCTCTACAAGGATGTTGTGTTGTAGTACGTACATCTTTAGAATGCTACATAGACCTGGTGGATACCTTAGCTTATCGTATATCATTATGTAGGAGCCCAAGTCGTGCATCCTCAGAGTCAAGCTTGTTGGCTCCATTCCTATTGATGCTGGGTGGGGTATGGCGTATCCATGTCTGCTAGGGATACTGGTGAACGGTGCCCAGTTAGGGACCAGTTTTGTGAAGGCCTAGGTGGACATGATTAACGATGTTTTCAATGGCGTCCCTCTTGAGAAGCCCCCAAACGAAGAGATTATAACACTAGGAGATGCCGTCCACACATTTATCCAATGGCTCAAGAGGTACATCACCCTGGACCTTAACATGGCGTGATCTCTACACAACCATCCCTATCAAATATAACCCTCTATGACTCCACCTCAAGTTTCGCTTCACAAGTCCATCGCATCAGCTCCCGTGGAGACAACGCCGAAGATGTATCACAAGCGAGACACTAAGACCCAATCGAAGAAGATTAAGGTGCCCTCCAGGCCCTGGAAGTACAAGCTCGGGAGTGTCGTTGGTCCCCGAGTCACAATTATCTAGCCTTGGACTGGTTTGCGAGTATTTGCATGTCTGGTACATGTAGATGTCCAATAGAAAGCCAAACTAGCAAAGAGGATTCACTGTGAGATACACGGAGGCGTATTTCCTCCATGACTCAGGCTATTTCGTCGTGACCTTCGAAGACTTATTCTTACAATTCAATCTCGATAAACTTGACGCCTCACTTTTATGATGCTGGACACTATAAGTGTATTGTACAATCAAGTTCTACATTCATGTAATACCGATAAATATCATAACTCATTGCTTATGTATAGATCTATGAACCAACAAGTTTAGTGACGGTAACAACTAGTGGGTTTCCTCAACCCACACTTAGTCTCTAAGCAATGCATCAAGGACAATGTATCCTTCATCAAAGATTACATAACGAAGGGATTGCTTGCTCAGAGTGACAAGGAGTATATTATGGTACCCTTTAATGAGGGGTAAATGCTTCACTAATTGCCATACAAGTTTTATTTGTACTTTATACACAACATGAACTTAGAATTAATTACTATAGCAACATACATGACTAGGTCTCATTGGATTCTAATTTTGATTGTACCAAAGTGGAGCAAGGTAATATACCTTGATTCTTACTTAGAAGCAACCATGACTTCACACTTGTACAACAAGCAATTGATAGGTAAACTTATTTCCTCCATACATACTCTATTGTAGTCTTTCCTTCATTTGCAATAGCTGAGCCTAATTTTTTGGAATCACGTAGGTCATTCAGCGCTTACATTGCCTAGGGAGAGAGATATAAGGAATCCAATGCTACACTACAACATAGAACAAAATTTCTAGTACCCGCTACAACACAATAATCCTATACCACACTTCATAATAATGCCACTAGAACTGACAATACCTATGTATGTAATCCTATTTTTACAGTGCCACTAGCAGCTACAGGGCTACCTATGTGGATTCTACATTTGCAGACATATGCAGGAAATCATGAGCATTAAGATGAAAGATCCAAATGTTTGTCATTCTGCCAATATTTATTTCGAAATTATCAATTTCTATGCATGTATGTGTGTGTGTATGTATATATGCTAATGACTTAAACACTCCTAGTGACAGGGCGTAGAATTTGACTCAAGTGCATTCGATCTTGACAACTTTGCCGAAGTTCGAGAAAAGTTCTCCAAATTCTTGGTGGCAGAGGTCATTCAATAGAATGGACAGTTCAACCCCGGCGAAGATGCATGATTAGATGTTCAAACATTTGATTGAATTGTAATTCACTTAGTTGTGCTTAATCAAACAATTAATTCAATTGTACTTCATTCAGTTGTTTAATTCATTTGTGAGATATGTGTAATGATTGTCATGTGTTATATATATGATCTGTTTACTTATTTTCACAGGGTATGACTAGCATTTCCTGAGGCTAGCCGAGAAAAAAATAATTTAGTTATTCAAATAGCTATCACAGATAGTTTGTAACACCAACCATCTATGACATATGATATATCATAGGCGGTTTTTGGTATTAGCCGTCTGTGATATATAAGATATCATAGACAAGTATGTTTAAGAATTGTCTATGATATATGACATCACATATGATTTTGATATCACAGATGGTTAGTATCAAAAACCATCTGTGATATATCATATATCACATACGGTTTTTTTGAAAAATCATCTATGTTGTAACTTATCACAAATAGTTTGAGAGTCGTCTGTGATGGTCACCTGTTATCATAGAAACATAAATTCAGACAGTTCAAAAACCGTCTGTAAGGACCCTTTCTGTGGTAGAGTAGGCTCCCGCACATCAAAGTGTATATAATCAAGAATACCTTCTGTTTCATACTTGCCACTTGAGAAGATAACCTTAGATTATTTTTCAAGAACACAAAACTTACAAAAACCCAATTCACAACTTTTAATTCCTGCCAATAGGTTTTTCTATTGCAATTCTACCATCCCACGAACAATTAACATCACCTATCCCGACAATACTATGGCATATATCACCACCAAGGTAAACAAAACCAAAATTACTTGACCTGTATGAAGTGAACCAATCCTTGTTAGGGTTGATGTGATACAAACACCCCAAGTCAGGAATCCATGCATCTGTTAGCTGACTATTTGAAACTGAGAGAACATTCATATCGCTACTGTCTGAGTCATCTTTCTGAGCCACATTTAAAGTCTTCTTATCATGCTTACTACTATTATTTATCTTTCAACTTTGGACAATCTCTTTTATAATGTTCATCTCCTTACACTTGTAACACTCGATATTCTTTCTGCTCCTTGACTTTGATCTTGATTTACACCTTTTAGACTTCTTCTTTTCTTGCTTCTTTCCACGCTCACCCTTTGTGTACAAATTATCACTATAAGAACTCTCCACTACTTCTACGTTTGTTGATTATGTACCAACAAAGCCGTAGTGATGACATCAATCTTGATAGTATCTTTCCTGTACATCAAAGTGGAGACCAAGTGTTCATATGAAGGTGGCAATAAACATAGCAGAATTATCGCCTTGTCTTCATCCTTAGTCTTCACTTGCAAACATCATATGTGGGTGATTACCTAATTGAAGGCATTGACATGTTGTGCAACATTAGAACCCTCATGTATCTTGAGTCTGTATAGCTTCTGCTTCAGAAATAGCTTGCTCGTGAGTGATTTGAACATAAATTGAGTTTGCAACATGTCTTAGATTTTCTTCAGCGAGGTAATATCCATCACATGATACATGACCTGATCCGAAAGATAGCAGTATGATTGCAGCTACATGCTCCTTTAACTCATCACAATCATCATCCTCCATGCCCTTTAGCTTTGTTTCACACAACCCCTTAGAACATCCTTGCTACGCCAACAAATCATTCACCCTCGTTTGCTACAATCTGAAGTTCCTTGTTCCGTCAAACTTCACAATTTTGAATCGAGCACCTGGCACTGCTATCTTAATAGAGTTATGATACCAATTGTTGAAACCGGTGGCAATCCTTGAAATGACCCAAAAATTTTCAAAAATTGAAATTTCTCGAATTTCTTTTGAATTCGAATTTCTTTCCCTTTTTGGCACTTTCCCTGGAAATCCGCTCTCCCTAATTGGCCTTTCCGCCTTCTCCTCCTAGCTGGCGCTCCCGAACGCAGCCGCTTCTCCACCGCCTCTCTGCTTCGTCGTCTTCTCGCGTAGCGCTGCTGCCTCGCTGGAAGGCGGCCACCCTGGCTCGTGCGTTCACACTACACCTGCGCAAGTGGCCCACCAGTCAGCCTCACCCCTCTTGCCCTCACTTGTCCCGCGCGCCACCCCCTTGCGCTCGCTCATCCGCACCGCAACTTTTTCCCTCTCCCGATATTTCTCGCTCGAGCGCCCAAGTACCAGTACTTTTAGCAGAGCTGCAGTGCCACCTCTCCCTTATCCCCAGCGCAGCAGCAGAAGCTATCCCCTCTCCTCATTCTCGCACAGGAGGCGCATTCCCGAGCCCGTCTCCGTGACCACCACCTTACCGTGTTTATGAAGCCTAGCAACCACAGTAGAAGGCTCCACACTACCACCATACACCTCTCAAAGCCGCTAATTTCAACCGAGCTTCACCGAGTCGCCGCCGATTGCCTCCCCTGCGCCCGGTAAGCCGCTCGCCCTATCTCTTTCGATTGGCCATTATACTTCAATTGCTTTTGGTCATAGCACCTCTCTGCCATGCCTAAATCGTAGGTGAGCTCAATCGAGCTTGAGCTTTACCCGATAATCTCGCCGGCGAAGATTTCCGTCGGCTCAAAACCCTCCTTGTGGACAGCCCTATTGGGAGCTTCCCAACCTAAATCAATACCGCTCTTGTGTTCCTAGTGGACCCTAGATGGTCGAACTGCTGCCAACTTCCCTAGATCGCTAATGGAGAACCCTAATTTGGCTAAGAGGGCTGCAAACTTCTTTCTTGCCGCCGGCCACCATCCCTTATTACCACCTTCCCCAAGCATCCAAAATGGAACCATCGCAAACCCCTGAAGTCACCCGTACCCCTACCCTCGCCGGAGAATGCCGTTAGCGCCGAATTGAAGTGGGGGCGTCGCCTCTGTTTTTACCCGAGGGAGGTGACCTGAGGTTGAAGACGACCGGGAGGAGACGGCGTGGCCGCATCTCAGCCTTTGGCTTCGTGCCGCCCATCCATCCTACCGTCGGCTTCGCGTGCATCTGGGCCGTCAGCGCCAGCCGCGCGTCGCCCATCGGGCGGACGCCTGCGCACTCACGCGTCGAGCCATGCGGTCTCACGCACATGGCCGTGGGCCGTGGCCTGCTGGGCCGCGCGCTCGCGCACTTGGGTCGCCGGCCGGTCAGCCCATTTGGCTGCACGGGGAAAAATCGGCCGGGCCGCACAGTGTATCCTGGGCTGGCACAAATACTGTAGATTACTGTTCATCCAAATTATAAAATTCAGAAAATCAATTAAAAATCCCAGAAAATCCAGAAAATTCCCAAAAATCCCAAAAATACCAAAATACACCAATTTGACCAGTTTAGTGCCCTGAATTTAAATTTGACCTCCATTCCTTCAAATTCAAATTTTATTAATTTGAACCTCACCCTTCTATCAAATTCCAAACAAATTTAAATCTCCCATTTTGCCAATTTAAATCTAAATAAAATCCGAATCCACTCAATTCAAAGATCGACCCTCCAATTTTAAATATCTATTTTTATTCCCAAAGTCGGTCCAACACATACACATCTTTTAATAACCTTTAACCTATCTAATTCAATTTTAGCCGTGTCAGCCCATTAAGCATCGTTGAACTCCGATTACCCAACCTAGCCTATTTCTTTTTATGCTCTTTCTTATTTTTAATTGCATTTTGTTCCCAGCTTGCATCTCGCAAAGCAGGAAACTATTTGGCTTCGTTTTCTACGCTAGTAAACGGACCAAGCGGGTTGGTCAACTGATGACAGCAAAAGCAGATGAAGTAAATTTGAAGCTAATCAAGAAGATCAAGAGCAACAAAAAAGAAGGCAAGTCACATGTTTTTGATCATATTGAATCCCATGAAATTTACATTATTTATTTAATGTATTTTCATTATTGATAGTTGTGAAATGATAGTTGCTAAAATAAATGTTTAGAATGACATATTAATTAGATAAATCCTACCACTGATAAAATCCATGTTTACTTTGATGGCCACATTCACCTTGACAGCCATAGTCATTATTAACATACTATATATATTCATGAATCATCTCGTTCAACATTTTACACTACTAAGTGACATTGGCCGTTGGCCGGTAGGTTTGGAAAACCCGGAGAGGGTAGGGTGGTATGGGACACCGTACCCTAGGCCGGTGATGCTGATGTGTAGTTTAGGGTAAAAAAAGGGGGTGGAGGTCCGTGTGGCGGACTTCGTCCACCGCTTTACCCTGAGATGGAGGTTGCGGACCTCATAAAAATGTAAGGGCAAGAACCTTGTGCTAAGTAAAAGACACAGTGATCGCCCAACCACAAGTGTTGATACGTCGACCCTGGTCTAGTAACTGCTCAAGTTCGATAGAACCTCTACAAAAGCAGTGTGGAGGCAAAGTGCGAGTCCATACGGAAGGGGTTAAGTAGGGACGTATGAAAGTTGGTTATTTTATCTGAACAATCTGACCGATCGATCTGAACTTCGATCATGTGTTATGTGTGCCACACAATAGTAGGCTAAGATAAGTCAGGGGCAGCCTGAGCTTATTGGGAGGCCTACTAGGTGGAGGCTATATAAAGAATTGAGCAGTGAAAAGCCTTGTTTTCTTAAAGCCAGACGTGGAGTTAAGAAATCTTGTGGGTAAAGCAGGGCAGCTCTGTAGAGTGAAATAAATGGTATTCGAATACGCCGTGCTTCCGGTTAATGAAGCTTTGTTAATTGGGTGATTCCAACAACGAGGCATAAGTAGTGTTTCTGATGTTGTTAATTTGAGTAATGATGAAGCTTTATCTGATAACAGAAAACCCCTGATCTTAAGGAGCAATTGTTTTAAATTTTATTTGTTTGCAAATAAAATTGCATCCACCTCATAATAAAACAACTATATTCCTTCCTTTGAGAATATCCTGGCAAGTAGATATATAATATTTCCATATGTGATTTGCAGAGTACAGTGGTTGGTACTCAGACTTGCAAAATTTTCCCCCCACAGATACTAGAAGAAAAGAAGATGCTGGAAGTATTCGTGTTAGGGTTGCGACCGCACTCAAGCGTTCCTGTGGAGTTTTCTTGAGTTCTTCTGAATGTAAGTTATGTCTTGGGCTTGAATGCTTTAAAATATTTAAAATTGACTGTTAAGTCTTATTTTAATTAAATTAACTCTTTTAAATGTTCGTAAGCAGGCATGATACTTCTTCTGTCCGTAACTGAACTCCTGGGCTGTTACGGAAGGTAACTACATTCCTGTTCCCAAAAACGGGGGTGCTACAATCCTAGCATAAAACAACAATCATCGTAAGCATACAAGAGACATGAAGATTTGTTAATGAGATTCTGTAATGCCTATGTCCTCGAGAGCTGAATCACGTGGCTCCGCCTGTATAAGGAAAATATATTTGTGTACCTAGTTACATATTTGGATAGGAAACTCAGCACCCTTTAGCCCATAATATTTTGTAATCTCGTATAAACTACGTTTCCTTGTTTTTGTCCTTTGCATGTGTTGAGAAACCGTCGCTGGCGACCAGTCCGAACGATTTCTCTGCTTAGAACAAGAACGAATCAATCACAGAATCACAGAGAGAATAGATTGAACACAGAGAGGTAGAGAGAACTCCTGGTCTTTCTTTATTGCTTTAGATTGCATCGGGGTACATAATGAGGGGGGTCTAGGTCCCTATTTATAGTCTACGGTGGGGTGCCCAAATATGACAGGACTCTTGGCCATGGGCCCGGTTTCCTAACACTCCCCCTTGGGCACTCACCCAACATGCTCATACCTCGTCAAAACTCCATAAAAACCCAGTGGGAAAAATTTGGAGAAAGAGTACATGATACATGTGATGCTGCGATGCACGAATTGCCTCATTAAAAACCTTGGTCGAGAAACTTCATGGAAAACTCGTCAAGCGAAAAAGAGTACAATTCACCCAAATTCATTTGGTCTGCAAGACTTTATTTTTGGGTACTTAATCTTCATGATCAAGATTTATTAGCGGGCTTGTGAGAATTCTCCCCCTGAATTCTGCACTTCTCTAAGTCTCATCATTCCAATTCCACGAACGCACCTTTCAAAGCTAGATGCGGGGAGTGACTTAGTGAATAAATCTGCGAGATTTTCACATGACTTAGTATGCAGTACTTTAATCTCGTCCATCTTTTGCAATTCATGTGCATAGAAGAACTTGGGGTTGATATGCTTTGTGAGATGACTCTTCACATAGCCCGTTTGCACTTGTGCAACGCAAGCGGCTTTATCTTCATAGATAATTGTGGGGGTTTGCACAATGTTCATCCCACATGACTGCTGGATGTGGTGAACCATTCGGCGGAGCCAAGCGCACTCTCGTGCGGCTTCATACAGTGCTATAATTTCTGAGTGGTTCGTCGAAGTAGCTACCAGGCTTTGCTTAGACGATTTCTATGAAATTGCAGTTCCACCACACAGGAATACGTAGCATGTTTGTGACTTAGCGGTATGCGGGTCTGACAGATACCCAGCATCTGCATAGCCAATCAAGTTCAGATCTTGATTCTTTCTGTAAAACAATCCGAGGTCCTTGCTACCTTGGAGGTATCAGAAAATATTCTTTATGCCCTGCCAATGCCTTTTGGTGGGCTCTGCACTGTACCTTGCTAACAGGTTCACAGCAAATGCAATGTCCGGTCTAGTGCAGTTTGCTAAATACATGAGTGCTCCCACTGCACTCAAGTATGGGAATTCCGGTCCCAGGACTTCCTCCCCCTCTTCCCTTGATCGGAAAGGATCTTTTTCTTGCTGTAAATATCTACCGATCATCGGTACTTTCGAGGGAAATGCCTTCTCAAAGCCAAACCTTTCGAGCACCTTCTGGGTGTAGGTCGACTGATGTACCAAGACTCCATCAGGAACATGCTCAAGCTGCAAGCCTAAGCAAAACTTGGTCTTGCCCAAATCTTTCATTTCAAATTCTGACTCCAAGTAGGAGCTTGCTTTTTTTTATGTCTTCGGCTGTCCCGACGATATTCAGATCATCTACATACACAGAGATTATACAGAATCCATTCTGGGATCGCCGTATAAATACACAAGGACAGTCTTCATTGTTCGTGTAGCCTTTCTTGCAAAGAAAGTCGCTCAAGCGATTATACCACATTCTTCCAGATTGTTTCAGTCCATACAGTGACTTTCTGAGTTTCACACTGTACAGATTTCTATTTGCTCTGTCTTGGTTCGGGAGAGGAATTCCTTAAGGGACTTTCATGTAAATCTTCGAATCCAAGTTACCGTAAAGGTATGCAGTCACAACATCCATCAATTTCATTTCCAAATTCAAGTTCACTGCCATTGAGATCAAGTATCTAAAGGTAATTCCACTCATGACTGGGGAGTAGGTTTCTTCATAATCAACTCCAGGACGTTGAGTGAAACCTTGGGCTACCAGCCTTGCTTTGTATCTCACTACTTCATTTCTTTCATTTCTCTTTCGAACAAATACCCACTTGTGCCCAACGGGGTGTATGTGGGGAGGTGTGCGGCATACGGGCCCAAACACCTCTCTTTTATTCAGATATAGCAATTCAGTTGCTATTGCCTTCTTCCAATCTTCCCAATCTGATCTTTTCTTACATTCAGCGAGCGATGCGGGCTCGGGATCAAGATCGATGATGGTAGCAATTTTCTTTGCGAAGTAGATATCGATATTAGCTGTTGTCCTATTCAGGGACTCGTTTCTTCTGGAGCTTCACCTTGCGCATCGCTTCTTTCAATTGCGGTGGCAAGTCCCTTTAGTTTTTCGGCTCCGATGTGTGCGCACACATCCATACCGATGGGGATATTCAGATCTGGTATGCCCTTTTCGGAAGGTGTCATACTTATGCCAGGTCTCAACTGGCTCCCTTCTCATTCTGGGGGACTTCAATGATCGGCTGTGATAAATCCCTCTTATCCTTCTTCACCAGGCGTCCCCGGTTACTAAGGATTCGAGGAACCGGAGTTCTCGTCCTCATTTTTTTCTGAGGTCTCTGGACGAGATTAGGGATACCTTCTGCTTTCTTTGGTATTTCAACCCTCTCCGGTGCAGTGCGTGCAGGCACATGCGACTTAGTCACGCTCTTCAAATCACTAAAGTGATTAGGCAGCTGATTTGCTAATGCTTGCAAATTTATTTTGTCTTCTGGACTTCTCTTGTCTTCTAGACTTCTCTAGTGCGCAGGTCATCTGCATGGATTCCCCAGGCTTGCCACGTAATTTTCCGACATTCTTCATCAAGGGGTTGATTTCCTCCCCCTAATGTTGGGAAATTTTCGGTGGTGACACTTGCGCTAGTTGCATAGGTGAGTGGATGTTGTAGGCCGAAGGTCTAAGGTTTGATGAGATTTGCTGCATGAAGGACTGCGTGTCCCCAACATGTAGCTGGCAAATAACAATTACGCAAGAGGGGTCGGACAATAAACAAAATTCTTTTTTAATTAAAGCCTCTGCCAGACCATTCTGGGTATGGACATGCGGTACCGAATACTCAACTACAATTCCCATCGCCATACAATAATCATCAAATGCCTTTGAAGTAAATTCTCCGGCGTTGTCCATTCGGATGGACTTGATGTGATGATCAGGGAACACATTTCTGATGCGAATGATCTACGAGATCAATTTTGCAAAGGCGTGGTTTCTTATGGACAATAAACCCACATATGACCACTTCGATGAAGCGTCAATGAGCACCATGAAATACTTAAACGGCCCGGAGACGGGTTGAATGGGACCGCAAATGTCTCCCTGGATATATTCCAGGAATGCAGGGACTTCATCCTTCACTTTCAGAGTGGAGGGTCTAGTTATTAGTTTCCCGGTGGCACATGCAGGGCACACAAAATCTTCATGATTCGGGAAATTCTTCTCATTAATATTATGCCCATACGAGTTATTTATTATGTTTCTCATCATCCTAAGACTTGGGTGGCCTAATCTGTCATACCAGAGACAGAAGAGTTCAGAGCTTCTAAATACTGTTTTCAGAACAGTGTACGCTGCAGGCCCCTTAATGTTGGTATAATATAGCCCAATTTCTAGTGAAGGGAGTTTTTCTGATTCCATTCTCGTCGCGCTTAGTAATGAGCAGGTATTCCGTACCGTACTCTTCTTTAGTCTCAACGTGGAAACCATTGGCGCGAATATCCTTAAAACTTAGGAAAGTTCAAGTCGATTCTGGGTACAATAAGGCTTCTTCAATGACCAAAGTTGTGCCCATTGTGGCTCTTCCTGAACCAATTATACATGAATCGCTTCTCGCGATTGTCGTAAGGCTGCCAGTGCTCTTACGAATCGACTGAAAATACTTATTCTCTCTTAAGATGATATGCGTTGTGCCGCTGCTGGCTAAGCACACTCCCTCCATAGGGCGCTACACGTGTTCTAATATAGGGTATTTATTAACATGTATGAGAAGGCAATCAACATATAAATAAAATACTCCAATATCAGAACATATCATGCCATCATAAACTGAATAAATGAATGAATTCTTCAAATATCATCCAACCATCACGAGAAAATAACAATTCTTAAGTACTATCCATGCAAATTCGAATATATTCTTCCACACAAAATAAATAACAATTAAAGTCTAACTGCATTCAGTGCACTAGACTTCTTCTGCTATTTTCTCGGGGTGACATTCTCTTTCAAGAGAAATCATGGTATTTGCTGCTTCTAGGTCGAAAAGGGGTGCTGCCGTCGTAATGGTCTCAAACACTGTCAGCGCAGGCAGCTGCTCAGAACGCTCCCCCTCAACCGATGCAGAGTGGGCTTCATGTGCCCTTTGCCATCCCGTTTTGGCTTGCTAGCCTTATTCTCACGTGGGGCATCTGATTTGCCTTTCTGGGCTGCGGCCTTAACCTTCCTTCCCTCTTCTTTTTATCAAGTGCTTTTCGCACCTTGTAGCTCCCAGCGTTGGCTTCACGGCCAGCGGAGCTGCCTGGTGGCTGAGTGACGTAGTTCTTGCGGAGAACTTTGTCCTTAGCCTCCGCAACCTACATCATATCGATCAATTCGGCATATTCCTTATAGCCGTCATGACGATAGTTGCGGGCGGATTGTACGGCATTGGGGTGGAAGGTGGATAGGGTTCTTTCAATCTTCTGCTCGTCTATGATCTGCTTGCCACAGAGTTGAAGATTAGTACAAATCCTGTGCAAGACAGAATTGTACTCCCTAACCGTCTTAAAGTCGGCAAGCCTCAGTCTGATCCACTCTCGCTCTGCTTGAGGAAGAATAGTGTACTTTAGCCTCTCAAACCACTTCTTGAGTGCGGTCTAGAGTGCTAGCGCGCTTTTCTCTGCCATGTACTCATTCTTGAGAGTGAGACAGAGATGATGCCTGAGAAAATGAAGTGTCTGATCATTCTTCTAAGGTTTAGGTTGAGCGTCATTCAGTCCGCCAATCCCAATATCAACACGGAGCTTCCTGGCTTCAAGTACAATCTCGACATCGGATGCCTACATCAGATAGTTTTGGCCATGCTGGGCCAGCTCCTCGAACTCCCAGTTCGTGATGCTAGTCATCTAAATGTGTATGAGTCTACTGCTGGTAGACATGCACGGAATAATTCACTGCGGGTAAATAAATGGTACAAAAGGTTCTCGCAATGTTTCATAATTTTCTATGCATTTTCTATAATTTTACTGCTAATTTCAGTGATTAAAAGCAATTTAAATAATTACAATTAACCAAAACAGTAAATAAATACAGAAAATACATAAAACAGTAATGGCACAAATAAATAAGCTTCAAATGCTAAAAATAATGCAAAATTCGGATTCCCGAGGCCCTTTTATGCTAAAATATGAAATTTCAGCAAATTCTGCAATTCCAGGGGTTTTTACGCAAATTTTCAATTCAGAGAAAAATTTGCGTAATTTTCTGATTTATAGAGGGGTTTTCTGCAAAATTATGGGTCCACTCGTAAATTTGAGGACCTATCGGTAATTTTCGGAACTACCGAGACCTTTCTGCAAGAATTTGGGACTTAAATGCAAGTTCTAGGTCCTTTTCGGTAATTTCTACGATTTCCAGGGTCGTTTCCGCAAAATGGCCAACGCCCCCCTAACCGGCCAGGCCATTTTTTTCTTTTTCTCTATGCGGCCCACCTTGTTCGGCCCATCAATGGCCCATCCCAGCCGGCTTTCAAGGGGCAGGGGTAGGGTTTCCCCTACCCCTGTTCATACGGGGGCGGCGGCGCACTTGCCCGAGCGGCCGCGGATTCGAGCGGGCGCGGGCGGCGGCCGGCCGGCGGCAAGGCGGCGGGCGGGAGCGGCGCCATGCGGGGCGCAGCGGAGGGAGCCGGGGCCGGCTGCCCCGGGTGGCGGTGCGAGTCGGCGTGGCGGGCGCAAGGTGCGGATGTACTCGCCGCCGGCCTGGCCTCCTCCCGACCGCCCACTGGTGGGAGCGACACCGGCCCGAGAAAACCAGCTCGAGTGGCGGGGCGGTGGTTGGACCAGGCGGCTCCGGGCGCGGCGAGGCGATGCGGCCACTTCGAGGCGGCGACGCACACATGCATACGGGCGCGGGTGGTGGCCGGTGGCTGCACGTGGCCGCGGGTGACGCAAGGGAGGCGGCCAAGCGCCGGCGCGTGCAGGCGGTGAGCTCGGCGGTGCCGTTCGGGGCGGCAAGCTCGGCGGCGCCGTTCGGGGCGGCAAGCATGGCGCCTACGTCATTCGGGGAAGCCGATGCGGCGGCGACTCGGGAGGCCGGCTTTCGGGCCGGTGGTATGGCGGCGCGGGAGGTACCGGCGGTGGCGCCATACGTGCCGGCGGCCGGGGGGGACGCTGCTTCGGGCGTAGCCGGCCGGATTCAAGGCTGCTTCAGGTAGCGAGCACGGGGACCAAAGTGCGACGTGCATACGGGCGTGGATCATGATGGCATGGCTGCGGGCCGGATGCGGCTGCGTGCACCGGTGTGCAGCGGCGCAGCCCGAGGTCCTGGGTGGTGACGCCAAGCGACGGCCAAGACGGTTCATGTCTCCTTGGTCGGCGGCTTCGGGTCATGCAGGGCGGATGACAATGCTTCATGCGGAAAACATCGACCGGACTTCGGTGTCCACGGCCGGCTGCTGGCCAGCGACCGGTTGCGCGCATGCTGGCGCAGCAGCTGCGCCTGATTTGTTTTCTTTATTGTGCCATGCAGAGCAACACAGAGAAAACGATGCCAATTTCTCGTACAGTGATAATACAGAATCAAACAAAAGCCATGAAATTTTTTTTCAATCTACGATGCAATCAACATCTACCCTGTTTCATAATCTACCGATCGACATTGTGCCGGCGATTTCAGATCTGCTCGCGGTAGATTAGGGCGGATTTGCATCGTTCTACAGTGCAATCAACATCTACCCCGTTTCACAATCTACCGATCGGTATTGTGCCGGCGACTTCAAGTCTGCTCGCAGTAGATTAGGGCGGATTTGCACCGTAGAGATTCAATCTAGAACGCGAAAAGAAAATGCAGATTCAAAAGCGATCTAGAAAATTCAATCTGTGCTTCGATGATTACCTCGTTCACCAGAGCGAAGTCGTGCTGATAACGTGTTGAGAAACCGTCGCTGGCGACCAGTCCGAACGATTTCTCTGCTTAGAACAAGAACGAATCAATCACAGAATCACAGAGAGAATAGATTGAACACAGAGAGGTAGAGAGAACTCCTGGTCTTTCTTTATTGCTTTAGATTACATCGGGGTACATAATGAGGGGGGTCTAGGTCCCTATTTATAGTCTACGGTGGGGTGCCCAAATATACGAGGACTCTTGACCATGGACCCGGTTTCCTAACAGCATGTACGAGTCATACGAGGCCGCAACCCGCTATGGTGGCACGCCTTTGTCTCGTGCGCCATGTTCCGAAGAAGCACGCCGAGCGGCCAATCTCCGAGACTCGACAGCACCATCCGCTCCGTTGGTAAGTTGCTATTGCTAAGCGGCAGTGGACCGGAGAGCCACCACTACTGGGTGCTGAATTAGCATGCCCACATCCATTAATCAATTCGAAATGATCTGGAACCTGCCCCCTACTTTAACGCCGATTAATTAGTGACCATCGCTGGCTGTGCCTACTTAAAAGCTCTGCACATGCGTATTAATTAGAGACGGAGCGTGGAACATGTTGTGAACGAACAATTAAATATGTGCTTAGTACATATACAGTAATATAGGCGATGATTGTTTATAATACAATTCTATGCTATATATATAGATAGAACTGAAATAATCTATATAATATATTGTCTATATAATGATCTATAATAACATTATGTAATTAATAAATTATCTACATAATTACTTATACAATTACACAGACAGTAAAAAACTGTCTATAAAATAATTTATTAAATAGTAGATAATTTCTTCCTCTCTTCTCTTTGTCGCATAAAATTCTAAATAATCTGGGCTTAAAAGACAACTGACATGTAAAGTTGTATGTGCCCTTAGATGTTTGGGCATTTTTGGCTCTGTGCAGCACAACAATATCAAAAGTAGCCTCTAGTTGTATGCAATGCCATTTTTGGCCCTCTCCCTAAGCGCGGGACTCCGTCTGGTTAACGCGTGCGCAGTCCTGCGCCCGGCACCGTAGCACCCGAGTCATACGGTTCAGGAGCGCATGATATCCCCGCATTGCGATCCTCTCTTCCCGAGCCCCGACGCCACTTCGGTGAGCAATCATCGTAGCTCGAGATCGCCTCCGGCTTGGCCGACGACCGTGCGAGCTTCACCACACCTAGGGGATCACCGTCAACCACTTTGCCAAGCTCGGGCACCAACGAGCTCCCCGTCCACCGGAGCCAAAGCGGCACCGCCACCCTCTCCTCGTGGCTCACGACCACGGTTGCGCACGACCGCGACCGCTCCAACCACGGCTGTTCGACTACAGTCGCCTTCGACCACTGTCTCTCTCGACCACCTCGGCTTTCGACTACTACCGCTTTTGACCACTTCCACTTTCGATCACCACCACTTTCAATCACACCCATGTTCGACCACTACCTTGCTCGACCAGTGTCGTATTCGACCGCGATAGTATTTTTGACCACATACATCCTTAGACCACTGCTGGTTTTGTTGGAATCATGCGCTCCGGGACCGCATGACTCGGGTGCTGCGGTACCGGGGCGCGGAACTGCGCACATGCCGGTCGGCCAGAGTCCCGCACTCGAAGAGAGGATCAGAAATAGTAGAGAAATTTCGATATTTGACACTGAATACGTGCGCCTCTCAACTTTTAACCCCCAATTCACACGCCTTTGGAAATTTAACCCTGTCACTGCGAATTCTTTTGATTCAAGGGATTCTGTTCATTTTCGCAGTGACAAGTGTCAAAATATAAAAGGAGAGAAAATGAGGAGAATCCCTTGAATCAAAAGAATTCGTAGTGACAGGGTTAAATTTCCAAAGGCGTGCGAATTGAGGGTTAAAAGTTGAGAGACACACGTATTCAATGTCAAATATCGAAATTTCTCGAAATAGTATTGCATATATCAAAAACTATTTCTGGTATTATTATACTGGACCAAAAATACCCGAAATTCCGTCCCCTTACTGCGGATCCATCCTCGCCGGCGCAGCATGTTCTCCTCGTGCCAATTGTAGACCCGCCTGGCCGGTGCGCTCAGAAAAACGAGGACCCAAAGGCTGAAGTCAGTAAAGGTAAACCCCCGATTAACCCAACGCCCACCACCGAACCTAACCCTGGTCACTGCTCCGTCGTGGTTAAATAAAGAGCGCAGTGCCCACTGCCGCATCCTCAATCGCAAAGCAAACCGAGGGCAGGAGACTAGTAGGCTAGTCCAAGGACTCGCCAACCATCGCCGCCACCACCATGGCAGCCGCCCCCTCCCCCGTCTCTCTCAAGCTCGCGGCCTCCGGATCCGCGACCTTCGCTAAGATCCCTCGCCAAGCGCCGATCGCGGCGGCCTCGGGGGTCGGGTTCGGTGGCAGCAGGGTGAGCGGGGCCAGGAAGGGTGGCGCCGTCCGGGCGTCGCTGTTCTCGCCGAAGCCGGCGGCGGCCAAGGACGCGAGGCCCGCCAAGGTGCAGGAGCTGTACGTCTACGAGATCAACGAGCGCGACCGCGAGAGCCCCGCCTACCTCCGCCTCAGCGCCAAGCAGACCGAGAACGCGCTCGGCGACCTCGTCCCCTTCACCAACAAGGTCGTTCTCGGTCTCAGTCCCAGTCGCTCGCTCACCCCCCTGCTTCCTCCTCTGTTAATTTCTTTGCGGTCTCAATCGAGATCGTTCTGGCTTGCGTTGTTTGCTTGTGCAGGTGTACAACGGGAGCCTTGACAAGCGGCTGGGGATCACGGCGGGGATCTGCATCCTGATCCAGCACGTGCCGGAGCGCAACGGCGACCGCTACGAGGCCATCTACAGCATGTACTTCGGCGACTACGGCCACATCACCGTGCAGGGGCCGTACCTGACCTACGAGGAGTCCTACCTCGCCGTCACCGGCGGCTCCGGCGTGTTCGAGGGCGCCTACGGCCAGGTCAAGCTGAACCAGATCATCTTCCCCTTCAAGATCTTCTACACCTTCTACCTCAAGGGCATCCCGGACCTGCCGCGCGAGCTGCTCTGCACCCCCGTCCCGCCTTCCCCCACCGTCGAGCCCACGCCGGCCGCCAAGGCCGCCGAGCCCCACGCATGCGTCAAGAACTTCACCAACTAGCTATACACTCCGCCCACCACACCATGCCCAAATACTACTCGGCTACTCCTATGGATGTATGGCTAGCTAGTTTCAATTATTGGAAGTAATAAGAGTTGGAGAGAATGTTGTGTGCTTCTGATCAATGTTAATGGCGGCGGTGTATCACCGAGAAAGAAGTGAGAATGAGATATTTCTTGGTTCTTGCTTTCGAATTGATGATGATGATGGGGAACAAAGCTAGTTTGGTGGGTGTGTGAACGAACATTGAAACACGGAATGATGTGGTGTGCAACTACAACGACTGCTGCTGTTGCGAGCTCATTGGGTTGTTCAGATATTGAGCTTGTGCTGTCTATTACTAGTATTACCGAAATTAATTAGGGGCTGCTCCAACCCGGCTGAAAAGCACCGGCTTCGGCTGTTAACTGCAAACCTACTGTAGCGGCTTAGCTTTTTTAAGTCAAAAAAGAGAAAAAGTAATAAAAAATCTTTTTAAGTAAAAAAGAGAAAAAAATAAAAATCATGAACAATATAAAAAACTAAAAAGTAAAAATTAAAAAACCACATGTTTTTGGTGGTTCTAGCTTTTGAAAGCTAAGCTAGAGCTGTTCATAGTAGGATCTAGATATACAGGTCTCACTCTCACCTCGTGTATGTGGATGAGTATCATGTCAAAGCAAGGGGACAAGGACTCATGATCCGCCGAGTGCAATTGTTAATGTGTTATTGCACACGGAGCTACTCAGCTACAGTCCTGAGTAGTAGCAGAAGCACTGCGTTAGAATGGACCAGGATTGCTCTATCTTTATGCCCCGATCTGGAACCGGCTGGAGCCGTTGGCCAGGTTGGAGCCGTTCGGTTTTGTCCGGAATTTCAATTAAAAAATAAACAATGAGTAGTGCGTGCAATTTTGTTATACTCACTTTAAAAAAAGAGCATTTTGTAGCCCTATCTGGCTTACCCACAAGCCGGTTTTTTAGAGCAAGTTTAATAAGACTGACTGTGCTAGCTATAAGGGAATCCATGTCAGCATAGTCCTATGTGGAGGGGAGAGAAAAGGAGAGAGAGAGCCAAGCCGACTCCCATGCAAGAGTCAGGCTATAGCACAGGAAAAGATGCATTATCCATGCATGTACCCATAGAAGTATAGAACTAATTGCTATACCCATGCATGTATTAAATTATCAATACCCATGTATGTATTAAATGATTGAGAGCTCTTGTGGAGAAAACTTATAGCCAGCTTATTGTATGAGTTGACTGCATCATTATCTTTTAATGATATGGAAATGTATTGGAGGTAGCAGCTATCTGTACTATTAAACTTGCTCTTAGGCCCAGCAGGCTAGGCGTGGGTCAAGCCTAACAGTCATACAAGCAGTAGTTGCACTGAACAGGCTGCACGTTTATCATGTTAAGTGGGCCATGTTTGGTGAAAGCCTAACACACATAAGCCGCTCGTCCCATTCATTCGGGCTTCAGTTTTACGTTGGCTTCTTAATTTTAATTTTTTTTTTACTTTTTGAGTTTTTTTCTGTTTTTTTTTTGCTTTGCATTATCATGAAAAATATAATGGTGGTTTTCATTTTCCTTTATTTGAATGACTCAAAAAGCTAACAGTCGCTACAGTATAATTTTAGCCAAAATCCAACAGTTGAAAGTCAAAAACCGCTAAAAAAAACCTCAGATTAAACGGGCCCTTAAGACTTGTTTAGAACGCAGGAATCTCGTACAAATTTCACAACAACTTTACAGAAAAACTTACAAATTGCCAAGTCTTAATGTATTTAAACTTGCCAAATGTCTCGCACGGCTACGTAGTTAGC
The DNA here is from genome assembly GCA_017311315.1 of Dendrocalamus latiflorus. Taxonomy (NCBI): domain Eukaryota; kingdom Viridiplantae; phylum Streptophyta; class Magnoliopsida; order Poales; family Poaceae; genus Dendrocalamus; species Dendrocalamus latiflorus. The sequence goes on along the minus strand of CM029612.1, from coordinate 28,581,594 downwards.
TACTACAATACTTATACTTTTATTTGAAAACAAACTATTCTAATATTTATAATTGAAATATAGTTGTATTTCTTATACAACTGCAACAATTCTAATATATATACACACACAAATATATAAGTATATACATATATGTATATACATATATGTATATACATATACATGTATATACCTATACACATATATGTATATACCTATATACATATGTGTGTGTAGTTGTATTTAATTGAAGCTTTTTCCGTACTCCCGGGAGTACATACTCCCACTTCCAATATGCCACTTAAATGAATGTTTTATACTTGTTTACCATTTTTGATATACTTAAATACTAATTTTAAGACACTCCAATATGACTTTGTTGAAAAATTTTCATCGAAGCTCTTTATTTTTGTTTACACTTTTCCATGTATAAAGAGAGTACATACACAAATTATGCTATAAAAAGTTAAATTTGATGAAATTTATCATGGAACTCAATTTGAAGTATCTTATAATCATTATTAGAGTATACTCAAATAGCTAAAGAGGTATAGCAACACCATTAAAAAGGTATATTAGAAATGAGTGTAAATACTTCCAATATGCCACTCAAACGAACCTGAGCGGTATTAGTTTGATCTGCCCCCTACGACCTGGATCCTTGAGGATGGAAGCACCCAATCCACTTATACAATTTTACGAAAAACCCCTCGCCTCCCAATCATTTTTTTTCTTCCCCCACCTCAACTCCCATCTCTGGCGACGTATCTAGCATCAGGCGATGTCTTCTGTTTCCATTAGAGCATCTCCAACAAATCTTCTAAAGTGCTCATATCCCCTATATTTTAGAAAAAAGGTAAAAAAAAAGGCTCCAACAGATCCCCTAAGTGGTACCCAAAAATATAGAGGACTCCATCCCTGATTTTTCGTCCCCCATATATGGAGGACGCACACCATCCCCTAAATCGGCCCCAACGCTCCTGCGCCGTCCGATCCCCTAAATTCTTTGGTTGGTAGTTTTTGTGGACCCAGATTTTAATTTAGGGGACCATATTTAGAGGACTTGTTGGAGGTTACATATTTTTAGTCTTCTATATTCTAGATTGTGTCCTCTAAAAAGTGATTTAGGGGATGAGATTTAGAGGACATTGTTAGAGATGCTCTTAGGCACAAGCACTCGTCGTCTGAACTCCCCACGCGGCGATGTCTTCTGTCACCTCAACTCCCCATGCTAGGCTGACTTGAACTAGCCGCGTGATTCAGGCTCCTGTCTGCCAGTGATCACGCCGAAGTCAGTTGCCGCCTCCCTCAACCGCCGGCGTGAACCACCTCAACTCTTGTCCGCATCCCTCCACCGCTGGCACCTCAACTCCCACCAGGCTTTTGAGTTAGAGTTAGTTGCCACCTACCTCAACTGCCGCCAATCAGATTAGTACGTCTTCGCCAGCTCCTCGTCATGATTGCGGCTGTGGTGGTCGTTCGACGGCTGCACCGATGACGGACTCCACTCCACCAGTAGAAGCCGCTCCAGCGGCACCCGCGCGGTGGCCATCTCCGGCTCTAGAGGTCGTCGATGCGGCGGCGACCACGGTCGGCCAAAGATCGGGTATGGTGGGCCTATGCGGCGTCCGCCAGGGAAGATGTCATCGCCTACAAGGTATGTCAACCATAATATTCATCTTCATTTATGCAATTCTTGTAATATTCATCAACATGGAGATCTCCTATAACTGTTGAGAAGGGTGATAAGACTGAAGTCCCAAAAATCAATAAGAAGTAAATCATCTTGATATTAGGTTTCTTATTGTTCCCTCTGACACTTTGTTATGTTAGGAGGCATGGAATCTGTGGCCGATGAGAACATTATAGGAGGCATGGAATTTGTGGCTGATGAGAGCGTGGCATTGGGATTGGCAAGAGAAGAAAATCTTGGTACACAATCTATCGCTTGAATTAGTTAATTCATTATGGTACCCTGAAAAAGAGCGACAACACTCCATTCGTAGTAAGTATCATGTTGTGTGCATGTGTTTCACTCCATATGTCAATCCATCATGCTTCACACTTAATTTTTGCATTGTAGGGTTCTTCTTATACACCCTGTGTTGACGCAACTATCAAGTCATTTGAAGGGATGGTTTTTGATGACTTAGAAGCAGTAGAGGAATTTCACAAGACATATACACATTCAGCCGGATTTGGAGTCCGTGTTGGTCCACATACGTTGTCAATGGTGTCATGAGATGGAAGCGATAGATGTGCTCTAGACAAGGCTTCTGATCTGAGAAATGTAAGGACAATAACACGGAGTCAAAGAAAAAGAAATATGTTAGGAAGCTAAGTAGGTGTGGATGCGAGGTAATTCTAGCTGTTAAACGCATTGTCGACAATAAGTTTAGGGTGGAAACATTTATCAAATCTCATACACATTAGTTGGTATCACCTAGCAAACAACAGCTGATAAGGTCTAATAGAAAAGTAAATGAGAAGGCCAAGCATACATTAATCACATGTCGTAAAGGAGGGATTGGCACAAGCAGGGCATATAGATATCTCCGTATTAGTGAGGGTGGATTTGAAAATATAGAATACACGATGAGAGACTTGCAAAATTATCATAAAGAGTTGAGAAGTTGTATTAAGTCATCAGATGCTCAGATGTTTATTGACAACCTGAGTAAAAAGAATGGCATAAATCCTTCATTCTACTTTGATTATGTTGTTGATGACAAGGGCAGATTGGTACATGCATTTTGGGTAGATAGTATATGTCAGAAGAATTATGTCCATTTTGGAGATCTTGTGTCGTTTGATTATACATATAACACCAACCATTATAACATGATCTTCAGACCATTCACTGGAGTAAATCACCATAAGACATGTGTCTTACTTGCGGTTACACTATTAAGTAATGAGAAGACTGAGACATATATATGGTTGTTTCGTACATTTTTGAAAGCAATGGAAGGAGTTGCACCTAGGCTCATCATAACTGATGAAGATACTGGAATGAAGACTACAATTTCCACTATCTTTCCTACTAGCATGCATAGGTTATGCATGTGGCACATTTTGCAAAAACTTCCAATGAAGGTACCACCACATTTGAGAGAATACCCTTTATTGTACTAACGTGTTAACTCATGTGTATGGGCCTCAGAAACTCTAGAGGAATTTGAGGAACAGTTTTCTTCCATTATTTCTGATTTTGGTTTGGAATCTAATGAGTGGTTGGCTACTCGGTATTGAATCGATGCATCATGGGTACACGCTTACTTCAAAGATATATTCTTGGTGGGAATCCTTAGAACCATTTCTACGTCAGAGAGTTTGAACTCTTTTCTTCAATCAGTTTATTGGATTCAAAAATACTTTGGTGGAGTTTTGGATCAGATTTGTTAATGCAGTGGAAGAACAACGCCAGAATGAGTTGGAAGCTGGCAATGCCACATTGCATACAATGCCTATGTTGCAGACTACTTGGGTAATAGAGAAGCATGGAAGTGAGGTCTTCACGTTTGCTGTGTTCACTGACTTTCAGAAAGAAGTGTGTGCTGCTCGGGAGCATTGTAATGTGGAGAATATGGAAACCGTAGGACAGTACAAAATCTCAATAGTTAGCGATGGCTCAAATAAGGTAAGAGAGGTACACTCTAACCTTACAACAAAACATGTCAAATGCTCCTGCATGTTCTTCGAGTCATTTGAAATCCCTTGCCACCATATTGTTCGTGTGTTGCTGAGTCCATCACTTAAGGAGCTACCAAGCCAATTTGTGTTGAAGAGGTGGACTAAAATGGTAACTAAGGATGATGTCTTTGATGGAGAAGGCAATTTGTTACAAGAAAAACCGAGGAGTGCAATAGAAACAACTAAAGACAAGTTGGCATCAGAAATACATATGAACATGGAGGAATTAATTCACCAGGCTAGAGGAACAGATGAGGGCTTAAAACTTCTTAGTGATTAGTTTGTCAAATTTAGGGAAGAGGTCACTCCTCTGATTCCTGAGAATGTGGTAAGTAAGGTTGAAGAAATTGAAGCATTTGCAGGTTGTCCCATCCCTAAGGAAGTCAACATAAAGCCACCAAACAATGTTAACTCCAAGGATAGATGCAAGAGAATAAAGTCGGGGCAGAAGAAAAATGACAATGTTGAGAACAAAATAAGGGTATCATGCTTGTGTAGGTCATGCAAGGAGATTGTGTACCATGACAGCCGCAATTTCCCTTTGAGGATGATAGCACATTGACCACCGTTTGTCACATTTTTAAGGTTGTACATGAGCTTCTTAAAAAAAATATTTGTCACATTGCCCTGATTCATATTTAATTGCTAGCCATGGAATACATCCCTTTTTTTAAAAAAAGATTTGTGTAAAAAAAACTTGCTGAAGTACAAATTAACTACTGTTTAAGCTATACTTTTCTGATTTACATTTTCTAACCATGCAGTTTGTCTATGAGAGGATCCATCAGAATTTTGCCTATGAGAGGAGGAAACAACTAGAGATGTTGGAGTTCGAATGCAAGGCAACCGTGGAGAAGTCACCATGCTCAGTTGGAACTTTTGTTCATCATCAGTTTTGTAATTTTGTTTCCATCAGTTATCTAATTTTTGACAGACAGCTGCAACTTTTGTTCATCATGAGTAAATGCTTTCATATTGAAGAAAGTTCGAACTTGGGGATTATTGTCTGCCTTGTCATATTTGGATTCACTGTCTGATATTATAATTTGGTATCACCATGTTGATTTCTTTAGTTTGATTGCTGTAACATTTGTGCAATTTGTTTACCATGTAGCTACATAAGTGCTTCCCTAAAAACAAATTTTTTGATACTATTCATTGTGTATGCAGTTTTTCATAAATGCAAGCAGCAGCAGGTTGTTATAAGTAGGCCTTGCAATATACTCAGAACTTGTGCCATAGTATCTATTGTTTGTGTTGGCCTATTGGGTTTATTGAAAAAATTCTGTTCATGGGACCGGTAAATAGCATTGTGCAATCTCTTGTAGAGAGCCCAACCTGCATAATCATGCATGTTTTCTCAGAACCTATAGAATGAGAAATTCTATACCAAGCCATTCATGCACTAAATCTCGTCGCACAAGGCACATGCATAGAAAAAGGCATCTGAATCCAACCAAGCTACTACAATTCATAAACCAAAGTTTCATAGTCAACTTATCAGGACAAATGCATAATTCCATCCATTGAAAAAATGGGGAAAAATTGAACTGAGGCATACTTCCATCCGTAGTTACATACATCCATTCTCATTTACACAATGCATTCACAATTACACATTACACAATGCATTCTTGTATTTGACTGTTTGAAGACTCAAGACTCAAGAGCTTGAGTGGAATCCATGCAATGGTCAAGACTCAAGAGCATATTGTGCTCAGTCTAAAATCACACTTCATGTGATTTTGACTAGTCACCAATTCGCTTCTATTCATAGGTGAATAATGATGCTAGAAGAACAATGTAGAAATTTAGAAGAGCATCATGGTGGTTGATGTGGTGGGCGGTGGCGCTCCAATGGGGCGGGTTCGCGTAGGGGAGGAACCCAGGGAGGTCAGCGGCATCGGGGAGGTGCTACATGGGGGCGGGTTTGCCTAACCCTAGAGCCACGCGGGGGAGGAGCCTGGGGAGGTTGGTGATGCTCAGGGAGGAGCTCCAAGGGGGTGGGTTCGCCTAACCCTAGAGCTGTGCTGGGACGAACCCAGGGAGGTTGGTGACGCTCGGGGAGGAGGAGGTTAGGAAGAAGGAGCCGCTCGGGGTGGCCGGGAGGGAGGCGGCGCACGGTGAGGCTGGGGGGAGGCCGATGGAGGAGGTGAAGGCACTCGGGGTGGCCGGGAGGGAGGCGGATGAAGGTAGCGCTCGGGGAGGCCGAGAGGGAGGTTGGGGAGTAGAGGAGCAGGGGAGGAGAAGGGAGTGGGGGTTGGGAGCAAGTGCAGCAGAAGGCCATAAGATGGAGAGGGGAGGCAGGCGGCGGAACGGCACGGGGAGATGGGAGTTGAGGTCGGGAAGAAAAAATGATTGGGAGGCAAAGGTTTTTTTGCAAAATTGTATAAGTGGATCGGGTGCTTCCACCCTCAAGGATCCAAGCCGTAGGAGGCAGATCTAACGATCCTGAGCAGTATTAGCATGTTAGCACCCAAATGGGCATTAGCACTAGATACATTCCCTATATATATAATATAAATAACAAGGGCACTATGGTGCCCAGGCTCTATGATTGAGACTTTCCATCCATGATTAAGACTTTGTATCCATGATTAATCCATAATTGCCTGATATATTATACATCATTGCACTTGCACGCATCTAAAAGCTATCCAAAGTTAGGGAGGCTTAGTGCCCAGACACCATAGTGTCCCATTTCAGCTTATATATATATATATATTCTACATCATTATAATTTGGACTCACTAAAATAAGTGGCATAGAAGATCTTTCCTCCTTGTTCTATTAATGTGAAAATTTTTAGCCCTTCAAAGTGAATGTGGTGACTTTTTTCCTATCATTTTAATAACTAGTCGAATGCCTGCGTGATTATACAACTAGATTTGAATATATAGTTATATTTACTTACAACTCTAATATCTATGAATGAAAATGTTATTGCATTTTTATGCACAGCAGTTTTAAAATATGTGCCAGCTTGTAGGACCGGACAGGCAACATAGGGGGGTGAATGGTGCCTTTAAATTTTTTCAAGTATTCACTCAACCATTTTTCTTTGATAGCTATAGAGCTATAAATATTAGAGTTGAAATCCCACAAGAAGAATCAAACAAACTGGATGAACCAAGCAAGAAAAGCAAGGTGGTCGAAATCTATTGATGTGGTCGAAACTTACAACGTGGTCGATAACTGACAGAGTGATCGTAAGTCTGACTACTCGACAGAAGTACAACGTGGTAAAAAATTGACTACCGAACAGAAGTCACTATAGCCGATAACTACTGAGACCAGAAACAACGTGATCAAATGCCAACAAGTGGTCGAACAATCAACGTTGTCGTAACCAGTCGGCACCGTGGTTGTAACCAATGTGGTCGTAAGCCAATGAGTGGTTGAACAACCAATGTGGTCATAATCAATCGGCAACGTGGTCGTAAGCCAATGAGTGGTCGAACAACTAACATGGTCAGAACCACTCTGCAACCAAAATGATCAGCGTGGTCGAAATCGGTGCGATGTAGTCTGTAACTTGACCGTGGTCAAAACCAACGTAGTCGTAAAGTTGATCGATGTTCCAAACTGGGACCGCACCATCTATGACTGCTTTAGTTCAGATTCAATAAAATAAGGCGAAGAAACAACAGATCTGAACGTGGTCGAAAAGTAAGGCACTGCAGTGAGAGACTTGACCATGGTCGTAACTGAAAGCGGTCGTAACATTCTCGGAAGAATAGAGGAAAGCCAGTGAGGCGCACGACTGTAAGATCCAGATTCCAAATAACTTTTGATTAAAAGATCAACTGGCCATGAAACTTGTACATAGCAAGATTAAGGTCTCAAGAGGCTACTCTAAGCTTTAATTGAAAACTTAGCAAGCAAATAGAGAGCTTTCTGTGATTTTTCCAAGAACGCACAAAATCGAAATTGAGAAAGTGAAACGACAATCAGACCATGCTCATGGGAATAGAATAGCCAAGATAGCTTTGAGTATGATTCCCAAACACCAAGCAAGTCAAATCATCAATAAAACAAGAAGAACATTCTCTTAGATCAAGAAAGGAAAGAAACAACTAAAGAACAGAAAGGAAACAAGAAAAATAGAAGAACCAAACCAAGCCAACTCAATACCATCCAGACAACAATACTCAATAGGTAGAATGAAAATTGATGTATTGCTTTGAGGATTGAGTCTACAGCCACTCCATCCAGGAGGACCAAGAGCACAAGTGCTCCACACAAAAACCCTAACCCTAATCCAGAAAGAACGCACGCAAGAGAGACAAGAGAGATATCAGGATGGGTAGCCCTCCATCCCCTTTTACAGGCTCTCCAAACTAGGAATAACCTGTTAACCCATACCTAACACCGGGTATTCTCACGCACGCTTCTCAAATACATCCATCAATCCGTTAGTAAATCAACACTTGATCCACTTCACACTTTCAGCACATACAAGACCTAAACCACTTAGACCAACACCGTGGTTTCACACACTGCCTCCTTTCCCGGTATTGGGCAATTTACCAAAATGCCGCTCTACCACCTTCCTTGAAGCTTGTCGCTTCCTTGTCATCCCGACTTGCAACCACCTTGCAAGCCTTAGTTATCTGCGGCGTCTCCCTGACTATTCTGGACCTCAACACCTCCTTGTGCCTAGTCCCGGTCCTTCTACGCCTTACCATGACGTAGCTCATAGCCAACACCAACAAACAAAACATCACGCAGCACCGTATATTACACAAGAATCATCAATTTGCATAATCAGAATGTATCCCAGTGAACAATCTCAGCAAACCAACTGGTCTAATACAACTTATGACTACTCTGATGCACAAGACATGAGGTACTCATAGCCCATAAGATCCTACCAGCAGTCTACGACCACTCAGCAAGTCATTATGACCATCACATAGGTCGCTACGACCATGAAACAGATGCTATGACCATGTAGCAGTCGCTACGACCATGGAGAACACAAGCTATGACTACCGCACAGAACGCTACGACTATCGCTCACAGCGGCTATGACTTTACCAAACCTAGTCACTACGACTTATTTCTATTGATCACAAGTAGGCAAAGAGCTACAACTATCGATCATGACCAGCAGAATGCTATGACCACTGGACACATCGACTACAATTATCGATCACAACCAGGCAGAGCTACGACTATCGATCACGACCAACAGAAGCAATGACTGTCGATCATGACCAGCAGAAGCTACGACCATCAAGTCGTAAGAGCACCTGCCAACCACAGAGTCGTAGGAACTTCTGCCGACCACCAAGTCATAAGAACTCCTGCCGACCACCAAGTCGTACAACAGAGGTCGTAGAGCCTAAAATCGTAGAATGCAACCTTCTGCACAAACCTCAAAAACTAAACTCAACCTCTACACAACTCTAATCCAAATATCAATTACTCATTACAACCATGGGGTGACCTCCACATGGTCTCACACAGCTTAACTTACACTGTTATGATCTTGGCGCACTAAATAAGTGGTGTAAATTTTCTCTCATGAACAAAATAATTTCTAGATTTGTTTTTATCGAATTGTTATAGCAATCTCTAGTCCTGATAGAGGAAGATCCTTTAACCTCAATCGATGTTCGTTGGTATATAAATTACTTCGCTACCATGCGCAAATTGCGTGGATAGAGTTATATTGTATTGGACTATTTGAAACTCAAGTCTTAGAAATAATTTTGACTTCGAGTCCAAGACGTAGTAGAGTCCGTCTCCGTGTGTAACTCAAGTTGAAGTTGTGTCCAACTTGAAGTCCGAATACATATGCTAGTAGGAGAGTATTAGCCCAATATTAAGAAGACTTGTAACCAATTAATTACAGGGGAGCAAGTAAGAGAATAGAGAAATTAAAAAAATTCTCCTATGTTCTCTCAGTTTATTTGCGATGTGTGTGTTTTCTCCTAAAATAAAGTTAACAAGTGGTATCAGAGTCTAAACGAGAACCGAGTCGCTAAAAAAATCGTCTCGACGATTCCGTTTCATGCTCATTTTGCACAGCGCTCCTGAGGCACACGTCGCTCGTCTTCGCACAGCTCTCCAGGGAAAATGACACGCGTGGTACGTCCTTCTTTTTTCTCAGTCCAGAGAAAGTCAAGCAATAGCACCAGGCTTCCCTTCGGGTCTTGGTCAGCGCATGAGACAGGCAGTAGTGCTCTCGAGGTGAAGCACAATTCCACGGTTTTTCTCTCGACAAGAAAAGTCGCATCATTGTTGTTGATCCGCGAGAACCCGCCGGCACACAGAGAGAGAGAGAGGATACAAGAGAAGGGATTCCTGTGCCAAGAGAGAAAACAACAACAGCGAGGTCAGTGCAGACCAGAAAAAAGGACAGAGAGCCAATTCTTTTTCTTGTGTCAGGGGAGAGAAGAGTAAATAAGAGAAACTGCTCATGAGAGGATCGCATCAGGCATGGCGTGGGCGCACAGCAGCAGCAGGCGGTCAAGATACCCCGTTCCACGTGCATGAGTAACACATCCATGGTGACTGTCCACCAAAGCTTCATTTTTCTTTTGTCTTCGAGACGGAGTCTAAGTCGCGCGGTGTCTCCGACTCGGTTCCTTGCTCCAGCAATAAAAGTGCATAGCGCGAGGGGAGAAACAGCAAGCGGCAATCACGGCAATAGAGAGCGAATCCAAGACAGCAAGAAAAGTCACTAAGAGAAAAAGGAAAAACAGTGTAGTTATTTTTTTCACCATTCCCTCGGTCCAAGAGCTACTTCAAAGTATCCCGAGATCTTGATCTGTGCTCAAGATTATGTCGCATTCTCTGAAAAATGGTGTTACCGGTGACGAGGCATCATCCAGTATGATGCCGAAGGAGAGTTTCGCTGTCTCGCTATATTATCCGATGCTCGCGATGAGCAATTATGTAGCCTGGGCAATCAAGATGAAGGTATACATGAAGGCTCAAGGAGTGCGGGACATGATCGAGAACGGCAACGTTGATATGCGCAAGGATTAGATGGCATTGGCAGCCATCTATTAGGGCATCCTAGAGGAGACGCTCTTCCTACTGGCCGAAAAGGAGATGGCCAAAGCCGAATGGGAGGTGTTGAAGATGATGCATCTTGGCATCGATCGTGTGAAGGAAGCAAAGGTACAAACTCTCAAGACCGAGTTCGAGCTACTGCGTTTGAAGGAAACAGAGTCGATCAATGACTTCGCCGTCCAGTTGACAATCATCGTCAACAAGATACAGGCCCTTGGCGAGAAGATGGAAGAGTTGTACGTAGTGAAGAAATTGCTTCGTACTGTTTCCTTACAGTTTCTCCCAATTGCTTCGGTCATAGAGCAATTTGGAGACCTAAAGACAATGACCATGGAGGAGGTTATCGGTTGTCTAAAAGCGTATGAGGAACGCATCTGCAACAATAGTAACAACGGCGATAGACAGGTCTTGTTGACCCTAAAGGAATGTGCGTAGGCTACGAAAGCAGAAAACAAAACTTTTCTACCGCGCACACAAGGACATCATGCTTAAGGAGGGATCATGGATCGTTACCACTAGACGCGCAGCGCAGCGGAAGAAGAGTTGGAGAAGCCGATCCAACCACGCGCGTCGAGGTAGTAGTGGAATTAGCCGATCGTCCCGAACAGGTCGTCTCCTCCACGCGATTAACCACACCACGAGCAGATCCAATCTGTAGGTTGTTGATGCCGATCAGCACCGCAACGAGCAGTGCCTCCACCGGTATCCACACGTCCGGGGCTGGAACGCCGATCGCGAGTGTACTAGCACTCGTGAGCGGCTAGGGTTTGGCTCGGGAGGTGGCGGCTAGGGTTTTTCTAGAGGTTAACAGAAGCATGTACCCCTCAGCCCCTCGCCTCCATATATATAGACCTCCTCACTTGGGCCTTGTGGACCGAGGCCCAATAGGAGTCTATTCGGATCTCTATCCGAATTGAGCCCACATCCGAATCATATTCGAATTAGTGTTCCAACCAATTAAGCGTGCGACCCTGTAGGTTCATCATGGAGCGCACCATATCTAATAAGGTGCAATTTCTCCGTTCAGATACCCCCATTCCATTGAGGTGTTCCTGGCGGAGTCAATTGTGGAACAATTCCGCAAACCTTCAGATGATTGCCAAACCCATGGCTCAAATACTCGCCTCCACGATCAGATCGTAGAAACTTGATTGTCTTGCCTAAATGATTTTGCACTTCATTTTGGAATTCTTTGAACTTTTCAAAGGATTCAGACTTATGCTTCATCAGGTAGATATACCCATATCTACTAAAGTCATCAGTAAAAGTTATGAAGTACTGAAAACCACCTCTGGCTGTTGAGCTCATTGGTCCACATACATCAGAATGTACGAGTGCCAATAAGTCACTTGCCCGTTCACTTTGACCGGTGAAAGGTGCCTTTGTCATCTTGCCAAGCAAACAAGATTCGCATGTCTCAAATGATTCAAAATCAAATGAGTGTAGAATACCATCTCTATAGAGCTTCTCCATGCGTTTCTCATTTATGTGGCCTAAGCGACAGTGCCAAATAAACGTGGGATTCAAATCATTCGGACGTTGCCTCTTTGCATTAATGTTATAGACCGGTGACCCTTCAAGAGTAATAACATATAACCCATTCACCAATGGAGTATGACAATAGAACATATCTTTGAAATAAAGAGAACAACCATTGTCCACAGATCTAAAGTCATAACCTTCTGCTTGCAAACATGAAGCAGAAATAATGTTCTTGGAAAGAGATGGAACACAATAACAATTATTCAATTCCAAAACTAATCCTGAAGGTAAAGACAATGGCATGGTGCCAACAGCCACCGCAGCAACTTTTGCTCCATTGCCAACGTGAAGATCCACTTCGCTCCTCCTCAAACTTCTACTTCTTCTTAGCCCCTACAACGATTTGCATATGTGAGCAACCGATCCGGTATCAAATACCCAAGAATCAGTGGATGAAGTAGCAAGATTGATTTCTATAACATTTATACCTGGAGTGGAAGTCGTACTTCCCTTCTTCTTCTCAAGATCCTCCAAGTACTTTGGGCAGTTCCTTTTCCAATGTCCTGATTGCTTACAGTGGTAACAATCTGCATCAGGAGCAGCGCCCTTCTTGACTTGCTTGGCCTTAGAACTGCTCGCGATCTCATCGGGAGCTAACTTTCTTTTGACCGCGCCTTTCTTGACATTGGGCTTGCCCTTGCCTTTCTGCATCATCATCACATGATTGCTGCTTTTCTTAATGCTTTCCTCGGCAGCTTTTAGCATCCCATGCAACTCAGCCAAGGTCTTGTCCATGTTGTTCATGTGATAGTTCAGTATGAATGGCTCAAAGCTCAGGGGAAGCGACTGGAGAATCACATCAGTAGCCAACTCTTGGCTAAGGGGAAAACCAAGTTTTCCAGACTCTCAATGTAGCCAATCATCTTAATCACATGAGGGCTGACGGGATTCCCTTCTGCAAGCCTCCACGCAAACAAGGACTTTGAAGTGTTGAACCTCTCAGCCCTTGCTTGGTTCTCAAACATACCATGCAACCCCACAATGATATTGTAGGCATTTGTGTTCTCATATTGCTTCTGAAGCTCAGAGGACATTGTGGCAAGCATGAGACAGCTCACATCAAGGTAATCATTCGTCTGCTTCTCATAAGCTCTTCGTGCAGCCGCAGTAGCATTATCAGGCAAGTCTTCGGGGTAAGGAGACTCAAGGACATACTCCTTGCACTCTTGCTTGAGAACAATTCTCAAGTTGCGATACCAATCCATAAAGTTCGTTCCATTGAGTTTTTCTTTCTCAAGAATAGATCGCAAATTAAAAGTACTAGATGCGGCGTTAGCTGACATGATCTACAATACAAGAATATGCAAAGTTTAGCACTATGTTTATGTTCATCTTTTATTAAACTATTTAACAAAAGACTCCCACTATGTGTTTTGCAACAAAACTCCCTCTAAATTACATAGTGGGTCAAGATCCTCATTTCACTAATTCCTAGTGAGCTTTGGCATCACGGCTAGAAAACTAGTGACATGGGTAAGCAACACCTTGCTAATCACATCCCTATGTGACTCCTGCTTGTTGGGTGACATCGGTATGCCCCGGCCCCAACCTATGCCCCAAGGTCCAAAACTATTTTGATAACCTTGTTAAGTAAACCAAATGCTTCCGCATGTAGATGTCCGACATCTACCCCAAATAATGATGATAACCGACGGCACTCTACTTTGGTAGACCTACCATACGGTGATCATTATCTTTTGGTGCAACATATGGAAGGGTATTAACACCTAATTTTATGAGGGATTCTATCCTACCATAGCAACATATCACATATATCATTGCATAAGAATAAGATAGATAACATCACAGATAAACACATTTAACTGTGAAGTAGTATGGCCCAAAAATGGTGATATCCATCTCCATGTAGGTGTAAACGATCTCCATCCTCCACATCACTCCTTTAGGCCACCATGCTTGAAAGCCTGTAACCTCAAAACTAGGCTACTACCTATAATAGCTAGAAATTGAAGATTACAAAGATAGATTCAAGCATTAAGGTCGACACGCAGGTCGTTAAATACAATATAGACAGCTAACAATAGCTGAAATAATCATGACACGCAGGCCATGAACGAATGTTACATGCATCACATACATCTCATACATTCCAATAAGCTATAGGGTCATACTATTCACATCATTCCCTGCAAAAACAAATTAGACGTAGAATCGCATTCTACCTAACGATGTGAACCCATGACGCTATACAAGGGGGGTACGCACGGCGGTCCCGCTGACCGGTCAGCGGGCGGCGGGTTTCAGGGCAGCTAGTTTTTCCACTGGGCCGAGGCTATCAGATCCATAACCTACTAGTATTCGACATAACCACCTTATGCCAATCCGAGACATTCTCTAGGACACTAGTTTTTCCATTGGCCCGAGGCTATCAGATTCATATCCTACTAGTATTCGACATAACCACCTTATGCCGATCCGAGACAATCTCTAGGGCACTAGTAGTGATACAATTTGCACCTCTTCTAACCCCTATTCACCGATTGATCTCATCAACCAGTGCTACCACCGATTCATCACATGAACCAACTGATCTAGACTGTAATAGATCCAATCTACTACTACCGCATATCAACATATGCGCTGATCCAAATCGCAAACTAAGCAAGATGGCTCTGATACCACTAAAGGAATGTGCGTAGGCTACGAAAGCAGAAAACAAAACTTTTCTACTGCGCACACAAGGACATCATGCTTAAGGAGGGATCATGGATCGTTACCACTAGACGCGCAGCGCAGCGGAAGAAGAGTTAGAGAAGCCGATCCAACCACGCGCGTCGAGGTAGTAGTGGAATTAGCCGATCGTCCTGAACAGGTCGTCTCCTCCACGCGATTAACCACACCACGAGCAGATCCAATCTGTAGGTTGTTGATGCCGATCAGCACCGCAACGAGCAGTGCCTCCACCGGTATCCACACGTCCGGGGCTGGAACGCCGATCGCGAGTGTACTAGCACTCGTGAGCGGCTGGGGTTTGGCTCAGGAGGTGGCGGCTAGGGTTTTTCTAGAGGTTAACAGAAGCGTGTGCCCCTCAGCCCCTCGCCTCCATATATATAGACCTCCTCACTTGGGCCTTGTGGACCGAGGCCCAATAGGAGTCTATTCGGATCTCTATCCGAATTGAGCCCACATCCGAATCATATTCGAATTAGTATTCCAAACCGTTAAGCGTGCGACCCTGTAGATTCACGTATACTTGGTCGCGGCCCAGAAACGCCTTTCCGGTCACCCTGTTAATAGCGGCCTCTAGTAAGACATATTAACCCCAAAGTATATGTAAAGATCATATCGGCTGAACCTGTAATGTTCTCATGTACGAATCCCTTTGCCTCACGATATAGATTGAGCTCAAGGCGAGACCCGTGTCATCCTCTTAATAGCTCAATCACTCTCTCGATTCCGTGATGGATTATAAACTTGTGATTGACACCTCAATCACCTTGGCATGGCCATGCACTTTCATAATCCATTACATCGAGGGGCCCAGAGATATCTCTCCCATAAGGAGGGGCAAATTCTATCTTGACCATTTACATCCCACTACATGTTTCATGGCAAACCCGAAGATCCATGATCTATCTATCCAACATATGTTTACTAAGACATGTCCATATTATTGATTTGGTATCACCATACCATGATCCATGAGACATGATCATCAATCAATACATATGCTGATCTTTGAATCATATTTGTTCCTCATATGATATATGATCGGGGATCATTTAGAAATAGCAACATTTTAGCATTAAGAGTCTCATGAATAAGTCACATACTCATTGATCAATAATGATAATGTCTATTTCAAGGAACAAAGTAATGCATCATAAACATAGTATGTGATATATATATAACATCTCCATGTTGCCTCTAGGGCATATCACTAACACCGTGCTGAGTAGTAGATCTGATCATCGAAGCATGAAGGCAAGAACACTTCTAGTGGTGGTGGCCAAGGCCGTCAAAATCGGAAGTTTGATAAGGCAAAAGTGAGGTGTTATAAAATGAAATTATAAAACTTGGTTTAGACTTAGGCATTGGTATGGTGGTGGGTACTTGCTGGCATGCATTGCTGTTTGGTGACACAACGTCGATTGCTAGGCACAAGGGGTTTGTGGTTAGGCCTAAGTCAAATTAAGGACCGGTCTGTGAACTACTAATACAAAGTCACACCGTATTACTATAAGTCTGGTATGGGACAGATCTGCTTAAGTAATTTGCGAAGTTCCATCTTGGTTTCTCTATAGGCTGAATGTGAGCGTGGCGTAGGCCATAAGGAGTCTCATATGACACAAGAGGGGTCTCCAACATGTGGATTCATGTTGTGGTGAAACCTTAGTGGCGGCGTAACTAATTTGGTAATGGAACATTGTAACAACCTTGTCATGAACTCTCAGCCGCACACCTAAGGAAGTGTGTTAATCACGTGGCAAAATGAGAGGACATGTTTTGTGGGTAAAGTTGTACACCTCTGCAGAGTAACAAACTATCTTAGATAACTGTGTCCATGGTCAAGGACATGCTGAGTATGATTTTTCATGGATTAGACTTTGGTTTTAATAAAAATCTGGTTTACAGAAACTTGAGTAATTGTTTTGGAGAGATGGTTCAGGTGGGATATCCGTGGATAGGTTAGTGTAAGCTTGATGCCTGCACTAACGATATTATTTCAGTTAAAAAGCTTGTTTTTACATACTGTATTAAATTCAGCTTTGTACTTACTTTACGATATTTACTGCAATATTGGTTTTTGTGCAAATAACCATATCATGCCTTCTTTTGTCAATCCATATGCATGCATTAACTCTATTAAACCTCATGGTGTAACTTGTGGAGTACTGTATGTGCTCACCTTGCTTAATTATGTTGTCAGAGGACGACAGCTTCTACTTTGGTGAGGATTGCGACGAGTAGGCCACGTCTTACAGTCATTCGCATGTGGGCAGGCAAGATGGACTGCTCCTTTTATTTATCTTCCGCTGTTTACTTTTGTGGTTGGCCATAAGACATTTTATTGTAAACTTGGCCATAAGGCCTGTATAATTTGCTTTATAATAAAATTTGGTTATTATGTATGATATGTATCCCTGTTAACCCTATGTGCACTAACTTTTCCTGTGATAGTGCGATTAACACAGAAGATTCCGGAGTTGTTGCTCCGGGATCGACACTGTGCTATCCCACCGAACTTGCCATGTTGAACGCCCGTATCACGGTGCTGGCTTCTTGCTATGGTCAGGGATTGTGGCATGTGACAGGTATCATCTACCACTGCTCCCATGATCGATGAGGGGGTCAAATCCGGAAAACCGTTCTTTCTGGGGCCATTTTGGGAAATATAAACGGCCACGGGGTCAAATATGCCCTGTTTCCTAGCAGGAAGGCTTGAATTTGTTTTGGAGGCCAAGACAGGTTTAGCTATGGGCCGAGTTAACTTAAGTAGAACTAGATTGCACAGTATCTCCTAAAATGAATCTTTAGGTGTCAGACCAAATTAGGCATTCAAATGTCAAAACAGCCATGCAAAGGAAGCCACGGCATAAAGAATGGATGGATGAAATTCAACAAAGTAGTCAGTAGATGCGCATGCAGCATGTGAGCACCCCACTTTTACTATTGTTTCTATTCCCATTCCTCGAGAACTCAGCGCTCGTACAGATGCTTAAGAATCAGAGGTCGCAAGCAAAGTTTTAAATAGCGGTAGCGGCTGCCGCTTGTTATTTTTATAGCAGATAATGTATATCGAAGGTATAACAGACGGCAAATACCGAGACATAAAATACTTAAAATATAATGATTCTTAATCTTTAATTGTAAGTCTCAACCATATACGTATAAAACATCCAAAATATCAAATTCTATATGTATATATCTAAGATAACATCAAAATCATAAAATCCATGTGGTGTTTTGTTGATTAATTTTTATCCTATGATGAAGAAGATAGGAAATTAATGTCCCCTTTGTTCCTTCTTTTCTGTCTATGTGGAGAATATGTGCTTACTATTTAGCTTCTCGTTATACTTTGATAACGCATGTTTGTCTTGTTTGGTAAATCATACAAAGAAATAGGTCAAGAACTAGGTTTATCTTGTTTGAGCCCCTAAATGTGCATGGACTCTTCTCTCCTCTCTTCTGACGAGAAAGAAATTTCCAACGGATAGAGTAAGAGATGGAATGTTATTAATTACTAAAGCTGAGGATTGTGGGAATATAGAAGGTTAATTAATTGGATTATATGAGGATATGGAAGCCCACTCAATGGAAAAACTGTATTAGTGAAACTTAGCAAATCAAGAGGTGCGTCTCTGTATCAAAGATAGTTTGAACGTTCTTAGGCAGTAGCGCTAATACAGCTTATACCAAATAACACGTGTATTAGTCCGACATATAGGTGTTATTGCACCAAACCGAAACAATAACTGATATATAGCGCTTTTGGATACCTTGACCGCTACAGTGAGGATATAGAGCGATATTTAAAACAATGGTCGCAAGCGATCGCAGCAAACTCTGGTTGACTCAAGTGTTCAAACCAAACTACCTGGAGTTAGTGTGCTTTATGCTAGCCCTTGCAAGCTCGTTTTGCACGACCCACCACTTGGCAGGAGTCCTCGAGATAGTGCGCAGGTGAGTGTAGAAAAAGAAAGAAAGTAAACTTTGCGTGATTCTGCTTATTGGACACCCACGAATCACGATTACTACTTGTGTTAGTTGATATTTAAAACCTGGCATGTGAAACTTGTGTACAGCCAGTTAGTCAACTCCGTTTGTGTGCACCAACAAGGTGGTTCCAAGCAAATGTCCTGCTTGATTGGATCTCGCAATCTTCAAGTATGCTCTAAAACATAACAGCGACAAAAACAATGCCTGTTTGGCAACGGTTGCGGCTTATGGTTTTTGGCTGAAAATTTTGAATTTTGGCTGTTTACGGTACAGATTATGGAGAGAGATACTCACTTGCGATTTTAGCTGGTACAGATGTTGGCTTTTAACGTGTACATCGTTTAACTTGTAGATCCCGTCTTGAGAAAATACTCCGTTTGAAAGTTATGTACTGTAGTAAAAGCCAAAAGTCATCAGCTTCAGAGGAAAAGAACAGGCCCAATAAAAGAAAAAAAACAAAAGCCTACTCATAGAGTTGTATGTCGGGCTTGGGAAATTCATTTAGACCGGAGTGTGGAAATTTTCTCGTTCCTACGGGAATTAAACTATTTTTTATAAAAATTTCTACGAAAATTCTTTTTAGAAGACAGAAACTTCGTAGGAAACCGTTCAGTTTCCTTAGAAATGAAGAGAAAATCGACTGTTCCAAACAGGGCCTGGAATTTAGGCCGGATCGGTTGGATACCGAACTGAACCAGTTAGGCCCGTACATACATGGAAGCTCTCTCAAGCTGCTATTGCATCGATCGAGTCAGAGCTCCCAGCTTATTTGATTGGAACCTTCAAATTAAACAAAAAGAGGTACTGCATTAAACAATCTTGTGTAAGCTGTGGCATAGTGGCATGGCATGTGGGAACTGATCAACATCATCTGTTTTCCAAGTGCTTCTAGTGCTCAGCTCGACTGGTCCATGTCAGCTTCCCTCTGTCGCTTGTTGGTGCTACCATTACTATACCATCAAGTTGCTGCTCTCCTCCAGACTCCCATGACTAGCCCATCTGAAAAGCCAATTTAATAATCACAAGCTGTGAATTGTTTGGAAGCTTATGAGAAACCAGCAAATTGATCTTTCAAGTAGTGCAAAACACATGCACACATCTACACAACAGTGGCGGAGCCCACGTAGTGATTTGTATAAGCCCATCCTGATAGAATTACAGAGTAACACTTGTTTCCAAAAATTTATAGCAAAACCTGTTTTCTGAAAACAGATTTCTACTCCACTTGATCCAAACATGGTGGCGTTAATTGAACACCCTCTCTGATTTTTTTTTTCGAAAACGTTTAATGCATGTAAGCAATAATCGAAAAGTTCATTCTACTATAGAAGTTTTCTTAATTATGAACGAACCTAGCTCAGTTGTTTGAAGGTGTGGATGTACACCCCACCACCCAAGTTCAAGTCTCTTTGATTTAAATTTGGGTGCCTATTTTCTTCTTAATAACTAAAAAAGTACCGAGTTCCTACTAGGCATTCTTTTTTTAATACAAAGTTTTGTAGGAGTTTTTTTACATCAAGTTTTGTAGGATTTGACCACGCAAAAAAATTCTTGTATACTCCCTCCATTTCATAACATTTGTCCATGGCCTCAAGAGTCTCCATTTCAAAATATTGTCTATTGAGAAAATCAAAAGTGTAGTTATCGTAATGTTTGTTATGGCCTCAGGAGTCTCCCCACAAATGCTTTGGAAAAGAATAAGTGGTTGTAATATGTCATTTAATAGGAATATGTACTGTCATTTCTTATTAACTTTTTCATATTTTCAGTGCTTTACTAATCTATGTACGGTGGGTTGTGGATAAACATTAGAAATGGATTTTTTTATATTTAGTGCTCCATCAATCTATGCATATATTGGGTTGTGAACAAATATTATAAAACGAAGGGCTATGTGATCCCAAATATACAAACAATTCCACAACAAACTGCTTTGTTTTACCTACATCGCCTTTCCAAGCCAACAGTTCTGTTAAGTCGACTTCATTTCCCATTTGACAGAAGGCAAGAAACAACAAAGCAAATCAGGCAAAGAAAATGAACAAGTGGGTATCAAAGGCAGAACAGTACACCAAGCAGGACAAAGTGTCCAGCAAGGAGGATTCCAAGATGAGGTGTACGCTTATAGAAGGAATTTTTTGCCATTTTGGCCCCAGCGGCATGGGGTGTGCGCGAGGGGAGGTGGACTAAGTGAGGAGAGTGGAGAGATGACGCACCGGCGGGCCATGCGAGGAGAGGTGGCGCGCTCCGGGTCCATGTGAGGGGAGGTGGCGTGGTACGAGGCCGAGCGAGGAGGTGGCCCGCCCCGGGCCCGCACGAGGGGAGCCTGCCCGAAAAAATTATTTGCGTAAGTTTTTTTTATAGGAATTTCTAAATATAGCAAATGGGCTCAAAAAATTGTAATTTCTTTTGTAGAGCATCCCGACACAGTGTACTCACTTGCGTAATTGTTTTTTTTTTGTAAATTTGACATTTCTGAATTATTCTGGAAATTTATGTGAGCATATTATTTGTAGGAAAATTTTAATATAGGATATAAGGTCCGAACATTATGAAAGTTAATTTGAAGGCTCCTTACATAGTGTATTTGGTTGTGTAATTTTTGTAGAATTTTGTATGTTATGAAATTGTTTCGAAAATTGAGGGTTTAGGTCTCATTTCATGTGCTTGGGTGAAAAACGACCGTAATTTCATGCGTGTGGGTGTCATTTTGTGCGCATGGGCGGGGAAGTGGCATTCCCACTTAATGCAGTAGGGGACGTGCCGAATAATCGCGTGTGAGTGGGGCCACCCACTTCATGTGGTGGGGGAGCGCAGGTGGTCTTTCGACGTGTTGCGCGGACATCGTTTCCGCACGGTGTGCTTGCTTGTGTAATTTTTTGAGAATATAACTATTATGAATTATCCTCAGAAATTTATTTATGCATATTGATCATTATGGAATTTTTTAATATGGAAAATGAGGTGGAAACATTGTGAAATTTATTTTGAAAGCCCACTACACAATGTACTTGGCTATGTAATTTTTGCAGAATTATATATGTTCTAAAATTGTATCGAAAATTGACGATTTAGGTCTCAAAAATTAGGACCTTACCTTTGAAAAATTAGGGTTTGGCAATTTCATATGAGTTGGAATTTGACAAGTTTTGTACGCATGACTACTATAGGCAAGAGATACTCCCAAGGAGCAGACAAGCCCAAAACTATTACTTAGCGCGTTACATGGATCTTCTGTTCAATTTTTTTACATTTAAAAGTAATTACAAGTATTTTATTCATGCAAAAATAATGTAATAATATGTCCGAACAAAAGTTGTTGTGCCATGTTTTACAATTAATTGTTGGTGCCTCATGCAAAAATAATGTTTTACGTTCAAACTTTTTCCGACATGGAAGGAAGCATGAGAAAATTTAACATATGGTGAAGAATATTTGCATAAGTTAGGAGAAAACTTGCTTATTGAAATTTTGTTTTCAACAATAGTACTACAAGAGTATGCGGTGACACATGCACTCAGACCATGTAGGAATGCATGTATTTTAGAGAAAGAAATAGCTTGGTGGGTAGGATAGTGGGCTACTACGGAATGGTACGGTCTACTGCGTGGACCACTGCCATTTACCCTTTCTCCCAAGGTTGGTGTTGTAGTGCTCGTCAGCCGCCCTGCGTTTGGCCGCCAGTTCGCGCTTTCTCTTGCACTCCTCGCAAGCCTCGCTCTTCCTGTGCTTGCACACCTCTAGATGAGCTTGTGTCTCCCGTCGGATATGCTTGCTTCGATTTTCGCTACGTTGGCACTCCTCCCTCCTCTCACGTGCCATCTTGGCATCCCACTCCTCGTAGTCCATATGCCACTGGTCGTGCAGGTGGATCTTCTGGTTGATCTATTTGCGGTACATGCATAGCAGATCCGGAGACTGCGAGAAGAGAGGAGAGCTTGTTAGTGCATGCCATAAAAGAGAACTGGTAGGAGAATATACTGTAACCCATCCTTACCAGTTGCTGGTAGTGGGTCATGTCCCAACATCGATCGAGATAGTCCCAGGTGTAGTTACCGTAACCCCAATAAGCATGTCCAAGCTGAATCGCTACTTGGACTTGAAGAACTTGTATGCATCTTTGCACTAGCAAGGGAGGGGGTATCTTCCCCACGGTAGGTCCATCAGTGAATGCTCGGTAGGAATACTGAGGTATGGGTTGGGGTTAGAGATACGGGGGGGCTTTTTTCAGATAGGTGACCTCCTGGCATGCTCTGCTTGTTCGTCTTGGGCTGCTATAGCCCTTGCAAGTCGGATGACCTCCTCCCATTGCTTCTCCATACTAGTGATGTAGTGTTGCAGTCGTGGTATAGGAAAACACGCCGCGAAAGGGGTAGTACTTATAGGCTAAGCCGACATGGCAAATGCTTTACAAGTCCAAGTTGGTTTGGGAAAATTCGCATCCATGAGGCAGTAGCATGCCAGATGATTCGTGGACTTGCGTAGCATCACGTCGCTTCCCTATTTGGTTTTGTCACTATGTAAGGCTGTCTTATTTAGTCTTGTTAGTATGCAAAACAGCTTCGTTGGGTCATGCCGTGGCGCAAAACTGGCCCGTTGGGTCAGAATGTCGTGCAAATTCTACCCGTCTGGATTTACTGTAACTTCAACTATCTACAGTCACTTCTCAGGACATGGCTAAAGTGCAATTTCATTGATGCAATTTTGCGTCTATGAGGCAACAGGCCCAAGGAGGTATCTTGTGCCAGTGTTGGGTCACGTCACTGCAAAAAGGTGACTCATTGGGTCACAGCACTATGCAAAATAGCCTCACTAAGATAGAGATAGGGCAGTTATTATTTTATGCAAGATTGTATTTTATCATGGTTCTTTCACTAAAGATGTTACTTACATGAAATGACATCATTTTGGAGAGACATCCGATTCATGTGCAAGGTATACTTGAATTTAAATTGTATTTTAAGTGACAGAGATATGAAGGTTAATTATTTTTCCTTTAACTTTAATGTTATTTACACAAGGTGGTGTCTTCCAATGATGTCTTTTTTGATTGGCAAAAGAATTTGAGAAGCACATTCCAATGAGAAGAATGTTATTTACACAAGGTGGCGTGGATATGCATTATACAGACATACATCGTGTAAAGTAGTACAAGTAACAACATGACGCTACTGAAGACAATATACATGAAGTCATGGTGCATCCGGCCGCCGCTTCCTCGAATGGTGTAGGTGATCCTTAGAGATGGTGAACATGGCAGGGGAGTGGCGTGCATCTCAGAGTTCGTAGTGCGAGGCCTACATCGGAGATGGGGCTGCGGACAACTCCATGTAGAGGTACGGCAGAGGGCTGAGAATAGTACTTAGCCAGTCGGTCATAGAGGGGTCCACATCCTACGCAGATGGACAGCTAGGTTAGGGCAAACGTTGTGAAGTTTGCAGTGCATAGTACTGTTGGAAGGCATGTACCTACATAGTGCAAAGTACAGACGATGAACCTGTCCTTGATGACTGAGTTGCTCTGTCCAGACCTTCGGATTTTGTGCAATGCATTAGTGTGGTACAGGGTGGAGATGTTCTATTAAGTACGTTATAGCGTACCATTGTATGCGGTTGTGCGAACGATGATCCTCCAGGGAAGACACCGCTGTGGTGCTGCATAGTGTATCCATGGTACATCTAGGCGAACTAGGCATTGTGCACACGTAGGTCAGATGGAGCCCCATGTGCGAACGTGGGCAACACGTCATCGCGATGTAACATCGAGTCAGGGTCATGTCTGCCCTCGGTCCTCGTCGACTCGATGTGGAAGTCCGTTTGCGCATCTCCCTCCATGATAAATAGGGCAACAGATGAAAACAAATGATGACACACCTAGGCGCTTGCTCTCAAAGCGGTCATCCCAGTGGCGATGGCACCTGCTGGTATAACCCAAACTATCTTAGGACCCACTGTGGGTTGTATGGCTTGACCAGGTGGGAGAATACCAAGTGGCGGGTCGTAAGCTAGTACATGTGGTCCTGAACGCACTGAGAGGACAAGCCATAGGGGGCCATGTCTGCAAGGAACTGTGCAGTCTATGGACACTAGACGACCTCATCCTCATGGAGCGTCTCGAACAGGTTACAAAACTCAGGGTACACATGCCTGGGTCTCTCCCTAGCCCACCCTAGGTGAGCACATATCCAACGCATGCCCATTGTGGGCCTGTCAATGGGGTCCCCGCCACCACTCTCAACGTACAACTCAGGGCTCAACTGGAAAGGGTGCACGACACTACGAAAGTATAGTCGGCCAACCAGAAAGTGCTCCCACGACCATAGCTGCAGCAGGGTATTGCATATCGCGAGGACTGGTTCCTCACCGGTGGTCTTTTGTGAGGCATCACACAAGTCTCAATACATGGCGCAAAGCACCGTGGAGCCCCAATTGTACTCTGCCACCTCGTTGAGCCATGCATCCGCCAATGACTCAGCTAGATGGATGTAGCCAAGTGAGCGGCTCTTCATCGACACTCGTAGTGATTTTCCTGAAATGCAACACACTTGTGAAATGTAAGACCTCATAGATGACTGCGAATCCTAGATGCCACTACTACAAGTGCCCCTTTCATTCGATGAGCCAGATTAGTTTGGGTTGGTTCTGACCATTCTGCAAATGTTAGGAAACCTTTTTTTATTGAATTATAGAATGGCCTAGGTGGTTACTAATTCTAGGTGTGGGAACATGAAATGAGCACTAGGCCTAGCATTGTTCCAGAGGAGAAAGCTGTGATGGGGATAGAGAAATGGTGGAGATGAGATATTGTTTTGATAGATTGGAGAGCAAGATGAACTTAATGTTGTGTTGTTTTCTGTCTTGTGTTGGTCATTAACTTGAAGGTGTAGTGCTATGAGTATTGTTGTGATTCGCTTTGTTACCTGTAGAGCTTTGTATGATATATGTCTGTGTAATGCGTATTCATGCCTATACCGTAGCAGACAGTTGCATGTTGTTATTACCACATCAATGTGTTCACATTGTAGTAACTTGTTTTTCATGAAGATAAATGTGGATGACTAGATCGTGCATGAATGGATGACTGGATCGTGCAAGGCTATAATGCAATTTGGTTGATGCATTTTCGCATCCATGAGGTAGCGGGCCCGAGGAGTTATCTTCATGTCATTTCATGCGCATGGGCATCATTTCATGTGTGTGGCTAGGGAAGCGGGATTCCCACTTACCCAGGTTAGGTGCGTGCTGTTCACGTGTGGGTGGGGCCACCCATTTCGTGTGGTTGGGGAGTGCGGGTACAAAATAAAAAGTAAAACTAATTACAAGTTAGTACAAAAGTAAAAAACATGAGGTACAACAAACTAATTACAAGCAGATACACATGAAGCATTGTGCAATAGATTACATTGTGAACGTGAACAAATTTAAGGCACTGGAACCGAGCGCATGAAAACAAACAAGCAACATCACTACAGGGGAATGATATCTTCATCGCTATGATGTGTTGCTTGAGCTAAGCTTGTTTGGGCGGTTGTTGAGGGAGTGCCCAACCATCTTGCAGAGTCTACATCTCGGCCGCCTAACTTGTTGCCCATGCTAGCTTTCATCCATATCATTACAGATGCGGCGGGACTATCGTCTTCCACAACTAGTATACTTGAGCACATCGTTCGGCACCTAATTTACCTCCCTAGCCAAATGTCACTGTAGTGCACATCCAATCTGTATGAATTAAACTCTGTAGTCCAAGTGCCACACAGGTGGTGGAGTCATAGTACTCCAAGATATAATGTGCTTAGGCCTACCCCCATGCCATGTAGACTGTGTACATATAGGAGCAAGGCTTATGAAGGAGTTGCGGCTTATTGCACGTGTAGGATGCTTCAACATCAATCGTATAGACTTGTTTGCTATCTCCTCTGGCATGACCCATGACATACTTCTCCCTGAGATAGATCTCAAACTTCTTCCTAGTACTATCCAAGGGCCTGGCAGCATGCGAATGAGCCTTTTTCATCTTCATGTTCATGCTCCAAGATGACACACACATCTGCGCGGTCCTGAACCACTACCTACTTCACATTCACTAGGAATCACAGCCAGCTCTCTATGTTCTCACTCTCCACAATTGTGAATGCTATAGAGAGTAACTGGTCATTTGCATCGACTGCAACTGTAGTCAGGATGGTGCCCTTATACTTCCCAGATAGGAAAGTGCCATCCATCGTCAGCACAAGACGACAATACTTGAATCTTTCGATTGCCTGACGGAAGTCCTAAAACACTCTGTCAAGAATAAAGCAATTTGGCCCCCTCATAGGATGCACCCACTTCACCTTGTTTATGTTTGTCCCTGGATTTGATTCTGCAATTTGGTGCAGCAATCTTGGGACTAGGTCATAAGCCTCTTCGTATGTGTTGTATATATGATCCATGACCTTCTGTTTTGCCCACCATACCTTCTTGTAGCTAACCTGAAAGCCCACCATGTTGATAACATCTGCCAACAGAACCTTTAGTGAAATGGAAACATCTACGACCACCAGGTGGCTGATCAAAATTGCAACATATGAGGACATCACATTGCGGTGCCTTCGAAGTGGCTCAGTAAGCTTGCATGAGTGATCCTTTAGCACCACCATGATCCAGGAGTCCGTGGCCCCGTCCCTTGACCACTATGCATGGACCTTACCAGGGCAGGATTTATCCACACATTTGATTATATAGGTGTCAGGGTTGGACCTGTGCACCCAATACGTTCGACTGATGGTCATAGCATATTTGGCAATGGCTGGCTGGGTAGAACTCTTATCAGGGACGTGCTGCTCCAATAGTAGAGTGTCTTTATTGAAGCCCCACTTTGCCTCCTCTGGCTGTGGTAGAACCAGTGTTGTCACTGTAATGTTATCCAATCTAGAGGAGACATAAGCAACATCGGTGGTAACAACACCACCGACTACACCTCCCGTAGCAGCTTCTCCATCTCCCTCGTCTCTAGAACTAGATGTTTCCATGTCCTCCTCATCCTTGCTCTCCACTTCTTCCACCTAGTCAACCAGGTACGCATGGCAATCAATATGGGCTGCCACCATCCCTCTACACCATTGGGCTTGAAATTGTTGGCACGCCTCCTCAGGTATCCATCACCCATCGCCTCGCCTGCATCTCCACCAACAGCACCATCTACATCACCACCGGAGACTAACCCAGTCACTACATCACCAGCGCCTACACCAGAACCAGGCATGCCGGATGATTTTGTCTGCTTCACGAACTGAACATACATCATCGGTCTGGCATATATTGCAGCAGCAAAGTTGCACACAACCTTCATACAATTGGCCCATGACGCGTCACTTGTCACCTTCAGGAGTTGCCAAAAGGTTTCCTCTACACCACCCACGACTGAGGCGCATAACGCATCGATGCGTAGCTTGTTCCTTGCAAACGCGCAATCGAATGCAGAACGGACGCACCTTCTTAGCCTTGAGAGGCTTGTGTCCGTAAGACCGGGTGCTCAGATCACAGTTCGATCACAATTTGGTAGGTCCGCACTGTACGGTCTTCGCGTACGAGATGATCCCCATAGAACATGAACAGATCCTAAATGTCCAACATGGCATACCTAAAATAGGTGCACAACAGGCCCAATTAGTACACGATATGCATTAATCGTACCATGTAACACTTGCTACTATACGTAAAGCGGGATTTGTCCTATTATACTGTATCATCTTAGCACATTACTAGCTATAGATTCAAATGGTACCACTACTAGATCATATGCTACTAGCCAACAACTGCTCTCTATGTTTCCACATATTAAGGAAACATCATGCCTGTTTGGTCCTCGATTTTTGCATATTTTATCAAATATGAAAACATTTATTAAATGTTGTACATTCGACAGAAATCACACAATTGCAAAAATGGTGATTTCAATATTAATTATATTCCCTAGAGTCTAAATCATTTTTACTTTCACATTTTCAACTCAAATATTAATTAAATTCCCAGGGCCTTGGGAAAGGACAATTTTGCCCTCCGTTCAAAAACTGTCCCTGTCATAAAAAAATAAATATACACCAATCTAACCTAGCCGAAAATACTAAAATTTTTGGTAGATATTCAAGGTACTGTAAAACTCAAATATAAAATTTCATGAACTAACCCTTCCATTTGGTCCATTTTTTAAATTCAATTCCAAAATCAGCCTATTTCAGCTATTTTGTAATCCAAGAAAAATTCATTGTACAAAATTATAAAATCATAATTTATGGCACTATGTGACATCTTAGGAGCATGTGAGAAATATTTAAAAAAAATTGGACCACATTTATTCTCTGTTTGTAAACAGTAGCCTTTGTTAACATTTAAATTAAAATTCTCACATTTTTCTTTGAATAGTGCCTTCAAATATTTTTCCTAGCTCACTAACATATTGAAGAAAGCCTCTATGGATTTTCATAATTTTTGAAAATTGTTTGCTATTTAAATAAATTGGGATTTTGGTCTTTTTTACGGAAATTTTGGTCTTTTTTCAAAGATAACAGCTTCTACTAACAGTGCATTAACGATAGTGCCATATAATTGAATTTTGCTACAATTTGATGGCATATAATAGAGAGAGTGTTTTTAGTACCAATTTATACAAGCAGATGTTATTTAGTGGCATAGAATAATTTTCTCTCTATTAAATGCTGTTAATTTGTAAAAAAACACAAAAATGTAGAAATGGTGATTTCAATGTTAATTACATTTCCCAAGGTCTAAACCATTTTTTTCACATTTTCAACACAATTAGCACAGTTTACCCCTCCATCCAAACCAAGCTAAAAATTTTGATAGTGTCCAACACTGAGTTACACCATTTCTTACTATTTTAACTTTTTCCAAAGTATGCACAACTAAGCATATGACACATGTACTGCCCTACAATTAAATAATTAGTGCTAAAGGTACTGCATAATATTTCTAAGGAGGCAACAACAACGATATTAAATTTTGAACATAAGGGTGATGCGACAATTGGACATTAACCAAAATCTGTACATATCACAACAAGGGTTAATTGCACAGGATGTCCGGGTCACTTCACTGGTTAGTCACTTTTTAGGGGCCGTTTTAATGGGCTGCTAGTTTCTAAGTTATTTAATTAAACAATAAAAAATGAAAAACATTGTTATATCGTCACGAACAATGCAAAGGAATAAAACAAAAAAGACAAAAATATCAAAAATGCTAAAAAAGTTGAAATTAAGAAGTAGACGTGTTCTAAGTGACTTCTGGTTTCTGGAAGCTGGAAGCCAGAAGCTGAAAGCTTTTAGGGCCTATTTTTTGGCTTTGGCTTATGTATTTTGGCTGCAGCTTATGGCTTTTAAGATGTTTATGAGAGAGTACGGAGCAACATAAACTCATGTGTGATTTTGGTTGATATAAATGAAATCACTATAGTGTGTACTACAGTCAACATGTAAACTTTGCCATGAAAGGGCACTCCGTTTGAAAACTAGTTAATATAAAAAAAATCAAAAACAACTTTTAT
Source organism: Dendrocalamus latiflorus (assembly GCA_017311315.1). NCBI lineage: Eukaryota > Viridiplantae > Streptophyta > Magnoliopsida > Poales > Poaceae > Dendrocalamus > Dendrocalamus latiflorus. The sequence goes on along the minus strand of CM029612.1, from coordinate 28,551,129 downwards.
AAGCTAAATAGAAGAGGCTCATAAGCTAGCTAGAGCAGGACCTTAGGATCCATTTATATTGGCTTTTGGCTTTGGCTTATGAATAGTAACAGCTTGTAGAGAGGAACTCGCGTGTGATTTTGGCCAATATAAATAAAGCCATAAAGTATGTACTAAAATCGACTAGTAGATCCTGTCTTGAAAAGAAAATCTGTTTAAAAGCTAGGTACTGTAGAAAAACTATTTATCATAAAAAAACAGATTTTTAAAATGGAAAGGTCCTAGTCATCCCAATTCCCATGACAATGGGTCTATAAAAATACGTCTTGGCATAATACAGGCATGCATTTGCAATTTCCAAACACTTTGAGGGGCACATATGCTAGACATGGCGCCCTTAACAAATTGAAACCACAGGCTGACCAAGCAAATCACCCCTGGGACCCCAGGCATCAGCAAAACTTGAGGAAGAAACAACGACCTGTTGCAAAAGAACAGAGGGGCTCCCACAAGTCCCCTCCCCAACTGGCATAATCCGCCTTAAAACCCCCACCATCCATCCGTTTCCCACTGGCCATCCGCTTGCTTTGACCCCTCTCGCCCCCTCATAGAACAGAGCCATGGAGGAGGGCAGCAAGAAGCGAGGAGGAGGAGAAGGCATCCATGGGGATCGTGGAGGAGGCGCACAACCTACGAGTGGTGGGGGAGGGGAAGCGTGGGGTGATCGTGCTGGCGCACGGCTTTGGCACGGACCAGTCTGTGTGAAAGCACCTAGTGCCGCACCTCATCACCGACTACCGCGTCGTGCTCTTTGATTATTACTGACACATAAATATAGGAGGTTCAGAAAACCGTCTGTGATGACCATTTTTGTAGTAGTGTTTGTAAAAGGGATGTTCTTGTTTCTGAACGGAATTAATGTGAATTAGATATATATATACACTATGTTGATCTCTTGTTTCAGAGGACATGGCTAGCATTTCCTGAGGCTAGCTAATAAACAGAAATAGATTTAGGAATAGAAAAGAATATCATAGACGATTATTAACCCGTAGCCGTCTGTGATAGTCAACTACCACAGACGGTTTCAACTATCACAGACGGTTTGTAGTAGAAACTGTCTCTGATATTAATATATCACAAACGGTTTGTAGTTGAAACTATCTGTGATAAACTATATATCACAGACGGTTTTTATTATAAACCGTCCGCGATAGTTGACTATCACAGATGATTTCTACTAAAAGACATCTATGATAGTCTGCATCACGGACGGTTCAAAAGTCGTCTATAATGACCTCGTATTATTATTAATCCATAAACTCAGACGACTTACGAAACCGTCTTTAATAACCTATTGTGCACTAGGGAGTTTAACTTTGTGCATGGTAAGAAAAACCATTACTGACGAAGGCATGCTACCAATATAGCGTTTTACTTTTAAGAAAGCGCAGTGATCGAGATATACGAATTTCTCTCTATACATTATTTTAACCATTTTTGCTATTTGTAAGTTGTCTAATATTTTCTTTAGTCTAATTCAAATTTTGTGAACATTGGATTTGTATGAAGCAATATGCGCCATATGATTAGATGTTGATCTAATAGACAAAAATTGTGACTTACGCTTGATAAAATTTCAATCTCCTTACAAATAGACAAACCCCTTTTATTCTAAACTTGATGTCCTCAACCATGATGTCTAGCTAAGACAATAAAGTTTGAGTTCTAACATTTTTTTAATCATGTATATATGTGCTAAAAATGACCTTATCACAGGAGCTGTACTTGCTGAACAATTGGCGGACAAGAAGACAACCCTGAAATCAATATACAGTTGGATCACGCACCTCCATCCCATCACGCATGGCTCAATATAGAACTATCAAGTTGCTATCAAAGTATTAAGACCAAAACAAATGCATCGCCCGTCCAACAGGCAGCACATCTCCCTTATTACTCCCTCCAGTTCACAAAAAATAAGTTATTTTAGAATATGTACAATTAAACTTTGAAAATTTTAGCTATTGATATATTTTTAAATATTTACATTAGATACATAAAAATCATCCTTATAGATTCGTCTCAAAAAGTATTTTCATAATATTATAATTTAGTTAGGTTTTATAAATATATTATAATAGTAATTAGTGGTCAAAGTTACACTTTGAACACCGTGTTGATATCCAAAACGACTTGTTTTTGTGAACCAGAGGGAGTAGTAATCACACCCTCCTAGAACCGATCAGACTGGCACAGCGAACGAAAGTGAAAGGTTAAGCATCCGACAAGAAATAGGGATGAAATAGATCGAATACGAATCGAATAGTCTCAAATACAAATTCGACTAGATATTTTTAAAATGAATACACATATGAATACAAATTTATATTTTTAATATAAATACGAATATGAATTCAAATATTCTCAAATATGAATATGAATCGAATATCGTAACGAATACGAATTCGAATCAAATATATACTTAATTTGGTCGAATGCGAATACTCTAAAACTTTTGTAACAAATCTCGGTAGAATAAATTTATGTAATATGACAGAACATCTACATGAGCTAGCAATGTAGCGCATAGAATTGAAAATTATACAAAGTAATTTTCACTTCTTGCTTGTGAATCTTGGTTCATCAGAAAATTGTTTTCTACAATCATCTACAGGGAGGTTGCTAGGGATGAAAACGGATCAAATACGAATCGAATAGTTTCAAATACGTATACGAACATTCTCGAATATGAATATGAACATTCTCAAATATAGATATGAACATCTGAATGAGATTCAAACGTTTGAATTTAAGGCTTTATTGAGTGTTGATGATAGGCAGTTACCGGTTAGTAAATGGCTGGTTAAATGTTATAGTTACCAGTGGGTAAATAGCTAGTTAATCTTATCAGTTCATAGTCTACTTCTGTATATATGCTTGGATACATCTAGAGTAGGATTGCCTAGTATTGCTGCCTCCTCCATTTCTTTTTCTTCCTCCTACAAATCTATATTGTTGTATTGCACCGTTTGAACCCCACCGACTCTTCTTCCTAGTGTGCACTGTGAAGAAGGGAAGCGCTACCTCTGAGCTATTGCTGTTGTAAAAACCTGCATGGGGCGGTAATAAGGTTTCAGGGCAGCGCACATCTGCACGACCGCTCGCTTCACTGCTTCATCTATGTTTTGCATTGTATCGAGTTTGTGCCGCTTCTTGTTCTTCATCAAATCCAACTGTAAGTCATTCATGTGACCGATTGACTTATTTAAATTATGTTTCTATACATATTTTGAAGTACAATGAATTGCCTGCTGTTAGTACTGATTTATGTATTATTAAATTTTTTTTTATGTTTACATCGTACTAAAATCTAACACTAAAATATTGCCTATATTTTTAACACCCGTTGCCTGCTGGCAAACGGGCACTGTCTCATCGTCTTGCCATTGACAGCAAAATGCAACTTCTATTTGAAAACCAAAACTTTAGGCAGTTCAATTACAATATGGACCAATTACAAAAATATCACAATGGGTACTCGTTACGATACAAAAATTGAACCATAACATATCCTGATGTACATATAACTATACCAGTATTCCATATATATAAGTTTGGACAAATCTAAAAAATCCCAGAAGTCCTTAGTCACTTACCTCCCTGCAAGCTCCCGTGAAGCCATGACTATTTTGTTGTGGGTCATACTTTGTATGTTTTATGGGTCATTTGCTGTAAAACTTTTGCAATATTACTGTACTCTTACATAAATTCCACTGGGCAATGGCGTGTTTTGCAAAAGAAGTTGTGTGGGGCCAGTTGACCTTTTGTGCCCTACCCATGCAGCGTGGTGAACTTGCGATCCACGGAATCAAATCATCCACGCTAGCGAAGTTTTATATTGTACTGTAAAAATCATGTAGCAGGATACTGTCGCAACGAGTCTGGATTGTGAAAAAGACGAAGATGCACGGGCTCGCTGAGAAAAAGTGGAAGATGCACGGGTTAATTGCACGGGATGTTAGGGTCACTTCACTGGTTAGTCACTTTTTAGGGGCAGTTTCAACGGGCCGCCAGTTTCTAAGTTATTTAATTAAAAAATAAAAAACATTATTATATCGTCACAGATAATATAAAGAAATAATAAAAATAAAATGCCAAAAATGCTAAAAAAAGCTGAAATTAAGTAGACGTGTTCCAAGTGACTTTTGATTTCTAGAAGCTAGAAGCTGAAAGCTTTTAGGGTCTATTCTTTTTGGCTTTGCCTTATAACTTTTGGCTACAGATTATGACTTGTAGGCTGTTTGTGAGAAGAGTACGGAACAATAGAAACTCGCGTACGGTTTTGGTAGATATAAATAAAATCGCTATAGTGTGTACTACAGTAAACTTGTAAACCTCGCCTTAAAAAGACATTCCGTTTGAAAACTAGTTACTGTAAAAAAAAGTCAAAAACAGCTTTTATAAACTAAAAAGAAGAGGCCCGTAAGCTAGTTAGAGCCAGGCCTTAGGATCCGTATATATTGGCTGTTGGCTTTGGTTTATGAATAGTAACAGCTTGTAGAGAGGAACTTATATGTGATTTTGGCCAATATAAATAAAGCCACAACAGTATATACTATAATCAACAGTAGATCCATCTTTAAAAAAATCTGTTTAAAAGATAGGTATTATAGAAAAACTATTTACCATAAAAGAATAGATTTTAAAAACGAAAAGGGTCCTAGTCATCCCATTCCCGTGCCAATGGGTCTAAAAAAAATAAGTCTTGGCATAATACAGGCACGCATTTGCAATTTCCAAACACTTTGAGGGTCACATATGCTAGACATGCCGCCCTTAACAAATTGAAACCCCAGGCCGACCAAGCAAATCACCCCTGGGACCCCAGCCGTCAGTGAAACTTGACGAAGAAACGACGACCTGTCGCAAAAGAACAGAGGCTCCCGCAAGTCCCCTCCCCGACCGGCAGAATCCGCCTTAAAACCCCCACCATCCACCGGTTTCCTTCCCACTGGCCGTCCGCCTGCTCTGACCCCGCCTCCCCTCTCGCCCCCTCAATAGAACAGAGCCGTGGAGGAGGGCAGCAAGAAGCGAAGAGGAGGAGGAGGAGGAGGCGTCCATGGGGATCGTGGAGGAGGCGCACAACCTGCGGGTGGTGGGGGAGGGGAAGCGCGGGGTGATCGTGCTGGCGCACGGCTTCGGCACGGACCAGTCCGTGTGGAAGCACCTGGTGCCGCACCTCGTCGCCGGCTACCGCGTCGTGCTCTTCGACTCCATGGGCGCCGGCCCCACCAACCCGGACTACTTCGATTTCACCCGCTACGCCACGCTCGAGGGCTACGCGCTCGACCTCCTCGCCATCCTCGAGGAGCTCGGGGTCACCTCCTGCATCTACGTCGGCCACTCCGTCTCCGCCGTCATCGGCGCACTCGCCTCCATCTCCCGACCCGACCTCTTCTCCAAGCTCGTCCTCCTCTCCGCCTCTCCCAGGTACTTACGTCGTTCGATTTCCCCCCCTCTTTAGTGAACGAAATTGGTACATAATATATCTGCGTGATGTTCTTATATGGATTGGGGAATTGACTGCCGGGAAAGTGGGGTCGTTGGTCGCAGTTCTTGATTTAGCGCCTATGCTTTAACTTTTGGTGAATTGGGCTAAAAGCTCACTGCGTGCTAGTGGGGAGGTCTGCCTACCTCATGCCGAAAGTTTTGGATTTGCGGGCTTGTCGCCATGGGGAAATTGAAGGGTCGCCACTGCGCTAGGGGCTAGGATTCTTTACATGCCTCTGAACATGGCTTATGGCGTCACTAATTCACCGTGCCTAGACTCAGATGGAGAGACCTTGCCTCTAAGGATTGGCTCCGTCAATTGTCATATTGCTATTCCGCACAAGTCGGGCCTTTCGGATGTTGTCCTTGTCACTGTGTGAATGATGAGAGCACTCTATGGGTGATGGTGATCTGGATATCTTACAGCTGTTGACATGATATAGATTACTTTGATTATGGAGGGGTGTTGAGTGTTGAAACGGTGGGTCTTAAATTAAATAGCCGAGTTATGTAACACATCAGCTTAACAAAAACTCAAGATGACACCTATAACTACTATCACTATTAATTTTAACTAATATTTAAGCATTACCAACAACTAGTTTACAAGATTAAACATTCAACATAATATTAAATATAAATTTCAGCAATATTGTAAACCATAAATTGAACTAACATGAACCATATAGTTACCAAGATGAATCATATGTAAATCTATTAAGTGCTAAGTGAAACCATTATTCATTTAATCATTGTATGGATAAAACTAAATTATTTATGACAATAAGTGAATAGATCGCTAGGTGAAGAAAAGAGTTTAAAAAGTGTAATATTCCATATTCTACTCCCCTCATGCATGTCATCTTCAATGATCACCTAAAAACAACAATAAAGTAAAGATGAGTTCACGACTCAGCAAGTACAAAACCGAACAATAAATAAATCCATATCATTTTTTACAATTTATATCCATTTTTCATTAACTCAATTATCACATCTCATTCTCATCAATTCTCATCCACAAATCTCAACAACTCATCTCAGTTTATCTTGGTGCAATGTAATGATCATGCTCATGTCTCCTCTGTAACTTATACCAGTATAGCAGAAGATACACCCGTCAATGTCACTCTTTACCTCCATCCCATGGAGGTGCTTACCAAAATATGTCTTTTTCTCCATCCGTAGAGGTCCCTATTGAAGTAGATATTTCTCAAGAGCACACTAGAATAGTTAAATAGTTTACTTATAGCTATTAACTTTCTCACCGCCCTGGCTCATAATTCATATATTATGTTATGAATGCCATTTTCCATCATTTTACCACATATCACAACTATCATCAAATTAATACCATATTGAACAAAAGACAATCAAAATTATTGCATGACATGAATAATGCAATAATAGTGAGTAATTAGTAATCATCATCTATCATTCTATTAAACACTTACCTCTCTAGTTACGATGACCGGAATAATTTGAGGGTGACAACAATCTCGATGTTACTCCTACAATAAATACTCATTCTCAACATAAGCTACAGTAATACAATACAACGCTTAGTCGACAACGCTCCTACATGCTCCCTAATTCCACAACATTCCCCTTTACCCGACAAGCAACCACGTTGTCCTGGTACTAAAAATATCATAACTTTTAACTCCTACATCGAAATATAGCAAACCATGCCAGTTTTGAAATCTATACAAAATTTTGTACAATTTCATAGTTACTCAAATGCCTAGATTAAAGCATCTAAAACCCCATTTTTAACCTAGAAGATAGATCTGTCATCTTCTGAACAACAAACTTATTAATTTAATATCTTTTAATCTACAAATACAAATATATTGAATTATGGCATTTTTAGAAACTAAAGGAAATTGTCTACTACCATCTAGTTATTCACAAAATTTAATTCTGCCATTAAATTAGTCAAATTAATATTTTTCCATGACTGCGTCTAGCAGCAACCCGGTACTGGACAACAGCTCGTGAAATTCATAACTTCTACTTTACCTCCCTAAAAATTATGTTCTTGGGTTTTCTGGAAATCTTATTAAATTACCTACAATTTTCATGTTGACCAAATTCTCATATTATTTCATTTACTATTTTTAATCTAAATGTTAACACATGCCGCCGAAACACAATAAATTTACCGGATAGTAGGATAGAAAAATTCATATCTCACAATCTACTCATCCGATCAACATGAATACAAATTCTATAGAAAGCTATCGAAACCCTCTACAACTTTCCAGTAGATGGATGCGTCCAGCAGTAACCTGGTACTAGACAGCCGTCTCCCAAAATTCATAACTTATATTCTACTTATCTAAAAAGTGTGTTTTTAAGCTTTCTAGAAACCTTATGAAATTACCTACAATTTTTATATTGACCAGATTCCATATTAGTTCATTTACTATTTTTAATTTAAAGGTTAACACATGCCATCGAAACACAATAAATTTACCAGATAACAGGATAGAAAAATTCATATCTCACAATCTAATCATCCGATCGACATGAAAAAAAATTCTACAGAAAGCTATCAAAATCGTCTACAACTTTTCAATATATGAAATTCTGATATGATGTTCATACGGTACTGTAAAAATAGTACAACAATACAGCAGATCAAACCGATCTACTAATCTAACCCTTGCTGAAAACTTGCTAATACTCTATCTTTAATCCTAACTCTAAACTCTACAAAAAAAATTAGCAAAACATAGAGAAAATATGTAGATCGTTACTCCAGTAAAATACGCTAAAATTACAATCCCTTTCTCACAATTTCCTCCCTTCTTTTTTCTTCCTCCTTTTTCCTGCCCTTTCCGTCATTGTCGTTTCTCTCTCTAGGCCAGAGCACTGTAGCACCATGCTTCTCTCTAACGATGCATACTGTAGATGCTTCTCTCTACCTTGGGTTACTGTAGTTTGCCGATTTCTCTCTCCTCTCTCTATATCACGTAGAACTAGCAGGGTGACACGACAGACTCACGGAGCATATACACATGCACGTGGACTGAGTTCACGTGCTCAGGTAGCAGAAAGCTAGCACGTGGACGATGCGGGTGAGACACGCGCGGTAGGAGAAGCAACACAGGCATGTGGCAAAGAAGATGGCGAAAGAGTTTCGGCTTGGCTGATGGTAGCGGCTAGAGAAAGAAAAAAATAAAGCTAGGGTTTTCAGGCCTTGGGTCCTCCTCTGTAGGATCGAGTACAGCAATCAGAGGGGGTGAATAATTCTCGTTATTTTTTGGAATCTGAAACTAAAACTCAAACCAGAAGAAAAACAATCTAAACACAAGATATAGATTTCGACGACAAGATGCTCGACCGCTCGTTTGTCCCCTTTGCACGTAGTCATAGCCTTCGACACCGGGAGCAAATCCTCTTGATCACCTATGCCTTTGATGGTGATCGAGTGGACAACTTGGCGAGCTATCAAGTCAACAGAGAAAAGCAATCTCACCACGCAATACTCGTAACGACAACGAGTCAAAAGACGATGCTCAGAAAACACGCTGCCGACGCCAACTAACTTCTTCATAATAAATCTGATCTTTTATTTCTAAAACATGTTCTGTGGCTACAAAGTGCCCTCATGGCACCCCTCAAACCCTAGCACAAAAGTTTTCTCCAAAACCCTACGAAAGCTGTAGGTTAACTCCTAACCTCTCCTTTTATATGCTAGAGCCCTAAACTGTGTCATCATCAATCCAAACACGAATCCTATTCGATTCCGCAAATCAAGAGACCCAAAATCCTTCCAAACACGGGTTTTACATAATCTCTAAGTCTTTTCAGTTATGAACTCCTTTCACAACTCCTAACTCATCATGTGTCGAAACCTCCAGGACAGCACCTCTCTTAGCTTCTCCATGCATCATCCATGCTCTAGCGTGAGCCCGACCACCTCGTGACATCCACGACTACCTGGACCTTAGATTTCCCCATGTTAGTCCTAGTCCTCGTCACCGACCATGACTGCCTCCACGCCCAACCTCCACATGCAAAGACCAAAGAACATTTTCACCGGCACAAGTTCTTCCCAACTTGACTGACATTAATCCACACACGCATATCACACCCTTGTCTATCCATCAACACCAACCAGGTTAGCCACGACCACAATTTCCACGCTTTTCCAGAAATTCAACTTCTGACCACTCGGTACGACTAGTATGACCGCCATACACAGGCTGGTCATACCGTTGGGCCAACGAGTATTCGAAAACCACAAGTACTCGGGAATTACTACCACTCAAAACACTCGCAAATCACAAGCGTCGTAGCACTCTCAGTCTACGACTACTGACCATCAACCAATCACCGTTCCATCGACCACCGAGTACTGACCAGGTACGGAAGCACATACTACTATCAACAAGTACTGTAGCACCGACCTGGTACTGTAACAACGACCACCGAGTACCTACCTGGTATTGTAGCAACAATCACCGAGTACCGAACCGTAACTGTAGCAATGACCACCGAGTACTGACCTGATACTGTAGCAATGATCACAGAGTATCGACCTAGTACTGTAGCAACGACCACCGAGTACCGACCTAGTATTGTAGCAGTAGAATTGGAGCACTTGTAGCCTATGAGTACCGACCGTGAAGCATACGGCAACCGATCGTAAAGCCTAAGACAACCGATCATAAAGCCTAAGACAATATATCGCGAAGCCTACAACTACGATAGCAGACCACAACGTCTATGACTAGGACAATAATCCGCGAAGTCTACAACTATGATAACAGACTGCGAAGTCTTCGACTATGACAATAGTCAGCAAAGTTTACGACTACGACAAAGCACTTTAGCTACGACCACTGACTAGTTACTATAGCTCACTCTATTGATCACCGATCGCAGTCGACGCCTCCGATTACCGACCGTGGTTGTAGTTTGTTGATCGTGGTTGTAGTTTGCTGATCGACTAGCCCAACACAAGGCTACGACTATCGACCGTTCACTGTAGCTCATGATCGGTTCACTGTAGCTTCACTGTTGTATATGACCGATTCACTGTAGCATACGACCGGTAGATTGTAGCTCCGACCGGTTCATAGTAGCTTATGACCGGTTTACTGTTCGAGGTCGAAGCCTACCGATTACCTGCTGAGGTCGTTCTGCCATGATCAAAATGTCATGGTCGAAACTTGCCGTGATCGACATATCGTGATCGAAATGGCGTGGTCGAAGCTTGCTGTGGTCGACATGTCATGGTCATTCTGTCGTGGTCGTTCTTCCATGATCGAAATGCTATGGTCGAAGCCTGTCGTGGTCAACCCACCGTGGTAGATTTACCGTGGTCATTCTACCATGGTTAAAGTCTGCCGATTCCAGTTTTGCAAAAGAGCGCTGATAGAAACTTTTCTAAACGTAAATTTTAATTCAACCCAAATATCAATTATTCATCATTACTAAATTCACGATCTATCCACATGGTCTAACATCCTCTCTCTCATACCCCCTTTTATCACAGCATGAGTTTGAGTCCGTTTCCAATTCCTCTCGTACAACTCGTTCCGGGAGACCAACTCCTCCCTAAAAATCCAAAATATCCTATTTTTACGTATCTCCTTTTTTTAATTACGCACGGGTCCTTAAAAAGGATATTTTCAGGATGGTACAAGTTGAGCAGACAATAGACTCGTAACTACCTGCAAGTTGGCACACTAAGTTTATACAAGGTTGCTGTTGTATGTGCTTAGTTTGCTTTCTTTGAGTGGGTTGTATGCGCTTAGCTTTTGTACATGATTGAATGATTTTGACTCTAGTTTAAGATTGATCTTATCACTAAAATCTACTGGACTGAAATGATGTTAAGACTGATCTTGTCACTAAATTTACTGGACTGAAATGCCACCTTTATTTTTGACTAGATGTTCTCCTAGGGGTTTGAAAACCGGCTGGTTACTGCTGATCACAGGAATCAGCAGTAGCCAGTAGATAAATTGACTCAAATTCCACTAGAAAAAGCCTGTAACCCAATCATGGTGGGCTCCAGAATTTGAGAAAAAAAGTTTTTGAATACTGGTTTCCACCAAACCTAACCTGGTTGAGGTAGCAGTTATTATAAACTTTCTAGAATAATAGAATCTGTTTGAGATAGATATCTGTGAGTTATGACATATTGTAACTAGAACTACTAAAGACCACTCCCTTAGGTGCCTATGTGAATTAAACACATTGAATTGACCCTTGCTTGACAATGTTTTAAACCTCAAGAGCTGTAGAGGGAATCTGGATGACTTCAATCAAATCAGTTATGCTAATAATTTCCCCACTGAAGATTTCAAGCAAAGAACTATTTAATAAAGGTGGCAGAAAGGAAAATGTCATGTGGTGTATAAGTGGCCTTCGAACATGTTTTTTCAATTCTCTTGTGACTAGGTGTTGCTACACATTTCCTGTCTTATTATGGTGCAAGTGTCATGTCCCAATTGGTCCTCTCTTTCCATTTGTGGATATTGCCTTGCTGGAAACCATAATTAAGTTGCAAAAGGTGCAATGTCGTCACTACCAATATGGCTACTTTGTAACATAGTTGCAGCTTCAAAATTTGGCACTACAATTATAGGATCCTCCCAATTTTTTAGTCATTGGATTTTTGGTCTTTTCTAGTGTAAATGTTACAAGATAGATATACGCACAAGCAGAAGTGGATCTTGGCTGTACAATGGATAATAGAGTAGTGGAGAAGAGCGCTTTAAGGGAGCTAGTAGGCCTTGTTCTTATCAACCTAACAACAACAATTGAAGCATTATGGACTTATTAGATCAGCGGATATGTAGGGTCATAATCTTGCAGGAATCACTAGTACTGAGCTGCTGACAAAAATATTGGCATGGCATGTGCAATTAGCACACTGAAACAGTAATGTCAAGAAGAGTTTACTGTCCTGAACCACTTCAGCATCCAGGATCAGTGCATTGTAATACAATTAATAAAGAGTGCTTAAAGTATACACAAATTTGTCTATGACTGTGCAGCAACAGTGACCAGAAACTACCAGAAAATGAGACTGGTGTATGTGTCAATAACTGAATAACCATTATAGGTCCTTTCTTTTTCTTATTTGTTCTAGAAAAATGGAGATGATGAGTTTGTTGATAAAAGAAGAGAGTTGAACTACGGAAGGAACTACAAGACCAAACTCACCAAAGCAAGTCAAACATGGTCGTTGCAAAAGAATACTCCATATTGCATCAAACTAAAAGATAGAATTCTTGAACTGTTAGAATAATTGCATATTCCAGTTCTTCTGCAGTTATAACATAATTACAAACCATGTAGCTTATTTCCATGGCAGTATAATAGAAAATGTCTTAATTTGAGTTGAGCAAAAGTCACTGATGATATTCTGTTAACATAACTTTTTGGTAGTTGTTTCTGGCTGTTCAATGATTCTTTTCCATATTTTAAACTTTCTGTGGCTATAACAGATATAAAACCTGTGTGATGGTTTTCAATTCTTCATGGCCTTGGAGCACTAACTGAAGGTCAGGCCTACCACCCTCAAAGACACAAAAATTTCTATGCTTCCAAAGCTCCCAGGCACACAAAATGATCAAGCTGTTTAGCCCCTTCTTTAAGTCTTTAGGCAACCCTTTAATGGCCTTGCACCACCAGTCGGAGAAACTATCAGCAGATGGTTGGGGCACCAAAGAAGCAAGACCCAGCTTGTGAAGAATGACCGCCCAGACCTGCCTAGCAAAAACACACGCTACCAGAATATGCTGCACGGTCTCCTCAGCCTGGTCGCAAAGAGGGCAGACAGCCGGGTGAGGTAAACCTCGCTTTGCGAGGCGGTCTGCAGTCCAACAGCGATTCTTGATAGCCAGCCAAATGAAGAATTTGCACTTTAGGGGGGCCCAACTCTTCCAGACTCGTCTCCAGGGTGAAAATTTTATTGCACCAAAGAAGAAGGCCTTATAAGCTGACTTACTGCTATATAGTCCATTCTTGGAGAGACGCCAAAAATGCTGGTCAGGGGCAGCCGGGTCCAGAGCCAGATCTTCCACCAACTCCCAAATGGTTAAGAAATTTGTGTCTCGAGTTGGCAGCGGTGAAGACACCAAATTCTGGACAGATCGTTGGCTGCAGGGTAAAACAGTCTCAGAGTGGGCTCCTAATCTTTTCAAGTTGATCCCTAATAGAGTCGCCAAGCGAAGGACTGTTAAGGAGGCATTAACCGGCAGAAGATGGGTTCAAGATATCAAAGGGGCTTTATCTGTGCAGGTGATCCTCGATTTCTTAACCATTTGGGAGTTGGTGGAAGATCTGGCTCTGGACCCGGCTGCCCCTGACCAGCATTTTTGGCGTCTCTCCAAGAATGGACTATATAGCAGTAAGTCAGCTTATGAGGCCTTCTTCTTTGGTGCAATAAAATTTTCACCCTGGAGACGAGTCTGGAAGAGTTGGGCCCCCCTAAAGTGCAAATTCTTCATTTGGCTGGCTATCAAGAATCGCTGTTGGACTGCAGACCGCCTCGCAAAGCGAGGTTTACCTCACCCGGCTGTCTGCCCTCTTTGCGACCAGGCTGAGGAGACCGTGCAACATATTCTGGTAGCGTGTGTTTTTGCTAGGCAGGTCTGGGCGGTCATTCTTCACAAGCTGGGTCTTGCTTCTTTGGTGCCCCAACCATCTGCTGATAGTTTCTCCGACTGGTGGTGCAAGGCCATTAAAGGGTTGCCTAAAGACTTAAAGAAGGGGCTAAACAGCTTGATCATTTTGTGTGCCTGGGAGCTTTGGAAGCATAGAAATTTTTGTGTCTTTGAGGGTGGTAGGCCTGACCTTCAGTTAGTGCTCCAAAGTGTGAGGGAGGATTGTAGTCTTTGGTGCTCTGCTGGAGCCCGAGACCTTAGCTATTTGTTGTCCTCTTCCTCACTTGTGTGGAGTTGAGTTAGATAGTGTTTAGCAGAGGTGTTGTCCTTTTGTAGCCCCTTTCTTCTTAATATAATGACGCGCAGCTCTCCTGCGTCGTTCGAGAAAAAATGGCCTTCCAATGATTTAGATTAATGAATCTCAAATTCTCAATTTACACAGCCTGCGTGAGTCAAATGACATGTTAAATCTGACCAAAAAGCCACACCATCTCCCTTTGCCCGCTAAGTCGAGTTAGGTCAGTCTTGACTCACCCAAGCCTAGTTCTCAATTTTGACCAGATTCTAGTTCCCAAACTAATTTAACATGCTTGGGAAATGCTAAGTGAAACTTCACTCAACATGCACTGAAATGTCCACAGATTCAACATGTTTGGGAAATGCTAAGTGAAATTTCAGTGCATGTTTGGGAACCTGCCAAGCTAATTTAAAAGTTTAGGGAGCTAGGTGAAATATCAGTGCAAGTTTTTGTGATATCTAGCTTGAGAAGGATACGAGGCTGCCTTTGATGATGAAGAAACCTTGCCATCTGCTGCACCAACATCACATTGTCCTAAATAAACCGTCCTTTTATGAAGGCGCTCTGAATTGGAGATACCATCTGATGGAGCCGGACAGGTATTCTTCGTTTGTTTGGTGAAGCTTCCGGTCTCAAAACCAATATACAAAAGAGCAACATATTCCCCATTCATTGTTCTGAGACAGAGATTGCTATAGTCAATGAGCATCTTCCCTGCGAAGTTTTGAATTTTCCTTGCAAATATCTTGGTGTGCCCCTCTCCCTTCGGAAGCTAACAAGGGCTGATGTGCAGCCTATTATTGATAAGATCGCCGATCGTCTTCCGGGTTAGAAAGCAGAGCTGCTAACAAGGATGGGCAGAAAAACTTTGGTGCAATTTGTGTTAACCTCTATGGTGGTCTACTTGGCCATGGCAGTTGATCTCCCCCAGTGGGCTATTAAAGAAATAGACAAAATCCGTAGAAGTTTTCTGTGGAGAGGAAGAAAAGAAACTAAGGGAGGACATTGTCTTGTGGCGTGGGACAAAACTTGCCGGCCTTTTCAGCTCGGGGGTCTTGGTATATCTGACCTCCAGCGGATGGGATGGGCCCTTAGAATGAGATGGCTTTGGCTTCAGAAGGTTGATCCTGACAGGTCTTGGGCCTCCTTTCCGATCTAGGTTCACCACTGTGTCCGGTCCTTCTTCTCCATTGCAACTTACACTGAGGTTTGTAATGGCGTTCGCACCCTCTTCTGGACAGATAGATGGATCCACGGGAAAAGGATCGCTAATCTGGCACCCCGTATTTTTGCTTTGGTTCCCAAGAGACATGCCAATAAGCGCACGGTGAGGGAGGCACTCACGGGTCACAACTGGACTGCGGATTTGATAGGAGCAATGACGGTCAGAGCCATTGTTGATTTTTTGGATCTCTGGGATCTCCTCTCTTAGGTGGAGTTGCAGCCCGCTTTAGAAGATAAACACATTTGACGTTTCACTGCCAATGGAATTTATTCAGTAAAATCAGCTTATGAAGGCTTTTTTCAGGGAGGCATTGAATTTAGACCCTGGGAGCGAATTTGGAGAACTTGGGCCCCAAATAAATGTCGTTTCTTTATGTGGCTGGCTGCACATGATAAATGCTGGACTGCGGACCGTCTGGCGCGCCGAGGATTGCAACACCCCCCCCCCCCCCCCCCGCTGCTTGCTTTGTGACCAAGAGGAGGAAACCATCAACCACCTCTTGATCTCATGTGTGGTTGCGCGCCAATTTTGGTTTGATTTGCTTCTAAAGGTCAAACTACAAAATCTTTCCCCTCAGTTGGGTGAGCTCTCCTTTGAAGATTGGTGGTCCAGATCACACAACGCAGTTCATGGCCAGGTCCGGCAAGGCCTTAACTCCATCATCATTTTGGGGGCTTAGTCTCTTTGGAATCTTCGCAATCGCTGCATCTTTGATGGGGTTGTGCCAGACGTTAGGACCCTCTTGTCTTTTGTCATTGAGGAGATGAGGATTTGGGGTCTGGCTGGAGCAAAGGGTATCTCATACCTAACTGCCCCGCCACAGATCTTGGGTTAGATCCCCTCTGGTCGAGGTCGATCTTGCTTCTGTATCATAGGCTAGTTTCCTAGAGCAGGTGTGGTGTGTGTTTTTGGGTGCGTTTTTTGGGTTTGTAAGGTTTCTGTAAACTTTTTTCCCTTTTTAATGCAAAGATACGCAGTTCTCCTGCGTGTTCGAGAAAAAAGAAATATCAGTGCAAGTTTGTGAACCTACGGAGATAATTTAGATGTTTAGGGGCTTAGTGAAACTTAGATGAAAGTTAAGGGACCTGCAGTGCAATTCACTCTTAGTCTTAATGAAACATGACCTTGCTCGTAGAAGGCTTCTGAGTTCTGACTGTGAGATGTCAGATATTTAAATTTATGTGATGTACATTGTTGCTCCAAGTTCCCTTATTTAAGACATGTGCCTTCTTGGATGAGGTGATGCTAGTAACTTCTCATGTAGTTGACCTCGTCTGAATCATTCAGTTGCTTTTCTGTAGCAAATATAATTCAACATCTCAAGAACATGCTATTTGTTTGCTATGTTGAATACCTGTGGACATCTATCCAAGTTTGATGTTTTAAAAGGAGTTTACATTTCGTCCTTTTCATGATGGGGTTCTCCTTGAATTACCTTCTCTTCGATTTCCTTTCTGGTTTAGTTCATCATGCTCTATTTGCATTCTTCTTATATCCTTTTCACTGATCCAATACTGTCTTGACGAAACAGGTACCTCAATGATGTGGACTACTACGGGGGTTTTGAGCAGGAGGACCTTGATGAGCTCTTTGAGGCGATGCGATCAAACTACAAGGCCTGGTGCTCAGGTTGGGCGCCACTCTGTGTTGGAGGGGACATGGAATCAGTGGCAGTTCAGGAGTTCAGCCGGACGCTCTTCAACATACGCCCAGACATTGCCCTGAGAATTGCCCAGACGATCTTCCAGAGTGATGTGCGCAGCCTCCTCCCCCTAGTCACTGTCCCGTGCCACATTGTTCAGAGCACCAAGGATCTCGCGGTGCCAGTCGTGGTGTCAGAGTACCTGCACAAGCATCTTGGTGGTGACTCCATCGTCGAGGTGATGCCCTCTGAGGGCCATCTCCCCCAGCTCAGCTCGCCGGACATCGTCATCCCCGTCTTGCTCCGACACATCCAGCATGACATTGCATTCTAGGATGGCCAACCATTTCCCTTGGAAGATGCTCATCTGAGGCTGCATGCTGCCAGTATCTGTATTTCACCTAATCATTCAACGTGGGATCCCCATCTGTTGCTGTTATAATAAGATTCACCACATGTTGTAAATTGTTGGCTGTGGAATTGTAGTCTAAATGCTCTTTGTAATCCATTGCCCGTCTAATGTGTATTAGTTATCGTGTTGGGTGTTTTAACTTTTAACGTGTCATGAACTGAATTACACACTTTATGTCATTGTGTGGCCGTTGCCACGAACTTCTACGCTGTTGTATATGTTTATCTTTATGATCATTGTCTGAACACTGAAGGATGTACTTTCAGAGTTCTGTACTACCTTAGAAAGGATAAATGTTTGAGAAATTACAAATGAAATGTGGAATCCCGTCCGTATATCTATAAAAACTATGTAATTGCAACAAAAAAAAACCTGTACGTTGGCTTAGTTGCTGTGATTCGAGAGGTTGCAATTTATTCTCGTTTCCATCTCACTTTTATTTTATTAAATTTACACCCACTAGGATACTATCTACATATGTGGTCACGGATCATTGAGAAAGTAATGCGGTCAAGGCAAATGCCATAATTTTTTTATTCTTTCACGTCATGCCAATTTTTAAACTATAATTAGACTGCGATGTATTTACTCCGATTTTAAATCAGTTTAGCACGGGCAAAAGGTTCATACTACTTTTTTTTAAAACCACAATTCATTTGATAATCCGTGCACATCACTTCTGAAAGGAAAAACTCATGTTTCACTAATTGTCCTTTGAAATTGGGGTAAGATCAGGGTTCATTTAAAACTTCACGTCGGACTTATGCTCAACAGAGATACTCCGTCCCTTCTTTTTCACTTATGTTTTTTATTTTTTACGGTATTCGATATACAACTTCGACTGCTACTTTTTATAACTT
Organism: Dendrocalamus latiflorus; assembly: GCA_017311315.1. Classification (NCBI taxonomy): domain Eukaryota; kingdom Viridiplantae; phylum Streptophyta; class Magnoliopsida; order Poales; family Poaceae; genus Dendrocalamus; species Dendrocalamus latiflorus. Next base: position 28,532,527 of record CM029612.1, on the reverse strand, counting down.
TACACTAAGATATACTAATAAAATTATAATATTATAAAAAATATTTTTAACGATAAATCTAATAATATAATTTTTATATAGCCAATCTAAATAGTTTTAAATTTATTGACGGTCAAACTTTAAAAATAGTTGAAGGCACGGATTCTAGACACAGAGGTAGTATATGAGACACTGATAAATATGCATATCTTAACTTTATCATCTAAAAGAATACAAATTTAGGATGTGTCCATCTTTAGGTCTACCGACATTGAGAACTTTGAGAAGTCTCAGATGTGTCTTAATGATTTTTCATTTGTATGATACATTAACGTGAGGTGTTTTAATGCTCTCCTGAAAAAAGTAAAAAGAAGCATGAATTTTTAAAACGGGTTGAGGGCCTGGTTTGTAACTTAATTAATTCGTAAATCCTTAAAATTAGTCATTAGTTTTAAGCAATCAGGCCTCGCGGAGTCGCAGGTAATGCCTAACGAGACCCAACAAGGATTCTAATCCCTGACAGTTTCCAGCCGTTAGGAAAAAAATCAAGATCCTGGTCAGGGGTGAAAAGTGGATACGAGTTACCTGTATTATTCAATTACCATATTCGATAGGATACAAATATAGTATAAATTTTCCCATCCGATTAACAATTTCTATCCGATCCGTATTTATATTCGAATTCGCACAAACAAATATAGATGCGAATGTGGTATGGATTTTTACCATCCGAAATGCTATTTTATTTGGACTATCCGTATTCATATTCAACGAAGCAATATGTATATTTTATTACAATACGACAAATTACTTCAACAAGTTTTCTTAATTGAATGTGAATTCGTGTTTCTTTGGATGAAGTAAATAAATTAAATGATTAAGAGTGATTGTACGAGGATAAAATATCATTAATATCTTCATACTACATAAGTTATGAGGATATCTGGATCCGACCGAATTAAATAGATGTTCAATTTGAATTCGTATTCATTACATCTTCAATTCATATTCGTATTCGAGAATATTCATTAATAAATATGAATATGAATGTGATTACACTATCTGATTCGTTTTCACCCCTAATCCTGGTAGTAACAGGACCTCTATCTTGTAAAATGATCACGAACTGTTGCCAATACACTACTGAAATTGACAGTTGCCCAAAATAACATTGGTTGTGATAGATGACGAGTAGGACTTGATTCCACGTGTCATTGAGACACCAATTAACTTTTGTAGTATGTTCTCAGACAAGGTGTGGAAATCTTGGTATGTTAATTTATACAATTAAGAAAAAGATCAATGACTGATTAGGCCACATCGTCATATGCTAATTTTTCGTCACTCAATTAGTTTTATCGTAAGTTGAAGAGGAAATTGTGTAGGAAAGATATTTCCTCATTGGAAAGGAAAATCTAACAAACCCAATTGCCCATCCTATTCAGCTACATTTTTCATAGAAAAAAATGAAGGCATGAAGTGAAAGTTTGTTATGTAAAACGTTTATGAAATTTGTAGGATCTGATATAACAAGTTAGGGGGTGAATGACTTTTTTAAAATCCTTCCTTAGGTATCAACTCTACGTAGCGGAAAGTCAAACTCATAAGCTCACCAAAACCAAAAGCCTAAGACCAATTGACAAAAAGTCTCCAACCGGTCTAACTGCCGGCATGCGGTCTAACCACTGGCCGGAACTACTACGCCGATCTGACCGTACTAGCATGACTACTAATCTAAAAAAAGATCCAACTCTCAAATGTAGTGAAACTTAGGACAAACACTCCTTTGAATGTCATAAACATATTCCAATCATAAATCATGAAGATTAAGGCTAAAGTTCTGACCTTTATCCAAATCAATAAGAGTTACATTAAAACCGGACAAAAGGGGAAAATATTGATCTGCTCTTGCTCGTAAGTTCTAAATGATCTTGGATAGGATTTCATATATCATAGCAAACTAGATTACAACATGAATTCAAACCAAAACCCTCATAAGTGCAAACTCCCAAAATTACCTCTCTTTTTAGGAAAACCAGGCAAACTCAAGAACTTCCCCTAGAAGATGTCTAGATAGATGGGATCTGATCTACAAGAGATATCTTCATCTCTTACACATTCTTGAAATCACGAAAAATCAAGAAGAGATAAATCAAAACAAGAAAAGCCAAGTAAATCAAAAGCACAAGCAAGAATCCATGGTACAATTCACTTGGGCAAACTTTAGATATTTATTTCACTTAGAGAGAAATATTTTACAGCCACTCTCTAAGGATGGTAAAGCTCTAAGCTTAGAGCACACATATAAAAGACTCCCAACACAAGAAAACCCTAACTCTAGACTTGATGTGTTCAATCTTCCCTCTCTCCTCAATAAACAAGGCTTGGAGTTCTGTACTTCACACCAAACCAGACACTCTTTAGTGGATCATGCCACTTACAATTGGAAAATCATGTAACCCACACATAAATAAGTTTTACACTCACACAAACTTGTACGCTTTTAAAAGCACGATATGCAAGGCTTCATAAGCTTGAAAACACACTCAATCCTCAAAGACGTGACCTAAACCACTTAGGCTAACATCGTGGTTTTTGCAAACTACTAATCCACCTGGTATCAGATAATTTGCTCAATTACCACCCACCGGTCTTCACAAAGATGTGATACCAAGCCTCGGTCTTACCACTGGCCACAACCATCATCGAAACACTTACATACCAAAGAACAAGAAAATTGATCTAAGCATAAATGACATGCACTTGATCCTCAATTAGCAAAACACATGTATGGACATAACCATGACTCACACTTGCATAAAAACCCTATAACTAACAGCTTCATGGACACCGCCATACTCACAACCCAAAACAACTCAACCTAATTTCACTCAACAACAGGGGCCGGTCTGATCACGGCCACCAAGTCAGTCAGACTGCCCTAACCACACTAGTCAGATCGCCATGCAATGGCCAATCAAACCACTCCACTCTAGTCATACTGTACTCACAAAGCTGGTACCACACCAAGTCTTGGACCAAAACTTCAAATGACCTTCTCTAGAAAATAGCTACTACCAACAAAGAGCCGGTACTACCACTCATCAATTTGACCACCATGCAATGGTCGATCAGCCGCAAGCTCCAGAAAGCAACAAGTCAAACTGCAAATTCTCAAAATCAAACTCAAGCAACAAAAGTAAGACACAAGCAATATCAAATACTCATCACTCTCATGGAATTGCCTCCACATGGTCTTACAAAATTGCCATTAATCATGGACCAAGACGATGAGGTTGGAAATATGGGTAATATTTTAATTCCAAGTTTTACTAGGGGGCAAATATAGTAAAAGACTAGTAATGCAATAAACAAATCTAATAGCAGGCTAATCATTGTACTTCAGAAATATAAATAGAAACAGAATTTAAACAAGTTGATCGGTCATACAAATGACTTACTGGTGGGCTTGATGAAGAACAGCAAGCAGCATCGACTCGATGCATTGCAGGAATGTAGAAGTAGCAGAGCAGAAGCGGTCACACAAATGCGCTGCCCAGAAACCTTATTGCCGCCCCGTGCAGGTACTCTCTGTGGTAATGGCTCGAAGATAGCCACTCTCCCTCCTTTCCAGTGCACTCCGAGAAGAAAGACTGACGAGGTTCGGTCACTTAACACTTAGTATGAATTCACCAGAGAGGAAAAAGACAATGTGAGAAGAAAATAGAAGAGTTCAGTTTACCAAGCATAGACATGTATACGTCTTTTAAAGACGTACAAATTACTCTCTAGTAACTGACGCCATTTAAACTAAAATAATCTACTTGTAACTGCTAAATCATTCACTGGTAATTGATAATATTCAAACCAAATGATGATAATTAAGTATTCTCATGACCAGTTAAAAAGAGAGAGATGATGCACGGTTTAGCAAAATAAGGTGGACTTGATCTATCAAATGCCACGTCACAGCATGGTCACTGGTTGCGCGTCACAACTCACACGATTTTCCACGCGAATACACGCGCACGTGCGTGTGTGCTTAACCAAAATCCTCCTTATGCCATTCCCAACCATGTATCACGTAATTCAAGGAGTAACAAGAACTCCACCTTATAAATTAGTCTACTCCACCTTATCTTAGTAATATGGTACTAAATTATGCATGCTTAAAATTATAGAAAATAGGCCTAGCTCTAAGCTGGGAGGATCAAACACGAAATTTCAAAGGTTCCATTCAAATGAAAAAGAAATATTAGTAAATTGCCTAGGGCACACCAGGTAGCTAGCTTGGACATTGGACCTTTATTTGACGGCGGAAATATATGACCAAATGCATACCATCAAATAATTTTCAATGCATGAAGCGTTAAAACAGCCCTTTTTTGACACAAGATCGTGCTGACCAGAGAAAGATTTTGCAACCTAAGAAGCTTCCACGAATATGTCTCAGCAAGACAACCTACAAATGATGTACACATGTCTTGTTCTTGACTTGTACGAAGTACAGACTGTATTTGACAAGTAATCAAAGCATGATTAGTATGCTACGTACTTTGAAGAATATGCATGGATGTTCCCATTGACTGATGGCAGGGGCGGATCTGGGCCTCGGGCTGGGTGGGCTATAGCCCGAGGCCCAGCAAACTCCCGAGTACTACTAGTCTTCGGATGTCTATGCCCTTGCTCCCTGAAACCCTAATCCCCATAAGCCATAATCCCTAATCGGCCGCCGCGCTCGGCGCTCATCTGCCCTCCGCCGGTCCGCCCTCGCCTGCGCAGCTACGCCGGCCGCCGCCCTCGCCTCGCGCGGTCGCGCCCCCAGCTCCGGCTCCGCCTCCTCCTCCGGCCTCCGGCTCCGCGCCTCCGCCCTCGCCTCGCGCGGTCGCGCCCCCAGCTCCGGCTCCGCCTCCTCCTCCGCCCTCTGGCTCCGAGCCTCCGCCCTCGCCTCGCGCGGTCACACCCCAGCTCCGCCTCCTCCTCGCGGGTCGCGGCCTCCGGCTCCGCGAGGGGCGGGCTATCCGGCTCTGCCTCCGACTCCGGCGCGGTGGGGCCTGCCGTCTGCCTGTCTCTCTTGGCTCTCGCCGGTCGCCGCTCTGAGCAGGCCAGCAGGGGCAGGGGCGGGCGGAGATGCGGAGTGAGCAGGGGAGCTGGGGAGGGCTGCTGACTGCCGAGTAGGTTGAGTCGACATTGCCCGATAGATCTACCCCTTGTGGATTGGAGATTTGAAAAGGATATTAAAAGGAAACAATTGCTTAATTATAGTATTGATTTTGGTGTTTGTATATTTTGTGGTAATTGTGTTGAGTACTGTCCGACAAGCTGTTTATCAATGACTGAAGAATATGTAGTAACTACCAGGTTTGAGAGTTAGAGACTGAGACTTTGAGTGAGGCAGGGGAGGGCTGCTGAGCAGGGGAGTGAGCTGAGTGAGGCAATGAGCCAGTGACTGCGTGACTACCAGGTCTGTTTTAATCAGCCAGTTACTGCAAGCTTCTGGAGCTATATACTTCTAGAACTCATCAAAAATACTGAACAACTTCTATGTATTTACAGAAAGAAAAAGCTGAACCAGTGAGGCTTTTGTCCAGGCTTTTGCCCAACTCCGGCTAAAAGAAGGTTATCTTTTAATCAAACATTAATTTCCAGTAGTTAGGAACTATGTTTAATGTTTGCTATTGAGTAATGTTTAATGTTTGTTATTTAACATATGATCCGATGAAATGACATATGTTTAATACTTTAATGTTATGTATGGTTAGCATAGGATAGTGAGTAAATCTTCATTTAGGATTTGAGATACTTGTATTTTTATTACGTTACATTCTGTATGGTTTTATATACTTTCTTTATTGTGATTTGTGTTGAAAACTTGAACTCCTCAAGTATTGAGCATTAAGCAAAATTTTTATATCAATCAAACATTTGTCACGTATTATTTGTTATATCATAATATAGTTCTAGAGTTATGATATGCTAGATTATTACTTGGTTGAAATTTAGCCTGGGGCGTACTCCAATCCTGGATCCGCCACTGACTGATGGTGTTATCTCTGCTGCTGAAATGGGCCCTGTGGAATTATTCATCATCATCGATCTAAGAACAGATAATGATCTCCCTAAAAAAAGAACATATAATGATAGCTATCCATGCCATTTTTGGAACTTAGGACGTGTTTGGCCAAGCTCCAACTTCAATTTTTTGACTTGAAGCCTGGCTTCTAAAGAAGTCAACTCCTGGAGAAGTTGAAACCCAAAAATTTAAAATGTTTGGCCTGAACTGCAGCTTCGCAGCTCCAGATGCATTCACAGCTTGTCAAATGTCCATGTTGCCCTAAGAAATGCTCTTCTTTTTTTTTGTTATTCTTTCACAGGAGCAATATTGCTACTGAAAACGTGAGCAAACTGTTTGTGGTACGTGATCTCTTGTTTAAAGTATGTAACTCTGTCAGGAAAATTAGATGATGTATCCATCAATGTTTTGTAGTATATGTACACATCAAGCTCTTAATGATGAATTGTGTGATCGCTCAAACAGTTTAAACTTAAATCTGCCCATGGTTATGCTAGAGATGGAAATTTTGATTCACAATGAGGTAGTTCAGGTGCCGTGATATTCTGGATAGATTGTGTAGCTCAAAATTTTGAAAAAAAAAATTGTTTCCAGAACTGAATTTCTTCTCGCATATTTAGGAACAAGTTTTTTTTTAGATAATGGATAGAAATCCGGCCTCTATATCCACACATGGATATACGCAGCCAAAGTTTACAGGAGCCTTTAGACTCAATTACTCAAAGCCTCAAAACTGAGGTACGCAAAAAAACAAAGAGCAAAAAGACTAAGAAAGCTAGAAAGACTAAAATTCTAACTTCTATGTCCTTGCTTCAAACTTGCTTTGACCTTGTGCACTGGCAATCCTTCGCATCCTAGTTTACTTAGAAACTCTTGATGTCAGGCCTCAAAATTTGATCTTGTGCAATAGCAATCCTTCGCATCCTCGTTTACTTAGAAACTTTGATGTCAATACGAAGCCACCAAAGTGGGAACCACGTGTGGAACTGTAAAGACAACGCCTTCAGGAAGGAACACGACGTAGTCACGCCGCCGCTGCCCGTCCAACATGGACAGGGATTTCTCCCGCAAGATCCACATCGAGAGAGGAGGGGTGCATCGACAGACAGACGCCTCCAAGGAGTAATACGGCTCCCAAAGGTATCGTCATCGTCAGCCCAACAGCAAGACAAAGGCTTTCGCCTGGCACCCAACCCACTCCCAACGACAGCACGCCAACGACTAGCATAATCCAACGTTGATGGCTGCACATCGACCACGGCCACCACCGCACAATCCCATACACCGACGACCGTGCTCGATGACACCAGATCCACAACCGATACTGCCGGATCTATGCACGGAGCTCGGATCCAGACCCCCAGTCGCCGAGCTCTGCGAGCCTTTCCCTGGCACTAGGCCGACGCAAGCTGTTGCTGCCACCAACAATGTCATATCGCCGCCATCTCCGTCGTGCCCGCGTGGTCAATGACCCTTGACAACACGCGGGTGTCCTCGCTCCTCGCCACCACCAGCCTGCTGACGCGCCACCCGTAGCCGGATCTGCGAACTCGTCCAAGCCGGCATGGTCGCCGCCTTGGATGCGGAGGGCGGCCTCTGCTGCCTCCCGTCGCCGGATCTGTTCTCCCCCCGCGTGGATCTAAGCCACCGCGCAGCCCTTCCCGAGCGCCGGCGAACTCAAGCACGGCACCTTCCCGGACGAAGCCGGAGCCCGAAGGAGCGTGCCGAGGCCTGCATGTGCAGCAACCATGCCCCCAACACGCCGCCTCCGCACAAGCCGTCCCCGCCATCACCGGCAAACTCGATGACCGCCAGTCGCTGGTCTGCCCAGATCCGGCCACATCCGCACAGATCTGGGCGAGATGGCCCCGCCGCTGCCTTCCTAGCGCCCGCGCGAGTCTCGGCGGCGTGCTCCAGCAGCGGCGAGACGAGAGGCGAGGTGAGTAAGGGGTGGCGGCGCTTGGTCTGATGGCCGCCCGTGCCGCCCCGAGCGACGCGGGGGCTAGCTTCTCTGCTTCGTATTAGGGTGGTGTAATAAGTATTTAGGAACAAGTTATCTCTAATGTTTGCTGCAAATAGCTCAAACTTGTTCTGTACTTCTGTAATAGATTGTTCAGAACAAACAATGTGCAGACTGACGTACAGTACTCAGCACTGGCCAAGCAAATTGTTCTTGGTCGTGGGAAAAGGACTGCAAATTATGGATGTGACTTCTGTTCCTGGCAGCACACAGAAAAACTTAAAAATTCGACAAACATTTCCAAGGCTACATTTTCATAGTAGAAGAAGGCGGTCTGATAGCTTGATTTAGGTAGTTGCCAAGTAGCACGTTTGGGTCACAGCATCAGTCCTGAACACATCAGAAATTTTACTCAATTGCTGTGCCCAATATATATCAGCTAGCATAAAGTCTTTCGCAGTTTTTTTCGTTCCTTCAAAGCTGCGACATTTCCTCTTAACTAGCAAGTTCCAAAGTAGTACATAATACATACTTAAATTATCTTCTCCCACCAGCCATCTGTTGCTGAAATTGTCCCTATCTCATTGTTCCAACCTAAACCCATCTCCAATACTAACAATTTATTCCAAATGCTTCAGTCATTCTTAAGTTTCTTCCATTTGTTTTTCAATTGTTTTTTTTTTTGAGTAAACCAGCCTTATTCGCTCTTTAAATTTTGCAGCAACTTCATTATAACCAACGTTATTGGGTAGGTACTTGATCGGTTTCTAGCTTATATTTGTTCGGCAAAGAGTTCATACACAATTATAGTATTTTTATCATTCCACTCAGCCATTTGCACATCACATGGATTAGCCATTTTTTTCATCTAGTCTACATTCAATTCTCATTTGATATGTACAACCCATGCACATCTGACACTTCTTGAAGGAAGGAAACAATATACAAGCATGCTCTACCATCATTCTACTAGTCCAGTATAATCTACACTCATTCAATAAGTACAAGGGCAACATCATTTCTACCCATGGCATACTACTCACACATTCAACAAATGGACACACTACTCAAGCGTAGATAACATGTCTTCATCTCATAGGATTTTGCACAAATTAGGCATCAACTCGTCATGAGCAAGGAGAGGGGATTCAGGGACAACATTGATTCGAAGTCGGGGGAACAAGGGGCGCTGGAGTTGGGGAGTAGGGGCGTGAGGGGAAGCCGTTAGGGGACCAGGGCCAGGCGACCGCTGGCGTCGGGGGACCAGGCCGCACCGTGGAGGGCAGGGGCTTAGAAGTCGGTGTCAGGGAGGGGGCCTGGCCAGGGGGGCCGGCGTCAAGGACTGGCCTAGGCAGGGACACCGGCGTCGGGGAGGGGCTGGGCAGGGGCGGCGATGCCTCCTAAAAGACCTTGCAACATCGAGGAGGGGCTAGGTCGGGGCTGTGGAGAATGGATAGGGTTGAGCCTTGAGAAGGGAATGACCGGTGCATGGGAGTGGCAAAGATTTGGTAATTTTGTGCAATCATGAGCCTATTTACATAACCCAAGATGGAGGACCTAGAGGAAGCCTCATTTTTTATGCTTGGTAGCGAATAGCGATGAGCAAAATGGGCTCGGCTCATGTGTAGCTTCATTGGAGCCCGGCTTTGGAGTCCAGGCGTTTGGCCAGAGTAAGTCAAGAAAGATTAGCTTCAGAGTCCGGCCAAAAGCAGCCTTAGCTTGGACTGGTCAGTGATCTGTTTAGCGGTAATTGAATTCCGATGAAACCAAGGCATTTCAGACCTGAACAAGATCGAAGAAGCTTCTTACGAAACGTGCCTTGCGATACTTTTATGAGCTTGGTTAGAGATGGCGTGCATGCAGCTAATAATCAAAAGCACATGGCCTTGGACTCTTGGCACACACCTCCTGATATATGGTTGTTAATAATCATCGTTAAATGGTGACGGCAGCTAATAATCAAGCACATGGTGCTGCTGAAGAAGCTAGCGAATTTAATATTTAAATCGTCAGCGACTCAGATCGATCGATGAGGCTCAAAAACGGCTGCTACAGTTATCAAGCACCAGTGATCACATAAAAATAATCTCTCATCCACGTCAAGGATGCTAAGCTATAGTTATCAAGCACAAGTATCACGCGCGCTATATAGATATCCCACCCAGTTTGGTGTGAACTCCATTGCTTTCTTGTCTCGCTCACGATGCAAGTGGTGTTATGTTATATACTAAATGTTGACTCCCAGGGCTTTGCTATGCTGACCGGGAACCTTACTCGGAGGAACAAACATGTGGCCACATCACTCCATCCTCTTCGGCCTACTATACGCCCATAGATTTGTAGTGTGGAAACATGAGCAGATTCTAGCTCCTTCATCGATTTACTTTTTAATTTTTCTTGGAGCAAATTAATCGATTCACTTACAAGCTAGTACGCAGATGTTTGCAGCGGAGTAATCGATTCACTCATCAAATACTGTCATGTAACGCCAATTAGAAGATGTATATATGTTCCTTGTCATCTTGTCAGAAAGAGATGGAAAGACCAACGAGGCCGGCCAATTATCCAGCTAATCGAGTCTCCAGCCTAGGGGTGAAAACGGGTCGGATTCGGACGGATATTGCTGTTACCATATCCTAACCCATATTTTTTCTCCGGATTCGGTACCAATCGGATTCGGTATCAATCGGATTCGGTGTCTGATCGGTCGGGATTAACCCATTTCGTTTGCACCCCTACTTGTTTGTAAGGAATGTATACAGTGCAGTAAATGGAGTAGGACGCACTGACTTGATGTTACTATTTAATAGCTGATGTGGAAGATTTTATTTTACCATTGCAAAAGAAAATGAAACGTCAAATAGTAGCACTAATCTGAAATCAAACTTGAAGATGTATCGGATTCGGACGGATATTCGGATTCGGACGGATATTGCTGTTACCATATCCTAACCCATATTTTTTTCTCCGGATTCGGTACTAGTCGGATTCGGTACCAATCGGATTCGGTGCCGGATCGGTCGGGATTAACCCGGCCCGTTTTCACCCCTACTCCAGCCAAAAGCCAGTCGCTGCCCAGATGCACGCACCTGTTATCTAGAGACTGGACCGTGTGTTGTGTGCCGGAATTTTCTTCCGTTTTGCCATTTCCGGGAAGTTACCGGAGTACAACGTGCGACAGCCGAACTAGCTAGCTATACACACGCATGCAGCCATGCACAGATAGTACGTCAGAGTTGTATGCTTGCGTGTCAGCGTCACACTAGATCTAATGATCAGCACTCCGATTTCTACTAGCTAGATAGTGGTTATTAATTTTGTATACTTTGATCACTGTATACACAAAAAGAGTATATATTGACAGATTTGTTAAAAAAAAGGGATATATTATGTGCGTTATAACCTGCTTGATGTATGTGAAACAGAGCAAATTACATTGCGCGTCTTCCAGCACATAGCTCAATCGATCACGACGTAATTTGGCACGACTGTTGAATCTAACAGAAACTCACATGCATTTCAGAGTATACGAGGGATGCGTTGGAAATCTATTACACTAATTTAAAAGGAGTTAGTGAGCAGTGATACCTTCTACACCCCTCCTTAGTTTCCCCCTCACATCTCTCTTCCACCCCTAAAAACTCTCTAACAAAAAGCAAAAAAATCACCACACAAAAAACAATTTAACGCCAACAACCTCCCTCTCCCTCCCACAAATTCATTTCCTTGGGTCTCCATCGTCCCCTACTCATTCTCTCATCTCAGCTTTCATGTCGCCATCAATGAACAAAGTTGTAGCAGACCTTGTTGTCGTTAGGTTATCCTATTCATCACCATCAAATGAGGCCATCTCTACCAGTGGCGGATCGACCGCTAGGTCAGGGGGGGTTGGCGCCCACCCTACCTCCGGGTGGAGAGGGGGTACCCCTAGCCCCCCTATCTCTGACTAGGACGCCATTGGCCACTGGGCGGTCACTGCCATGCCTTGCAGGCTTGAGGCTGAGGCAGTGAGGCCTGAGGGAGTAAGCGAGTTCGAGTAACTAAGCCATGCATAGACAGATGTGCTTGGGCCAACTGCAACACACAACATTGCATTGCAGCAAACTGAGCAAAGTGGCAAAGGGCAAAGGCCGAAGTGGCAAAGCCCACCAAAAGTCCAAAACGGCAAAACGAACTACTGAAGCGGCGAGGCCCACATGTGCTGATTGGCCATCCAATTCGCCGATTCGGCAACACCGCAACATCATCACAACAATTGATTTGATTTCATTCCCTTACTCCTTCTTGGCTTCCCCTCCTGAGGTTGCCGATGGGCGACAGGTGATGGACAGTGTTGGCGATAGGGAGTGAGTGGGCGTGCCCGAGTGCACGGTGGCCAGCTTAGAGGTGAGCAGGCTGATTCTTGCACGGCGATGGTGGGCGGTCGGGGTGTGGGTACTGGGGAGCCAGATCTGGAGGCTGGAGCAGGAGAGCCAGCTACCGACCCTGGAGAGGTGAGTCGCTGCCTCGTCAAGAGGGAGCCAGGGCCCAGGGAGGCACGAAGTCGCCGACCGCCCGGCCCGCCGGCACCATGTGAGGCAGTGAGGTGGTGAAGCCATGAGGGAGCGGGAGCCAGGGAGGGCAGGAGGGGAGTCTCCGAGGACCGAGGCTGGAATGGATCCTCCGAATCTGTGGCGCTGTCACCATCGTGGTCCGTGGCGGTCACCGGTCAGCCAGTCAGAGGGAGCGCCCACTGCTGACTGCCAGAGGAGCCGACTGCCGAGGAGACGAGGTGCGACTAGCCGAGGAGCCCTAAACTAGTAGAAGTGAATTATATTGAATCTGGACTTGGGGGGCCTTGGGCAGTTGGGACTTGGGCATGGTAAGTAATGTGGCGGCCGGCTTGGTAAGTTCATCACATGCTTGATGGTGGCTTTATGTAATTATGTATAATATATTCAGTTCATTACTTCACTATTCAGACTTTAGTATTTATGTATTAATGGTCCCTTTGACACTTGACAGCAATACAGATTCCTGGTGTGGAGTTGGCTGTGAGGACCTGGCTGCCTAAATGGGGACTGTCGGATGCGGCTTTGCATTAGTAGGTATAAAACAAAAATCTAATTTTCAATTTGTGCAATTGCGATTGATATGGTATTTTAGTTTCATTTATTGTCATTTATTGATTCATAGAGTTGCAAGAAATAGAGAAACTTGCATAAATATTTCTAATGAAATACAAGTAGTACTCCTTATACTAATGAGAGTTAAGTAAAGAAGGCTCATATGAACTTCAGTCCCGATGAAATCATTGCTGATCCGACGATGGTATGTTTCATCCTATTTTACAAATTACAATCTTTATAACATTTCACAGTCACAATTTCTGATTTCATCACTAATTTTGCTAATTTTGATGTACAGATAGCTGCTTACTTATATTTACGAGCTTTGGAAGGCATATTACCTATTACCGATGTATGATCTTCGATGTATTTTACATTTTCACTATGTTATTGCTCTAATTATGTATGATTTTATATTATAAAAGATAGTTTGATTTATGTTTTATTAGTCATTCCCCCTAAACCCCAACATAATCTAATTTGGCTACGAGTGACACGACGCGACAACACAGTTGCAATCCACGTGTGTGGCAGAGGTGCAACGGCAGCAACGCGAACCACAGTGGCAGAGTTGAGGGCGTGGTGCGGGGGAGGCATGAGTGGGCTGGGCTGGAGCTCAACCAGGCGCGACGGTGAAGCTAAGGACGTAGCACAGACCTAGTGGCGATAGCTTAACATGCTGACTAGTATGATTTTTTAAACACATGGACCTAAACTAACCACTGAGGGCCTGTTTGGAACAGAGGAATTTCACAAGAATTTTGCAGGAATTTTACAGGAAACAGTTCAATTCCCGTAGGAATCGAGAAAAATTCCCGCATTCCAAACAGGGCCTGAAGTTTTCTAGTTACTCCACATGGTCGTCGTCTCGTCTCGGTGATACGTGGAAATCCATGTACCGAAAAGTAGCACTAATCTAGTGTGCGTACACGTGCCGCCTTGTTGGCAACCCCGTTTGTGCCACTGCCGATGGGCCCCATCAAAATCCGGCACATGCGCTCGCGTACGAGTCGCCGCTGCAGGCAGTAGGACTAGTATTTTATTTCGCAAGCTGCATGCAGCGCGAAGCAACGTAGCAACGGCCGGTACGGGCGTCCCGTTGACCGCAAGGTGTGGACCATGCTGCACCAGCCAGCATGTTTGACTGCGCGTATCGATCGCATTGTCCGTGCGTACGTGCGAGTTGCGACTTTCTTCACTTCTTCTCACGGCACTGTTCCCACCGCCCTTCCTGTCCCTATATATATACCAGCGCGCGCGGCGAACTCCGCCTCCCCCAACTCCAAATCGGTCGATCAATTGCCAGCTTCCGCGCGCGCGCACCGTGATCAAGAACCGAAAGTCCAAGAAAACCAGCGTTTGAGAGCTTGCTGCCATGGTCGCCGCCCTGGAGGCTCTCGCGCTCTCCCTCTCCCTCTCCCTCGCCACGCCGGTGCTGAAGAAGGAGGACTACCTCGCCATCTGCCTCGCCGGGCTCGCCGGCACCAGACGGGCCGGGCAGGGCGAGGAGCACGCCGTCAGCAAGTGGTGCCCGCGGCCCGCGCCGCCGCAGGAGCTCCGCTTCCGTTGCTCCGTCTGCGGGAAGGCGTTCGCGTCGTTCCAGGCGCTCGGCGGGCACAAGTCCAGCCACCGCAAGCCGCCCACGGGGAAGCAGCACTTCTACGCCGCCGCCGCGCAGGCGTCCGCGGGTGACTCGGAGGAGACGGCATCGTCGGGCGGGAGCAACGGGCCGCACCGGTGCACCATCTGCAGGAGGAGCTTCGCGACGGGGCAGGCGCTCGGTGGGCACAAGCGCTTTCACTACTGGGACGGCACCTCGGTGTCGGTGTCCATGTCGGCGTCAGGGTCGTCACCCGTGAGGAACTTCGACCTGAACCTGATGCCGGTGCCGGAGAACGCCGGGATGAAGAGGGGGACAGAGGAGGAGGAGGTGCAGAGCCCACTGCCGGCCAAGAAACTCAGGATGTCAAATTAATCTCTCCTCCATCTTGTGCTGTAAAAAGATGAGAGCTAGCAAATGCTCGGCTGTTGCTTGATTTGTTGAATTCGTTCATTTAATTCGTTTTTGTCCCTTGATTTGTTGAAACTCACTTTGAAGTATCTCAAAAGAATAAAGAGATATAACTTGTTCGTTTAAGCGATATATTAAAAGTGGTAGTACGTGTTCTTAGGAGTATGAAATCATTTTCGTATACACATACACGGCTGCGGTATTCTGCGCATGCACATATTGTGTGCGTCGGAAAGTTACTATTATGTGTGAGTGAAGTTACTATTAAATACATATAGAGTTACACCAATAACACTATATGTATTTGACAGTAACTTCACTTACGTACGGTAGTAACTTTTTGGTGCGTATTCTACACCTGCGCGCAAAATAGTAATAGTATATATACACACACACACATACATATATACCCTATTCTGTAGCTACGCGTAGAATAAGCCACTACAGGCCACGAACCAACACCTCACCACTGACATCAGTATATGCGCCACTGGTAAAGTTTGATCATAAAAGTTTACATTATGTATAGTAATTTATGCGTTAGCACTGTAGCATAGTTACTGTACTTTATGTGGGAGTTTTTTCTTTTGATTGTAAACTTAGAATCATAATATCTTTTTAACTGGACGTTCAGTTTGCAATCCATTTGCACCGTTGTATTCAAAATTATAAGCTTAAGAAAACGAGGTCCATGTTGAATATGTTTTGATGCTGTGAAAGTTGTTTACTGCACAAAATACGCTATTTTACTGTACCACTATAGGAGATTCATTGCACTTTTTTGAGAGTGAACATGTGACATATGTGTAGAATAAAATTGGTTAAAGTTAGTATTTTCATTTTATTGTATGAAATACGCTATTTTACTGTACCACCACAAGAGATTTATTGTACTTTTTTTGACCGCGGACGGATGACCATTTCAACGTCCATATATATGAATATCAATTCTTGGATCATGCAAAATGGACGGTCCATATTAATTTGGGTGCACATAAAAAAAATCCTATATACATATCATTCACATGCATGAACACAATAATACTCATTTGCCTTTCGCTAATTAATCCACAAGACATTGAATTAAGAGATATTAGGATACATTCTTCTTGCAATAAGATTTGAATATTTCAGTTATGTCAGTTGAAAGTAGTACTGATTTTCCACCTAATAGTCGCGGTGCTAAACATTGTAAAATGGCACATGCTATTTGAACTACAATATGCAACTAATAATCGTCATAGACACAGACTCATATAGTACTTGTACAGCTCAGACTTTTCAAATGTTGCTAGTTCTTCATTGAGAAAATTATGTTGGAGTTACCTGTACCCATAGCGATTTATGGGTGATATTACCCACGTTGCTTACCTTTTCTTTCTCTAAAGCTAATGACAAAGAATTCTAGCACCAGAGGATGCCGGGTCAGTACAAGCTTTCCTGCCGCCCGACGTTCCATTGTAAGGCCCTATTTTTGCACAATCAAGTTTTTCTTTAAATATTCATCTATTTAGCAACATTTTATATTAGCATGAAGGCATTCTTATCTCTATACTAAAGCTGAGTGCAAAAAAAAAATCACACATAAGATAGTGCCACATCACCACATATTCTGCCTACCGTCTGATTTAGATCCAGTGGATACAGATGCACCTAAAAAAACCACCTAACAAATTATACAATCTATTCTAGAACCAATCATATATTTCGAGAGAATATTTAAACCGAACAAGCAAGTAGATTTATTCTTGATTGTTGTGCTTACGTTGTTGGCCTTTCATATGCCAATTCAAAGAAGAAGAAAAAGCACACATATATTCTCACAGCAATGTACGGGGCCACAAATCCTAGTATAAATTGGAAGTTGAAACGCATCTACCTGGTACAGGTTACATGTTTTCGGACCTGTCGAGTTAAATATTTTGTTAGGGAAATGAGAATTCCCAAATAAACTGCTATATCTAGTATGAATTAATTGCCGCTTTAGCCCCATATATACGTAGAATATGGAAAGAGCTAAATACCTTTGTCTTTTGAAGTAGTTCGCCCCTACAGATTTTGATCAATATATCTAGCACCACTGCTAATAAGTAAATAACAGACCCATATTTGGTGGAAAAATGTTGTCTTGAAACTAAAACCAACTTACAAAAAGGTCATTATTTTGGACTGGAGGTAGTATAATTTAAAACAAAAATACAAAAGTCGTTGTTCACAGCACACTTTTCCTTCCATTTATCTTAACTCCTTTTGAGTTGAAATAAAGGATGATGATTAATACTCCAAAGACCAGCTCTTGAAATGTTTTGCCAATTTTGTATGTTGATTTGGCACAATCCAAAGGGTATGGTTTGCATGTTTGCACTTAAATCTTTGATTGCACAAGATATATATGTGTGCTCATATTATATAAGTTGAGTGTTGCAAGAGCATTTTAGCTTGATTGGTCATTCTTTTACAAATAATGATACACTTCCTTTTTTCTGCGAGGAACATAATTGGTGCAGTTCAGGAACATATCGTTTGTTAATTTTATTCCTACTTGAGCCTTGAAAAAAGTTCTTCGTGCTTTTGCTCTTTGTTGCGAAGATTCCGGCTTCTGTTGGTTGATTTTTTATACATAATGTATTTAAATATTTACTGTTGAAAAAATATACGCTGAGTTCCATTTTTTCAAAAAAAATTACCATATCAAAAAATAAATTGGACATATTACCCTATCAACAAATATTGGCAGCAGGACGCAACAGAGGCTTGTCTTGTCAATCGCCAATCCATTTGGCGACAAGCAAATTACTAATCCCTCAACTGGGTATATTCTTTTGAGCAATTTTGGCTAAAATTTTTAGCTTTTGACTGTTCACAACAGAAGGTATGAAGAGAAATACTTACGTGCGATTTTAGATCTAGATGAAGTTGTTATATTGTCTACTACAATTAATTTGTAGAGTTTATATTAAAAAGATACTTCATTTAAAAGATAGATATTGTAGAAAAGTCAAAAATCATATGCTGCTCCAATTGATAATATGATTGAGTTGGATTCATTGTGTTCATGCGCGAGTAGTTTAACAGTACTCTTAAATTTACATTAAGTCACTACAAATAATCTGTTGGACCGGTTGCATCAAAGTTATCGTCGCAAATGTCTATGTAAGGTTAAGGATGTCAATCTACTCGCATGTACATAAAGAATCCACCAGCTCAATTGGATTATCATATGGAGCTATGGATTGAGAGTATTAGGGCCTGTTTGAGAGAGCTCCATCAGCTCCAGATTCACAAAAAACAGCTCCACTCCACGAAATTTTACCCAAACGCTCCAGCTCCGCGAAATCTGGATCCACCAAAATCCTGGATCTGAGGGCCAGATCTATGGATTTCATGGAGTTCCTCAAGGGGTGCTCCACCGTGGAGTTGGGTGGTAATTACCCACCAATGCCACTGGTTACACACCTCATCCCACCAAAAGTGGTCATTCCCACCAAAACCTCAATTTCGTGGATCTGGAGCTGCTGTACAAGCCAAACACTCCATGGTGGGATCCCAGATCCACGGTGGAGCTGCTCCATGGTGAAGCTGCTGCTCCAGATCCACGTTTTCAGTGGTGGAGCTCTCCCAAACAGGCCCTTAATTTAGAAAGATTCGAGAGTGATTAGTACTTTTAGCTTTTGTTAGTTGTGGTCCTTAGCTTTTGTAGTTGTGGTCCCTGTCTCCAATTGGTTTTGGTGTTTGGACCTGTCCCTCTTTCATTTGGCGACAGAACAGTGTCTTCTATCCATTGGGCAATATTTTTTGAGAAAAAATGGTGACCGGTGTGTATATTTTTTTGGAAAATTTGATTTGTTTGAAATGGTGAACAGTGTGTATTTTTTTTTCAAAAATTTGATTTGTTTGAATGTATTTCCTTTTGTACAAAAAGATTTGCCTGTTGTTTTTGCCTTGGACTGGCGGATCCTATCTTTCTCCCTGTTGGTTTGAATCAGCTGGAGCCGGATAGGTACATGTTGAAATCGGTCATAACTCCAAAACAACACTAAATGTGGTCAAGATCTACCGATTTGAATGGTGCATGTGCATGCATATTTCTTTTCAAGAGGCGGCCAAATGATTTCAGGAGGGGACAATATAATAATAATATTGACATAACAATGTTATTTGCTCTCTCAATATAAGTAAGTTTGTTTATCCTGTTCGTTTCAAAATAAATTTGTTTATCTTGCTGGTAATTTATTCATTATTTAGTATGCCCCTGTCCTATGCTTGAAAACCTCCAACTTTCCAAGCAGCACCCGTTTCTGACTGATATCACTTTCCAAGCAGCACCGTCGATTCTGACTGATATCACTTTCCTACCCATGATGTGATTAGTTTAACAAACCCTGCCACTCCCAAATGGGACATAAAGTACAAACAAGCAGATACAACAAAGAGAACGTAACTTAGCCGCCAGACGTATCATAATGCGTACAAATACGGTTATTACAACATGCATAATAGTCCTTCCTACATCACTCAATTTAAAAGAGAAAATCGATCAAACACAACTCTATTGCTTGTTCTTGTGTAATTTATTTGCAAGGTCATGTATAATATTTTTGTATGTACTAACAAGTCATTAGACACAAGAATGCCTTCTGTTTGGCATTTGTTTTTGTTTTGGGCGTCTTTTGTCATAATTCTTTGGATGGTCTATATGTATATATACAAACACATGGTGATATTCAATGTATCTCCTTTGATTTGAAGGTCTAAAAAAATCTCATAATGATCCTTAAATCAGTCAAAAACAAAATTCCTAAAAATCTCTTATAAAACAGAGAAAAAGAGAAGATCTACGTCATTTATTTTGGTGGGCCAAATTTATAACAATTCAAATTAATCATATATAAATAAGAACTTCTCTCATTAATCGAGAGAAGAAGAGAAGATCTACAACACTTAGGGCCTACTTGATACAAGTCCTACACCTAGCTTCTCCTTCAGATCTCGTGAAGCTGTGCTAAACACTCAGCTTATCAAAACGATTGAATTGTGATTCTCTCGCGAGGAGCAGAGTAAAAAATAAAGCAATATTTAGGTTGATTCTCTTAGAAAGCCATCTGGCCTAAAGCAAATCTATCCATCAAAGTTATCGAAATTTCCCGCAAATGCTACTCGACTACCCCTCCGCACCCTCTCGCGCTAGCCTCCTCCCACCCGAATAGCCAAACGTTTTTTTAGGGACAACTTTAGGTTCTTAGAGAATCCGAAGCAGAAGCTGAAAATTAAGAATATGGAGTTCTACCAAATATGGCCTTATTTTGGTGGAGTTAGATTATAACGGTGCATATTAATAATGTATAGAATTACAACTATTGCAATAGTATAATAAATACAACTGTATTTTCAGAAGGCAATAGAGTTATATAACAAATATAATATTTAGCTGCGCAATTGGACGGAAACCGCTAGTTCGCAAAGAGATTTTAGGGTGCAGTCGTCTTGCTACAAATTTTGAATTGTTCACCTGTATCAATACGAAGGATCGAGTTCAATCGAAAAATTTTGTGGCGCTATATATAGTATAGATATCACAGGCCACTTCAACTAGATTATGCAAAGGACACGGATTGATGAATAATTCATCAGAAGATTTCGTAAATTTGGATCAACCATAAAGGGGAAGTTATTACCAGTGACATGTATAAAACTAACATGGCCAACAAGGCAAGAATATTACTCCCTTGTTAGAGCATCTCCAAGAGATGCCCAATAAATTCACACCCTAAAACTCTTTTTACAGATCCTAATCACGATATAAGGTCTCAAAATAATCATTCCCTCCAACAGATACCCTAAACCAGAAAAACAGTATTGGGAGCCTAGATCATCCTCTATAAGTAGAGAACGAGAGCCTATTTTTTGGGTGTGTTCTATTTTTAGGAGTCTATTTGGGAATCTGTTTGAGCTACTTTTTACCCTTCAACTCTAAAATTTAAATATTAAGAGCCATATAGAGTATCTTTTGGAGACTTCCATTTTTTGTACAGATAATCCATTTTTTATTCAAAATTACAGAAATATACCCGCGGGAAATTTTTTTACAAAAATAGGTTCAAGTCGCCCAATGGGAGAGCGACTGGAGCCTATCGCCCAACCAGAAGCCGATTCTGTCCCTGTCGCTCAACCATTGGGCGACTGCATCTAGTCGCCCTCCCATTGGGCGACTTTTCATGCAGTCGCCCAATGGTTGAGCGAAAGGTATCAAACCTTCGCCAAAAATAGTGAAAATTCGTGGAGCTATTCTTCATACATCCAAAAGTCTTCAGAAAAAAATTGGAGCAATTTCGGCTACGGGATCAAAAGTTATAGCAGTTTCAATCGAGGCCGAAACGAATTTGAGTCCGCTGGGCACGGGGGCCTGAGTGCAGTCGCCCAACCATTGGGCGACTGCATGAAAGTCGCCCAATGGGAGGGCGACTGGATGCAATCGCGCAATGGTAGAGCGATAGGGACAGAGTCGGCTTCTGGTTGGGCGATAGGCTCCAGTCGCTCTTCCATTGGGCGACTTGAGCCTATTTTTGTAAAAAAAAAATTCGCAGGTATATTTCTGTAATTTTGAATAAAAAATGGATTATTCATACCAAAAATTCCTCTTAATTCTTCGTGTTGCCACTTGCCAGGCGAGAAGACAACACATGCATGCACGCGCGTGTGGAGAATTGGAAATAGCGCCTGATACATGCATGGGGATCCTTCACGTCCGCCCTCGTGCTCCTTTACCAAAACTCCTCTCACCTTCCTCCCCACCCACTCTGCCATTCCTACATATATAGAACACACACTTGCACGCACCTAGGTTATATATATATACACGCACTACTCAGGACTAGAGCTAAACCAGGATCCTATCCAATATTTCCATCCAGCATCTAGACATCACCTTAAATTTTACGCCATGATGAACATGACCCACGACGACTACGTCTCCCTGTGCCTCATGGCGCTCTCCGCCGCGGAATCCGGCGGCCATGCCGTGGTGGGGCACTGGCTGCAGACTACGGCATCGACGGCGCCAGAGTGCGAGCTCCGGTTCCGGTGCTCCGTCTGCGGCAAGGCGTTCCCGTCGTACCAAGCGCTCGGCGGGCACAAGGCCAGCCACCGGAAGCCGACGGCCGTGCTGCCCCTACGCGCAATAAACGCGTCGTCGGCCGAGGGCACGTCGTCGTCGACAACGTCGGGCGGTAGGCACAGGTGCTCGGTGTGCCATCGGAGCTTTGCGACGGGGCAGGCTCTCGGTGGGCACAAGAGGTGCCATTACTGGGACGGGCTGTCGGTGTCGCTCACGGCGTCCGCGTCGGCGTCGGGTTCCGGGTCAGGCGCGAGGGATTTCGACCTGAACCTGATGCCGGTGCCGGTGACGGCCACCGGCATGAGAAGGTGGGGAGAGGAGGAGGAGGTGCAGAGCCCGTTGCCGATCAAGAAGCGGCGGTTGTCAAGCCCTTCCTTGGAGCTTAATTTAACAATTTAATTATACATATGTATGAGTTGTTACACAAATTCATTCACTATTTTTTTGTTTGATCTCTCGGTTTGTGGCCTCTTGATTTGTATCTTCGTGAACAAAAGATTAATTTGCGATACATCTCCTTTCGAAACATTCTGGTAGCTCATGTATATACCCAAGGATCTTCCGTACTAGTATAATACTAAAAATTATTGTATTAGAATGAATGCAGTTAAATGATATTTGTTTACACCAAAGATTGGAAAAATCAAAATTATATGGATAAACTTGTCACAAAAGACACTCACGATATGATCCTTTGTATATACTAGTCCCAATACATGTGCATTGCTACGGAGAAAACAAAAATTATACACTACTACAGAAAACCGTATTACAGACGATTCAAAAACGTTATCACAGACGGTTTTCTGAACCGTCTGAATTTATGGGTCAGTGATAATCGAAGTTTATCACAGACGGTTTTCGAACCGTCTGTGGTGTAAATATCACAGACGGTTTGTAACTAAAAACCATCCGTGATAGCTGATAATCACAGATGGTTTGTAAGTAAAAACCGTCTGTGATAGCTGATAATCACAGACGGTGTTTAATTAGTTAAAAACCGTCTATGGTTATCTCCTATCACAGACGATTTTTACTTATAAACCGTATGTGATTATCAGCTATCACAGATGGTTTTTAGTTACAAACCGTCTACGATATTCTTTTCTACCCCTAAATTTATTTATATTTATTGGCTATCCTCAGGAAATGCTAGCCATGCCTCTGAAACAAGCAGATCAACATGTACATATATACATACAATTCACATCTCAATGTATTTCACAAACATAAAACATCCAATTCACATCTCAATTTATTTCACAAACATAAAACATCCAATTCACATCGCACTTCATTTCACAAACGTAAAACATCTATTTCGCAAATCAATTAATTGAAATGAAATAAAATATCCATTAACAAATACACAATTACAAAAGATCTACATTGCATTTGCACTTAGATGGTAACATTGCATTTTTTATTGCTCTATCACTCCGGAATCGAGGTCTCGCGAAAGGAACAAATCCATAATCAACGAACTTGTCAGGCTGCACAAGCAATACTTGGATGGTGATTAACATGCACATCATCCACATTAACTTTTGCGAAGCCTGGTGCTATAGGTGTACGGTGTACCATGGCCCCTATAGCAGACGGATATGCCTGGCCCCAAGCAGCGTACAAGGGAACGGAGACATATCTCACTTGGAGCATGCACTTCGTAGGCTCCTACATAACGATATAAAATTAGCTACTCCAATAGGTCTATCAATGGATCAAGCATTCGAGAGATAATAATTATTGCCAGGATGTCGTCCACAGGAAATCTGGCCTCGCTTTCCGTTGGATTGGACACGCAACTATTCGGACGGTTGTGCGGGCTAGCTAGCACAGGAGCGGCGGCGACGGCCTGCTGATTTTCTGTAAATCTCCGCATCTCATCTCTGACATAATCAGCTAGCTCCTCTCTAAGAGATGCCTTGATCTCTTCTCGTAGCCGTGCCTCACGCTCGGCTTTGGTTCTCTTCCTACGCCGATACATTTCGGAGTCATCTTGGAAACCATGTTTCCAAGGAACGTAAAGCCTAAGGCCTCTCGTACGACCCGGGTGCTCCTTGTTTCCCAGGGCCGCGGAGAGTATATCTTTCTCCCTTGTTCCCTGGAATGATCTCTGGGAAGATCAACACTCAGCGCTTCCTACAAGAGCACGATATGTCATTTCACTTCCTACGAAGTTGTGGAGTAATTACAAGCTACGTAGTTTGATCGATATCTTACCAAGCGCTGGAACACTTGCTCATCTCCAGTGTTTCGAAAGGAAATGTCCACCGATGTCGTTGTAGATGACCTTGCTCTAATCCAATTTCGAGCGCGGTCATCCGGGATATTGGCAAATGGCGGGGCGGTGTCCTGCAGGATTGCCTGTTCGTCCTCCCTCCTCCACTACGGGATTTTACCCGCATACCCAGCTGTGCCAAGCCTGTGGGGGTGTGTGTTTTTTGCCTAGAGGGCCTTGTGCACCGCACTTGCACTTTTGAAATCTTCGGTCGTCTTCATCGCCTTGAACTCTTCCCATTGTGGTTCCAGGAATGGGTATTTATGAAAGGGCATTTCATCCTTCTCCACGTAGTTCTTGACAAGCGTGCTCTTGAAGTTCTTCCAGGCTTTGCACGCCGTTAGCAATGCTTGTCGTTGCACGGCGACTTAGTGTTCTTCTAAGATCTCGAATGATGCCAAAATTTCTGTCAGCAGCTCACGTTTCCGAGTCTCAGGCACACTCTTCCAAGAATCGAATGTGATCTCAATTCGTTCTCGTGCAACTATTCCGATCATTCTTCGGAATGCGCATACTGCTTGGCGAGGAAGGAGAGGGGTTCCAGATCCATCGACCTCTGTGATGATAAATCGGCCCTTAGGCTTTTTCGATAGCCCTCTTCCTTGGTGTTTTGATTTTGGAGCGGACGCATCCGGCGATGATATTGAAGAATGCGCGGATGACATGTTGGCCTTCTCATATATGAAAAGTAAGCACAATGTAGCATATACGTAAATAGTGCGGTATAAGCACATACTTAAATTTAATTCCAATATATGTATACATATACATTATATTCAACTAATACATTATATAGTCACATTTTGTAGGCAATGAGAAGAGTGATGTATTCTGCTAAGAAATTGAAGAAAAGAAGTCTAAAGCTGAGGGTGATAATAGAAATGTTGAAGCAACATGGTTGGTTTCAGCTAACTATAAAAAAGTTCTTGAATTCCTTACTTGTTGGCAACAACTACAAGCCTACAAACCCTATTTAATATATAGAGGTGGAGGCAAAAGTACATTCACAGTTTCTAGTTAGCCTTATAAAGTAAGGCAGCAAAATAATGGCAATTTATAATATTTGTGACAAGTTACTCTGATGGAGGTACAGGCTACAATGTCATAACTTTGTGGAAGAAATACACAAAACTATGAGAATGTAAATTTGAATCGTAAACTCGTAGTTCGATTTACAGTGCCCTTTTTACAATACCAATAGAAACAATTGAGACTGCCCATACATCATTAATAGGTTGGAGTTGTTCAGAATGCGCATACTAATCACTTTGCACGTAGCAAGGTTTTGCAGCCAAATATTTGTTCATTGTACTAGCCCATTTGATTCATTTTTCGGCTATGACAAAATCTAGTTAAGAAAGAACCTCATCACTTGAATCCAATTTCTCATCCTCCAGTGAATAGTTGTTATTATGCCATGACAGAAGCGAACAAAGAGGACTGATTATCCATGGAGAAACGAAGACAACAGAAGCACCTACCAGGTTGTGGTAGTTGGCAAGCTCGGGTTGGGCCAGTCGGCGGCAAGGCGGCGTCGCGCGAGGGGCTTCAGGTGGCGGTCGGCTTTGATGCGGCGTCGCGTGGGGGCTCGTGGTCCCGCTCCAAAACCCTAAATGGTGAGTGGCTGAGGAGGCGGCGGCGACAGCGGCGTGGACGGAGGTCTAAGGAGGCAACGACGACGGCGTGGGCTCAGGTCGATGGCGACTGGGGACGGAGGTCCGAGGAGGCGGCGGCGAGACAGGCTAGATCTATAATTGCAGCATACGCGCAAAACCCTAGCCTGAGGGTATTTATTGGGAGGCTTATTACAGACGGTTCTAAACGTAGAACCGTATGTGATATTATACCTATCACAGACGGTTCTCAGTTTAAAACCGTCTGTGATAATAAATATCACAGACAGTTCTAAACTGAGAACCGTCTGTGATAAGCCTTTGCCCCCAGCTGTAGTTATTACTATAAACACCAACCAGCATTTAATAATATAAACACCAACCAGCATTCAATAAGACCTAACACAGTGTATTTCTTTACAACAGCTGGGTGTATTTCTTTACAATAGCCCAATGAACATAGAGATACATTTGTATGACTCATTCTCAAAATTCACCTATATATCACACATTTTCACATATACGTAAATGCAAATTCACAAATACATCACACACATGCATTGTTGTATACATAAATGCCAATTCACATATACATCACATACATGCTTGGTTCTGCACTGAAGTCTGCAAAACTCCTATCGATGTTTCTCCATTGGGCAGAATCGGCAAGGTGTCTTAGCATTCCATCCTTCTTGCGCTCCTCCGAGTGCCAACGTAGCAGTTTTGCCTCCTTTGGATTTGCAAAAAAACCTTTTCAAACGGAGAATTATAGGAAAATATCATGCCACCTTAACAAGAGGTCCTTTCTTCACCTCTGTTCCCTCGCCGTCATCTGATTGATTGTTACATTTGTATCGGGATGCGCTGCACACCGGACATACATGCATGTTTGCATACTCTTTACGGTAGAGGATACAGTCGTTCGGACATGCATGTATTCTTTCTACTTCCATTCCCAATGGACAAAGAATCTTCTTGGCTTTATACGTGGTTTTAGGCAAGTCATTTCCCTCCAGAAGCATGTCCGCTAAAAGACCTAGTAGCGCCGTGAAACACTTGTCGGACCAACCGTTGCTTGCCTTCAATTTCAACAGTTCAAGCACGGCCGACAACCTCGTGTACTTTGACCTGCAGCACGTGAACAGAGGTTTCTCCGAGTCCTCCATCAAGCCCCGGAATTTAACATACTCTCTCTCATCATAGTTATCTTCTACATCGCGAAGCATCTGATCCAGATTGTCATCGTGCAACCTATCTGAATCCGAATAACAATCGACATCATTCAGCGGCATGTCATTCACTTCATCGGCGATGTCATCCGGCGGCATATCATTCACTTCACCGGTGATGTCATCCGGCGGTACATGATCGTTGATTTCGCCATGACTGGTCCAACACGTATAACCCTGTTTAAAACCTCTCCGAATCAAGTGCGCTTCAATTTGCCCTCAGTTCTTAAACATCTTTAAATTCTCGCAGTCAGTGCATGGACAGTACATATATTCCACCCCTTATTCAACATATCCTCCTCGGCAACTCTTGTAAAAGCAGACACGCCATTAATGTACTCTTCACTCACACGGTTCGCGACATACATCCAGCTTCGATCCTACGTTATGTATATACATAACAACTTAGTATTAAATTTTAAATTAATTAATTATTACTACATATATACCACATGCATTGAGGATTGGCTAGCTTAATTCATATTATAAACACAACATCTATTTCCCCAACGATTGCTGAAGGTATATAACCAACAATTTTGACAAATTTGGCCTCCCACATGACGGGAACTGATCATGTATGGTCAAGTAGATGCAAACTATCTTCAATAACACTCACCAAAACATAGATCTAAACTGTAATGTAAAGAAAAATAAATTTCATTACTAACCATATCTAGAGCAATCAGGAACGTATGAATCTTCAAAGCTCAATGTCTGCCTCCTCGCACCAAATTAATTGGCCTGAAATCGCCTAGCTTGCCTCCTGAGCGAAAGAGTGCAGCACCGGCTAGATCTGGATCGAAATGAAGATAGATGCGGTTCTGAGCGGCGCAATAGATGTCTAGCGCCATTATCACAGACGATTTTTTATTAAAAACCGTCTGTGAAAATTCTGAGATCATCACAGACGATTTTTAATACAAACTATCGGTGGTAATCAGCTTATCACAGAACCCTCTATGATACTCGTTTTCTTCAATGCCATCAACACAGATGGTGTCCAAATTAAAACCGTCTGTGTTAGTGTTGGTCACAGACGGTTTTGTCAAACCGTCTGTGATTTGGCGTCTAGTATTAGACTTTCTGTAGTAGTGATAACACCATAGCACGTTGAGCTATTGTCATTGAGCTTGGCCCTCATCGCGCATCTCAACTTCTGAGGCCTCTGAACGTGCAGCTAAACTTTCAAATGAGAAGATTAAGAATCTGCCTGTGCTGGGTGAAGTAGAATTCATCAAGGGTGGCCCTCCATGCTAGGTATGTTGTTTTGCCTAGTAAATGCTTCATGCTTTGTTCAATCCTCCATGCTGATTGCATGACTTTTCGTGTTTCCTTTTCTTAGGGGTTTTCTGGGATGAACATATTCAATCAAAGTCCCTGAAGCAAAGTTCAATGCGAGATGATTTTAGCATTCTTGTCCTTCACGGAGTATTCCCGTCCTAGATTCTTTCTTTAGAAAATGTTAGGAACTTTGTTCCATTCAACAAATTTCCTAACCTTCAGGCTAACACGGGCATCACTTTTGGAGATGGGATACCAGGTGCTTCACACTTCTTATCTGCTTGCAAGGTTGTTAGAATCATGATCATGAATTGGATCAGAGGTTCTTTGGCAAGATCGCAAATCATAGCATCGATATAGAATCTAAAATCTTACCTGATTCTACCAAAGAAACATTTTTAAAAAATCTACAGTGTATTATATAACACTACTATATTTTTAAAATTATGTCTTTTGAACTTTTGTAAAACTTTTCTTTACAAATTGTAGAGTAAAGGTAAGATCATATATTATTTTATGATAATTATAGTAAGCATAAAGAGATAAAAGTTAAAATTTTCAATTAAAAGAAAGTATACAAGTAATTATTTATAATAAAACAATAAAATCAACATAATTGAGTAGGATCGTATGAAAATTTTAATCATGATCCTACAGAAAGTCTAGGTAGAATCGTAAGAATATTAAGATTCTACCATAGAATCGGATCAGTCTAGCTAATCTTGAATCGTAAAATCTTATGATCGTATGACAGAATCGAAATTTTGACAACCTTGCCTGCTTGTCCTTGTGCTATAGCATTTCCATAACTCATATATGTCTAACCTTGTTTACATGTTCTTAGGTTCGATTTGTAATTTTAGAGGCAGGTGCTTATGGTGTTGCACAATTGAGGAAAAGGGCATTCATTTGGGTTGCTGCACCTAGAGAGACCCTTCCTAAGTGGCCTGAACCAATGCACGCCTTTGCTAGCCCTGATCTGAAAACTACTCTACTTGATGGAAAATACTATGTAGCTATCAACAGCACCGCTGGCGAGCCACCTTTTTGCTGAATAACAGTTACAGGTACGGATGGGGATCTACCACCTATGGAGAATGGTGCAACAAACAAACAATACTGTTGGACCGAATGGCACCAATCTTAATTTGGCTGATGTGGTTGTAGGTCAGTCTATAACGGTGGGTAGATCATCTTGTGGAGGAACTAGCACTGGGAAAAGCTCCTCTTCACCATCAACAAGGTTAGACCTTTATCTCCTAAACTTGGTTAAGTATTGTGGCAGCATGTCTATTCCTAATTGGTGATATGACATGTCATGTTTGATCGGTGAATGATTTGGTTTCATGACACATTTGAAATATACATGCCCAATTGATGCACTGATAGACATTATTTGTCCTTCGAATGTGAGTTGGGCATCATATCAAAATTTGCATAATTGTATATTCTGACATATGATTGTTCTCATTGGTTCCATTTGTTGGGCATTGTCATCTTTGACGGTGACACAGTGACAGATATCAATGCAAGACAAGTTTTTTAAATGTGAAATAAACTCTTTGTGATATTTTTTCCAATGCTCTAAAACCTTATTTGGCAAATGCAACCCTCGCAATAAGGAACAATGTATGTCTCAATGAAATGATTTGAATATTCCATGATTGCACACTCAAGTGAATATTATGATTGAGAAACGGTTAGTGTGCATTGCATAGAAATTAGAGAATGAGTTTCCATTGTAGCGCACGGGTACATGACTAGTTACTTAAAAGAGAGAGTTCGTGGTGTTGGTTTATCTACCCCTTCCAACTCCCCCTTGCACCTCAAAAAAAATCTATAACAAAAACATAAAAAACAATCTAACAAAAAAATTCACCACCCTACAAAACAAAACAAAACAGAGCTTTACTAGGTGCACTGCAAAGCCAACTATGCAGAGGCACGATGCGGCCAAGCGTGGAGGCGAAGCTGACACCGTGGGCTAAGCAGGTCAATCCCAACAATATCGACTCAACGTGTTAGGTTAGATTTTCAGTTCTTGCCAAACTAAGAAAAAACAAAGATAGAATGCAGAGGAAGGTTGCCATCTAGCGAGGGCATGCAAATGGATGATTTTATCTTGCCCTAATTACTATTGCAGAAAAGGGCATTACAGACGGTTTTGTGAACCATCTGAGTTTATGGGTCAGTAATGATTAGAGGTGGCAATGGGTACCCGAAACCCGAGTACCCGATGGGTTTTACCCGATAAGGAGGTGGGCATGGAAAGATATCTTCACCCGCTGGTATACTGATGGGCAAAAATCTCTACCCATCAGGTAGAGCAGGGTGCGGGTACGGCTGTATATTACCCGTACCCGCATACCTTATGTGCTTCATGGAATCATGGTAGCGAATTTACACAAGACTAAGAGAATTTTGTACCATATTAATCATTTGGCATCAACATTAATGAAAAGAACTCAACAAATAAGTAGCCGATACTCTGGAATAAGCTAAATAGAAAGAGGAAAATTTTAGTTCCAAATTGCACAAGATGATACTTCAGCAAACTAATCGGATATGGGTTACCCGTCGGGTATAAATACCCGCACGGGTGCTGGTACGGGTAAGTTTCTATACCCGTGTGCGGGTACGAGTATTGTAGCGGGTAGAGTTATATCTGTCGGATGCGGGTATGGGGTGGCTATACCCAGCGGGTATGTACCCGTTGCCACCTCTAGTAATGATATAAGATCATCACAAATGGTTTTCGAACCATCTGTAATGCAAACTATCATAGACATTTATTAACTCAGAACCGTCTATGATAGTTGATGTATCATAGATGGTTTGTAGATGAAATTGTCTATGATGGATCATGTATCATAGATGGTTTGTAAATGAAACTTTCTGTGATAGATTATATATCATCGCAGACGACAGACGATTACATGCTACATATAAAATCAGTACATTTATACTAAATATCCCTAACAGTAAATATGCAAATACATCAACGAAGTCAATTATCATAAATCAATTACTTGACAAGGAAATAAGTAGTACATTTATATCTACATATACCTAAATCATCAGCCTAGGATCTACCAAAAGCGACATATAACTGTGATCTGCCAAAAACATCTATCTAGAAATGCACTCACAATCTTTTTTATCTTTAACAACCCAAAAATCATATAGAAGTTTATCACAAGTGACTAGGGCAAAAACTGAATAATCGAAACAAGAATGCATCTGCATATGGCCGCCAAATTTGTACTAACAGTATATGAAAGAAGGAATCATCAACCAGTGTATTAACTATTAACAAAGTACCAACAATGATTTGTACAGATATTTCCATTCCAAATATTTGTGCAGCTAATGCACTAAAGCAACAATTCTCTATTGGACATTAAAGCAACAATATAGGCATGTAATAGAAAATGAAGCTAGTGTTGGGCTCAAGGAGGAGGCACGCTGGGCTCAGGGGAGGAGGGGCACTGGGTTCGAGGAGGCGATGGCTCATGCTTAGGAAGGAGGCAGCAGGCTCGAGGAGGTGCGCCAGGCTCAGGGGATGAGAGGCGCCGGGATTTCGGAGGCAGTGGCTCATGCTTGGGGACGAGGCGGCGGGCTCGAGGGAGGAGGCGCATCAGGTTCGGGGATGCTCGGGGGAGGAGGGAGAGTTTGAGTGGGAGGCATGGGGAAACACTAGGTCCAAATATAAATAAAGTAGGACATCACAGACGGTTCTAAAGTAGAATCACATGTGATAAACACACATCACGGTGGGGTATTTAATGGTGCATATCATAGAAGGTTAGTATTAAAAACCATCTATGATTGGTATCACAGACGGTTTCATAATATAACAGTTTGTGATATACGGTTGTATTTTAAAAATAGACTATGATATGCGACTATATCACAAACGGTTGTATTTTAAAACAGACTGATATGCGACCATATCACAGACGGTTGTATTTTAGAACTGTATGTGATACATATCATAGACGGTTTGTTCCATTAAATCGCCTGTGATAGTTCCTTATCTAGCTAAAAAAATATTCTATTTTTCAGGTAGCCTTAGGAGTAAATATGTATTACTTAATTATTTTTTTACCGGTCAGTAATGTCGTCATGTCATTATACCAAGCCCCTTTACATATATAAAAGACAGTAAATACAAATTCAACCTATTTTTTATTTTTGTATTTATATACACTACTACAAATAGGGTCATCACAGACAGTTCAGAACTGTCATAATACATGATTTTCTAAACGTCTGAATTTATGTATAAGTGATACTCAGAGGTTATCACAAATGGTTTGGGAGCCATCTATGATAAATATAATACAGACGGTTTGTAACTAGAATTGTCTGTAAAGAACACTATCACAGACGGCTCGAACCAAAAAAATCGTCTGTGATACTCACACATCACAGATGGTTCTAGCTACCAACCGTCTATAATGTGTGAGTATCACAGACAGTTTTGGTTCGAGCCGTCTATGATAGTCCTTCATAGACAGTCTATACCACAAAACCGTCTATGATAGTTCATTCTATACGTAAATTTTTTTGGGTAGTCTCAAGAAATGTTAGCTATGTCATTTGAAAACAGGCAAATATAGCAGCAAACACAACAGTACATTCTATTTTCATTAAGATTAGAATCCACCATTATAGCATAGCACAAGAGGACACTTACAATTTTACAAATATAAGCTTCATGGTTACAAATTTAGAAAGATGCTTAACACTACAAGAGACTTCAGGCTAATGTAAGCTAGACTTACATGTCCTTCATTAAACACAATCTAAAACAAATGGAGTATGAAAATTTCAAGTAGCAGAAACAAAAAGATAACGAACACCATTTTCAGTTTCTATGCCAAAATCAATAGAATGCTACACTTTTAGGATATAATAAGCAGAAGCCCCCTACCGATGCCAGCAACTTCGAATAGTGCAGATCTGCCATTACCTTCTTCCATTCTATCTTGCTTCAAGTGAAATTTCAGCCGCCCTTGCCGAACCCTTTCTCACCCTTGCCGCACACAAACGAGTTGAAGTAGTACTGGTGGTGTTGGTTCTTGGAGTAGGGAGAGGGGGATTAATAAGGGGAGAGAGGTGGGGAGGAGACCGGTGTCTGTCGTTCGATGTGGGGAGAATGGATGTATTAGATCTGAATCCTGGGGGAGATACCGCGGATCGGTGACGTGGCAGGGAATTATTCAGATTACAAACCATCTATGATAGAGACATCATAAATGGTTCTTAACAAAAATCGTTTATGATAACAGGAGATATCATAGATAGTTCTTATTAAAAACCATTGGTGATAATGGCCAAACGGTAGATCACAATTCAAAGACAATATATTGGTGCAATCTAAACAGCTAGTCTCCAAAGATAAAATAGCAAAGTTTTGTATGGCTTATATATGCTCATTTGAAAGATTTCAACGAGATCTACAACTTTGCAGTTGAGGCAAAATCCAAATTCCGAATGAAAGACCAAGAAAAAGGGCAAAAACAGAAACTAAAAACTCACGATGCAAATTTGGGGCAAAAGATGGCCAATTTTGGGGTCTTAGAGAGCGACTGGCACAAGCCAGTCATTCTTTTCGATTGGGCTTGTTAACTTTCCAATGAGTATAAGAACATCAAAAATGGATATTGTATGCAAAAGTTACACCTGTTTTACTAAAAGTGTCTTGAAATGGAATCCTACTCAGACTCAGGCGGGAGATTATGAAATTTTGGGGCATTGCGACATGGGAAAATATCACAGACAGTTTTTAATACAAACTATCTGTGAAGCATCACAGATAGTTTAAATAAAAAAACGATCTGTGATATTTGGCCATGTCACAAACGGTTCGTGGTAAGAACCGTCTATGATATTTTATAGACGGTGCTCACTATGAACCGTCTATGATATTATCTCTTCACAGACGATTTTTAGCGCTGGCAGCAATACAAACAGCCACTAAACCTAAGTCATCTGTGATTGCATTTAACATTGACGGTTTTAGTGAACTGTCTGTGATGAGGCGTCTAATATAAGACTTTTTGTAGTAGTGATATGGCCAAACATCGTGATTAGTTATTTCTTACATAGATTAAAAAAGTGGAAACCTAAATAATCAAAGTTTTCCTAGCGGCGGAGGTAGCATGCTATCTCTGTCTTCAAAACATCGTAGGCGATGTCGTCGGCATCGGACAGTTCAGGATCATCAGCAAACGAAGCTCGAAATGTGTCCACCCGCTGACGCACTCATTCAAGTGTCTTCCAAAGACCCTCCGACTAATAAATCAAGTCAAGAGCCCATAAGCTCTCTTCCCTTACTTGAGGGGTCTCATCAAGGTTGATTCAGTCGCCCGCTGCCTGGACTAAGCAGTCCAAGCGACGGCAAGCCTTTTGGAGATGTGTAATATCATTGTGGAGGACCACGTCGATGGCAAGATTAGCTCACTGGAAGTGGGAGACCAACCGAAAGACGCAGCGGAGAAGGATATCAAGACAATGGAAGGTGGCTATTACCTACTCCAGAAAATCCTCGAACATAGGAGAGAGGACACTACAAATGAATAAATTCAGTGCGTGGGACAAAGAGACGCATTGGAGAGCCAAAATGAAGAGACGCATCGCGGAGCCGAAGCGCCATTCATGCTTATAAGAGACACATATCATAGGCATTTTCAACTACAAACCATCTGTAATACTACCGTTTGTATTAATAACCGTCTATGATAATATCACATATGATTCTAATTAAAAGCCATTTTGATGTCTGCAATTATCACAAATAGTTCTTGTTGATAACCGTCTGTGAACTATCATAGACGGTTATTAACAATAACCGTTTGTGATAATTACGTATCACAAACGGTTCTAGCCATACTAGTAACAGTCACGTTTGTAATGTTAATAACCGTTTGTGATAATTGCGTATCACAAATGGTTCTAGCCATACTAGTAATAAACAGTCACGTTTGTAAAACCATTTATGATAATTATAACACAAATAGTTTCCTATAAACCATCTGTGATGAGACGTACTTGTTTTGTAGTAATGAATGAGCCTCACAACACAAGCCATAGCACACATATCCATGGAGCTATACAACATATTGAAAGAAACAGGCAACAGTGGAACCTTATGACCTTCCAATGGAGGATTGTGTATATCAGATTGCAATCTGAGATAATGCAATCCAATCCCAAGAGTTATTTTCCGATCCGACAGTTAGAGATGTAATAGCAGGGTACCATATGTTATAAGAGGGTCTGAATCCAGAGATGAGCCATGCAAGCTTCAGACAAGATGAGCCATGCAAAACAACTAAATTATCAGGACCCCAGTTCTGCCCATTGCAGAGGGAGGATCTATCTAGCAAGCGCATGCTGCATGAACAACAATGCTAGC
This sequence comes from Dendrocalamus latiflorus, assembly GCA_017311315.1. Classification (NCBI taxonomy): domain Eukaryota; kingdom Viridiplantae; phylum Streptophyta; class Magnoliopsida; order Poales; family Poaceae; genus Dendrocalamus; species Dendrocalamus latiflorus. The sequence goes on along the minus strand of CM029612.1, from coordinate 28,496,452 downwards.
AATCAAAATCTACTTCATACTCGCAGTTAGTTCCTTATTCAAACAAAATCCAAAACCAGATACGAAGAATCGACTTGTGAGGTCAAATATGCTGACAAGTGCTAACAATCATTCAGTACAAGCACGCATATATACTTGTTCTCAGCTCGAGCTTAATCAATTGAACTCTTCAAAACGTTCAGAACTGAAGTTGTTTCAGTTTTAGCGCCCTAGTTGAATGAAGTCATACAGTTACTAGATTGTAATTACAGTTGACTGATGGTAAATTCTCTCTCCTTGAAAGATAGCAGAAGTAAAATTTCCCAAAGTTTTACATGAGTTTGATGCAAGATTGGAACCTAATTTTGGCATCAGAAATGCAGTGAACAATTGCGATAGATAACTAGTAAGAATGTTTTTGTCTGCATGCTACTACTTGAATTGCCTTATCAATAGAGCGAGGATTAAAGTCATGCCTAGAAATGCTGATCCATAACATTGTTACCCTGTTATTAGAGAGAACTATGACAACCATTAGACAAATTGACTCAGGCTGTCAGGTAAGATATCAACAATACTAAACAACACTCTAACCTGACAACAATGGAAGACAGGGAAGACATTGATGGCTAACTGCCACAGCCAATCCATTGGGCAAACACTGCCAAAAAGGAAAACATTGATCAGTCAATGATTCGAGGCTTAAACGCTTTCAGTGAACACTTGCAGAGCAACTAGATGTTCATTCACTACCTTGCCAAAACGAACATAACAGTGCATGCTGTTAAACTAAACTCGCTGTACATAAACCGGAGGTCTTAGAAAGATAATCAGATATAGCATGATGTAGACTACCATGGACAACAAAAACGGTCATCAGCGGACAATCTTATTAACCATCTTGTCGATCCAGGCATTGAAGGACCTCACCGTGTTCCGGAATCCGAAGAATCCATACTCCTTGTTCTTGTTCATGGTGTCCAGGTGCTCTCTCTCCACGTCGAACACGGCATCCACGTACCTCCATTTGGTGATCTCTTCGAGCTCTGTCCCCACGAGCAGGGCCGGTCCTGGGCATGGGCGGCAAGGGCAACCGCCTAGGGCCCACGAAAATTAGGGGCCCCAGCACATGTATATATACTGAGAATTTGACAACCGGTGGTTTCTTAAATATTTGAATTCTTCATTTCAAGTATACAAAGAAAAATTTTGGTTCAAGATTGGTAGCCTAGAACTCTAAATTTTCAGTGCATGTGGCTGTGTTTGGCAACTAACAGAAAGTTCTGTATCAATTGAAAGTTTGAAGATTTTCTTTTGAAGGTTGGTGTTTTTGCCTTTTAGTGTGGCTGATGACTACTTAGTTAATGTCCCAGCTAACTGAAAAATCTCATAAAATAATTTTTTATGTGGTTTCATTTGTAAAGGGCATATTTAGAACATATGAATTTCACAAGAAACAACATAAATTTTTCGAGACTTAAATGAGGCATTTAAGTTATATGTCTCTTGCAACTTGCAAGAAGTTTAGCATATATAACCTTACTCATACAATATGATGTTGGTTATCTAGAATTATTTGCATTTGTTATTGGTATACATTAAGTTTTGATCATAAAAGTGTCTGATCAGCCCGAATAGAAGTGAGATTTTTAAAATATCAGGAACACCCTAAGACCTCCACTTTCGTTTCACCCCAGGGCATCCGAAATATCAGGAACGGCCCTGCCCACGAGCTGGTTCTCGTTGACGATCTCCACCCACACGGCCTCCTTCATGGCCATGGCCTCCGCGAGCTTGAAGCATTGGTCCTCCCCTATTAGCCCAGACAAGGGAAGAAACGTATACGAGTGGAGAGAGAACAAGCAAAAACACAGGGGAAACTTCTTTTTTGGCAATACACGCCTTTTCTCCTTTACTCTGTTTTTCTCATACACTATCGAACTCTACAGATTTACATGGCTTAAATAAACCTCAGCACACACAGTTATACCACCTATGCATGCACCCACTACTGCTACAGGCTCTTACAGCTACTACCTATGATCCAGTTTTTCCGGCCTCAACTACCACGCCGCTCAACTGCCTGCCCACTCCATGTAGTATGCTGACGACTGCTACAGTGACCCGCAACTGCTATAGTGACCTGCCGCACACGACTGCTACGGAGACTGACCGCACGACCATGACCACTGGCTTCGAGTCCTTCGAGCACGACACTTCGACCACACAAATTTGCCATGCTTCGAGTCCTTCTTCAACCACGGTGGTTCGACCACACCTCATGACCACGTCTTGTCGACTACTTCACCGACCATGGCTTGTCGCCCAACGACCATGACTTCCCTTCAACCACTTCACCGACTACGGCTTGTCGACCATAGTTCTTTGGCCGCATCTCTGACCACCCAGATCTTCAAGCACCGACCGTCACTGTAGCTACGACTACTATAGCTACGACCATTGTAGCACTCAGACTCACTGACTGCTACAGTACCCTCCAAGTACCTGCTGCATCGACACACGATTACGACCACTACGTAGCTCAACTTACAATTGTTGTGGCTACGACCATGATGCTACAGTACTCTTACGACTTACAACTATGTCAACACATGACTACAGAGTACTCGAACACAGCGAGCACCCGACTACAACCACGCAGTACTCGAACTCACCGAGTACTCGATAATGACTACGACGTACTCGAACACACCGAGTACTCTAACCACAACGGCATAGTACTCGAACACACCGGGTACTCGACTACGACCATAGTACTCAAACACACGAGAACTTGACTACGATCACACAGTACTCAAACACAGGAGTACTCGACTACAACCACAGTACTCAACACCAACCACAGTACTCGAACACACGAGTACTCGACACCGACTGCTACAACAACACAACAAGATTAGTTTCAACATTCACCCAACTAATCTTGTTGTCTTTATTTCAAGTACCTTGTCGCCGAACTTCAGAGCAGCGCCGGTTCGTCATCTACATCAACTGTGATGAGATGCGCCTCCTCCAGTTTGCGGCACTCGCTGGCAAAGTGCCCACGTGTGCCACACTTGTAGCACTTCACCTTCTTCTTGTTGGACCTTCGCTCACTGGTTTGCGAGTCGTTGTTGTCTTCGTTGTCATCGTCGTCATGGTCATCTCTATGAACACGACCTCTGACACGGCCGCCGCCATGGTTCTTCATCGCGCCGCTGCCTGACCCTTCTCCATTCTTCTTGTTGAGGGTCTTCCACTACATGTGTGTGAGCAAAAGATGCTCACTCTGTTTCACATCGCCGAAACTAATTTGGACGCGCACGTCGTAGGCTTGGTATCGCCCGACGAGATCTTCGACAGTGAGGGTCTTCAAATCCACGCATTGCTTGATAGAGGTCATGAGCTGCATGTAGCACGTCAGGGCAGCGCAAAGAAACCTGTGAACAACGGCAATCTCATCTACCGTGGTGTCGCCCAATGCTTGGATGCTAGTGACGATCGACGTCACCCGACCGGCGAAGTCTTCAACGGACTCCCCTTTCTCCATCTTTAGCCCCTCAAAGTCTCTCTTGAAGGTCTGGAGCTTAGCTTCGCACACACGCTCGTGCCCCATGTGTGTCATCTTGATTGGCTCCCATGACGGCTTCGTTGTGTCTTTCCCGGCGAGGGAAGACATGACGTCCTTCGGCATGGACTGGTATATGGCATACGACGCCAACTGGTCCTTCTGGTACTCGACAGCACCAGACCCAACTAGTTCCCACACGTTCTGAGTCTGAAGAGTGACTCGCATCTTCATCGCCCAAATCGTGTAGTTGGCGCGGGTGAGCTGCGGGTACATCAATGTCATCACGCTCTCCCTCTTCATGACATACGAGTCGGATGGACCAGCTCACAGCAAGCCTTGCATTGCGGTCGGATACACACTCCTTCCTTCTCTTAGCATTTTCTCCGACTAACAGAAATCATCAACACCATGATTCAATATATCATTAAGCCAAAATTAATTAAGTGATTAACATGTGATGATGAGCCCAACATAACAATAAGCATGGCTAAACAGACTTGATGTACAACCTAAGTGGATACTAATATTGCATCACTAAATAATTAATCATACTATAGTGATAATGGAATTATAGCATTTAAATTATCAAGAAAGAAATTGATCAAAATTGGTAAATAACTATCAAGTACAAAGGTTTGTAATAAATTAGCATGCATGATAATTTAAAATAAAATAATAATAATTTAGATTCGAAACTATAGGCTCAACATGATAAAATATCATGACTTGCCTTGGTTTTGCTTTGTTGCCACTTCTTGATCTTCAAATTCTGTTTCTCAGTGGAATGCAAGCAAGGATGCAAGCGGCATGGGTCCCAATGCGAGAGTGAGGATGCTGAGGCGGCTCGGGGGATGTGGAAAATGAGGGGTTGGCCATGCCTTTATACCCAGAGAAGGTGGTGTCCAAGATAGGCACGGCACGAGAGTCCAAGGTGGAGGCGTGAAGCGACGGCGAGATGAACTCAAAGTCCATATCAACGATGATGACGGACGCAATGAGAGATGAATAGTGCATGACACTGTTCATCTGACAGGTGGGGTTCCCACTTGGCAGTGGCTGCGAGCGAGCGAAAGACGCATGGTAAGCGAGGCGTGATGTGGGCTAGGCTGAGCGAGTTGGGCCAAGCATAGGGAAAAGCTGGATCGGAAGAAAAAGCACGAGCGGGGAAAGCATACTAGGCCGAAAAGATAGAATATGGGCTATGAGAAAGGAGAAATCGGCCCAAGGAATTTCTGGATTTTTTAATGTTTTCTGATTTTTAGATATGGGATAAATTCACTTGAGTTGAATAAATAGTGAACAAACTCCAAAAAATCCAAACAAATATAAAAAAAATTAGCAAACAAACTCCAAAAAATCCAAACAAATATAAAAAATTCCTTGTAACACAAGAAACTCAAGTAAAATAGGTTTTGATATAATTGAAGTTTATTTTATTTATATTAAATCTTTTTAAATTTCTAAAAATTCAAACTAAGCTTTAGTTAATTCAAAAAATCCACATGGTTATTTTTGTTTTGAAAACTTCAAAAAGACACTAAAATCTAGGATGTTACATGTGGTCAGGGTGGACGACGAGAAGAAGAACATGAGGGACCAAAGGAGTTTGTCGGTTAGTGTTTGCTACGTACTATGTAATACATATCAATCTGTCCATTTGAAATAATGTTGTGAAAAGTGACTTGTCATGCACTTTTGTAGGATGTGAGAAAGAATGTGAGATCACAAAGGAAGTTGATAACGATTGTTAGCGAGGATAGCCAGCAATAAAGAAGACAAATGATCTTTCGAGCTTGTGCTAGAGTACACTAGAGGTACGTTTGCAATATGTCATCACCATGCTCCACTACCTCCTTTAATTCTTCATTTTGCATTCCTACCTAAAATTGAAAATCAGGGCCCTTCATTCTTGTTCTTACTTGTTACTTCACGATGTCCAAAAAAAGACATGACTTCTTGTTTACTTGACACCATGCTCCACTGCCTACTTTAATTCTTCATTGTGTACATTGTTGTTTCAGTTGACATCACTACAAGGTTTATTAGCATAATCATTTTTAGAATTTTTTTGTCAGACACAAGACAGAGATAAAAACGGTATGCCTGGACATAGAAGAATTGGAGATAACAAAATTAGCAAAGAATCTATCTACTTACTAATCACTTGAATGTTTTTACGCACCTCTCTGGCAACTTCAAGGAACCGAAAATCACTCAAATCCTTCCATGTGCACTGCTGCCAAAACGAAATCAACATCTTGTGCATGATTCTCAAGAAAATGCAGTGCTTCTATGGACTTGAATACACCGTCACTGAAAAGCAAGGAAAACTTTTACGGTCTATTCTGAATGCAAAATATTTTCAGAACTACATGAGAAAGAGTTTCTGCTTGCCAACTATTGCAATGTCAGAATCAGTGTCTGACAATATATGAGAATGCTATATGTACCAAGTGTGCACCGACAAAGTACCTACTAGTGGCGTGTACCCAGTCACAGGAGAAATCGATAGAATTAATCTGGATCCCACACGCTAACTTCTTTTCACTTCACAGATCACTGAGTACGTACAATGCATGTATATCGAGTCGGTACAGTAGCATTTCTCGAGAAATATATACCCATATAAAAGATGGAAAAAGTAGTACTGATACAGTATCTTACTACTTAAAAATAACATATATTTAGGTGCCGCTCGGTTGGGCTGAAAAATAGTGACTTATGGTTGAAATTGCACTGTAGCTGATTAAAATTACATTGTAGCTAAACGTAGCTTAATTGGCGTAATTAAAATTTAAAAAAATTAGAAATAGAAAAAATATATTAACTCATCACGGACAACGCAAACGAATACAGAAAAAAGAACCGGCAAAAAAGCTCAAAAAAAAGCTAAAAGTTCAGAAAAAGATGAAATTTATGTATAGTAAAAAATAAGTGTGAAGACAGAAGCTTAAACCGAAATGAGCGAGGCGTTAGTTTCACATGAGCTGCTGACAGGAATTGATGGTGCTTACCATAAAAGTTGAGTTTACAGAGCATGGACCTTGCTGAATTGACATGGTGTTTATCTTCATCGATGACCAAGACACTAAGCCCATCAGTAGGGTGCCCTTCTGTCCTTTGAGCCATTTGTTTCTCAGTGTTAGAATCCACTGGTTTTTGAGTTTTTTATTTGTTTGTGTGAAACAATTGAAAGCACCAGTGCCTATTTATAGCCCAACAAGGTCTGATTACTGGTACTTTTTTTTGTTACCTCTATTCATATAAGACCATTGTATATAGGACTTTATAAAAAAGTCCATACTACTATATATAAAATTTCAAAGGAACTAACAACACTAAAAAAATACAAGTGTGGTTAATCTACCATGGTGAGTGGTGACCCATGTGTTGTGATAAAATCTAGAAAACACAACAATAAAAATGGGTTACCCTCAAACAAAACCATAGGAGCTACTAGCTACATGATGTTTTCCATATAAACACAGAAATGGTTTATGTACAATTTTGAGATCCATCTGATCGTGTTCCGTTTGCTCATTTGTTTTTCAGCTGAAGCAATGCTACCGGGCGTAGAGCAAATTATATGTAGACATGAATGGATATTGCTGATCCGTGCTGCTTTGAAAAACAGAGGACAGTCCATTAGTAGCACTTACATTAGTTTGTTTTCGTGTCAAATACTTTGCTAACTGAGGTTGCAACTCATTTTGTCATAAATTCTGGATGTTGTCTGAAGTTCTGAATGTGCACGCGTGAGATTTGTCAGGCTCCAACTGTTTTCTATGGATATCGGCCGGTTTCACCCCGATATTGCCATCCGACTATCAGCCAAAATTTGTTTGAAATTCAAACGTTGATTTGAAATTTTCGGACAAAATTTACCGATTATCGCTAATATCGCCCCCCGCGTGAAAAAATAAACCGGCATTGAAAACCTGGTCTGGAGGCAAACGTGGATGAGCGCGGGGCCGTTGGGGAGAACAACGGAGAGGACGTTGCGAGGCATGGTGGAGTTGGCCTCGCAACCCTCGGTTTCCATGGGGTGCGGATCCCACACGACGAAGAAGACGTGGGTGATGTCGGTGAGGGGTGTGAGGGCCTCGGCGACGGCGGCAAGGTCCGCATGGTCGAGGCGGAGGATGGTGACGGCACACGGCGGGGTGGTGGACCAAGGCAGGGGAGCGCATAGACCTTCCAGGGCCCGCCAGGGGTGTCGGGGAGCGAAGGACGTTGAGGAGGGCAGCGCCGACGAGGCCGGTGGAGCCGACGATGAGGGCGACGCTCTCGCGGGACGCCACCAAGGCGCGCCCGCTTCGGCACTTTTTGAACGCGCCAAATGCCCACCACCACTTCATCATGGCGGCGCGGGTCGGGTTGGTGGCCGGTGGGTGGGATCGAGGAAGGGGACGGAGGAGGGGAGGCGGCGTGGGATCGGCAAGAGGAGCAGGTGGGGAGGTTGGGAGTCTAGGTTTTGTGCGTCCCTGTGTGAGGATCGGCGGTCCCATAGGGGTGTCTCTGCCCTCCTCAGCCATCCGATCAAAGTTTTAAGGGCCTAGATTGTTTGGTGTTGGTTTCTTCTACTATGGCCAGATAGATGGCTAGACGTATGGATATACACTTAACCCAATAGGATAAGTTTTAGATATAATATTACCGTCTATCGATTTTAGGAGTATATACACTCATGCATATTTAGTGGGAAGCACGTGCTTGTGCTTCATATGGTCTCAGGGGATTTTGATAATTTCTAAGTGTGCATTGGGAAATGCAGACGTGTGTGCATGTGGGTGGTATGTATGGAGTATATGCGTCTGTCCTATTCTCTTAAAAAAAGTTATTTAGATTTATACCATCTCAAAGTTCGTAGTTTTGAACTATGCCACTGCAAAGTGATGGCTTCGAGATAAAGCCACTACAGAGTTGACGTGTTTGGAGAAGTGTCACTCCCATTCGTATTTCACGTGTATGGGACAAAAATGCCCTTATCTTCTTCCTCCCATGGCCATGCTCTTCCCATCTCATCCCGTGGCCATGGCAATGCTCTTCCCAAATCGTCTTGTGGCCATGGCCGTGCTCTTCCCAGCTCAAGACTTCCTTCTTCTCCAATCATAAGAAACCATAGCAAGGTAAGCCCCACGAGCTCCCCAAAAATCCCAATTCTATATCAAATCCCCCACAAGTCTCCACATGAATCCACGGTATGCGAGGGTGCCCCTGTTCTCCTTGCTCTTCCTTGTCCACATGGAATCCAATTGCACTGAACTGGACCATCGAATTTGGTAAGAATGATGAGACATTTGATCTGGAAGAAGCTACATTGAATGTCAGGACTCCGGCGTGAATCACCTGCAAGAACCCGAACTCAACATGCACACAATCACACGTGGAACATTGAAGATTTTTGTGCTGCAACGAATCGGCAACGTTTTCTATTTCTCATCTCTTTTTAAAAGCAAAACAATGAAACAATGCAAATGGAAACTGAAGCTTCAATGCCTCATGACTCAATGCAAATGGAAAACTGATGCTTCAATGACCCAATGCAAACGAAAAACTGAAGCAGAGGACTTCAATGCGTCAGCGCACGACGGCCACTGCGCGCATGCAGAAACTGAAATAGTAAACCACTAACTAAATGCATGCATACAAGATTTAACAACCAACAAAACTCCCCCTAAACCATGTATGCTGATTGAATTTCGACGAGACCAATTTTGGATCGCAGCTCAACGAACCTGTCGCGCCCAAGTGCCTTCGTCAGGATGTCCGCTAGCTGCTCATTAGTGCCGATGAACTCAACCTTCACCCTGCCCTCCTCAACGCACTCTTTGATGTAGTGGTATCTAGTATCGATGTGTTTACTGCGATCGTGGAAGACAGGGTTTTTACTAAGCAAGATTGCGAATTGGTTGTCAATCTTCAACGTGATGGCGCCAGCCTCCTCTCCTCTGAGGTCAGCTAGAAGGTGCGCCAGCCACACACCCTGGCAGGCAACAGTTGTCGCAGCGATGTATTCAGCCTCGCATGATGACAGGGCCACGACCTTTTGTTTCTGCGATTGCCAGGTGATCAAGTTATCGCCGAGGAAGAAGAAGACGCCAGAGGTGCTCTTGCGAGGGTCGATGTCGCCCGCAAGATCACTGTCGCTGTAACCAACCAACTGCACAGCTTATGTCTTCCTTTTGTAGCTGCAGCCGTAGTTGATGATGCTGACTACATAGCGCAGCGCTCGCTTCACGGCTGCCAGATGCTCGGTGGTGAGCTTCTCCATGAACCTGCTGATGTAGCCCATAGAGAACGCCAAGTCTGGCCTTGAATTCACCAGATAGCACAGCAAACCCATGATCCTTCTGTACTTAGTGGCATCGACAGCAGGGGCAGTGCTCGACTTACTGAGTTTGAGTCGCGATTTCATGGAGGTGAGACTGGGATTGCTCCCAACCATGCCTGCCGCCTCCAGTATCTTCTGGGCGTACGCGCTCTGGCTCACGGTGATGCCATCGCCGGTTTGATTCACCTCTAAGCCAAGATAGTAGCGCAGTAGGCCGAGGTCACTCATCTCCGACTGGTACACAGAGGTGAATTCGATGATGAAGTCGGAGTCGATGTTGGCAGCCGTCTCGCCGTCCCACTTCCACTGTGCCTCCTCGTCGAAGATGATGTCACGGGAAATGTGGACACGACGGGTGACAGGATCGTAGATGCGATACGCCTTTGATCCTATCTCATAGCCCACAAAGATCATGGGCATGCTCCTGTCGTCGAGCTTCTTAGCATTCGGCGTGGTGACCTTGACGTGTGCCACGCACCCGAATGTGCGAAGGTGGTGCACAGCCGGCGGACTCCCGTTCCAAATCTCATACGGGGTCTTTCCTCCGATGCTCTTGGATGACGACCTATTTAGTAGATACACAGCTGTGTTGATCTCCTCCCCCCAGAACATACCTGGAAGCCCTTTTGCTTTGAGCATACTCTGCGCAATGCCGACCATCGACTGATTCCGACGCTCAACGACGCCGTGAGCTCGCGCCGCACCCCAAGCTCGGCGCAGTACTCCGCGAAGTGACCGACGGTGAATTCTCCCCCTCGGTCCATGCGTAGCGCACGAAGCTCCTTGCCACTCTTCCTTTCAGCCGCGGCTTGGATGCGCTTGATGGCGTCTGGCGTGACGTCCTTGGAGGGGAGAAGTGAGAGCCACATGAAGCCGCTGTAGTCGTCCATGAGAAGGAGGAAGTAGCGGTTCCCGCTAGGTGTCGATGGTGTAATTGGGCCACAAAGGTCGCCGTGCAGCAGCTCAAGGGGCTCGGTGGAGCATGTCAGTGCGCGCTGCGGGAAGGGTGCACGTCATTGTTTCCCGGCGAGACACGCCTCGCACACCTGGTCGACCTGCGTCAGCACAGGTAGGCCTTGGACTAGCTTTTCTCTGCCCATCTTGCGTAGTGCGGCGAAATTGATGTGCCCGAAATGGGCATGCTAGCGCCATGCATCTTCTTAGGCGCGTGCAGCTAAGCAGACCAGTCGTGCAAGGTTGATGTGAAGCACGTAGAGCCGGCCTGCGCTCCGGTGGATCTTGGCGAGCAGGCAACGTTGCTCGTCCCGCACGCGCATCACGCCGTCCTCAATCAAGATTTGATAGCCGCACTCGTCGAGCTGACCGACGCTGATGATGTTGGCGGTGAGGCGCAGGATGAAGTACGCGTTGATGAGGGCACGATGCTCGCCATTCTTGCACGCGAACAGAACTGTGCCACAGCCTTCGATCCGAATGACGGAGCCGTCGCCGAACCTCACCGTGCCGGTGACGCCCGTGTCGAGGTCGGAGAACGCCGCCCAGGACCCCGTCATGTGATTGGTGGCCCCGGTGTCCAGGATCCAGCGCGGGGGATCCTGTTCCTCCACGCCGCCGAGCGCCGCGAAGACCCCCTGCTCTACCAGTCGCAGTAGGTGGTGGTGGCGACGAGACTAGAGTTTCCGCGCCTCGGTTGGATCGCTCGCTTTCTCCATCGAGTGGAGAATCGCAGGGCGACGGTGACAATGCGGTCGGGACGGTGGCGTTAGTCTCAAGAAGGAGCAACGTGGGCTCATCGTCCTGGGCCACATGGGCCTGTTCCTCATTTCTGGGCTTGTTGCGGCATCCCCTGGCCCAGTGGCCGGTTTTTCCGCAGCTTCGGCATTTGTCGTCGTTCCAGTTTGGCGCAGACCTAGCTCCTTCCAAGCTCCCTTCGCCGCGACTTTGTCCTCTTCCGCCCCGGCGCTTGACTCGATTTCTTAAGACGCTAGTGTAACATCCCAAAAATTTTATTTGCAATTTATTTGATTTTCTAGAGTTTAATTGGATTTATCTGGATTTTATTTCAAAATCTAAAGCAAGAAAAGGTATTTAAAATATTCTATTAAAGCCAAAAAGAGTTTATTTTATTTTTCTTAACCTTCCCTAAGTTTTGATTAACTCTTGAGAATTTACTTCTGGAAATTAAAAAGAAATTTAGAAGTTTCCTTCTTCCCTTCTTCCCCAACCGGCCGGCCTCCATTAACACCCCATCCGAGCTTTAAAAGCTTCGGTTACTCCTTCCCTCGGCCGGCAACTGAAGCCATTATTGGCCCTTAAGCTCGCGCGCTAGTAACCGCCCCACCTCCGTCCGTTTTCTGTCGGCTTAAAGCCTCTCGTCGTTAGGCGACTGTTTCTAAAGTCCTTAACTCCGGCGAGCCCATTACCTCCGTCCCTGCCCTATAAAGCTCCTTCCCGAGCCCGTTATCCCCTCCTTCGCCTTCCCGTGCGCCGCCACCTCTTTCCCCCTCCGCCCTGAACCGAATCGGCCCCGACCCGTGCTTCCTCGTCTGCCGCCGTGCGAGCTCCGGCGAGGAATTGGCGCCGCCCTGGTCTCTTCCGCGCCTCGCCGACGACGCCTTCGTGATCCCCAAGCGCCGGCGACCACCATTCCCCTCTCCGCCGAGCGAAGCCGCCACCGGAGCCCCGTTGTTGCCGAAGACTCGAGCGCCGCCGCTTCTTCTCGTCGACCGACCGTCTCCACTCGTAACCGAACCTCTACGACCATCCGTCGTCTCCGGCCACTCTGCCTGATTCCCTCCGACCACCCCGCGGCCAACCAGTTTTCGAAGGTAACACCCTTCCGTGTGGTCGTAGATCCGTGTAGTCGTAAGTTCTCTGTGTAATCGAAGTCGTAGGTTTTCTGTGTAGTCGAAGTCGTAAGTTCTCTGGTAGTCGAAGTCATAGGTTCTCTGGTAGTCGAAGTCGTAGGTTCTCTGTGTAATCGAAGTCGTAGGTTTTCTGTGTAGTCGAAGTCGTAAGTTCTCTGGTAGTCGAAGTCGTAAGTTCTCTGGTAGTCGAAGTCGTAGGTTCTCTGGTAGTCGAAGTCGTAGGTTCTCTGTGTAATCGAAGTCGTAGGTTTTCTGTGTAGTCGAAGTCGTAAGTTCTCTGGTAGTCGAAGTCGTAGGTTCTCTGTGTAGTCGAAGTCGTAGGTTCTCTGGTAGTCGAAGTCGTAGGTTCTCAGTGTAGTCGTAGTCGTAGACTGGTCTGTGGCCGTAGTCGTAATTTCCCTGCGTAGTCGTAAACCTTCCACGTGGTCGTAGCTCCACCCGATCGCAATTGCCGTGGTCGTAGCTCCGCCCGATCGCATTTGCCGTGGTCGTAGCTCCGCCCGATCACGTTTGCCGTGGTCGTGAGAACTTCCGAAGGCCATAACTTCTTCATTTTAACTCCTATTTAACTCGTTCAAATTTCTAAATTTTTCTAAAATCCTAAACTACCCATTTCTGGACTCTTTTTGAATTTTTGGATTTTATTTGAATTTTGTTTGAATTTCTTTTGGTTCTTTACGTATAGATTACGACGAATCCGGAGAGTGTTTCTTCGACGAATCGCAGCAAGACTTCGAGCAAGGCAAGTTACACCTTTGACCATGTTGATCCCAGTAATTTAAATTATTATGTTGTTTTTAAATTAATATGCATGCGTACTTTTATTCAATCTAGTTTAAATTCGGTTTAAACTCTAGTTATACCCAATTCCTTTGTGTATGGCCAATCTTGAAATTGAACGAACATACCTTGTCACCATAGATGAAAACCTAGTTGGTACATTAGTATTGACTAGAACATTTTATAGAATTGCTTAGCCATGCTTAAAATAATTCGGGTGGGAAGAATTGTTTCACATAAAATGATAAAGTTTTCGAATGTGTTCTTGACTTTGGTGGGTCAAGAATGATTATGAAATATTTTCAAACAGAATATGAAAACTTGGTTTAGACTTAGGCTAATGGTTAGAGTGGTGGGTGCTTGCTGGTATGCATTGTTGTTTGGTGACACAATGTTGATTGCCAGGCACAAGGGGTATGTGGTTGGTGCCTGAGTCAAATTAAGGACCGGTCTGTGAAATACTATTTCAAAGTCACACCGTACTACCACAAGTCTGGTATGGGACAGACCTGGCTAAGTAATTTGTGAAGTTCCATTTTAGTTTCGCTATAGGCTGAATGTGAGCGTGGCGTAGGCCATGAGAAGGCTCACATGGCACAAGAGGGGGCTCCAACATGTGGATTCATGTTGTGGTGAAACCTTAGTGGCGGCGTAGCTAATTTGGTAATGGAACATTGGAACAGCCTTGTCATGATCTCCTCGGCCGCACACCTAAGGAAGTGTGTTAATCCGGTGGCAAAACGGGAGACATGTCTTGTGGGTAAAGTTGTACACCTCTGCAGAGTAACAAACTATCCTGGATAGCCGTGTCCACGGTCAAGGACATGCTTAGTATGGTTTTTCACGGATTAGACTTTGGTTTTTATAAAATTGGTTTATGGAAACTTGTAAATCTTTTGAAAAGATGGTCCGGGTGGGATACCCGTGGATAGGTTAGTGTTAGGTTGTTGCCTGCACTAACGCTATTATTTTGTTAAATCTTGTTTTACATATTGTATCAACTTCAGCTTTTGCACTTACGTTATTGTATTTGTTTCAATAATGCTGTTTATGCAAATAAACCATATTATGCCTTCCTTTGTAACTCCTTATGCATGCATCAAATCTGTTATATCTCCGGGTGTAACTTGTGGAGTACTTTATGTACTCACCTTGCTATAAACATTGTTGCCAGAGGACGACGACGTCGACTATGTTGAGGATTGCGACGAATAGGCCACGTCTTACAGTCAATTCGCCTTGTGGGAAGGCAGGATAGGCTGCTCCTTTTATCTATCTTCCGCTGTTTATGTTCATGTCTGGCCATGAAGCCACCTTATTGTAAACTCGGCCATAAGGCCCGTACTTTTGCTTTATAATAAAGTTTGGTTATCATGAACGATATGTATCACTATTCAATCTGTGTGCACTAGCTTTTCCTGGGATAGTGCGAATAACATAGAGGGTTCTGGAGTTGCTGCTCCGGGTCCCGACAGCTAGCGCCGCGGAAGCCAGCTTGTTCCTTCTTCTTGTAGCGCTTGAGCCACTCCTCCTCGGTGAGATAAAGCTTGCCTCCAGCGCTCGGGAAAGGCGAGGACAAAGGCTGCCCGGTGTCCTCCGCCGCCTTGAGCCTGCCAGTTACCTCCTCCAACGATAGCGTGGAGATGTCAAGCAGCGTTTCAATGGAGAGAACGAGTTGGGTGAACTTGGGGCGAGCGAC
Source organism: Dendrocalamus latiflorus (assembly GCA_017311315.1). Classification (NCBI taxonomy): domain Eukaryota; kingdom Viridiplantae; phylum Streptophyta; class Magnoliopsida; order Poales; family Poaceae; genus Dendrocalamus; species Dendrocalamus latiflorus. The sequence continues at coordinate 28,481,261 of CM029612.1, read as the reverse complement.
ACGCAGGTACTTTGCAACGACTTTGTCTGCAGGTTCGGGATCACCGAGGATGGCGAGCTAGTTGACGATGGCGGTGTGTCGCATGGCGAAGTCCTCCACGTACTCACCGTCGCGGAATGCGATGGACTCGTACTCCGTTCGCACCTTCTGCGCACTGGCTTTGCGGATGCGATTGTCGTCAACCCACATTGTCTTGATGCAGTCCCACGCTTCCTGGGCCGATTCCTTTGTCACCAGCGTCGAGATCATCTCAGGTGGGACAGCGCTACAAATGGCATCCAACGCCATCTTGTTGTCGTGGAGCTCGATGCCGCCCGGCTCGATGGCGTCCCACAGGCAGCGAGCTTGTAGCTTGATCTTCATCAACAGCGACCAGTCGTTGTAGTTCGACTTCGTCAGCAAAAGGTAATTGGTCGAGCCTCCCGCCTCCTTGACCACGCGGTGTATATCCAGCTCGTGGTCGTTCCCGCCGCTGCCGGAGGCACGGCCGCCGGAACCTCTTGGAGTGCACCCGGGCGGTGACACCGACCGCCGTCGCGGGGAATGTGTGCGGCCTCGAGGCATGAACACGCTCTCAAGTGCACGGTCTCGAGTCCAAGCCTTGAACCCCGCTCTGATACCAAATGTCAGGACTCCCGCGAGAATCACCTGCAAGAACCCGAGCTCAACATGCACACAATCACACGTGGAACACTGAAGATTTTTGTGCTGCAATGAATTGGCAGCGTTTTCTATTTCTCATCTCTTTTTAAAGCAAAACAATGAAACAATGCAAATGGAAACTGAAGTTTCAATGCCTCATGACTCAATGCAAACGGAAAACTAAAGCTTCAATAACTCAATGCAAACAGAAAACTGAAGCAGAGGACTTCAATGCGTCAGCGCAAACGGCCATTATGCGCATGCAGAAACTGAAATAGTAAACCACTAACTAAATGCATGCATACAAGATTTAACAACCAATATTGAATTGGTTGCTACAACAGGAGACCTTGAAGGTGAGCATGGGCTGCTTCATGCTTCCGTGCACCTGGAGCACATGCGGACTGCGCTCGGGCTCGCCGTCGAAATTGAACATGAAGCAAGGGTCAGGCTAGGTGTGGATGGTGAGGTTGAGCTGCAAGGCGGCGGCGGCTGCGGAGACGGAGGACGTCAATGCAGCATTTTGAGTGCAATATTGCCGATCAGCACCTGCACACAAACGGGTATGGGTCCATCACCTCCCTGCTTCTAATTCCACGACCATGCAGATTCTCCTCGCGGCAGCCATGGAAGGGGTGAAGGAAGATCGCGCGGGTATGGCATATCTTCAATTTCGTCCAATTAGTAGCTGTATGTATCGAAATCGGAACTCTATAGCATACCTTAAAATAGGGCTATAAACGAGTCAGGCTCGACCAAGCTTAGCCTTCTAGACTCAAGCTTGGTAAAACCTTGAGCCAAGCTTAAGCCAAGTTCGAGTTGGAGTCCGAGTTTAGACCTGGGCTCTAGCTCGGCTTGGCTTAAACTCAAGTAGACTCGAGTTCGGCTCGTTGAAGCTCAATAACAATTAAAATAATTTATTATGCACTATTTTTCAATAATAATAAAATTTTGAGTTCGAGCTCGGCTCTAGTAAGCTCAATAACAGTCAAAATGATTCAAACATACACTAATTTTCAATAATAAGGAAAACTCGAGTTCGAGTTTGGCTCGAGTAAACTCGGTAAGAGTTAATATGTATCACAATTTAAGTTCGAATCGAGACTCGCAAACTATTCGAGCTTGGTTTGGTGAAGCTCGTAAGCTCAAGATCAAGCTCGAGTTTAGCTCGTTTAAAGTTCGAGCCGAGTTCAAATTAAACCTAAAATAAGCCGAACTTAACTAGCTCACGAGGTTAGAGGCTTTTTTTACAGCTTTATCTCAAAACTGAGAACTGAACTATGTCATGTATCTAAATGACCCCCTGAATAAAATACTAGAGCGAATTACTACTTGCTGCGACTTGTTTTCTTCAGCTTAGGCCCATGGGAATAAACTAACCTTGCCGAAAGGCCGCCGTACACACTGACTTGTAGCCACTCGGCCCAGCCAGCCGAGCATGCTCCGTGGGACCACATCTTTCGCACGTAAGACGACAGCCCGCGTGTCCGTCTGTTGATACGCACCGCACCACCAGCTCCCCGCCGGCCCGGTCCACCACCCACCTACTGCTGACTGCTCCCGATCCCCACGCCCTTCTCGAGTCTTCCTTCACCTCTCTTCTCCCTTCCTTCCTACCACCCTCCGATCCATCGAGGCGTCAGCTTTTACGCCGGCCGGCTGCTGCGATGAGCTGGTGGTGGGCGGGCGCGATCGGCGCCGTCAAGAAGCGCCAGGACGAGCACGCCGCCTCCTCCGAGCCCTCCTTCCAGAGCGTCGCGCTCGTCGTCGGATCCACCGGCATCGTCGGCACCTCCCTCCTCGACATCCTCCCGCTCCAGGACACGCCCGGCGGGCCCTGGAAGGTCTACGCGGTCTCCCGCCGCCCGCTCCCGCCTTGGTCCCCGCCGCCCTCCCCCGCCGTCACCCACCTCCACCTCGACCTCGCCGACTCCGCCGCCGTCGCCGAGGCTCTCGCGCCCCTCACCGATATTACCCACGTCTTCTACGTCGCGTGGTCCTCCCACCCGACGGAGGCCAAGAACCGCGAGGCCAACTCCGCCATGCTCCGCAACGTCCTCTCCGTCGTCGTCCCCAACTGCCCCGCGCTCGTCCACGTCTGCCTCCAGACCGGCCGCAAGCACTACATCGGCCCGTTCGAGGCCATCGGCAAGATCCCCGTCCTGGACCCGCCCTACGCCGAGGACGTGCCCCGCCTGGATTACCCCAACTTCTACTACGACCAAGAGGACATCCTCTTCGACGAGGTCTCCCGCCGCGACGGCGCCGTCAGCTGGTCCGTGCACCGCCCCACCACCGTCTTCGGATTCTCTCCCCGGAGCAGCATGAATGTCGTCGGCAGCCTATGCGTCTACGCCGCCATCTGCCGCAAGGAGGGTGCCAAGCTGCGGTGGCCTGGGTCCAGGATCGCTTGGGAGGGGTTCAGCGATGCCTCCGACGCCGACCTCATCGCCGAGCACGAGATCTGGGCGGCAGTTGACCCATTCGCCAAGAACGAGGCGTTCAATTGCAGCAATGGGGATCTCTACAAGTGGAAGCAGCTCTGGCCGATGCTGGCCGATCATTTCGGTTTGGAATGGGCTGGGTATGAGGGAGAGGAGAGCAGGTTCAAGCTCGCAGAGGCCATGGCGGGGAAGGAGGCGGTGTGGGCGGAGATTGTCAAGGAGAAGGAGCTCATTGCCACCGAGCTCGAGGAGATCACCAATTGGTGGTTCGTCGATGCCGTGTTCGGTGTGGAGAGCGAGCATTTGGATAGCATGAACAAGAGCAAGGAGCATGGATTCCTCGGCTTCCGGAACACGGTGAACTCCTTCAACACGTGGATCGACAAGATGAAGGTTTTCAAGATTGTTCCCTGATGCCTTTATCTTTGCTATCGATTGTTGGTTACATCATGCCACATCTCTTTTTATTGTTCATTTGTCAAGTTTATCTTGAACTTAGTTTCATTACAAACGTTTCTCTGTTTGGGAAGGCTGCGTGTTGTAAAATGTTGAATTCTATAATAAACTAGAGCCAAATAAAGTTCAGCAAATTGCGAATGAATATTTCTTGCTCGGCATTTGTTCGTTGAAATTGTTTGAGAATTGAATAACTAACTGAATGTTTTCCATATGGGCAGTGCTTGATCTTTGAATTGGCTGTGGCACTTAGCCTTCAAATTTCCCCCATTTATGCATTCTTGTAAGGCTGAAGTAGTACTTCTTGTGTTTGCTATTGTTAATCTGTTGCTTTTGTCATCAAATGTTATGCTTGAGATATTTCTCTTCACTGAAGTCACCAAAAGCAATCACATCAGCATTTATTGGCACATCACTTGTTTCCTTATCTCTGTTGATTGTTAGTGCAAATAGGAGCAAACAAAATAGTAGATAACAATAGCAGCAAGTTCTTTTCTGCCAGACATTTCCAGGAAGATGATCTCCAGAAGCAATGCTGTTACGATATCACAATTATACAATATTGATATAGATTCCAATCTTCCATCTTTTTCGTGTAATTTTTTTCTTTTACCGGAGGGGGGAAACCATGGAGCAGTTTCTTCAATTCAACTGTTCTTCCAAGGAATAAACTCATTTAACACAAAAACTACTTTAAAATAAGATGGTGTCTTCATTTTCCTTAAGGCTTAATTCACAACGTTCTGGAGGAGTTCAATGATTAAGGGAGATTTGATGATTTGCCCCATCTTTCTTTGTCACTTGATAAAATGTCATGCGATGTCTCACTGATATGGGGGGCCAGGACCCGCATGTCAGTGAGACATCACTTGCCATTTCCACGAAAGATAGGGCAAATCATCAATTCTTCCAATGATTAAAGCTCAGGACCTCTAGCTGCAAGCAAGCATCTCTGTGTGCTTGTTCTGAATGATTGTTGTTGTCGGCATCTTTTGACAATTCTCACCGGTTTGCTATGGAAATCTGATTTGGGATCGTGTTTTCTGTCCGACAAAGTAGAAAGAAACACGGAACAGCTAGCTACTCTTCAATTATTGACGTCGATCTGATCATCAAGTATTGTATTCCGCAACCGAAACTCTGGTGGTTTCTTTGCAGTTTTCTTTTCTTTTGGACAGAGACGACACATCCTAACGAAGTTGGAGGTTTTGGATAACTTCACCGTGTCAGAAATGTTGGTATCGAATCGGGATAATGTATATGGACATGAAAATGACGCTACAGATGTGCTCTTTTATAGGTGATGTGGATTGCTGAGCCTTATTAGAAATATTTGCAGCAGAAAATCAACTCATGAGTCATCAGTACTGCAGAAAACCGTATTACAGATGATTCAGAAACGTCATCACAGATGATTTTATGAGCCGTTTGAATTTATGAGTCAGTAATGATACGAGGTCATCACAGATAGCTTTCGAACCGTCTGTGATGTAAATATCACAGATAGTTTTTAATTACAAATCGTCTGTGATAGTTGATAATCACAGATGGTTTTTAACTAAAAACCGTCAGTGATATATAAATATCACAGACGGTTTTAGTTAAAAACCGTCTGTGATATCTAAATGTTTTTAACTAAAAATCGTCTGTGTTTATCAACTAGCACGTACAGTTTAGTTAAAACCGTCTGTACTATTCTCTTTTACCCCTAAATCTATTTCTGTTTATTGGTTAGCCTCAGGAAATGCTAGTCACGCCCTCTGAAACAAACAGATCAACATGTACATGTATACTTCCAATGCACATCTCAATTTATTTCACAAACATAAAACATCTATTTCGCAAATCAATTAATTGAAATGAAATAAAATATCCATTAACAAATACACAATTACAATCAATGTCAATCTTATCCCAAACAAAAAATCATTGTACGTTGTGGAACTCTCCATCTGATTTTACGACTCCAATCACCAAAAAGTACGCGCGCTCTCCTTGAATTCGTTCAAAGTCGGGCTGTTGCAATGCAGTTGTAGGGATGGGCGTAGCCTGTCGATAGGAATATCAATGTGCGTACATATATACCTGATAAATATGAAATAATTGTGAGAAGATTGACAAACCTTAGGATTGGTGATCTTCGAGGAATCGAGTAGTAGTTTCATATGGTAGCAAACGTAGAATCCGCACGTGTTGCCCGACTGCTGCTGGTGGCACTGCAAAAAATAGAATGTGCTAATTCAAGAGGCATTACTACTAAGTGTTGTATAGGATTAATTAATGTGTACTAGCGAATACCCGAAAATTTCGAACATGTTGTAAGGGCTTGGCCGCTTCCGTTGAACCACGTGTCTCTGCAACGTACGTAGCGAACGACCTTTGTGATTCAAAAAATTTAGCTTAGTCATTTGGAAGGAAAGAAAGAGTATAATATAGTTATGTATGGAGAAAATATACTTACATATCGAGTAATTGGCCGATAACTGTGTAGTCGATTTTGTTCTTACTTAGAGAATCAAGGTATATTGTCTTGTTCTATTTTAGTATAATTACAATTAAAATCCAATGGAACCCCTGATTGTAGGGTATAAGTACAAATTCCTTATCGCGGTGAGGCAGCAGTGTTGTTGTAATATACCTCTCGACGAAGGATGCATCCTCGTTGATGATATCTATGGCAACCAAGCGTGGGTCTAGAAAACCAATTGGTGATTTCGATGATCTAGCTTCAGTCACCATGTGTCTATATATATACACAAAAAAGCAATAAATTATATATGATATATAGCGGTATTAAATGAACGGAGACTGTGATTGTACACACTTACAACGTCCAGCATCGAACGAGTGAGGTGTCGAGAGCGTTGAGCATGAAAAGATCAAATAAATCCTCAAAGGTCACCGCGAAGACACAATCATGAACTTCGTGCTGTAAATGATCCGGCCTGAATTTGATAATGATACCCGAGCGCCGTTCTCCCTGTGGCTTATTGGCCTGTTCCATAACCAAGCGTGTAATCTCTGGCAATTAAGTCCTAGGTTATGAGGCGCTTTTCCGGGACGATCATCAGCTCGCCTAGCACGAATTTGCGGGCCAATGGCAGGTACGGGATATCATCATCGGTCTTCTTTGAACCGACTGTTGTGTTGCCTCATGATCCAAACATCCGTCCGCACCAGATTCTGTTGCCGAAGCACATCCTTGTGCTGGTCGACACTTCAGTCATGTGTTGCAAGACCGTGAAATGGGCTTAAGCATACGCGTCATTATCTGGAGTGATTGCTTTCCTTCGGATAGTTTTGATACCCTTGAGCCTCCCCTCATGACGAGATTGGGGCACACCTATCGGTTGAATCTAAGCCATATAATCGACACAAAACTCAGTGACCTCTTCGCTTGCATAACCTTTGATGATGCTGCCCTTCGGCCGAGATCGATTCCGTACATAGGACTTGAGAATTCTCATGAACCTCTCAAATGGGTACATGCTACGTAGGAATATGGGCCCGCACATTTTTATCTCCCACACAATGTGAATAATGAGATAGACCATGATATCATAAAATAAAGGAGGGAAATATATCTTAAAATGACATAGAGTCATCACCACATCGTCCTGCAAAGCATCTAGTCCTTCAGGATCGATGACCTTCTGAGCAATTATTTTAAAGAAATAACATAGCCTCATGATTGTCTCTCGAACTTTGATCGGCAAAATATTTCTAATTGCAATAGGGAGCATCTGTGTCATCTGCACATGACAATCATGAGACTTCTTGCTATTTAACTTCAAATCTTGCATCGAAACAAGTTTCTTCATGTTGCCGGAGTAACCAGACGGAACTTTGACACCATGCAAGCACTGGCACAGTTCTGTTTTCTCGGCCTTGGACAGAGTGTAACACACAGGGGGAAGGTACGTTCGTCCATTATCTGTTTTTGTTGGTGCTAACTGAAACCTGATGTCCATATCAGCCAAGTCAAACCGTGCGTTGACGTCGTCTTTTGTTTTATCATGAATGTTCAGTAAGAGACCAATCAAGCTGTCACATACATTATTTTCTACGTGCATGACGTCGATGCAGTGTTAAACATCTAGGTACTCCCAATAAGGTAAGTCCCAAAATATTGATCTCTTCTTCTAGATGTTCTTCTCATGAGCCCTCAATTTACGTCCCTTTTCGAGGACAACATCTACATTCTTAACCATATTGTAAACCTCTTTTCCGCTTAAATGCCTTGGACCTGAACCGTCCTCCTCTCCATCAAATTGTTTCTTCATCTTGCGGTATGGGTGAGCCCTCCGAAGGAACCGGTGGCGACGCATATACACGGTTTTGTGTGAGTGTTTCAGCCACACACTCTTGGTACCATCTAAACAGTGAGTACAAGCTTGGCACCTTTTGTACTCTGGCTCGACATGTTAGCAAGGGCAGGATAGTCATTTATGGTGCAGAACAATAATGAGCGCAAAGTGAAGTTCTCTCCTTTGTATGCATCCCATACCTGTACCCCTTCGTTCCACAATACTTTTGGATCTTCCACCAATGGTGCTAGGTACACATCAATATCATTCTCAGGTTGCTTTGGCTCTTGGATAAATATCGACAGCAAAATATACTTTCGCTTCATATACAACCAAGGAGGAAGGTTACAGATGCAGAGAGTCACAGGCCAAGTGCTATATCGGCTACTCATGCTATTGAAAGAATTCATTCAATCTGTACTCAGTCCAAACCTTATATTTCCTTGGTTCTGCACCGAAATCTGTAAAACTCATATCGATGTTTCTCCACTAGGCGGAATCAACAATGTGTCTTAGCATTCTATCCTTCTTGCACTCCTCTGAGTGCCAACACAGCAGTTTTGCCTCTTTTGGATTTACAAAAAACCGTTTCAAATGGGGAATTATAGGAAAATACTATGCCACCTTAACAGGAGGTCCTTTCTTCACCTCAGTTTCCTCGCTGTCATCTGATTGATTGTTACGTTTGTATCGGGATGAGTTGCACACTGGACATACATGGATGTTTGTATACTCTTTACGGTAGAGAATACTGTCGTTCGGATATGCATGTATTTTTTCTACTTCCATTCTCAATGGACAAATAACCTTCTTGGCTTTATACGTGGTTTTAGGCAACTCATTTCCCTTCGGAAGCATGTCCGCTAAAAGACCTAGCAGCGCCGTGAAACTCTTGTCAGACCAAGCGTTGCTTGCCTTCAATTTCAACAGTTCAAGCACAGCCGACAACCTCGTATACTTTGACCTGCAGCACGTGAACAAAGGTTTCTCCGAGTCCTGCATCAAGCCCCAGAATTTAACATACTCTCTCTCATCATAGTTCTCTTCTACATTGCGAAGTATCTGATTCAGATTGTCATCGTGCAACCTATCCAAATCCGAACAACAATCGACATCATCTGGCGGCATATCATTTACTTCACCGGCGATGTCATCAGGCGGCATATCATTGACTTCGCCATGATTGGTCCAACACGTATAACCCTTTTTGAAACCCCTCCATTCAAGTGCGCTTCAATATGCTCTTGGTTCTTAAACATCTTTAAATTCTTGCAGTCAGTGAATGGATAGTACATATATTCCACCCCTTATTCAACATATCCTCCTCGGCAGCTCTTGTAAAAGCAAACATGCCATTAATGTGCTCTTCACTCACACGGTTTGCGGCATACAACCAGCTTCGGTCCTACGTTATGCATGTATATAACAACTTAGTATTAAAAATTAAATTAATTAATTATTACTACATATATACCACATGCATTGATGCTTTGCTAGCTTAATTCATATTATAAACACAACAGCTATTTCCCCAGCGATCGATGAACCACTTATAAGCAATAATTTTGACAAAATTGGCCTCCCACATGACGGGAACTAATCATGTATGGTCAAGTAGATGCAAAACATCTTTAATAACACTCACGAAAACTTAGATCTAAATTATAATGCAAAGAAAAATAAATTTCATTACTAACCATATCTAGGGCAACCAGGAACGTATAAATGTTCAAAGCTCTCCTGCCTCCTCCCACCAAATTAACTGGCTGGAAAGTCTTGCCTTCTCCAGGTGCAGTATCGGCTAGATCTGGACCGAAATGAAGACAGATGCAGTTCTGAGCGGCGATTATCACAGATGGTTTTGAGAGACCATGTGGAGGTATCCCCATGTTTGTGATGAGTAATTGACAGTTGGTTTAGAGAGTTTGAGTTTGTTTTGGGTATTCTAGGGTTGAATACCTTTTACTTATGCAATTATTGATTATGCTGTTTCGTGCGGTGCTATGTGATGGTTTGCTTGTCTGTGTGACTACAGGACTTTGGAGCTAGGTCATGGTGAGGCGAGGACCGGGACTAGGTACAGGAGGTGTTGAGGTCCAGACGGTCGGTGATGCCGAAGATGATCGAGGCTACTGAGGTGGTTGCGAGTTGAGAGACGAGGAACCGGAGTTGGAGCTACCGGTGGTGGACACGACGTTCAATGACGAGCGAACCTTTACTAGGCTCAGGGAGGAGTTAGAGGTCCAGACGGTTGGAGATCGGTTGCGGTTGTGTGCGACGGAACAGACCAGGACTAGACTCAGGTGGAGTCGGAGGTCCAGTCAGTTGGAGTCGGGTGGACACGACAGGCAGCGGCGAGGTGAACCGGGACTAGACTCAGGTGGAGTCGGAGATCCAGACGGTCAGGATGCTGGGTATGGTCGTGCAACGACAGGAAGCTTCCGGGAAGGTGCAGCAGGGGCATTTGGGAAAAATGCACAAGGCTGCAAAACGGAAGTGGATTTTGTTTAGGATAACGGGTTGGAGACCCGTTAGTGGATGAGAGTAGAGAGGTTAGGGTTTTGGAGTGAAATGGGTGTTTTTCCCTCCATCCTGGTTCCCTCTCTTTTGTGCTTTGATTTTCTTGCCTCATGGGTATGAGAGGTGGAAAGTGAGGTTGGTATGACATTTCTTGTTTTGCCACTTGTGGGTGAGCTCCTGGCTTCTTAATGTGGAGAAGTGAGCAGGCAGAGTATTGATGCAAGTGAGCAGTAGCAGTGGAGTGTCTTGTATGAATTCTTCTCGGAGTGAGAAGCATGTAGTGTGTTTTCCTTGTATCCAACTGCGTTTAGGGACGTAGTGGGTGGTTGTAAACCTTGTAATCATTCATCTCTTTTCAATACGAGAATTTGTGTGATTGAGATGCCTTGAGTCCTTTCTGTCTCAGTTATGGATATTTTGGTTGCTCAAGCCTGTTTGGTTGTTTGCTGATTTTCTTGGTTTTGAGTTAAGTCCCTGAGAAGAATACTCTCTGTTAGTTGCTCTGTGATGGGAATCTGCCCCAGGATCATTTGATCAGTTTACTCCCAAGAGCAAAAATCAGATTTAATGGGTAGTCTCTTTTCTCAGGCATGCCACTGCATTTCCTCTATTTTTCATTGTAGCTAGGGTTTGAAGGCAGGGCTTGGTTGAAACTCGTGTTTTCCCTTCAATAGGCTGTGACCAGATGTGGGTTCTCAAGTCCTCTTGTCATTGCTTAGCTAATTGCAAAAGTTCATGAGCAAAAGATGAGAGAATAATGAGTAATTTGGAAATCAGCTCATTCTCTGTAGAAGTTTCAGATTTTTGTCAAAATCTTGATTCCTAGCTCTCTTGATGAATTCTTTGGATTCCAGAGGTCCCAATGATGTTTAGAATGAGATCTTGTTCTTTTGGCTTGAAAAGAACAGAGGCATTTCTCACATTTCCTTGAAATCTGCAAGTTCTGAAATTACAGGTTTTTCAGTCGGGTGCTCGCTGAATCTTTGCCTCTGCCTGAACTGAGACCGGTCAGACCGGCCTCCCAATGGCGGTCAGACCGGAGCCCAGCCGGTGGTCAGACCGCTAACCCTAGCGGTCAGACCGGCCAGGCTGAGGCGGTCAGACCGGTGTTGTATGGGCGGTCAGACCGGAGCTATAGGGGCGGTCAGACCGGTGGCATAGAGGTGGTCAGACCGGTGGCTTAGGAGTGGTCTGACCAGCCTCAAGCCTGCGGTCTGACCGGCCCCTTGCAATCTGCTCTGTTATCTGCTGTTTCTCTTTAGTACTTTGTTTGCCTTCGCTTCTTTCTCGTGTCTGGTTAGCATGTATTTCCATAGAGCATGATTTCTTCTTCATAGCTTCTCTAGCTATCGGAGAAGAGAGATTCTAGTGGATACTTTCGGGCGCAAATTTTTAAAGGCACCATTCACCCTCCTCTGTTGCCATATCCGACTCTACAATTGGTATCAGAGCCGGTTAGCTCTTCTTGATAGATAGCCGGTCTGTGAGCCATGGCAACTGACAAGTATTCCACCAAGTCCCCGATCTTCGATGGAATCGACTATCCTTTTTGGAAGAGTCGGATGGAGACCTACATATAGGCTCAGGGCTATGCAATTTGGCGAAAGGTCAAAACTCACTTTGTTGTTCCTGCCGATGAGAACATCAATGTGGCAAACATGCCTGATGTTGAGGCGAATGCTAAGGCAAGGAACATCATCATCCAAGGTTTGAGCCGAAACAAGTTTGATCGTATTTCTCATCTTTCGTCGGTCTTCGACATTTGGGTGACCCTCGATGCTTACCATGAGGGCACCACCCAAATCAAGACGGTTCGACAGGATTAGTTCAAGCGAGATTACAACAAGTTTGAAATGCTTGCTGGAGAGTCCCTTGATGAGTGCTTTGCGAGGTTTCATAAGATTTTGAGCAACCTCCGAGCGGTCGGTCTCACATACCTTGACTCGGACAACGCTCGCCAAATGCTTTCGGTCTTGGATTTGCGAGTTTGGGAGATGAAAGTGACCACTATCAAGGACACGACGGACCTTTCGACTTTGACTCTTGATGCGTTGTACTCACGCCTCAAGACTCACAAGATTGACATTGTCTCTCGCAAGTCGAAGTCGCAGTCGATGGCTTTGGTCACCGATCCCAGTCCTACCTCTGGATCTTCTGCTGATATTGCTTCTGGTTTTTCTCCTGCTGCTCTGTGTGAAATTGATGATGATCATCTAGAGCAGCTTCCAGAAAACCAATTAGCCCTCTTAGCCAGAAAATTCTCCCATGCATACAAGAGGGTAGGGCGAGAAAGAGAGGAGGAGGACGTGTGATTTGCTTTGAGTGTGGTGGCCCCAACCACATTCGAGCAAACTGCCCCAAGCTGGAGGGCAAGAACGACTACGGCGGTTCGAGCAAGAACGTCTACACCGACAAGAACCGCAACAAGAAGCCTCTAAGAAAAGAGAAAAAGTTCTGCAACCTTGGCAAAGCCAAGAAGCTCTTCAATCGCGTCCTCACCGCCTTCGACGACCTCGACCTCAGCGAGGTGGAGGGGTGGAGTGACACGATGGGAAGGATGATCAAGATCCCAAGGATGGCGAGGACTTCAGCGGCATGTGCTTCATAGCCCTTGAGGGCAACATTAGCGACATCGATCTCTACTCTGACTCCGATGAGGTATATCTCTCCTATGACCAGCTCAATGATGCTTTTCTTAAGCTAGGAAGATTTCATGTTAGATCTAGAGCTAGGTGTAGTGAGTTGGAGAAGGAAATAGAGAGATTGTCGAGGGAGCTTACTTCACTTATATCTGCTCCCTCCCGTGACGAATATGATACATGCTTTTCTGTAACATCCCATTTTCGCAATTTGAATCAATGTAAAAATTCAAACCTATGTTAATGAAATTTGAAAGTATTTCTTCTCAGTTGGTTATTCCTTTTTGGTTTTCAAAAGAAAAGTCAAGTTGTGCTTAAAAACTTGAAATGTATCTCAAAACTTAAAGGATTTAGGAAATTAAGATGTGCTTTAATGTGTCAAAGAGAGGAGAAAATATATATGTATATATGTGAATATCCTAGAAAATACGAAAGTCCTTTAAAATAAAAACCTTGCTCCATCTCCAGGGAAGAAAATCAAGTTAATCTTATAAAATCTAAAATATGAAATATACTTCAAGGATAAAAGGATTTAGGAGGCTAGGAATGTGAAGAAAAGATATATGCATGTGTATATGTATATATACCCGTATACATATACGTGTATGTATATATTATTAAAAGGAATTTCTCCCCAGCCAACCCTGGCCATCCATTTCTTCCTCCATGCCATCTCAGCCATTCATTTTCCTTCTTCATGGTGGCAGAGCCCCCTCCTCCTTCCTGACTCCAACATGGTTCCAGCACCTCCTTGGCAGCTTGTCGTCATGCACCACCAACTCCGTCGGTGAGTTATTGCGCTGTCAGCCCTCGTCTTCAGCACCGCTCCTCGCCATAAGCGCCTGACAATGGCAGCCGGCCTCAGTTTCTGTGAGACGTTGCCGTGCACGTCGCTCGTCCTTGTTGCTGCGCCACCGTGGTACGCCTGATCACGCCGTCCCGTCATCGTCGCTTGGCTGCTCCTCTGCCACCAGTCGCCTTCGCGTGCTGCATGCATGCACGGCGCCATGCCGTCTTGCGTCCTCAGCGTCTCAATGCATTTCCCCGGCCGCTTTAAGTGGAGACGCTTGCCTCACTGCCCACCTCGCCGAAGCGCGCTCGGGAACGCTCAGGCCGCCACCTCCTCTGCCGTGCGCGCGACCCTGGTGGAACTCGCCGCCGCGCCCCTCCGGTCGCCGCCAAGGCCCTTGGGCTTTCTCCCCTCACTCTCCATCGTCCCCTCTTCCTCCTCCCCGGCCTAATCTTCCTCTCCTCTTCTGCAGGCCGCCGCCGACCTCGTCTTGCCCGAGCACGGCGCCGGGACCCTGCCGGAGAACCGCTGCACCGCCGGCCGATTACTTGTGCGTGGAGCATCACCGGGACCCCGTGAGCGTCTTCCCCACCTCGCCGGACTCCGCCGCCCTCCCAGACGAGCCGCCACCGTGGTCTTCCTCGCCGCCAAGCCCCTCCCCGTCGCCAGCTTGCTCGGCTCCACCCCGGCCGCCGCTCGAGCTGCAGGTGCGCTCCATGACGCCCCGAGATGCCCTCATGCCGAGCAATTGGGCCCCAATAGCCCGAGCCGCCGGCGCCCTCCTCCCCTGTCCCCGCGGCCGCCTCACCCGCCGTCGCCCTCCACCCGGCCAAATCCGGCCAGCTCCGGCCGGGTTTCCCCCTCCCTGAGGCGCGCACCGGGTTGGGCGACCCGTTTGGGCCAGCGCCGCCTCGCCTCCGGGTTCCCTCCGCCGCCGGCCGGCGCCGCTCTCCGCGTCCCCCTCGGTCGGGTTGAGCCCGAACGGAATGCCTTAATGCCACTATTAAATGGTTGCCTTAACCAGCCATTTAAACTGTCCTAAGCACCCACTAATCGCTAATTAATTACATTATTGATGGCCCCAACTGTCAGCTAAATGATTTTCCCGAATCTAAAACTTTGAAGCACCATAACGTATTAACCATAAATCCGAATTAAACGAAACCAACTTCTAAATTTTTCTAAAATCAAGACCTGTCTAATGGTTCTGGTTTGGTTCAATTTCAAGTTCGTTTGAGTTGTTTTATTTTATTTGGTTCTTACTCGGCTCTCGTTTTCTCGTGTTGCCTTTTTCCGGTTTCTCCCGTCCGAGTAGAGTTCGACGACGCGAACGAGACCCCGCTTGAAGCAGCACAAGACCCCCAAGCCTTCGATCCAGGCGAGTCAATACTTTGATCATGTTGCGCCTATATTTCATGTGAAACTATGTTCATTTAAATTATGAAAATTTAACCTGTATCCACCTCATAACGATATACCCCACTAGTAACATTGAACTACCTGATCATTTGTCGCCCTAGGTATAAACTATAGCTAAGATGGTTATAAGTCATATTACTGCCATGCTGGTCTTGTCGAATCCAGGGCCTTAGTAGCCCTGATAATCATTCTTTAGTCATGGAAACTAGTTTTGGGTCAGCCATGGGATGTACGTGGCTGAGTATTTATGTTAAAATGTGTTATGCTTCTCAAAACCCTGAAAATTGCTAAACCTGTTTGGGCGGATGGTAAGAGTGGTGGGTGTGGATGTAACACAGGGGATTGTGGAATGACCGCCCGAACAAACTAAGGACTTAATCCTGTGTGGACCCTCCGTGTATAACAGTACAACCACAAGCTGGCATATTGTAGGCTTGGCTGAATAATTTACTGAACTCTCTAGTCATTTCACGGAGAACGTGTGTAGGTGGGTATGGAAGCCCCACTTGGAATGGGACACCGGATGTAGGTGACGTCGCCTAGGATAGCGTATGTGGAGAGTGGAGTCCGACTGCGCTAACCTATGGTGGACATCCCGCACAACCTATGGACGTAACCCCATAGGAGTGAAATGCTAGAGTGTGAAGTATTGTAAAGGCCTCGTGATATTTTCTCGATCTGCATGTCAAAGGAATCATGTAGAACCATCGAGACTATTATCTCTTGTGGGTAAAGATGTACAGTCTCTGCAGAGTACTACACAAACTATTCGAATAGCCGTGCCCACGGTCAAGGGCAGACACGGAAATCTTCCTCGAGTTAGTTCTATTTAAAAACTAATGTGGGTGGGGAGAAAACTGTCAGGCGGATGTAACCTGACTTTGGTAATTTGTCCTGGAGGGATGTACTCCAGTGTTGGTATTAAGGTGGATGTAACCTGGCTTTGGTAATTTGTCCTGGAGGGATGTACTCCAGTGTTGGAATTAAGGTGGATGTAACCTGCTATGCAAAAATGTTAGTAATTGGTGGATGTAACCATAAAATATGGTGGATGTAACCATAAAATTGGGAATTGGAAACTACTCCGTTTATTGCACACTTTCAGTATTTAAATCATAAGTTCTTGAAAAATGCTAAGTCATAGAGATTTTAAGTTATGGTATTTCCAAATGTCACTTTATGCAAATAAAAGAACCCGAGCCTTCCTTGAATAGCCTTGCATCTATAATTATATGCATTCTGTGTGTTGGCTCGCGGAGCACGGTTGTTTGTGCTCAAACTCGCTCTTAACCCCCCTTTCAGAAGATGTGAATCAAGAGCATTACGCTTATCATGAGGATCAGGATGCCGAAGCAAATGAAGATGGTGGTTATTAGAATAGGCTTCGGTAGTCTTGCCTCTCGCCTCAGTAAAGTTGACCAGGCTAGTCTTGGCGGGTGCCTTCGTTATTAGTCAGGTCCCTGATTAATAGCGTTGGTACTCGGGTTGTCCCAGTCGCTTGCCTGTGGTGAGTTGTGCCCCTACGCTATGTACGCTTCCGCTTTTATGTATTGTAAGACATTTGGCCTGACGGCTCTATTGTAACCCTGGCCCGACA
The DNA here is from genome assembly GCA_017311315.1 of Dendrocalamus latiflorus. NCBI lineage: Eukaryota > Viridiplantae > Streptophyta > Magnoliopsida > Poales > Poaceae > Dendrocalamus > Dendrocalamus latiflorus. The sequence goes on along the minus strand of CM029612.1, from coordinate 28,464,447 downwards.
TGGTCTATTTGAACTCTGGTATTGTAATGTATGAATTTATCGTGTATGAAATGATGCAGCGATGTATCTGTGAGCATTATCTACTGATCCAGGGAATAATGCAGTGTTATCACAGAGGATTCCAGGTATTAAACTTGGGGTCCGACATTTTCTTTGCTTGGTGATATGGAAAAATTAAGGACCTCTCATGATAGTGTGTCTTCTGAGCTAGATTTGCTTAAGGTGGAGAATGTTAGTCTGCATGCTGAGCTAGAGATGAGTAGGGTAGCTGCTCTTTCATCTACTATTATTGAGACTACTTCTTGCACCTCATGTGAGGATAAGGACAATGCTTTTAGAGGTCTTTGCACTATGCTCCTTGATCTGCCAGAAAGATGTTAAAATTGCAATAATTTGAAGATGAATTTAAGGAAGGCAAATCACAAAATTGCTAAGTTGCATACTTCATTACTTGAGCCTATTGTTTCATGCACCAATTGTCCAAAATTAACTGCTGAACTTGAATCCGTCTCAAAACGGGTTCAAGAAATAATTGACCACAACAATAGATTGGCTCATTATGCGAGTAAGGACCCTGTTAGCTCACCATGCAATAGTTGTGCAAAACTAAAACTTGAACTCGTTGCTTTGGAAGATAAATATGTGAAGCTAACTAAGGACTTAGTAGAGAAGCCATAATCTTGTTGTGATGTGTGTGCTGTTGTGGGGGAGAAGCCCAAGGGTAGGGTAGAGACGCCTAGTGACGAGAACCAAATGGCTAGCAGTAGGACTGTCCCTTCTGAGGCGGCTGTGCGTGCACATGCCATTCGTTCTTCTGCTGTTAGTTCTTCTTCTACTTCCTTACCTTCTGCTATCTCTTCTTCCCCCTGCTCTTCTTGCACCTCTCTCTTTCGGGAGTGTCAGTATCTTATAAACACTCTTGAGAGATTTGTAGGTGGCAAGAAGAAGCTAAATCTTATTCTAGACTAGTCCAAGATTTGCAAATTCAATCAAGGTCTAGGATACAATTTTTTTTGAGGATGTTAGGAAGCATCCACCTGCTGTTCTTAGACCCATAGCAGCAGGTGTGATCGAGGTCGAGCCCAGAACTAAGAAAGTTCAATTCAAATCAGCGGGCTTTGTCCAAGGGATTTCTGACAGTAAGGTGGTTCCACCTGTTGCTTCGACCTCTCAGAAGGCGAAGCGCCATCATGCTACTTCTACCTCTCAGAAGGTGAAGTATCACTGTACCTTCTGTCAGAAGGATGGACACTTGGTCAAGAGATGCTTCAGGCGCGCCAAGATCGCGCGTAGGGACCGTGTTGAGGCTCTTAGGCGTATTCAGGGTCAGCCCCAGACCTTGAGTGCACCTAAGACCAACACGAGGTCAAGAGTTGCTTCTGTTGATGGGTTTGGGCAGCATCGAGGACTTGGCTTTTCTGGTTTTTCTGATTTTCGTCCTCGATATGCCTCTGGTCGTGACTTCCGTCGTCCTGAGGGTAGATCTCATTTCCCCCGTCGAGATAGCTACCCGCAGCGTGATCAGCGTGTTGTTGGTACTCCGACTCGCTCTCCCGTAGCAGCCGGACCCAGCAACAGCTACAGGTCTACTTGTGGACCTTCTGGCTTTTTTAGCGACAGAGAGCGTAGGGTAGTTAGAGGTCAGTCGTGTGTGACTACTTTTTTTGCTCGACGTGTGCCTCAGTATTGGGTTCCAAAATCTCTTTTGATTTATCCCAGTACTGAGCCTTTACTCTCTTGTTGACTCAGGTTCACCGGGCAGGGAAGGGAGAGGTTTGGCTTGTTGACTCCGGCTGTTCTTGACACATGACCGGAGACTCCCGTTGGTTCTCTTCTCTAGCTCGTGCTCCAGGTGATGAGACTATCACCTTTGGAGACGCTTCATCTGGGCGCGTCATCGCGAAAGGTACTGTGCGCGTTAATGATTCTTTTATCTTAAAAGATGTTGCCTTAGTGAGTAAGCTGCAGTATAATTTGCTTTCGGTTTCTCAGCTTACCGATGAAGGTTTCGAGGTGAGCTTCAAGAAAAATGCTTGCAAAATTCTTGATTCTTCGGGTAGTCTGGTTTGCGGGATTTCTAGATATGGGAGGATCTTTCGTGCTGATTTTGTTGTCTTCTGGTGATCCTCTTAGGTGTTTAGTTGCTTCTGAGTCCCGCGACCTTATTTTCTAGCATGGGAGACTTAGTCATATTGTATTTGACCATTTGACTCGAGTTAGCGGCCACGATCTCATTCGTGGTCTGCCTAAACTCAAGATGGTCAAAGATCTTGTTTGCGCTCCTTGCCGGTACGGCAAGATGGTTGCTTCTTGTTATCCTCCGGTCATAGTGATTATGACCGATGAACCAGGACAGCTGCTCCATATGGACACAGTTGGCCCAACTCGAGTGCAGTCAGCAGGAGGGAAGTGGTATGTTCTTGTCGTGGTCGATGACTTCTCGAGGTACTCTTGGGTGTTTTTCTTAGCCTCGAAGGATAAGACATTTACCCATTTTCGAGGTTTGTTTAGTAGGCTTTCTGTTTGGCAGTGACAATGACAAGGAGTTCAAGAATTCCTACTTCGAGAGATTTTGCGGTGAGACAGGTGTAGAGCACCAGTTCTCTTCTCCATACGTCTCTCAGTAGAATGACGTTGTGGAGAGGAAAAAACCGTACCTTGGTCGAGATGGCCAGGACGATGCTTGATGAATACTCTACACCGAGGAAGTTTTGGGCTGAGGCTATAGCCACCGCGTGCCATGTTTCAAATAGAGTCTTTCTCAGGGCACACTTGCATCACACCTCTTATGAGTTGAGATATGGGCGAAAGCCCAGCGTCTCGCATTTTCGTGTGTTTAGTTGCAAGTGTTTTATTCTAAAGTCTGGGAACCTAGATAAGTTCGAGTCACGATCTTGTGATGTATCTTTCTAGGTTACTCGACTTCTTCGCAGGCTTATAGGGTCTGGAACTGCGAGTCTAGTAAAATGGTAGAGACATGTGAGGTGACCTTCGATGAGGCCAGTCTGGAGAGTAGGCCTGATATCTCAGATTCTTTAGAGCAGTCCTAGACCATCTTTGTGGATGATGAGGGGGATGGAGATGAGGGTTGTCTACCCGATCCAGTTCCTCCTCCCCTTGAGGTGCCTGCTTCTTCCACTGCACCTCGAGGAGATCAGCCCATGCCTTCTGCTTTTTCTGGAGCTAGTGGCTCTGCTCCTACCTCATCAGCTCATGAGGTAGAGGCCACTTCTTCATCTCATCCAGGACCTCCCCGAAATATCCAGAAAGACCATCCTTCAGAGTAGATGATTGGAGATCTCTTTGAGCGTGTCACACGTTCAAAGTCTGGCATGTCGTATTTCTGTCTCCACTCTGCCTTTGTTGCCATCTTTGAGCCCAAGGATGTTAGTCGTGCTCTTTCTGATGAGTCTTGGGTCAATGCGATGCATGAGGAGTTAGAGAATTTCGAGAGAAATAAGGTCTGGTCGATTGTTGAGCCCCCTAAAGGTCACAATGTCATTAGTACTAAGTAGGTGTTCAAAAACAAGCAGAGTGAGGAAGGGGTAATCATTCGAAATAAGGCTAGGCTAGTAGTTCAGGGTTTCTCACAGGTTGAAAGTCTAGATTTTGAGGAGACCTTTGCCCCTGTTGCTAGGCTAAAGGCCATTAGAATCCTGCTTGCTTTTGCAGCTTCTAAGGGCTTCAAGCTTTACCAGATGGATGTCAAGAGTGCCTTCCTCAATGGGTTTATTGAGAAAGAAGTCTAAGTTAGACAGCCTCCAGGTTTTGAGAACCCCAAATATCCAAACCATGTCTACAAGCTTTCCAAAGCCTTGTATGGACTTAAGCAGGCCCCTAGAGCTTGGTATGAGAGGCTTAAGTCCTATTTGTTGAGTCATGGGTTTGAGATGGGTAAGGTAGATAAGACCGTGTTCATTCGTAGGCATGGCACTGACCTTCTGCTCGTTCAGATTTATGTGGATGACATCATCTTTGGCGGCTCTTCTCATGCTCTTGTTTCACAGTTCTCGGATGTCATGAGCACCGAGTTTGAGATGAGCATGATGGGTGAGTTGACATTCTTCCTTGGCTTCCAGATCAAGCAGACTTGGGAGGGTACCTTCTTGCATCAGGGCAAGTACACTCGTGACCTCCTAAGACGCTTTGACATGAGTGATGGTAAGCCTGTGTCAACTCCAATGGCATCCGCAGCTTCACTTGACCCAGATGAGGATGGCGAGCTAGTTGACCAAAAAGAGTACAGGAGCATGATCGGCTCCCTCTTGTACCTCACTGCCTCGAGACCGGACATACATTTTTCTGTGTGTCTTTGTGCTCGGGTTCTGGCTTCTCCTCATGTATCTCACCGCCAGGCAGTGAAGCGCATTCTTCGGTACCTTCGAGCTACCATTGGCTATGGTATCTGATACTCTTCCTCCTCTTGTCTTTCCCTTAGAGCCTACTCGGACACAGACTTTGCTGGCTATAGGATAGATAGGAAGAGCACTTCTGGTACCTGCCAATTCATTGGTACTTCTCTTGTCTCGTGGTCTTCTAGGAAGCAGTCCAGTGTTGCACAGTCCACCGCAGAGGCTGAGTACGTTGCTGCCGCTAGTTGCTGCAGCCAGGTACTTTGGATGGCTTCGACCCTGCGGGACTTTGGGTTGGTTATAGACAGTGTTCCACTCTTTGTGGTAACACTTCTGCTATTAATATTGCTAAGAACACAGTGCAGCACTCTCGGACTAAGCACATTGATATCAGATATCACTTTCTTAGAGACCATGTGGAGAAGGGTGACATAGTGCTCCAGTTTGTGGAGAGTGACCACCAGTTAGCCGATATCTTTACCAAGCCTTTGGATAGCTCTAGGTTTTCAGCCTTGCGGGGAGAGCTTGGAGTGGTTTGTCCTTATGGATTGTAGTGAGGGGAGCTTTGTGCTTTACTGTATTATCCTGTATATTATGCTCCTATTCTCAATTTGTTGCATTGCATTTGGGTGCATTTGGGTTAGTCCTCCTTGCATAGATTAGAGTGTATCTCTCGTCTAGTTGCTTAGATTTCTTCCTCTCATCTTGTGGTTCTAGGATGCTGCTTATTAGCTGTCTCTCTTCTCACTAGGTTAAGCTCACTCACTTCTTATAGGTTCTAGCAAAGGTTGGGCCACCCTTGGGTAGGCAGGGAATGTGTTTGCTCCTTAGTGTGTTAGAAGGGCAGCTGATAGTCCTAGTGTCATATGGGGTAGATGAGAGTCAGTCTGAGCCATAATATCCTCTATATCTTGTCTATGTTTTAAGAACTGCCTTTTCTGATTTCTTTGTCAGCTTCTCAGTTTTTAGCTTTAGTTCAGGGGGAGTTCATTTGGGAGCTTCTGGAGGTTAATATTGACATAACTCAACTTGAACTAAAAGTGCATCACATGTTGAGGGGGAGCTGGATTTTTTCTGCATTTCATTTCAGCATTCTGCTTTGTAATATAATTACATGGAGCCTTGACTATTCTCCTTATATAACATGTTTACAATGCTTTACATCTTGCCACGATGCGTGCTTAATTGCTAGATTTATCATGTCTTTATATGTGTCGTCAAGCCTTTGCCATTGATAAGTTGATTAAATATACACAACTTGAATTAAGACATGTCATGTTAGTTCTTGAGACTAGTCTATCTTTAGTTATCTTTTTATGATTCATGCCATGTCAAATAGGCCGAGTTGAGTCTTGAATCTTTATTGAGTTTTAGATTGAGCTATACTAGTTTCTTGATAAATCATGAGTTAGTACAACTGTTTAAGAAAACAAAAAGATCTCTTTTGTGTGCGAAAGAACTGATCTCACCAATTTTTTCTCATGAGACAGCTTGCCATTGCACTAGGCATGAACTCTGGGGGAGTTTTGGATGACCAAGATCATCTCCTTAAGCTTCTTGTTTGGAGTGGTCGTATAAGGCTTGAGATCTAGCACATGACTAAAATTTTGGTTGGAAATTACCATGAGTTTCAAAGAAAAATATGTCCATTGTGCTAAATTTGCTTAACTACAAAAAGAATCAAGTATTTGAACAAATGATTCATTCTTGAACTTATAGCGCTCTAAATTGACTCAATTCTAGTTTCTTGGTTCCACTTAGATTATTGACATGGCTTGCATCATCTTTGGATACCTTTAGCTAGACTATAATCTTGAATGGCTTGACATACTAAAAGAATTCATCTAATATTCAGATTGTTACTTATGTGCTTTGGCTTGATTATGCATATTTTATCATGATCTTGATAGCGTTCATATGAGTTATGGCATGGTGTAATACTTAATGGTCATTTTGGATAATCTTCATGCCTCTAACTACTTAGATTGAATAAAATTCATCCATTTCATCCATATCATGATTTATTTTCCTCCAAGCGTCTTGATAATTCTATTGCCAAAAGGGGGAGAATATTGGAGAAAAAGTGATGGATCGAAATGGCAACAGAGGGGGGGGGGGTGAATGTTGCTTTTAAAAACGCCCCCAAAGTATTCACAAAAACTCAACTCTCAAAAAACGGAGGATCTCCCACTGGCAAGGCCAAAATTAGATTAAAATGAAGGACTTTGAACCTCAACCACGAAAGGAAAGAAATACGAGAAAGCTGAAGACTGCAGAACACTTAAAGGCCCACATAAGTTTGATTTGCAATGAATAAACTGCGCAAACTTATTGCAGCAAAACACCTTGTCGAGCTCCCAAAAGAACAAAAAGACTGCTCAAAATTTCAGGCTGCAACCACAAGAAAAAGCACTGCAGAAAATAAAAGAGAGAGTAAAAGAAAAAAAACCATCAATGACAAGAGACGGTCTGCAAACTGAATCAGCTTTTTGGTCGTAAACCGAAAGGGAGAAGCATTAGTACTGTTGTTGGTACAAAGGAGTTCTCCTAACACAAAAAGTGCCAAACTGATTTACTGCAGTTTACCCGAGAAAAAATTACCAAGGAATCACAAAGATCAAAACTATGTCACTGCCGGCCGAGAATTGACATAAGAACAAAGTCTGAACAAAGTCTGCACACATTGAACACAGAACGATTTTTTTTTAAAAAAATCGAACACTGCTGAAACCAAAATGTAAAACTAACTGAGATAAAAACTCAAACTAAAACTCAAAAGATCAAAGAACTTGGACGTGAGCCACTAAACAAAGGAAGAAGCACTCTACTGCCGAAATGTTTTTTTTGTTTGTTTGCTTCGGCTGGAAGACAACTTGCTACACTAAATTGTTGGATCCCAACCGAGTGAACAAAATGAAAAGAAGGGCTGCCGAAAACAGCTACTACAGCAGGACTGCCGAACACAAATTTGCAGAGGGACTTCACAGGAAATCAGACAAAGTAAAGACTGCCTCTGCTGCCAAAAGATAGAGGAGCACCAGCTAAAAACGACAACCAAAAAGGAGCCGAACAGATGAACTGGAGACAACCGAAAATAGCTTCTTTGCAGAAACCAATAGAAAGAAAAGAAACAAGAGTATTCTCCCAAGACCAAGAGAGCCAGCGCTGATAAGAACAGAAAACAAGAAAAATGAACTTGCACAATTACTCGGCCAGACTAGTGATCAACCAGCTATACTCTTGGGACCTTGAGTATCTCCCCCATCATAGAGCAAGCACAAACTGCAGCCTTTCAATAAGAACTCACATCAAAAACTGAGGCGAAAAATAGGGGAACAAGCACAGAAGAGATCAAACACAAACATCCTCATATGAATCTTGATACAGAGACATACGCGATTACAAATGGTTGTTTTCAGCTCATCTCTCTCTCAATCTCACACTAACTAAGTCTCTATACATGCTTGAAAGATAACACACTCATACATGGAGAGCACAAGCACAAAAACCCTCTCTCAAGCCATCTCTCTCTAAAAATCTGCATTGTTTTCCATGAAAGCTACTAGAGAACACCCTCTCTGTTTATAGCCTCCACTAATGGGTTTACAAACCACTTTACCCATTAGCTCTCAACAACTCATGACGCTTTATCCACAATCCACTTCCTTTAGTGCAGCTTTGCGTATTCACCAAAACGCCCCTCGTGCACCTTCCAGGAAGCTTCCTCATTCCTTGCCCTCCAAGCCACCCAGCTACCTCGAGTCCTTGCCGTCTTCGACACACCTCGACCGCTTTGACCTCGGCACCGCCCGCGCCTAGTCCGGTCATCCCGTGCCTCGCCACGACTCCGTCTCGATGTCCTGCAGCCATCACAGACAAGAAACACATCACATAGCACCGTTCGACACATGTAAACCTCATTAGCATCAATAAATCGATCTCAAGCATAAAATGACCCAAACGATCAATCGGGAAGAATAATATGCAACAAGCGCAAAGAAGAGTTTGAAAAGAAAGTCAAACATGGTCTAAAGAAGATCAAAGAAGCTTATGACCATGTCGACAAAAGGAATACTAGAGCAACACCAGAAAGAGCAAATTGTTCTGCAAAGCTCTAGAATGTCCCAAATGGCTTTTTCTCCACTATTCTCCCCCTTTTGGAAATAAACACATCAAGATGAAAAAGAGAGAATAAGTCATGATGTTGGATGAAATGGCTAAAGTGTGTTTATTTTAAGCATTTAGAGCCATGAAGATTATCCAAAATGACCATTTGAGTATTACATCAAGCCATAACTCAATAGAATGCTATCTAGATCATGACAAAACATGTATAAGCAAGCTAAGCCAAATAAGTCATAATCTGAAAATTAGTCAAATTTCTTAGCATGTCAAGTCAACCATGATTATAGTCTAGCTAAAGGTATCCAAAGATGATACAAGCCATGTCAATAAGCTAAATGGAACCAAGAAGCTACTATTGAGTCAATTTAGAGTGCTACACGTTCAAAAATGAATCACTTGTTTAAGCACTTTGTCTTTTTGGTAATTAAGCAAATTTAGCACAATTGACATATTTTTCCTTCTAAAAACGCATGATTGTTTCCAACCAAGATTTTTGTTTAGTCATGTACTAGATCTCAAGCCTTATGCGACCACTCCAAGCAATAAGCTTAAGAAGATGATCTTGGTCATCCAAAACTCCCCCTGAGTTCATGCCTAGTGCTATGGCAAGCCGTCTCATGAGAAAGAATTGATGAGATCAGTTCTTTCGCACAAAAAGAGATCTTTTTGCTATCATAAATAGATGTACTAACTCATGCTTCATCAAGAGACTAGTATAGCTCAATCTAAAGCTCAACAAAGATTCAAGACTCAACTCAGCCTATTTGACATGGCATAAATCATAAGAGGATAACTAAAGGCAGACTAGTCTCAAAAGCTAACATGACATGAATTAATTCAAGTTGTACATTTTAATCAACCTATCATGGCAAAGACTAAACTACACATATAATGTCATGATCAATCTAGCAAGTAAGCACAAATCATTGCAAGATGTAATGCATTGTAAACATGTCATAAGAGGATAATAATCAAGGCTCCATGTAGTTATATTACAATGCAGAATGATATGCAAGAAAATCCAGCTCCCCCTCAACATGAGATGCAACTTTAGTTCAAGTTGAGATATGTCAATATTAAGATCTAGAAGTTCCCAAATGAACTCCCCCTGAACCAAAGCAATAAAATCGAGAAGCTGGCAAGAAAACCACAAAAGGCAGTCCTTAAAGCATAGACAAGATATAGAGGATACTATGGCTCAGACTGACTCTCATCTACCCAATATGACTCTAGGACTATCAACTGATCATCTAACACACTAAGGAGCAAACACGTACCTTGTCTACCCGAGGGTGGCCCAACCCTCGCTAGAACCTATAAGAAGTGAGTGAGCTCAACCTAGTGAGAAGAGAAGCAGTTAATAACAGCATCCTAGACTCACAAGATGAGAGGAAGAAGGCTAAGCAGCTAGTCAAGAGAAGCACTCTAACCTATGCTAGAAGGACTAACCCCAATGCACCCATATGCAATGCAACAGAAAGGAGTAAAAGCATAATAAACATGATAACGCATGAAGCACAAAACTCCCCCGCACAACAGTCCATAAGGACACACCACCCCAAGCTCTCCCTGCAGAGCTGAAAACCTAGAGCTATCCAAGGGCTTGGTAAAGATATCAGCCAACTGGTGGTCACTCTCCACGAACTGAAGCACTATGTCACCCTTCTCCACATGGTCTCGCAGGAAGTGATATCTGATATCAATGTGCTTGGTCCGAGAATGCTGCACTGGGTTCTTAGCAATGTTAATCGCAGAAGTGTTATCACAAAAGAGTGGAACACTGTCGATAACTAACCCAAAGTCACGCAGAGTCGAGACCATCCAAAGCACCTGGCTACAGCAACTGGCTGCAGCAACGTACGCAGCCTCTGCGGTGGACTGTGCAACACCGGACTGCTTCCTCGAAGACCAAGAAATGAAAGAAGTGCCAATGAATTGGCAGGTGCTAGAAGTGCTCTTCCTATCTATCCACAGCCAGCAAAGTCTACATCCGAGTAGGCTCTAAGGGAAAGACAGGATGAGGAAGAGTACTAGATACCATAGTCAATGGTAGCTCGAAGGTACCGAAGGATGCGCTTAACCGCCTGGCGGTGAGATACGCGAGGAGAAGCTTGAAAACGAGCACATAGACACACAACAAAGTGTATGTTGGTCTCGAGGCAGTGAGGTACAAGAGGGAGCCAATCATGCTGCGATACTCCTTCTGATCAACTAGCTCGCCATCCTCATCTGGGTCAAGAGAAGCTGTGGAAGCCATGGGAATTGACACGGGCTTACCATCACTCATGTCAAAGCGTCTCAGGAGGTCACGAGTATACTTGCTCTGATGCAAGAAGGTACCCTCCCGAGACTGCTTGATCTGGAAGCCAAGAAAGAAGGTCAACTCACGCATCATGCTCATCTCAAACTCGGTGCTCATGACATCCGAGAACTGTGAAACGAGAGCATGAGAAGAGCCGCCAAAGATGATGTCATCCACATAAATCTGGACGAGCAGAAGGTTAGTGCCATGCCGGCGAATGAACAAGGTCTTATCTACCTTACCCATCTCGAAACCATGACTCAACAAATAGGACTTAAGCCTCTCATACCAAGCTCTAGGGGTCTGCTTAAGTCCATACAAGGCTTTGGAAAGCTTGTAAACATGGTTTGGGTATTTGGGGTTCTCGAAACCTGGAGGCTATCTCACATAGACTTCTTCCTCAATAAACTCATTGAGTGATGTGACCACGCCACCAACACGTACGACCATAGCGGCCAATATCAAGAATGAACTAAAGGTGAATTCGTTTCTTCAACTTCAACTTATTTTAAATGAGAATATGATGCTACCTAATGATGAAAATATATATATTTGTAGCACCACATCACTTTGGAACCAATTGAAGCAAGGATTCAAGTTGGACAGATTTTGGAATCCAATTCGGCCTCCAGATCAATTCGGATTCAGCCTGACAAGCCAACTTCAAACGGCCATAACTTTTGATCCAGAAAGCTTCTTGGGGCCCGTGAGTACTCGTTGGAAAGCTCTTGGAGTCTACTTTCAGATGGATCTAGTCTCACCTCCAAACTCCACCCGAGCAGATCAGAAACTGCGAAACAAGTCACATCTCTTTTCCAGTCCGAGTCAAAGTGGGCCGAGGGCCTTGTAACTTGGGCTATTTGGGCCGGTACTGTTCATGTGAACAGTACCGCACACGTGAACAGTAACTAGGAATAGTACCATATCCCTTTTCATTAGATAAGTGTGGCTTCCCCCTCCCCTATTTAAGGAGGCCGCACCCCTTTAGTTTTCTTCGGGTTTTTCTTAAGAGTTTATTCTGCTTAGCAGTTTCGCCGCATGTTCGGTTGAGGAACCCCAACTTGTGAACTTAAACATTATTCGCAATTTCAGATTGCATCTTAAACTCTCTTGCTTGTGTTCTCGATTCGCTTGCAGGAGATAGCCTTCTTGGCGAGGTCAACCGTGTTCGGCACGGTTGATAACCAACGGAGCAGTGGTGTAGTGATTGCGAGGGGTTCGATCTGTTTTGGTCGGAGCCTTTGGATCATCAACGTCGAGATCTCCACAATCGACTTATCAGTACCTCTCGGAAGATCGGGCCATCGTCATATCAGTTGGTATCAGAGCAACGGTTGCCCGTGAGGTAATTCTTGTATCCCTAGTTAGTAGATTGATTTTTATTTCCTATAGTCCAGAAAAAAAATTGCCCCCACAAAAAGAGTTAATTTCCGCTGTCCAAACCCCGTTGTGCCTTTCAATCTGTTAGTTTTGGTTTGCTAAATTGAATTTGTGTCCGTCATAGCATTGTCTAGTTGCTGGTCATATCTTTGTTCCATTGAAAATCCAAACAAAAACAAATTCCCCACCCCAAACCCTAATTTCCAAATTCGGCTGATTTCTCCTTTCTCTGCAGCCGCCACCAAAAACGCCACAACTTTTGATTCCGAGATTATTTTTGAGTGAGACCACTGCCATTAGATTCAAAAATTCCTTATCCATCTATCTGTAAAATTTCACATAATTCCAGAAAGGCAGTTAAGAGATATGTGCGGTGAAAATTGACCCAATTATCTGTTTTGAATCTGCAACAGTCAGCAGTTGTGATTTTTGTGCGAATTTCTGTGTCTGGTTTCAGAAGTTGGCCCCAAAAGCAAATCTGTATAAACAGCCGTCAGAAAACAGAGAAAAAAAGAATCAGTGAAAAAGAGGCATCTGACAAAAAGTTACGGCCAAAATACCGACGTGCTGTCTAGTGGACAGAAATCTTCAGTTTTCAGTTTTGGGTCAATCCTTGTGTTCTTCAATTCCAGATTGCATTGGATTGAATTATCTTGTATTTACCACTCCTACACATTGCCATACACTTATTTTTAGCCTTCTTCCATCCTTGGTTGATCAGCAACATAGGCTAAGTGCTAGATACGAACTATAATTCAATTCTATGCAATTCTGAAATTAACTGATTGTTCTCCATTGCTACCATATTGTGCCTTCCAAGCTACACCTACTCTTGATCAGAACAGGTTCCCTCTTGCAATCGTACCCACGCTCAACACGGTGTCACGAACCAGCCACCGGTTGTACCACCTGCTGCATTGGTAAGAACACTTGTAAGAGTGTGGTAAGACGCTTGAGAATGTGTGATTCCACCTTCCACCACCTAGTAGTTGATAGGGATAATACCTTTGTGTTGTCTTTGTTTTCTACTAACCATGACAGGTGAGTCGTCTGATAATCAAGAGTGTGTTTTAAAGGGAGAGCTCATGACGCTTTTGGATGAACAACGCACTACCATTACTGAGGACATCGATAGGAAACTTCAAGCTACAACACGCTCCATCAATGAGAGATTTGCAGCACTCACTGCACGCCTTGAAAGAATGGTGAATCGACCACCAAACAATGGACGCGAGTATGATCACTATGCAGGCCAAGATCTCGAGGAGGGAGATGATAATGAGAGACAAAACCGTGATGCCAGCGCTGCATTTGCTGCCCAAGATGCACGTCCACGACACCGCCTACATCACAACTGTCACAGTATGGGAGGTAATAATTTTCAGCACTACAATGCTCGTGTAAATGATAAACCATTTGCTAAAGTTAAATTTACCATACCATCTTTTGCGGGTACTTATGATGCTGAAACTTATCTAGATTGGGAGATGACCGTTGAACAAAAATTTAATGCCCATCTAGTTCCTGAAGTGCATAGAGTTAGACAAGCTACTAGTGAATTTAAAGATTATGCTATCATTTGGTGGACTCATGTAGTTAATTCTTGTTTAGCACCTGATACATGGGATAAATTGAAGGTAGCTATGCGTGCTAGATTTGTTCCTCCTGCTTTTAAACATGAAATGCATAAGAAATTGCAGTGCTTAGACCAAGGTCATAAATCTGTCAAGGAATATTATCAAGAACTACAAATAGGCATGTTGCGTTGTAATGTTGTAGAAGATGAGGAGGATAAGATGGATCGTTTTTATGGGGGCTTAAGGCGTGAAATTCAGGACATAATTGATTACAAAGAGTATAACGATATCAATAGATTGTTCCAGCTTGCTTGTTTGGCAGAAAAAGAATTGCAGGGTAGGCAACAAAGGACAAGGAGCAACTTTAGAGGAACATCTACATCGATATCGACGCCTGGGCAAGCCAAGATAGCCCCACCTCCTGTTTGTCGAGCTGCTGCCCCCTCTGTGAGTAGGGCGCGTTCAGCAGCACCGCCGCCACCATCACGTGCACCCGAGATGAGCAAATCTACTAGTGTGCAAACACCAGCAAAGAGCTCTTCATCGGTTACTTCCACGGGCCGTACGACGGGTATTGTGTGCCACCGTTGTAAAGGGATGGGCCACGTCATGAGAGATTGCCCAAGTCAGCGTGCGTACATTGCGACAGAAGATGGTGGTTATGTAAGTGCTAGTGATGTTGAGGATGAATATGCTCTTGCAGCTAACCTTGCAGTTGAGAACCATGCCGAAGAGGAGCATAAGCTGATTGAATCACTAACCCCATTGGTTGAGAATGAAGATAAGGAGATGGATGCACTTACATCATCTGAGGAGAGCCAAAAAGGTAAAGAACATGGTGCTATCATCGCTCACGGTAATGATTTGGTGCTACAACAAGACATACAGCAACCTTGTGAGTATATACCTGCTGTAGTGTACTCTTTTGATATTCCTTGTGTTGACTTAAATGAACCATGTGCTGATCTAAATTCTCATAATTTTGCACATGTCGAATTAATAACACATAAAGAAGTTTTGACTAGAATTTCTCCTGCTAATTCATTGTGTTACATCATGTTGGATCTACCTATGAAATTGTCACATGCTATGGAGAAAGTTTCTGAACTTACATGTTCGAAATTCTTGTTTAGTGCCTACACCCCTAGATATAAGTTTAATTTGATTGGAGATTATGGTGTGGAAAATCAATTTCTTGTATATCGAATATGCATAACTTGTGATCACATGGATGTATTGAAACTTGCTATTTGGAACAACAATTCTTGTATGCTGAATCATGTTCAATGTGAGAGGGAAGTAAAATTTAGTACTCATCCAATGCCTATGTGTTCATCTCTTTTTGCACCATCTAGTATGGACAATCTGAATAAAGATGATGAATTATGGCAGAACATACAAATCTCTTCACCCTGGCTAGATGAATTTACTATTGTTCGATTGAGATACGATTATATGGATGAACTTTGCTTGATTCCAAAGGTTGTAGTTTTGTCCATATATGCCACCACTACAAGTTTACGAAATCAAAGATTTGAATTGCATAAATGCTTCACTTACATTTGCAAAACAAGTTGCAATAATTACTCTGTGAGAAATTTTGAATTGCTCATTCACATATATGATTACTCTTGGGTTAATAATACAATGAGCTTTTATGATCATTGCTGTTTTATAACATTAATTGTGCAACAATGAAGAACTGTTAAAACGGATGATATATACATATACCATGCATACACCTTGGCTTCTTTGTTACCATATTTTCAGCTTATCAAAAGCCGAGGACGGCTTTGTTTGCAACAAGGGGAGGATGATAAGAACATGAACCCTATGGATACAACCATATTTGCTCTACTTGTTGTTACAATTACAAAAGCTCCTACACATCACTTAAATTATGAGGTGAGCTCGTTTCAAAGAGATTTTACTTTATTTAATAAAAACTAATGATATTACATAATGAGAGTTTGTTGCGTTTGTTATCATACACCAAGATTTATGATCAAGATCATGCAATACGTGACACTACACATATGTTAAAACCGAGGACGGTTTTCCATCAAGAAGGGGAGGATGATGTGACCACGCCACCAACACGTACGACCATAGCGGCCAATATCAAGAATGAACTAAAGGTGAATTCGTTTCTTCAACTTCAACATATTTTAAATGAGAATATGATGCTACCTAATGATGAAAAAATATATATTTGTAGCACCACATCACTTTGGAACCAATTGAAGCAAGGATTCAAGTTGGACAGATTTTGGAATCCAATTCGACCTCCAGATCAATTCGGATTCAGCCTGACAAGCCAACTTCAAACGGCCATAACTTTTGATCCAGAGAGCTTCTCGGGGCCCGTGAGTACTCGTTGGAAAGCTCTTGGAGTCTACTTTCAGATGGATCTAGTCTCACCTCCAAACTCCACCCGAGCAGATCAGAAAATGCGAAACAAGTCACGTCACTTTTCCAGTCCGAGTCAAAGTGGGCCGAGGGCCTTGTAACTTGGGCTATTTGGGCCGGTACTGTTCATGTGAACAGTACCACATGCGTGAACAGTAACTAGGAATAGTACCATATCCCTTTTCATTAGATAAGTGTGGCTTCCCCTTCCCCTATTTAAGGAGGCCGCATCCCTTTAGTTTTCTTCGGGTTTTTCTTAAGAGTTTATTCTGCTTAGCAGTTTCGCCGCATGTTCGGTTGAGGAACCCCAACTTGTGAACTTAAACATTATTCGCAATTTCAGATTGCATCTTAAACTCTCTTGCTTGTGTTCTCGATTCGCTTGCAGGAGATAGCCTTCTTAGCGAGGTCAACCGTGTTCGGCACGGTTGATAACCAACGGAGCAGTGGTGTAGTGATTGCGAGGGGTTCGATCTGTTTTGGTCGGAGCCTTTGGATCATCAATGTCGAGATCTCCACAATCGACTTATCAGCACCTCTCAGAAGATCGGGCCATCGTCACATCATTGAGGAAGGCACTCTTGACATCCATCTGGTAAAGCTTGAAACCCTTAGAAGCTGCAAAAGCAAGCATGATTCTAACGGCTTCAAGTCTAGCTACAGGGGCAAAGGTCTCCTCAAAATCTAGACCCTCAATCTGAGAGAAGCCCTGAGCTACCAGTCTAGCCTTGTTCCGAATGACAACCCCATCCTCACTCTGCTTGTTCTTGAACACCCACTTAGTCCCAATGATATTCTGACCTCAAGGGGGCTCAACAAGCGACCAGACCTTGTTTCTCTCGAAATTCTCTAACTCCTCATGCATGGCATTGACCCAAGACTCATCAGATAGAGCATGACTAACATCTTTGGGCTCAAAGGTGGTAATAAAGGCAGAATGGAGACAGAATTGCGACATGCCAGACTTTGAGCGTGTGACTCGCTCAAAAAGGTCTTGAATAATCTGCTCGAAAGGATGGTCTTTCTGGATATGCCGGGGAGGTCCTGAAGGAGAAGAAGAAGTGGCCTCTACCTCGTGAGCTGATGAGATAGGAACAGAGCCACTAGCTCCAGAGGAAGCAGAAGACATGGGCTGATCTCCTGGAGGTGCAATGGAAGAGGGCACCTCCAGGGGTGGATGAGGGACTGGATCGGGTAGACAACCCTCATCTCCATCCTCCTCATCATCCACAAAGATGGGTTTGGACTGCTCTAAAGAACCTGAGATATCGGGCCTAGTCCCCGGACTGGCCTCGTCGAAAGTCACCTCACAGGTCTGTACCATTTTGCTAGACTCGCAGTTCTAGACCCTATACGCCCGCGAAGAAGTAAAGTAGCCTAGAAAGATACCATCACAAGAACGTGACTCGAACTTGTCTAGGTTCCCGGACTTCAGAATGAAACACTTGCAACCAAATACGTGAAAATGCGAGACACTGGGTTTTCGTCCATATCTCAACTCATAAGTGCGATGCAAGTGTGCCTGAAGAAAAACTTTATTCGAAACATGGCACGCGGTCGCAATAGCCTCAGCCTAAAACTTCCTAGGTGTAGAATATTCATCAAGCATCGTCCTGGCCATCTCGACCAAGGTACGGTTCTTCCTCTCCACGACGACATTCTGCTGTGGGACGTGCGGAGAAGAGAACTGGTGCTCTACACCTGTCTCATCACAAAACCTCTCAAAGTAGGAATTCTTGAACTCCGTGCCATTGTCAGTGCGGATCGCTCGTAAGGCACCTGGGAGCTCAACAGAAAGCCTACTGAAAAGACCTCAAAAATGTGTAAATGTCTCATCCTTCGAGGCTAAGAAAAACACCCAAGAGAACCTCGAGAAGTCATCGACCACGACAAGAACATACCACTTCCCTCCCGCTGACTGCACTCGAGCTGGTCCAACTGTGTCCATGTGGAGCAGCTGTCCTGGTGCATCGGTCATAGTCACTGTGACCGGAGGGTGAGAAGCGGCAACCATTTTGCCGTGCCGGCAAGGAGCACAAACTAGATCTTTGACCATCTTGAGTTTCGGCAGACCACGAGTGAGATCGTGGCCGCTAACTCGGGTCAAATGGTCAAATCCAATATGACCAAGTCTCCTATGCTAGAAAGTAAGGTCACGGGACTCAGAAGCAACTAAACACCGAAGAGGATCACCAGAAGACTCAGAAAAATCAGCACGAAAGATCCTCCCATAACGAGAAATCCCGCAAACCAGACTACCCGAAGAATCAAGAATTTTGCAAGCGTTTTTCTTAAAGCTCACCTTAAAACCGTCATCGGTAAGCTGAGAAACAGAAATCAAATTATACTGCAGCTTACTAACCAAGGCAACATCCTTCAAAATAAAAGACTCATTAACGTGTACTGTACCTTTGGCGATGACGCGCCCAGACGAAGTGTCTCCGAAGGTAATCGTCTCATCACCTGGAGCACGGGCTAGGGAAGAGAACCAACGAGAGTATCCGGTCATGTGTCGAGAACAACCGGAGTCAACGAGCCAAACCCCTCTCTTCCCTGCCCGGCGAACCTGAGTCAACGAGAGAGTAGAGTCTCAGTACAGGGGTAAATCAAGAGTGATTTTGGCACCCAATACTGAGTAACACGTCAAGTAGAAGAAGTAGCCACACACGACTGACCTCTATCTACTCTACGCTCTCTATCGCTCAAAGAAGCAAAAGGTCCACGAGTAGACTTGGAGCTGTTGAAGGACTTTGAACCTCAACCACGAAGGGAAAGAAATACCAGAAAGTTGAAGACTGCAGAACACTTAAAGGCCCACATAAGTTTGATTTGCAATGAATAAACTGCGCAAACTTACTGCTGCAAAACCCCTTGTCGAGCTCCCAAAAGAACAAAAAGACTGCTCAAAATTTCAGACTGCAATCACAAGAAAAAGCACTGCAGAAAAATAAAACAGAGAGTAAAAGAAAAAGAAACCATCAATGACAAGAGACGGTCTGCAAACTGAATCAGCTTTCTGGTCGTAAACCAAAAGGGAGAAGCATTAGTACTGTTGTTGGTACAAAGGAGTTCTCCTAACACAAAAAGTGCCAAACTGATTTACTGCAGTTTACCCGAGAAAAAATTAGCAAGGAATCACAAAGATCAAAACTATGTCACTGCCGGCCGAGAATTGACATAAGAACAAAGTCTGCACACATTGAACACAGACCGATTTTTTTTAAAAAAAATCGAACACTGCTGAAACCAAAATGTAAAACTAACTGAGATAAAAACTCAAACTAAAACTCAAAAGATCAAAGAACTTGGACGTGAGCCACTAAACAAAGGAAGAAGCACTCTACTGCCGAAATGTTTTTTTTTTGTTTGTTTGCTTCGGCTGGAAGACAACTTGCTACACTAAATTGTTGGATCCCAACCGAGTGAACAAAATGAAAAGAAGGGCTGCCGAAAACAGCTACTACAGCAGGACTGCCGAACACAAATTTGCAAAGGGACTTCACAGGAAACTAGACAAAGTAAAGACTGCCTCTGCTGCCAAAAGATAGAGGAGCACCAGCTAAAAACGACAACCAAAAAGGAGCCGAACAGATGAACTGGAGACAACCGAAAATAGCTTCTTTGCAGAAACCAATAGAAAGAAAAGAAACAAGAGTATTCTCCCAAGACCAAGAGAGCCAGCGCTGATAAGAACAGAAAACAAGAAAAATATATTTCCACCAAGAATATCATTGATCAGATCTACGATTCACTAGTGTACATCCATCGAACATATTACTGATCAAGGTTATACTCCAATACTAGTTATTATTCCTCCAACATTCTCAAAAATCCGATTCATCTATCTAGTATTTGATCAAATCCTATTAATCCCAATATTATCAACATCCTCCAAGAATTTATATTAGTTATTGGTGTCATAACCCGACAATTAACTGTGCACTTCCTAATACTCCAAAAGTCACATAAATCATCTATCTAGTCTATATATCCATTTAGGCTCCACCAATTTATTTCTCCCAAAATTCACACTATCGTTTCCTATTTATGATCGACCTGAATCCACCAATACCTTTATGTGCATACTACAAGCATCCATCTCCTTTACTCACGACTCTTTTTATTATACCCACATTTTATTTTGTAAGAATAGAAATGCCACTATTTGAAATACAATACATAAAATTTCCTGAGACCTAGCAACTTTGGAACAAATCATAATGTTCAAGGAATACTAACATGATTTTTCATACATATGGCCTCACACCATATGCCTAATATCACCATAATTTCTCCATACATACGGCATCACACCGTATAACATATTTCAGCGTTATAGCCGCTTAACTTACCACTGGGACGACACCCAGGACAACTCAAATCAGGGCTTTCCACTGCCCTCCACTTTTCCATCGCACCCACAAAACATTTTGAAATAGAACTATATCTGGTTAAGTTCCCATGTCCGCCCTTGACCGTGGGCACGGCTATTCGAATAGTTTTGACTCTGCAGAGTTTGCACACTTTACCCACAAGAGACAGTTCCCTCGTTGCCCCACACGATTCCTTAGCCGTGCGGTTGAGCAAACCATCACAGTGACCGTTCAAAGTACCTCGCCCCGTCCATCATCTCACCCGATGGGCCACTCCCACTTGCGGTGGGTCCCATACGTTGTGCGGGATGTTCCCCTCCTATGCGCCTAGCAGCTGACTCCCCGTACTGCTAGCACGCCGCAGAAGAACTTCACTCACAAAGAGTGTCCCATTCAAGCCGTCACCCAGAATCGCTACTTGCACCACCACTTCTCCACCGATGATGATGACTTTCGGGGTCCGGTAAATCTACTAAGCCAAGTTGTACTTTACAGACTTGTGGTTGTACTGTTTTACATAGGAGGTCATGACAAGATTCAGTCCTTAGGGTTATCTGGGCGGTGCTACCACAAACCACACTCTCGTGCACCCAGCACCATACCCCCGAACCATCCGCCCAGATAAATAAGCAATTTGAGGTTTTTGGGGAATATAAAATAACCATATCCAACATACACCAGTCATTACCACCATGACTGCCCAACCAACTTTTCTCATGATTAAAAGTGATGCTTGGGCGCTCTCGTGCCCATGAGTATCTAAACAATAGTAAGCATGGCATATAATTACGGACTTATTTTTGAAATGTTACTATTATAATTTTGCTAGGGCGACAAGGTTCTCATGTTCAAATATTCCAAAGGAGGGGCAATATTAACCAAGTTAGATAATAGGCATTTAACTAAAATTCTAAATTAACATGTATTTGCATATAAATTAACAGCATGCAATTTGATAATTTAAACAAAAGTAATTTGCAGAAAATGTAGGTTCAACATGATCAAAGTATTGACTCGCCTTGCGCGGTTTACCGCGGTCTTGAGCTCACACAATGCTTTATCTTGATCTTCTGGTCTCTATCTTCACTTTGAGCTTGATCTCGCTTGATCCATTGAATCTTCACGACTCCCAATTTCTAATTACGCTACGAACGACTGAATCCAAATAAAAGCAAGTAACGCAAAAGATCCAAATAAATTCGAATAAACTCAATTTAGTTTTACTTTGGGTTAATAGGTGATTGAGATGATTTGAGGCAAGATCGACCGGGGGGGGGGGCAGAGTATTGTTGGTGTTTAACAGGGTTGGAGCGAAATGATTAAATGGCCAAAGAAGATTTATTTAGACGATTGCCAAGGAAAGTTCATGATACTAGAATATTCATTGGAATACTCTACTTCGGATTTGAGAATGGCTCGGCATAGCTGGCTTTAAAGTATCCCGGATTGGTCTTTTTACTCCCTAACTTCTCTTATCATTTTTGTATTTATTTAGAAAGTTCCATGTGCTGACATATAATATTAGCCCTTTAGTCCTTTGGATGGCATGAGCTTGTACATCGTAAGAGCATTAATCCTGACTTAGGGGCTCATATATTGTTGTTAGTATAACTTGTATTCGGAGCTAATGGTTAGTCGATATGTTGACAATTTTTCAACATTATGTTCCCGATTGTTATATTTATTCCAATCTTTTATACAAGCCACGTACTTATAGCTTAAATATTAATAACTTAACACCACAGATTATTTAATGGTTGTTTGTGAAAGTACTTTTATGACTTCTTAAAGACATAGGAACGATAGTCATACTTTAGATGGTTAATTGTGTATCACCTAATTATATATGGCTTTTATTGTCCAAATAGTTTTTACTATATATTCTATAGTCATGCTAAGTGGAACGTCAACCTAAACTCCGACTGGCATTACTAACTAAATCTAGTGTTTTGTGATTTATTTATCGGCGATGTACTATTGGTGGGGTTTATAAATCATGACTTTCTAATTTAAATATATATTACATTTCAAATGGCTTTGGCATATCGTTTAGTTTTATGAAGCTGATTGAGTTATCATTTAATTGAATCTACCCTTAAGATTTATTTTATGGCTGCAGACAAAATGTTAGGGCATAAATTATAATTAGGGTTAACCTCTTAAGTTAAAGTCTCGCTTTTGTAGGTAATACGCTATTCAAGTTGTTTCCTTCATCGTAACCCTAAATGTATTTTTAATCAGGACCTTTATTAGATTCGGTCATGTAGCCAAGTCCACTTTTATGAATGCCGTTAATTATAATCTAGACTTTAGTTAAATGTTCCAAACTACATTAGTTACTCATATAGGTTATTTAATCTAATATGAAAGCTTAAAATATCCCAACCAAATCTACTAGCCTCTCTACTTTACTTCCATAACTTGAACTTGGATGTGCTATTATTATTATTATCATTACTATCATTTTTCTTAATATGTATCCTTATTAAATTTGGGCCTTAAGTAGAACCATATTTTGCTAATGCCTCTAATTGATACTTAAGCCTCAACTAAATAGTTAAATCCTTTCCTTGAGTTTTTTTTAATTCCATTCACAAATTAAAGTTTGTAAATCACATAGACCATACAATTTATTCTCCCTCCTTTTTATTATTAACATTTGACCTCTTTTTTTAAAAAAATTATTTCATTGGAAACAATGTTGATAAATAATTACCAAGAAATGGGAGGAAAACCTGGAACATGCATCGGCTTACAAAGGAGTTTCCTAGTCGGGCCCACATGCCAGCCGAAGGGCAAGAAGAGCAGAGCAGGGCTCGGCCAGAAGGGAAAGGGGAACAGAGGAGGGCGGGCGTAGGGCCAGGCGGCGGGCTCACCGGCACGACCTTCGGCCGGAGGGGCGGTGGACGCCCAAAACGGGTTGCCCCCGAGGTGAGGAAGTCCCCGGGGTAGCGGCTCCGGTCGGGGCGACGCACTGGAGGGCCGGCGACGGTAGAAGCGGCCGGACGCGGAGACGCCGTGGTGGCGGCGGCGGTCCGTCACAGGAAAGGAGAAGGTAAGGCAAGCACGAGCGAGAGAGTGCCCCTGGGGAGTTACCTGCGGTGACGGTTCGGTCGGGGAGGCGTCGAGGCGGGCCGGCGACGGAGGCCGAGGGCGGCGCGGGGAGGCGCACGGTGCCGGGGAGGATGGGGGCACGACGCTCCGGACTGGTGAGGGGATCGTCCTTACGGGGTCCTGCGAAAGCTCTGGTTGAACGGAATTTGATGGAGGCGGCCGAAATCGGTGGCGGCCAGAGTTCACCGGAGTTGAGGACGAACGGTGCGCCAGTGATCTTCAGGGCAGGGGAGTTCAATCAGACGCGGCAGGAGCACTAGGGGAGGTAGGGGAACTCGGGGGAGGGGTTATTACCAGACGAGAATCAGCGAGGAGCGCTAGCGACGGTGGTGGTCGGAGGTGCACTCGGCGGTAGCAAAAATTCAAGCGGGAGAGAGCGACTCTGCTGGGGTGTGCTGGGGGAACGCCTAGCTACAGGTTTTGAGGTTCATTTCGGACAGGGGAGCGTTGGGGAAGTGAATGCATGATTTACTCCCACGCGCTGGCACTTGAGTGCAGAGGGCATGGGTGGAGCAAGGCCGGCGCAGGGCTACTCCCACCTGGCCTCGTAGGCGCATCGATGGCGACGGGACGGGAAGAGGAGTCAATGCAAGTGATCGCATCCGGGGAGGATCTCGCGCGCGCGCTCCTGAGGCTGGCGACAAGACAGTGGAGAGACGCGGCGGAGCAGGCGGTGACGCTGCTGCAGGGGCGGTGGAGTTAAGGCGGTGGCAGGCGGCGGTGCTGCAGAGCAGAGGCAAGTGCGCGGCATGATCTGGGTGGGATTCGACGCAGAGCTGAGAGAAGGAAGGCGACGCAGAAGCAGCTCGGCCACAGAATGAGGGGAAGGCGCAGGCGTTCGGGGAGGAGAGAAAGGAGGAGGTGCGACGCGGGGCGCGGGCCCGCGGGCAGAGGGAAAAGAAGGGGGAGAGAGGAAAGGGTGCGCGACCCGCGCGGAAGAGAGTGGGGAGAGGAGAATGTTGAAAATTGGAATTCTCATTCTTAATTCATATTTTAAATTTTTATATTAAGCTTTACTGATTTCAATATTTGCATGACATTTAAAGTTTTATATTTTCATTTAAGTTTTGCATCCAACTTTTGGGCTATTTATTTTGGGATATGTATATATACAAATATTCTTTTGGGTTTCATTTATTGACTTGGATTTGAATCTAAGATTTTTGGTATTCTAATTCTTAGAGTTTTAAACTCCCCAAAATCATTTCTTACCCTTTTTCTTCATATATCTTATTTGTATTTGGAGTTTATTCCTTGTTACTATTTTGCTCAGCACAAAATTTGGGA
The DNA here is from genome assembly GCA_017311315.1 of Dendrocalamus latiflorus. NCBI lineage: Eukaryota > Viridiplantae > Streptophyta > Magnoliopsida > Poales > Poaceae > Dendrocalamus > Dendrocalamus latiflorus. The sequence continues at coordinate 28,439,528 of CM029612.1, read as the reverse complement.
AAACTCAAATAAGATTTCTTGAGCCAAAAATTCAAATCTCAGTAAGATGCGGATAAAAATTTCAATTTGCTCCAAATTTCAGACATCTTCATTTTGGGATGTTACAAAGAACCAATAGCAGAGGAACGAATAGCTTGTGCATGCACAGCCGACTCAGAAGGGACAGTCCTACTGCTAGCCAATTGGTTCACATCGATAGGCGTCTCTACCAAACCCTCATGCTTCTTACCAACAACACACACATTACAAGCAGGAAGTGGCCTCTCTAGAAGGTCCTTATTTAGCTTCACACACTTTTCATCCAATGCAATCAAGTCAGATTTTAGTTTGTTACAATTATTGCATGGTGAGCTAACAGGGTCCTTAGAAGCAAATTGAGCCAATTTGTTATTGTCATCGACTAATTCTTGAAACTGCTTAGAAACAGATTCAAGCTCAGCAGTAAGCTTGGGACAATTCACACATGAAGCAATAGGCTCAAGTAGAAAAGCTTGTAATTCAGCAATTTTATGATCTGCCCGTTTTAGGTTCATCTTCAAATTATTACAACTTTCACAAGTCTCGGGCAGATCGAGCAACATGGTGTAAAGACCTCTAAACACATTGTCCTTATCCTCACATGAAGTGCAAGATGTAGTCTCAACAACAGATGAAAGGGGTGCAACCCTACTCATTTCTAGTTCAGCAAGAAGACTAACATTCTCCACCTTAATCATGTCTAGCTCAGAGGACACACTATCATGCAAGGTCCTTAGTTTCTCTATGTCACCAAGCAGAGCAGTACATACATCACAGTCGTCACGGGAGGGAACAGATCTAAGTGAAGTAAGCTCCCGTGACAAGCTCTCTACTTCCTTCTCCAACTCGCTAACACTAATTCTAGATCTAGCATGAAATTTACCTAGCTTAAGAAAAGCATCATTAAGCTGGTCGTATGAAGGGTATACCTCGTCGGAGTCGGAGTACAGCTCGCTGTCGCTCACTTCGCCCTCAAGGGCCATGAAGCACATGCCGGAGAAGTCGTCGCCGCCCTTGGGGTCTTGCTCATCCGTCCCATTGTCGTCGCTCCACCCCTCCACCTCGCTGAGATCGAGGTCGTCGAAGGCGGTGAGGACGCGGTGGAAGAGCTTCTTGGCTTTGCCAAGGTCGCAGAACTTCTTCTTGCCTTGAGCGTGAGCAAGAGGCTTCTTGTTGCGGTTCTTGTCGATGTAGTCGTTCTTGCTCACACCGCTGTAGTCGCCCTTGCCCTTCTCCAGCTTGGGGCAGTTTGCCCGAATGTGGTTGGGGCCACCACACTCGAAGCAGATCACGGGTCCTCCTCTCTTTCTGTCCCTCCTCCTCTTGTAAGCATGAGAAAATTTTCTGGCTGGAAGAGCTAACTGGTCATCTGCAAGCTGCTCTAACTGATCATCAGCTATGTCACAGAGAGCAGCAAGAGAGAAACCACAAAGCGACTCGGAAGAAGGACCAGAAGTGGGATCGGTGACTAAGGCCATCGACTGCGACTTCGACCTACGAGAGACTATGTAAATCTCGTGAGTCTTGAGGCGTGAGTACAACGCATCAAGAGTCAAGGTCGAGAGATCGGTGGTGTCCTTGATGGTAGTCACCTTCATCTCCCAAACACGCAAATCAAGCGCCGCGAGCATCTGACGAGCGTTGTCTGAGTCGGGGTATGTGAGACCGACCGCTCGGAGGTTGCTCAAAATCTTGTGAAAACGCGCAAAACACTCATCGAGGGACTCACCAGCGAGTATTTCAAACTTGTTGTAATCTCGCTTGAATTGGTCCTATCGAACTGTCTTGATCTGGGTGGTGCCCTCATGGTATGCATCGAGGGTCACCCAGATATCGAAAGCCGACGTCAGATGAGAGATGCGATCAAACTAGCTTTGGCTCAACCCCTGGATTATGATGTTCCTTGCCTTAGCGTTCGCCTCAATATCAGCCATGTTCCCGGCATTGATGTTCTCATCGGCAGGAACAACATATCGTACTTTGACCTTCCGCCAGATGGCGTAGCCCTGAGCCTGGATGTAGGTCTCCATCCGACTCTTCCAGAAGGGATAGTCGATCCCATCGAAGATCGGGAGCTTGGTCGAGTACTTGTCTGTCGCCATGGCTCACAGACCGGTTAAGATCTATAGACGAGAGCTAACCGGCTCTGATACCAATTGATGGATCGAAATGGCAACAGAGGGGGGGGTGAATGTTGCTTTAACAATGCCCCCAAAGTATTCACAAAAACTCAACTCTCAAAAAACGGAGGATCTCCCACTGGCAAGGCCAAAATTAGATAGATTGAAATGAAGGACTTTGAACCTCAACCACGAAGGGAAGAAATACCAGAAAGTTGAAGACTGCAGAACACTTAAAGGCCCACATAAGTTGATTTGCAATGAATAAACTGCGCAAACTTACTGCTGCAAAACCCCTTGTCGAGCTCCCAAAAGAACAAAAAGACTGCTCAAAATTTCAGACTGCAATCACAAGAAAAAGCACTGCAGAAAAATAAAACAGAGAGTAAAAGAAAAAGAAACCATCAATGACAAGAGACGGTCTGCAAACTGAATCAGCTTTCTGGTCGTAAACCGAAAGGGAGAAGCATTAGTACTGTTGTTGGTACAAAGGAGTTCTCCTAACACAAAAAGTGCCAAACTGATTTACTGCAGTTTACCCGAGAAAAAATTAGCAAGGAATCACAAAGATCAAAACTATGTCACTGCCGGCCGAGAATTGACATAAGAACAAAGTCTGCACACATTGAACACAGACCGATTTTTTTTAAAAAAAATCGAACACTGCTGAAACCAAAATGTAAAACTAACTGAGATAAAAACTCAAACTAAAACTCAAAAGATCAAAGAACTTGGACGTGAGCCACTAAACAAAGGAAGAAGCACTCTACTGCCGAAATGTTTTTTTTGTTTGTTTTCTTCGGCTGGAAGACAACTTGCTACACTAAATTGTTGGATCCCAACCGAGTGAACAAAATGAAAAGAAGGGCTGCCGAAACAGCTACTACAGCAGGACTGCCGAACACAAATTTGCAAAGGGACTTCACAGGAAATCAGACAAAGTAAAGACTGCCTCTGCTGCCAAAAGATAGAGGAGCACCAGCTAAAAACGACAACCAAAAAGGAGCCGAACAGATGAACTGGAGACAACCGAAAATAGCTTCTTTGCAGAAACCAATAGAAAGAAAAGAAACAAGAGTATTCTCCCAAGACCAAGAGAGCCAGCGCTGATAAGAACAGAAAACAAGAAAAATGAACTTGCACAATTACTCGGCCAGACTAGTGATCAACCAGCTATACTCTTGGGACCTTGAGTATCTCCCCATCATAGAGCAAGCACAAACTGCAGCCTTTCAATAAGAACTCACATCAAAAACTGAGACGAAAAATAGGGGCACAAGCACAGAAGAGATCAAACACAAACATCCTCATATGAATCTTGATACAGAGACATACGCGATTACAAAAGGTTGTTTTCAGCTCATCTCTCTCTCAATCTCACACTAACTAAGTCCCTATACATGCTTGAAAGATAACACACTCATACATGGAGAGCACAGGCACAAAAACCCTCTCTCAAGCCATCTCTCTCTAAAAATCTGCATTGTTTTCCATGAAATCCTCTCTGTTTATAGCCTCCACTAATGGGTTTACAAACCACTTTACCCATTAGCTCTCAACAACTCATGGCGCTTTATCCACAATCCACTTCCTTTAGTGCAGCTTTGCGTATTCACCAAAACGCCCCTCGTGCACCTTCTAGGAAGCTTCCTCATTCCTTGCCCTCCAAGCCACGCAGCTACCTCGAGTCCTCGCCGTCTTCGGCACACCTCGACCGCTTTGACCTCGGCACCACCCGCGCCTAGTCCGGTCATCCCGTGCCTCGCCACGACTCCGTCTCGACGTCCTGCAGCCATCACAGACAAGAAACACATCACATAGCACCGTTCGACACATGTAAACCTCATTAGCATCAATAAATCGATCTCAAGCATAAAATGACCCAAACGACCAATTGGGAAGAATAATATGCAACAAGTCCGTCTAACCAAACCCGACTAAGCCAAATGCCGTCATTGCACGAAACGAACCAATCAAACTCAATCTTTCCAAAATACTCGTCAATTACTCATCACAAACATAGGGTCATAACCACATGGTCTCTCAAAAAGCCAGTTTTTGGGAGATTTGGGAGCTTTTGAAGAAAACTTGCTCTTTCTTTTGCTCCTTTGTCGACATGGTCCTGCATCTCTTTGCTTTTCCTTAGACCATGTATGACTTTCAAACAAACTCAACTTTACGCTTTTTCTGTGTTTGTCAATATACTCATCAAGGGGGAGATTGAGAGACCATGTGGAGGTATCCCCATGTTTGTGATGAGTAATTGACAGTTGGTTTAGAGAGTTTGAGTTTGTTGTGGGCATTCTAGGGTTGAGTACCTTTTACTTATGCTATTATTGATTATACTATTCCGTGCGGTGCTATATGATGGTTTGCTTGTCTGTGTGACTGCAGGACTTTGGAGCTAGGTCATGATGATGCGAGGAGGACCGGGACTAGGCACAGGCGGTGTTGAGGTCTAGACGGTCAGTGATTCCGAAGATGATCGAGGCTACTAAGGTGGTTGCGAGTCGGGAGACGAGGAACCGGAGTTGGAGCTACCGGTGGTGGACACAACGAGCAACGATGAGCGAACCGGGACTAGGCTCAGGGAGGAGTCGAAGGTCCAGACGGTTGGAGGTCGGTTGCGATCGTGTGCGACGGAACAGACCAGGACCAGACTCAGGTGGAGTCGGAGGTCCAGTCAGTTGGAGTCGGGTGGACACGACGGGCAGCGGCGAGGTGGACCGGGACTAGACTTAGGTGGAGTCGGAGGTCCAGACGGTCAGGTTGCCGGGTGCGGTCGTGCAATGACAGGAAGCTTCCGGGAAGGTGCAGCAGGGGCATTTCGGTAAAATGCGCAAGGCTGCAAAACGGAAGCAGATTTGGTTGAGGATAACGGGTTGGATACTCGTTAGTGGATGAGAGTAGAGAGGTTAGGGTTTTGGAGTGAAATGGGTGTTTTTCCCTCCATCCTGGTTCCCACTCTTTTGTGCTTTGATTTTCTTGCCTCATGGGTATGAGAGGTGGAAAGTGAGGTTGGTATGCCATTTCTTGTTTTGCCACTTGTGGGTGAGCTCCTGGGATCTTAATGTGGAGAAGTGAGCAGGCATAGTATTGAGGCAAGTGAGCAGTAGTAGTGGAGTGTCTCGTATGAATTCTTCTCAGAGTGAGAAGCATGTAGTGTGTTTTCCTTGTATCCATCTGCGTATGGGGACGTAGTGGGTGGTTGTAAACCTTGTAATCATTCATCTCTTTTCAATATGAGAATCTGTGTGATTGAGATGCCTTGAGTCCTTTCTGTCTCAGTTATGGATATTTTGGTTGCTCAAGCCTGTTTGGTTGTTTGCTGATTTTCTTGGTTTTGAGTTAAGTCCCTAAGAAGAATACTCTCTGTTAGTTGCTCTGTGATGGGAATCTGCCCCAAGATCATTTGATCAGTTTACTCCCAAGAGCAAAAATCAGATTTAATGGGTAGTCTCTTCTCTCAAGCATGCCACTGCATTTCCTCTATTTTTCACTGTAGCTAGGGTTTGAAGGCAGGGCTTGGTTGAAACTTGTGTTTTCCCTTCAATAGGTTGTGACCAGATGTGGGTTTTCAAGTCCTCTTGTCATTGCTTAGCTAATTGCAAAAGTTCATGAGCAAAAGATAAGAGAATAATGAGTAATTTGAAAATCAGCTCATTCTCTGTAGATTTGGGAGATTAGGATCGAGGTTGAAGAAGGTGTACTGAAAGCGCAAGGGTGCACAAGGATTAAAAAAGGCACATTCAGTGTGAAACCAAAGGTGAGGTAAAGGGCGATGTAGACTCCGGCTACCCTCTCGACGGCGAGAGTTTATAACTGGTCGCTAGAAAGCAAAGGAGGCAACGATGAAGAGCTCAGGCTAAGTGAAAGTGAGAAGAAAAGTGAAGGGAGCTAATGGTGAATAGGTTCTTGAACTCAGCTTCTCCCATGCTCATGGTGACACACAGGTCCCACGTGTCAACCACTATTTGGCTTGGCAGGCACTCATGCGCAAGGACAACGAGGAGATGACGGAATTGATGCTGGCACACAATAGACAGGACAGCGCTTGATAGGGCGGAGCGACCAAGGCATGGCCGAAACTCCAAGTAGCGGCTAGCACTCGGGTAAGGCGGGTGCTGCTGGTTGAGAGCTTGGGCGAAGCGACCACTAATCAGACACATGGTCGGAGTAGTTGGAGCTAAGTGCTCGGAAGGCAAGGGGAAAGGCTTTAGGGCTCCGACTGCATGAAATCTTCAGAGAAGGCTTGGGAAAGGAGGAAGAAACCAAACCAAGAGAGCACAAGAAAAACCAATGTGACAACACTTAACAAAGCGAAAGAAAAACCTTCACGAGTTTTGAAAATTTTTGGGTTGTCACAGCAAGGACCAAACTTTTGGCAGAGCGGTAGTACTTTGTTCGGAACGAACTAGATTGCTAAGCTTGGGGCCAAATACATTGCCAAAGATCGGTAATGATGCAAATAGTGGCTAAATTGCTCGGATATCACCAATATTTGGTATGGTAGACAAGGGCTAGCATCCAAACACCCTGGTGTGGTGTACTGGTATGCGTATGACATGAACAAATTGCAACGTCCTGTTCATCTTACAGCCGGGCTGATCAGGCCGGGCCACTGGAGTCTGGTTAGTTTTAGGCCGAGCGGGCAAAGCCGTCTCGGGCCTGGCATTTTTGTACGAGCATCCCTGGCCCAGACCATGTTTCTTCGCTCAGGGCCATTGTTCATGTTTGTGAGCTCTGAGGTTCTGCGGAATTATCGGCCGTGTCCTTTCGTCTTTTAGCTTCTCTAAAAATTAAAATAAATGTAACGATTTTTAAAACGGATTCTCCAAACGATCTTTTGAGTCTAAAACCGTATACACCATTTGTTAGTGATATGTCCTAAAGACAATCATGTTGATAATCGTATTACTTCTATGTTTATGACCTTTTTAATAATATATTATTTTGTCCCTCAAATAAATATTTTTTATATTGATCAACAAATATGTGACTTGTTCATAAAACTCTTTACCATGTTTTGATGTTATTCTACATCATGCTTGATCTTATATCATTATTTTGGACATTTATGACTTAAAAATTAGCACATATATTGATTGATGATCATGTTTCATGAATCATAGATATAAGAATATCAAATCAATAATATGAACATATGTTAGCGAATATGGTGGTGGATTGACCCACCATGAGACAATGTAGAAATTGTTATATTATTAAGTGTCATCAGTTGGTCTCATACATGGTGTATGTAGGATTCTTAGACTTGAGTTTGTCACAGTTTTCTACATATATAACATTTTACTTAGGGATTGCCAAACACTGCACCATAACCGAGCAGTCATAAAGATAACTTTTGGGTTTATTATGAAACATGCGAAGGAATGTGAGCGATCAAAATAGAATTTGCCCCTATTATATAACGAGAGAGATATATTTGGGCCCCTCGATATTATTGCATTAAGAAAGTGCATGGCTATGCCGAATGTGATTGAGGAGTTAATCACAACTGAGTAATCCACTACAGGTTCGAGTGAAGAATCAAGCTATCATAGGATGGCATGTTTCTCGCCTTGAATTTGATCTGGTATCATGAAGCAAATCAATCGATACATAAGCACTATATAGATTCGTCCGATATAATCTTTATGTATGTTTGGGAGCCGTTGTGTCCTGCTAGGGACCGCTACCGACTTATTGACGAAATATGAGTTTTTCGCCCATGGCCAAATACATGAACCTATAGGGACACACACTTAATGGGTTGGAATGAGAAGGGTCTGCATAATAGACTCAGAGTGAGATACAATCTCTACTCATATTGGATCCGGTTGGAGGTGCTCCAAGTGGAATATGATCTCTACTCGTATTGGATAAAGATCCACTCTGAGCCTTTCCAAGTTGGATACGATATTTGATCGTGTTGAATAATAATCCGATTGGAATATATATAAAGGGAGGTGCGGGGGTTGAAGGAGGTATCACGAGACACACCCGTCAAAACCCTAGCAGCCACTTCTCATAACCCTCTGCCGTGCGTGCTGGTGCTAGTACACCAATGCATGACGTTCCATCCTTGGACGTGTGGACCTCGGTAGAGGCACTGCTGCGACTGCGGCGCTGATCGGGACGATCGCGAGGAGGAGACGATTGGTCATAGGATGATTGACTATTTCCACTAGACCGATGTGCGCTTCGTTGAACCGGCTACTTCAACTCTACTTTTATTGCACTGCGTATCTACTGGTAATGATCTATGATAGCTTGCTAAAAGCCATCAGCTGTAACCCAAAAGAACGGGGCATTGATATTGGGGAACCTGCTTAGCTTGCTAATCCAGTAAGCAGAAACAAGTAGGCCTAACACATTAGACAGAGAACAAACGAGCCAAATAGAACTCGATGAAGCACTAGCTGTATCAATACACCAAGTGAAATAATAGTATTGCTGCTATGGGCGGGTGGGCTGTAACGATCCCGTTTTTGGGAACAGGAACGTCGTTACCTTCCGTAATAGCCAGGAGCTCAGTTACAGACAGAAGAAGTATCGTGCCTACTCACGAATATTTCAAAAGTTAGTTTGATTAAAACAAGACCTAACAGTCAACTTTTAGAAATTTTAATGGGTGTCCAAGTCCAAAACTTAACTTACAATTAGAAGAACCGCAGAAAACTCTCACAGGAACGCTTGAGTGTGGTTGTAACCGTAAGATAAATACTTGCAACATTCTCTCTTCTCCTGATCTCTGTGTTGGGGAAATATAAAGCAAGACTAAATACAACCAATCGTACTTAACAAGTCATATGGAGAAGTGCTATATAACTACTTGTCAGGGATTTTCAAGGGATGAGGATGTAGTGGTTTTATTAAAGTATTTGTGGATGTAATTTTATTTGTAAACACATTTAAACATAAATGAATAGTAACTTTTTAAGGAATTGGGGTTTTAAAACTTGATTACCAAACTTCAACTTTTCCAAATCATTTCCAAATCTACTTATGCTTCTATTGGAATCATCCATTAAACACAACTTCATTTACTACAAGCATGACGTATTCGAATACCATTAATTATGATTCTGCAGAGTTGCCTAGCTTTACTCACAAGATCTCCTAACTCTCGTGACAGAGTTAAGAAAATAAGGCTTTTCACTGCTCAATTCTTTATATAGCCTCTACCTAGTAGGTACTGTTTCCCAACAAATTCGAGTGGCCCACAGCCTCGCCTGATTTGATGCAGATTTACTGTTGTTAAGTATGGTTATACCCCTTCCCATACCACAAAAACTCCCTCGTCTCCCTCCACCCTTTGTAGCTATTCAATCGAACTTGAGCAGCTACTAAACCAGGTTTGATGAATCAATGCTTGTGGTTGAGCGATCACTATGTTTTTAACATGGCATAAGGTTTTAGTCCTTATATTTTCACCAAGACAACTTCCATCCACAAACCATTGGTTTAGTGCCCATCCGCACTATTTTGGTGCCCATCCGCACTGCCACCTTTCGAGTCCAAGCCTCCACCCTAGGATAAAGTCATGGGACCCAACCATCTCACGGCTTCCCATGGTATCTCCTTATCCTAGAACCACTTTTGAAATTCTACCAGCAAAGTGCCAAGTCTCTTAGTAGTATAAAATAGTTGAGTTCCCGGTCTACCATGATTATTTAAATAGTATATTTAATATTACTAAGTTTTGTCAAGATGAATATGGCCATCAAATTAAACAAGGTTTTTTCAGGTGGTAGGACATTAGCTAATATCATATCATTCTAAACATTTATTGTATAAGAAATAACAGTGCACAAATAATGTAAAAAAATATTGGTAAATAAGTAATTAAAGAAATGTAGGTTCAATATGATCAAAGACATGTGACTTGCCTTGCGGATCAATGCATTCTACAATTTTGTATTCTTTCGAGTCTTGTGCTTGTACTTGAGCTTCTCCTTCCTGTATTGGTTGGTTTATGATGTTATGTGCTATCGCAAAGCAAAAGAAACAAATCAATTCCATGCTTGAAGGACTAAGCTAGGAATAAAAGAAAGAAAATAAAGAAATAAAATCCAGAAAAATCAAATAAAATAGGTTGGGGATTATAGGAGTTTGATATGGGAAAACGAAGATGAGGAATGGATAGACGGGTTCAAAATGATTGGAATAGATGTATATATGCATTTGAGGTTTCATGAACAGTAACGGGCTTGGTACTGTTCATTGCGGGTTTTACTGTTCACAGTGGGTTTGGTCCTTATCGAGTTGTCGTTGCGTACTTGGAGGTTTGCAGCGTGAGGCAGTCGGCGGAGAGAGAACACAGAGAGCGGAAAGGCAGAAGCGGCGGGGAGCTCTGTCGGCCGCTCTGACACGTGGCAAGGGCAATTAAGAGGGGGTCAAAGGTGGGATAAGCGAGGAAGTACAACCTCTGACCTCTGGTAGAGGCGTGGCAGTGACGGGAAGAAACAAGGAGTGACAGCGAAAAGATCAGGGCGGCGGTGATAATTTTGGTTGATGAATAGTGTCTACTTGCCGCACTGTGCACAGAGGAAGAAGGGCAGAAGTAGAGGCGGGAGGGAGAGGTTTGAACGGTGGTGAAAAGGGGGAAGAACCAAATTAAATCAAACTTAAAAGTAAATTTGAATTTCTTTTGAAATTTGGTTTTGTTTCACAGGCGACCAGGGGATTATCGGAAGACGAAGAAGAGTCTACTGGACAGTTGAGGATTCGGCGTCTACTGACTTGGTGTCTCTTGTCAGCGTCTACTGACTTGGTGTCTCTTGTTTCAGTGGTGAAGTTAGATGTTTGCATGCGTTGTATCCATCAGATAAGGGGGCAATGATCATGGTGAAGTCATTGCTTTCGTTCAGTTTGATGTCTAATTGCACTGTTTTTAGTGGGGACGGTGGCTGAATCATAAGGCTGGGGAATTTCTCTGGTTTTTGGTAGTTTTCCTGTCAGTGCTAATTGTAAGCTGGTAACAATAGTGTTGGAACTGCGGCAGCGCGTACGAAGAATAAGATCACGCAAAATAAACAAGAGATACAAGGATTTGTTTATCAGGTTCAGTAATACCTATATCCCGAGGAGCTGAATCATGATAACTCCATCCGTGCGAGGAGTTTTTTTAACAATTAGGGTTACAAGAGTCAGTGATATATTTTTATTCCTCGGCTACATGATTTGACTCGGATTCTAGTCCACGGAGGGCTTTGACACCGCACCCCCTAGCCCGCAATATTCCGCAACACCACACAATTGTGTCACCCCCTGTAGGGCTATGTCTGGAAAGCGTTTACTACGTTACTGGTTTCCGGACCCCCTTCCTTTAACTTTGTCATATATGAGCTATACACAATAAATCTCTACCTTGGTGAATACACCATCTTGAACAAAACAGGGGAAACTCTATCTCAGTCCTAGACAATACATCAATAGACTGAATTGATGACTTTCAACATATAGACCCTTCACATAGAGTAAAAGCATACCATGTAGTAGACCTTGTATTATCCAGCAGAACATAGTAAACATATGTTGTGCACCTGCCCTTTCTTTTAACCTTGTCATGTATGAGCCATACACAACAAGTAGCCAACAATTATCTTGTAATGGTAATCTTGTAATCGTGACCCTCTTGCTTCCCCTTCAGGATCACGTATGTCCAAGAATTGCTGCATCCTAACTCTCTCAGTGTGTGTCTCTCTCTATATATAGTCCATTGGATCAGCATCCTGTGGCCCTAGTTATCTGATTCAGTTGCTGTTTTGTTTTCAGTTGTTAGGCCGTGCCCCTGTTTCCTCTCTCTGACCGGTGGGCCCTACGCGGGACAGATTAAATTAGTGCTAATTAAACTCACTTAAGGTTATGAGCATGACATGTGGGCCAAGTGAATTAATCATGTCAAAATGAAAATTCAAATTGGTTTTAAACAATAAGTCATTGACATGTGAACCGCAATTTTGGAAAATAATAAAATTCTGACGTATAGACCCATCTATCAGCCAAATAACGCTATAAATCTAGAATTTCCTTTAAAAAAAATAATAATTAAAATGAAAATCAGACCACAATTCCCTTTTTTCCTTTTTCAGTATTTTTCAACCTAAATCAAATTCAAACGCATGTAATTTTTGAATATTAACTCCAAAATAAATAATTTTTGTCTCTAATTTTTTCTAAAATCTTGCTCTTTCATATTCTACAGAAATATTTGAATTTTCTATCTGTTTGAATTTATTTGACTCTTATATGCAATATTTGGTATTTGACGATTATATACCGACATTCTGGATAACTTCGTCAATGAATCCGAGCAAGACCAAGAGTTCAACAAGTAAGACAAGCACCCCTTTTATCATATTGATCCCCATGTTTCATTTTTAAGTATATTGTGTTTAAAACTATTATGCATGCGTGCAGTTTTGGTAAAAACCGCTATATTAGTAAGGACAGTAGTTATACCCAATTGTTGCATCAATCTCGCATTGACAAGTTGTTATGTTTACCACTGTCACCATAGCAATAATACACACTAGTAATAAAATATGGAGCTTAGTGATCAAACGTAGTAGTTAATGTTTAGCCATGCTCATAATGATACAAATTTGGAGATGGGCTAAAATGTTCAAATATGGGAGATACTTAAGGATTGGTTCAAAGGAGTTTACCTCTGTTATTTTCGTTAGCAAAGAAAATAGAAAGCATGTTTTAGACTTGGGTGAATGGTTGTGGAAACCAGTGCAGTTCGCACGAGAATTTGATTCGTGGATGTCTTGTCCGGGTCACTAAGAACCGAGACTATGGTGTAGTTAGACCCAAGAAATAATGTACAACCATATGTGCCTTTATAGGAAGGCCTTAGCATAATAAATTACTAGGGTTAGCAACTTTGCCGTAGGTGGTAGGTTGTCAGAGACTTTTGGGCTAGTGCGGACATGGTTCAAACTCCATGTTCGGAGAGACCTTGCACGTAATGGAAAATACCTAACACACCGTATGAGTCTTAAGACGTTGAAGGGCACCCTTCGTCCTAAGAATGTAATTATACCGAGGTGGTTGTTAGTACCGGTAATGTAAAAGGTTCATTATGAACTCTGCAGAGATGTTTATGTCATGTGGGTAAAGTGTGCAACCTCTGCAGAGTGTAAAACTATTCGAATAGCCGTGTCCACGATCATGGATGACTTGGCAAATCCTCCAACTTAGTAGTATTGTGTTTTATAAAAATGGATCTGAGGAAGATATGGATGGGATATCCAAGCATAGTATGATCAGCAAGGATTATGCCGTAGTTTTGAAAATCAGGGGTAGCAAACCTCTTGTTCTAAATTATGTAATTTATATTTTTACTATTATTTACTTATCAAATTTGAAATACTTTTACAACTTTTGTTTGCAATCTATTATTTGTTATTTCAATTGAAAAGTAGTCGTGAGTTCTATTATCTCGACTTTTGCTAAGTCGTGATATCCTATGAGTAAAGCTAGGTACTCTCTGCAGAAAAGAAAATTGAACCACTCGAATGTATTGTACTTTCGATAAATAGAGTTCTCTCAAGGGTGATTCTCGAACTCGTAGTAAATAATTGATCAAGAATTACACATGTGAGAAAGGACCTGGAAATTATAAATGTAGGAAGGACGCTGTTTGCGAGAGCGTCAACCCCGGACGACAAGGGACGCTGCGTCAAAACCTGGAAGCTTCTGCACACGACGTCCAACTCGATCAGGGAACTAATTGCGCAGTTTCCATCCCTCGATCGTTCTCCTGATCATATTCGACGTTCTACATGAATCAAACAAAAAATAACTCTGTTACCTGCTTCCGTTATCGACATATCCGCATTCAGTACCATGAACCTGTGCGCATGTCTTGTAAAATATTGGCACATGAGTTTAACAGCTGAGAACATCAAACAATAATCAGATCCTACAACTTCGAGCATTCATCATATACGAGCTTCCAACTGATCACACACTTTCTTGATGCTGTACAAGCCATAATCATGTAATTCACAAAAATGCATCTGTTGTGGTTACAGACCAAACAGAGAAAGAGTGTGGTAGTGGAGAGTTAAGCAAGTGAATAGCTTCGGGCCTCTCCCCATGGCATGTGCTGTGTGTGTGTGTCTATATATATATATATATATATATATATATATATATATATATATATATATATATATATATATATATATATATATATATATATATATATATATATATATATATATATATATATATATATCTATATGGGGAGTGCTTTTACAGTTATACTCTCACATCTGGGTATCCCCCTCAGGGGCACTTATGTTATTACACATATCCTGTTTTGAGCCTTACATTCCTCTAACAGGCCTGCTGGGCTTAGGTGGGAGCCACCCCTACAACAGGAGCCTCTCATGGTTAAGGGCTTCACGGGCCGAAGCCATGTTGCCGAGCCCTTTGGCCCCCTCCGTCACTGCGGCCTGTGAGGTTTCCCAACATCCAGCGAAGCCTTACTACTTGGTGTGGTGTCTGCCCCGCCTCCAGAGCATTGCGTTGGGCAAGCTGGTGGAGCCTCCCTTGGTTACAGGGCCCAACAGTGGCTGGCTCAGAGCTGCTTTCGGGGCCGAAGGTTGAAGCCGAAGCCGAGGTCGAAACCGAGCCCGCCTTGGCGAGGTGGCCTGGTGGCCCGGGCCACGTTCGGCCACGAGTTCCCCGGGCGGCGGAGCCGAAGCTGGAGCGGACCTCGCACCCATGGCGTTCCCTGGGCGGGAGGTGGGCGAGGCTCCGCGGTCCCGGTGGTGCGCTCTAATGGCCCCTTGAATCGCGCTGACTCCTGGGCTGGCAGGGACAGGCCGCTGTGGCCGTACTTTCCCCGTCGGGGTGTACACGCGGCAGGCCATGATTGGCGCGCCGTGGGCTGTTGGCGGTTGCGCAACCGCGGCCGTTCGCCCCTTCCCAAGAAAAGCGGGGCATGCGGTGGGGAGCTGTTGCGGCGTCTGCCCGCCTACCAGCGCACGCCTTGCTGGTGGTGAGCGGTTTCACTTGTCCGTCGTGGGCAGTTGGACCGCCGGGTACCTGTCGATTGCGATCCCGTCGATTGGCACGCCGCCGATTGACCTTCCGCCAGCCTGGCGACTCCTCGCCGGGTGAGCCTGGGTATAAATGCGCCGGTGTCGCGGGCTGTTCCTTGCTCACCCCGGGTTACTCATCTTGCACCTGCACGCGGTTATCTTCTCACATGTAGGCCAACTATTGTTCATCCGCATTTGATGATTGCGTCTACTGTCGCTAATATCAGCGAGCGCTGATGAACAATAGATGACCTATTTATGGGAATACGTCACAGCTTGCTGTAGAAGTCTTGGACGCCCACAGGGTCCTGCTCGCACACCACGCTTTCGCATGGAAATGGCAAGGCTTGACCTGCTCTCGTAGACAATATGCTTGAGTCCATCTGCGTTCTCTGATTGAGCCCACCGGCGTTACCATCAGGGGGTGTTGATGTACTGAAGCTTATCTGTCTATGAGAACATGTCAGAACTTGCCGCAATGGTGTGACGTCACGTGGCCTCTGGTTCGTGGGGGCTAGGGGTCGAAAGGCCGGCCTGTACTTGCTGCGCTCGTGCTGTGTTTCTACATACAACGGCAAGGTTTGCCCTGTTCTCTTAGACAGGCCTACTTTCAGTCGGGGTTTCTGATCAAGCCCGTCCGCATTACTTTCGAAAGAATGCTGGTGTACTGAAGGTGGCCTGTTTATGAGAACAAGCCAACACCTGTCGTGACGTAGCCCCCGCCAGTATGATATGTGGGGAATGCCGACGGACGAGTCCCTGCGCACGGGTTCGCTCCTCAAATCCGAAGCCGAGGTCAAGACCGTGGCCGCGTTGATGGTGAACAGCGGAGGTAAACGCGCGGGCGCTCCGTCCCCTATTCTTCGTAGTGGTGGCAGCGGAGCTAGCGCCTAGTCGAAGTAGACGCGCGAGTGCTCCGTCCCCTACCCTTCGAAGTGGTGGGAGCGGAGTTGGCGCCTAGTCGAAGTAGACGCGCGAGCGCTCCGTCCCCTACCCTTCGAAGTGGTGGCAGCGGAGCTGGCGCCTAGTCGAACTAGACGCGTGAGCGCTCCGTCCCCTACCCTTTGAAGTGGTGGCAGCGGAGCTGGCGCCTGGTCGAAGTAGACGCGCAAGCGCTCTGTCCCCTACCCTTCGAAGTGGTTGCAGCGGAGCTGGCGCCTGGTCGAAGTAGACGCGCAAGCGCTCCGTCCCCTACCCTTCGAAGTGGTGGCAGCGGAGCTGGCGCCTGGTCGAAGTAGACGCACGAGCGCTCCGTCCCCTACCCTTCGAAGTGGTGGCAGCGGAGCTGGCGCCTGGTCAAAGTAGACGCGCGAGTGCTCCGTCCCCTGCCCTTCGAAGTGGTGGCAGCGGAGCTGGCGCCTGGTCGAAGTAGACGCGCGAGCGCTCCGTCCCCTACCCTTCGAAGTGGTGGCAGCGGAGCTGGCGCCTAATCGAAGTAGACGCGCGAGCGCTCCGTCCCCTACCCTTCGAAGTGGTGGCAACGAGGCGCCGCTGGCGCCTCG
Source organism: Dendrocalamus latiflorus (assembly GCA_017311315.1). Classification (NCBI taxonomy): domain Eukaryota; kingdom Viridiplantae; phylum Streptophyta; class Magnoliopsida; order Poales; family Poaceae; genus Dendrocalamus; species Dendrocalamus latiflorus. Next base: position 28,422,824 of record CM029612.1, on the reverse strand, counting down.
TCGAAGTAGACGCGCGAGCGCTCCGTCCCCTACCCTTTGAAGTGGTGGCAGCGGAGCTGGCGATGTACTCCCTAGTGCCACGCGCGCGGGGGCGCTATAATTGAGTGGTGTACTGCTTGAAACAAGGCACTCCCTGGGGTGAGCGCGACCCAGCGGTAGTGCGCCTTAATGGCTCCGGGAATCACGCCGACCCCTGTGCTGGCACGAGCGGGCTGTTGCATCCGTACGCGCTTGTCTATTCGAGATGCACACGCGGCGGGCCATGATTGGTGTGCGACGGGTCATCAGCGGTCAAGCCCCTTCCCCAGAGGGGCGGCACACGTGGCGCGGCGCTGTAGGCGCGCCGCACGCTGGCTGCTCACCTTCCAATGCGCGTCACCGGCTGCTAGCAGTTGCACTTCTTGCCGATCTTCGGTTGCCCCTGCCATGCAGATTTGCAGTTGTCCCTTCGGGCAGGTGCAGCCAGGGTCGGGCGGTCGGTGACCCCGTTTGGGCTATCGCGGTTTAGAGTCCGAAGAGCCGCGTCGACGCGTGCCGGAGGTTATGTCGGGTCGCGCGACCTGCATTCATTTTTTGCGCTGACCGACACGCGGTGGGACGCTAGTGGCGCGTCGTGTGGTGACAGGACTCTGTACGACCACGGTCGCATGCCAGCTACGTGTACCATCGCGACGCTTCGGCTTCGCACGTGGGGAGGTGAGCGGTTGTCGCTCGCCGTTTGCGCTTACCAACGGTGGGAAACGGGGGGCCTTTAAGTACCCCCGGTGGCGCTGTGCCTGCGCCTCCTCCTTACGCTTTCTGGTTGTTCACGTTGTCCCCCGCATTCGCTCGCCCTGTTCCTATGCTCCTTTTTGCCGTCGAGTTCCCCGTGGATGCTGATGGCGACTTGCGACGAGCGTACTCAGGTGGGCGGCTACGCCATCCGTAGGCGGTCGTCACCGCTCGAGGTGAAATACGCGCTGGAGGAGCACGATCCGGCGGCAGCAGACAAGTGGTGGGTGGCGAAGAAGAGTCAGGGTCTGTACTCCGGCGAGTTGGGCCGCACGCTCGTGACGGAGGACACGATCCGGTCACTGCTGCGAGAGGGGAGGCTATCGGACCGCCAAGCAGTGCGGTTACCCACTGATGATGAGACGGAGCCGCGCCCTGAGAAGTCGGAGGCGATCGTCTTTGTTGCCTACTTCGAAGCCGGACTTCGCATCCCGTCCGCAGCAATTGTTGGGGACGTGCTGCGGACCTTCAAGCTGGAGTTGTCACAACTGACTCCGAACGTGGTGGCTCGCCTGCGCTTGGAGGAGTGTTTGCCCAGCGCCTCCCTGTTCGCGTATCTGCATGAAGCCCGATGCCAACCGAAGGAGCGGAAGGACGGTACGCTGTCGAAGTTTGGCAGCGTCAACTTCGTCCCGCGGACGTCATGTGGGAAACTCTTCCCCGCGAACTCGACCGGAGGGAAGTGGGAGTCCAACTGGGCGAGGCGGTGGTTCTACCATCGTGTGACGAGTGGCAGCGGCCTGGAGTGCGCAGGCGGGCCGATTACATTCAAGACCACCTCCAGCTTAACGCTTGACCAGGAAGATAGGCGGAGGGCACGAAGACTTGTGGGGGTCGCCGCCCGCTTCAATATGCGCGACCTCGCAAAGGAGTACATGATGCTCGGTGCGACGCCGCTCTTCCACGATTGCCGGTGAACGTTGAAATGATAACGTTCTCCCGGTCGTTTGCTCGCTGCCCATGCCGACTGGTCTTCGTATGCCTCGACCATGTCTTCCTCTCCGTTCGTACGTATTGCATTGTGTAAATGTGCTCTGTCCGGCGTAGGGACTCGCCTTGAGGACGCGGAGCACGCCGCGCGCGTGTTCCTCGGGCCATACACCGGCAGAGAGCACGGGCAGCGCGCAGCTACAACTGCGAAGGCCGGATTGGGGCGGATAAACCGCGTGTGTGAGGCCTTAGGGCTTCCTGTGCCGGATCGCACCCCTCCGGACCAGCAACATGAGGATGACGGTGCCGTGAAGACGAAGGCGTCATCCCGCAAGAGGACTCGGAGCACTGCGACCACGCCCTGTACGGCGGTTGCCGCTGTTCCCGCCGGCGCAGCGAGCCCGGAGTCGGATTCGACGAGGTATGCCGACTCAGACTTGGAGGGCACGGGTACGGAGGGCGAAGGCACCAGCGGCAGAGGGCGCGCCGCAGAGGTCTCGTTGCCCGCGACCGTCGCCGAGGTGGTGGTGCTGGCTGGCAGCACCGGTGCGGAGTCCTCGTCTCCGGCCATGGCTGCGGCGGGGCTGCCCTCCGCGGGAGTGTGTGGAGCGCAGCCTTTGCTAATAGCGGCGGCCGAGGCTGAAGTGTCCCCCGCAAAGGCAGGGGTGTCCCTCGCAGAGGTCGTGAGGGTGAAGCCCCCGACCGCTGTCGTTGTAGCTGTGGAGACCCCTTCGGCGAGTGGTGTTGCCGCAGGGGCTCCTTCTGTAGCGGGTACCGAGGTGGGACCTTCCCCTCAAGCGAAGCGGCCGCGCCTGCTGTCCCCCCTTCCGTGGACTTCGCGAGGGTTCGTTGTGGCGACCGGTGTTGGGAGCTTGTGGGACTCCACTTCGAGCACCGAGGTTCCTCCACCCCGCGCCCTCCTGGCCCCTCGAGCCACAGTGACCGTGGCGCAGGGTCGGTTGGCGCTAGGTCCCAACTCGGAGGTCCCCATGCCTTGCGAGACAACGCCGTCCGTTGGGGCCGAAGTAGAAGCGGTCCCGCCCGCGGCTAGGGAGACGTCTCCGCGAAGTCCCCCGTCTGCCACCGAAGGTAGGCTATGACGGCATTGCTTCGACAACTTTTGCACGCGTCGTGACAAATGTGTACTTCTCTTTACAGCGGCACTTATCCTGGAGGAGGAGCCGTTCCTTGAGCGCGGGGGTCCCGGCGCTGGCGACACAGATGTCGCACGCCCGAGCCCGGCGGACTTCGTCCCTCCGTCGGATGCTCTGAGGGCATGGCGCGGGATTGCGGAAGACGCGGCCGCCAGCATCGGTCAACAGGCGTTGCAGACCTACGGGTCAGGGCGCCTTGGAGATGCATTGGAAGTGTCGGGAGTGAGGGTAAGCGTCTGTCTTTTAGACCACTTGCAACCGTATAGCGCTTGCTAACTCCTGCGCCGCGCATACACTCGTGTTGGCCCAGGCCCTACGAGGTGCTCACGTTCGCGAGGAAGGAGCGCTACGGAGTAGGCTGCAGGCCATCGAAGAGGAGCTGCAGGGAGCTACAGGAGGGCGCTCCGCCTAGGATGCTTGTATACACCACCTGGAGTTGGAGTGCGTGGAGATGAAGACGCGCACCGAGGGGCTCATTGCCGCAGCGCGAGCATCAGCCGCGGAAGCGGTGCGGCAAGAAGCTACTGCAGAGCGGGAGGCCTTCTGCAACAAGTCGCTGCGCTAGAGGAAAAAAACAACGAGCTTGCTGCCTCTCTCGCGGAGCGAGATCGAGCCTTGGGCGACGCTTCGGTAGCTGCCTGGGACGCCATGCTGGCCCTGGAAGATACCCTTAAGGGGCTTGTCGCCGAAGTGCCGGCGCGCTCCTTCGGGCCCGAGGACCTGTCGCGGTCACTCCGGTGGATTGGAGATGCGGCCGGCGTTGCACGCGGCGCCGCGGCGATCTTCGGCAACCACTGCGCCTACGTGGCGTCGTGTCTGACATGCGCGCTCATGCGACACCGCGGCTGTGAACATGTTGCGGGGCTAGTCGATCCTCGACTGGAGATGCCCGCCGGGGGCGGGGTAATGTCCGACGCCGTGCGCGCCATAGTCGCACCGTGAAGTTCTTCCATGAGCGGATATGGGAATACTGCGGTGAGGCTGCAGCCAGAGTCGAGCTGCGAAACAACTTGCACGACGAGGGAAACCTTGGCCAGTTTCTGGACGAGGTCCCACGGCGTGACAAGGATGGCGCTGCGGCCCCGGAGGACACCACGAACCCACAGGTGTGACGGAAGGTTGTCGCGTGTTGGTGTGCGTTGTAACCGAAGCCCAGGTTTTGTCTTTTTTTCTTGGTAAAGTACGGAGTTGTTTCCCCGCTGTTCTGATTCCTGCCCCCTTGTCCCGAGCAGCTACAAAGCCGGGGCCGGCTGCTAATCTCCGACCTTGCGACCCGACGGCATCTTCGGCGCTGGCAAAGGGCCGAGGAAGCGTTGGATTTCTGGGCGGGTCGGGCGTCTACGAGTGGAGCCTCGGCACGGACGCATGTTAAGGATGAGCCTGCCGAGTAGCGGCCTGGTGCGCCGGAGGTGTTTGTGCGCCTTTGTAAGCGTCCTTAGCGAATGCAAAGAATAGTCTTGATTAGATCTTGCGAAGTGCATCTCCACCCCTCCGGCTACGCTGTTCCCTGGTAAACTCGGAGGGTTACTACGCTTGCCCGTATACGACGATTTGCGCCTTGCGAGTTCAGGGTGATCGAGGTAGACGTAGTTGCAATAACCGCACACGCACTCAGTCCGATATCCCTTCAAAGCGGCAACGGTGGAGTTGGCGTCCTAGCTAAAGTAGATGCGCGAGTGCTCCGTCCCCTACGCTTCGAAGTGGTGGCAACGAAGCTGGCGCCTTGTCGAAGTAGCGGCGCAAGCGCTCCATCCCCTACCCTTCGAAGTGGTGGCGGCGGAGCTGGCGCCTTGTCGAAGTAGCGGCGCGAGCGCTCCGTCCCCTACCCTTCGAAGTGGTGGTGGTGGAGCTGGCGCCTTGTCGAAGTAGCGGGCCGAGCGCTCCGTCCCCTACCCTTCGAAGTGGTGGCAACGGAGCTGGCGCCTAGTCGAAGTAGATGCGCGGGCGCTCCGTCCCCTACCCTTCGAAATGGTGGCAACGGAGCTGGCGCCTTAGTCGAGGTAGACGCGCGAGCGATCCTTTCCAAGATGATGCAAGGACAGCCTCTGGTGTTTCTCACTCGCGGGTGCGCTCGCGCAGGAGCTAGCCTCTGACACGTCGCCTTGGTACTTCGCGGGCTGCGCGTGGGAGTGGGCCCTCGTGGTGCACTTTGCACTCCATAGAATTCACCGGGGTAACCTCTGCGTCCGCCGTAGAATTCCCAAGAGATTTTTTTTCTTTTTTTTTTGCACTCCTAAGTACGCGGGGCCAACATCCACGTCTTGTTTATACTCCGGAGAGTACGCCCTGGGACAACGCCCATGCGTGCGCGGGGTTCGCGTCTTGTTTATACTCCGTAGAGTGCGCGGGGATAGCATCCGCGTCTTTTTTATACTCCGGAGAGTGCGTGGGATCGACATCCACGTCTTATTTATACTCCAAAGAGTACGCACTGGGCAACGCCCATGCGTGCGCGGGGTTCGCGTCTCGTTTATACTCCGTAGAGTGCGCATGGATAGCATCTGCGTCTTTTTTTTAACTCCGTAGAGTGCGTGGGATCGACATCCACATCTTATTTATACTCCGAAGAGTACGCACTAGGGCAACGCCCATGCGTGCGCGGGGTTCGCGTCTCGTTTATACTCCGTAGAGTGCACAGGGATAGCATCCATGTCTTTTTTTATACTCCGGAGAGTGCGTGGGATCGACATCCACGTCTTATTTATACTCTGAAGAGTACGCACTGGGGCAACGCCCATGCGTGCGCAGGGTTCGCGTCTTGTTTATACTCCGTAGAGTGCGCAGGGATAGCATCCGCGTCTTTTTTATACTCCGGAGAGTGCGTGCGGAGGTGGACCTCAACGCTACGTCTTATTTATACTCTGTAGAGTGCGTGCAGAGGCGGACCTCGACGCTACGTCTTATTTAGAGTCCGTAGACTGCGCGCGGAGGCGAGCCTCCGCGCGTTGCGGGCGGTGAAATTGCGTGCGGAGGCGAACCTCGTCGCTACGTCTTATTTATACTCCGTAGAGTGTATGCGGAGGCGGACCTCGACGCTACGTCTTATTTATACTCCGTAGAGTGTGTGCGGAGGCGGACCTCGACGCTACGTCTTATTTAAAGTCCGTAGACTGCGCGCGGAGGTGAGCCTCCGCGCGTTGCGGGCGGTGAAATTGCGTGCGGAGGCGAACCTCGTCGCTACATCTTTTTTATACTCCGTAGAGTGCGCGCGGAGGCGTCCCCCCATGCGTCTTTGTTCATGCTTATGCACAATGCACACGAAGGTAACCCTTTGCGCGCTTTTGGTACGAAAACGAGAGAATTTGCATGAACGATGCACTTTATTAAATTCCCGTTTGCGCGGGTGAGCAATTACAAAAAAGGGGGGGATACCAACCACTAACCGCTATGAGGACGGGGTGACCGCTGACGAGCCGCTGCTGCTGGGGCAACCTTGTGCCCAAGGAACGCGAGACGCTCTCCGGGGGCGCCCGAGGCCTCCACACCTGCACACCCGGCTTAGGTGCCTTGGCGAGCCGCGTGGCATGGACCTCTGGCGCCAAGCTCTATGCGCCGAGCCATGTCCTGGTCGCCATGGACGATGATGATGGCCCGCAGTCCGGGAAGCTTCATGCACAGGAAGCCGTGATGCGGGAGTGCCCCGAGAGTATTTAGGAGCGGCCGCCCTAATATGGTGTTGTAGGGGTATGCAATGTCGACCACGTCGAAGATGGCATCTTCGCTCCTCACGTTGTCGTTTTGGCCGAAGGAGACTTGGAGGCATATGTGGCCCAAAGCGCGCAAAGGCTGCCCTCCAAATCCTTGCAGCGAGATGCCTGAAGGGCCCAATCGACTCCGAGGGATCCCCATTTGGTCGAAGATCGCGGTGAACAGGATGTTCGCGGAGCTTCCTCCATCGACTAGGACGCGCCTGACTTCGCATCCGGCTACTAGGACCCAGACGACCAAAGGGTCTTGGTGGGAAAACTCCTCGCCCTCGGCGTCAGCGGGCGTGAATGTGACTTCGTGTTGCGCCCATTCCGGTGGCGCCTGCGCCGAGTATGCCGCGACATGGTGCAGCCTCCTCGCGTAGGCCTTCCGTTGCCGCGCCGAGGTGAACTCCAGCGAGGAGCCTCCGGAAATGACGTTGATGATCCTGCGCTGGGCTCCTTCCGGAGCTTGTAACTGTAGGAGGCCCTCCCGAGGTTGTTGCACATGTGCCTGAATTCGCAGGAGGCCTTCCTGGGGCTGTATTCCTTGGTCCTAGGGGTGTTGGACGTGGGCCACGACGGGTGCGCGTGTTTCCGGGTTTTTGTCCCTAGCGACGCTCTGCCGTAGCGCTGCGATAGTGGCGCAAGCACGCTGTCGTGGTTGCCTCGGCCATGGATTTCACACCACTGCCCATGGTGCTGGTCACCGTACTCTTCGCGGGTTCTGTCGTCGCGACCACGGCCACGCCCCCGTCCTCAGCCCCGGTGCCCTCTGCCTCCACGACCTGCGGAGGCGTTGTCTTCGGAGCCGCCCTCGATGTCAAAGACGTAACGAGGTTTCCTGGACTTGCGTTGGTCGCGCTTGGGCCTATCGCCTGACGGGTCATTGTGTTGAGGGTCCTTGCGTTCGGAGGCGCCCTTCGGCTGCTCTTGCTTGCGCTTACCTTTCGAAGAGCCCTGCTTCGGCGAGCCTTCGCTCTTTGCCGAGCCTTCCACCTTGTTGGTGTCGGAGTCCTCACCGTGTCGCCTCCGCGCATCCTCCTCCGCTCTGGCGTACTCTTCCATCTTATCGAAGAGGTTCGCGACCGTCCTAATGGGCTTGCACGCGTTGTACTCGGCCATCGGTCCCGGCCGGAGGCCTTGTATTGCTGCGTTGATGACGGTTTTTTCATTGACGTCCTTGACCTGGTAACGTACTTTCGTGAAGCGCTTGAAGTAATCCCGGAGCCGCTCCTCAGGTTTTTGCTCGACTGCGAAGAGCTGGTCTGCATCGACATGCTCAACGTAGTTTCCCTGGAAGTTGTTGTAGAGTCGATCGCGGATCTGTTCCAAGGCATAGATGGACTGTGGTTCAATGGTGAAGAACCAGGACAGCGCCACCCCTTGTAACGCGAGGGGAAGTCCTTTTGCCTTCGTGGTGTCGTCTCCGCCAGCGGCTTCGATAGCGGTCTCATACACGCGCACGAATTCTCACGGGTCGGAGTCGCCCTTGTACGCCTCGATGACGCTCGGGAACTTGAAGTCCTCAGGCCACGCCGCCTGCTGTAGGCCCGCGGAGAGCGGGGACTCTGGGTCTACGCGTCGCAATGGGACGCGACTAGATGTAGGGGCGTCACGGCTATCCGCCCTCTCCAGAGCGGGTTCGAATGCCACCGCCGGGGGGGCGTGTTGGCTCCGAGCCTCTTGCATGTCTCGCACAGCCCCGCGGAGGTCTGTTAGCTCCCACTGAAACGCGCTAAGGGCCGCCAGCAGGGCAGCCTCCACCGCGGACGTGGCTAGGGCCGTCGGTGCGCTTGGCGGTACTACCGGCACGGCGGTGACCACGGCCTGCGCGCCCAGGCTGCCCGCCGCATTGTCCTAGAGGACCCTGGAGCCAGTGATGAGGTCCGCGTCGCCGCTGGGACCATTCACCGCTTCTGCACCAGGTGGGAAAACGAATGCGCCTGCGTTGCCATCGTCGGGGTTGGTCGTCGGGGCGGTGCTGGTGGGGTCTGGCGTTGAGTCGCTGGCAGGGTTGGTTGTCGCGTCGGTGGCGGGGTTGAGCGTTGCGTCGGTGGCGGGGTTGGGCGTTGCGTCAGTGGCGGGGTTGGGCATCGCGTCGGTGGCGGGGCTGAGCGTCACGTCGGGAACGCCGGTGTTCATGGCCGCACCTGCACCACCGCTCGTACCTGCGGCTGCTAAAGCCGAAGCCCTAGTGTTGACGCGAGACTTCGCCGCTTCCGCCTTCTTCTTCTTCGCCGCCGACGGTGAAGCTTTCTTTGGTGCCATCCTCTTTCAGACTCGGAGGCTTGCTCCTGTCCTCCCCACGGACGGCACCAACTGTTGTGGTTACAGACCAAACAGAGAGAGAGTGTGGTAGTGGAGAGTTAAGCAAGTAATAGCTTCGGGCCTCTCCCCATGGCCTGTGCTGTATATATATATCCATATGGGGTGTGCTTTTACAGTTATACCCTCACATCTGGGTATCCCTCTCAGGGGCACTAATGTCATTACACATATCCCGTTTTGATCCTTACATTCCTCTAACAGGTCTGCTGGGCTTAGGTGGGGGCCACCCCTACAACAGCATCCATTTGCAAACCCAAACTGAAACCAGGGCACTGAACATGACATTTGATTTGGCATACTTGTGCCACTCAAATTCACAGAACTTGACATGCACAGAACATGGTAGCACACATGTACTTCTAGTTGCAACAATAAACTTAGCATTTAATGGACTGACTGCGTCCAAGATTGTAGTTTTGAGGTAGCTTTTAGGTTCTAACATCTTAATTTCATCTTTTTCAAGGTTTTCAGTTTTTGAGCTTTTTTGCTTTTTGCTTTTTTTCCCTTATTCCTTTGCATTGTCCGTGATGATACGTCATTTTTTATTTTCCAAAATTAATTATGCTGAAAAAACTATAATAGCTACATGCAAAATAAGCTAAAAACTCAGACTTTTAAGCCCAAATAAGCACTACTAAGTATATACAGATCTGAAGCATTCTCTTCCTAGGTTGGCAAATGTTTGTTCACTTGATATGAACAGGCTATTGAGCCTTTTGTTCCTTAATTTGTCTGCTCTATACGTCTATACGTACCATTGATTGAATAAGAAGGAATCACTGTTCCTAGACAGCGCGTATAATTATCTTAATCTGCTTTTTTTCAGGAGTGAGCAGACGAAGACCTTCACACTTGCCTTTGGCCTTTTAATTAGACTTCATCAGGTAGACAGTCTGCTATCCGGCCTTGTTTGGAATGCAAGCGGGGCCTAAAATTTTATGAGTTCTTCAAACATGATTCAAAATTCTTCAAGACCAATTTGGTTGACTCCTTTTTTTTCCTTCATGGTGAAGCTAACAGAGCATCATATTTTTTTCAATCTTTCTGCTTAGGGTCAGTGCTTTAGGTCCTAAAAATATTAGAAAATGCACAATATTCTCCATCATATAATTCATATTACATTTGCTTACACACCGATTTGCATTTAGCTCGACTTTTGTGCGTATGCTACATGGTTTTGGTTGCTACATTGTCACTATTTAACTTTTGAGAAATAATTTATTTGGCATGATTTCCTTGTAACTCACTGATAGTGACATTGCCTTAAGAATGACACACATAATCAAGTATAGTCTGAAAATGTAGGATCAAATACCGCAATCAAAAGGGTTGAGTGATTATCTTCACTTTTTAGAATCTCTTAGTGCTCGAGGAGGGTTCTGACCACTCGGCGTACGACCGCTCGCTCGACTCCTTTGCACGTAGTCAAACACATTCTCTTCCACTACTCAAATGCTTCGACACCGATATTCTCAAAACGAGAACGCGCCGAAGAAGATGCTTAGAAAACACGCCACCAGCGCCGACTAACTTTTTAGAAATAGATTAGATCTTTTATTTCTGAATTATGTTTTATGGCTACAAAGTGCCCTCACGGCACCCCTCAAACCCTAGCACAAAAACTCTAAAAGCTTTCTCTTGAAAAGCCGTCTCCCCAAACCACAAAGCCTCTCCCTGCTTTTATATGCTAAAGCCCCAACCTGTGTCCTTATCAATACGAACACAAAATCCTAACCAATTCCAAAAATTAAGGGACCTGAAATTCTTCCAAACACGAGTTTTCTAAATTCTCTAAACCTTCCGGTTATGGACACCGATCATAACTTCTTCTAACTCATCATATGTCAAAGCCTTAAGGATCGCACGTCCTGTAGCTTCTCCACGCATCATTTACCTTTGACCTCCACATGCTCCAGCGTGAGCCCGACCACCTTGTGACATCCTTGATCGTCTGGACCTTAGATTTACCCCTCTTAGTCCTGGTCCTCCTCGTCACCGATCATGATGGTCTCCGCGCCCAACTCGCACATGCAAAGACTAAAGAACTTTCTTCTTGGCACAAGTTCTTCCTAACTTGACCGATCAGTAAGTTCTTCCTAACTTGACCGATCAGTAAGTTCTTCCCAACTTGACCGATCAGTCCACACATGCATATCACACCCTCATTCATCAATAAACACAAACCAAATCATCCATGACCTCAATAACAATACTTTCCAAAAATCAACTTCAGACTACTCAGAAAACCGGTCTGATAGCCATGCACAGGCTGGTCAGACCGCTAATCCAACATAAGTATTCGAAGAATACGAGTACTCAGGGTACTCGAAGATCACAACAATTGAATTACTCAAAGCCTATGATTGCCGATCACAAAGTCTATGACTACCGATCGCAAAGTTTACGACTATCGATGATTGCCGACCAGGTATTGTAGCTATGACCAACGACAAAGTACTTACTGTAACTACAACTACTGACCAGTACTTGTCACAACCCAGCTATTTTATTTCAATTTGTGAGTAAAAAATTATTAAATTAAGTTAATTTGGTTTAAAATAAAAATAAGTGTTTTGGTGTCTAAATTTCTGTTTTGATTTGAAAAGTAATTTAAGTAAAACCTAAAAATATTATTAAATAAAATGATATTTTGATTTTCTATAAAAAATCCTAATTCAAATTAATTATCTGGATTTATTTGGCTTTTATCTGGTTTTCTAGAGTTTAAAATCTATTTTTGAAATTAAAAAGTATTTTCGCTATAAGAAAAATAATACCAAATTTAGATAGAATAATTTTTCTAAGTTCAAAACATCTCCAGGAACTTCTATGAATTTTTTTGGATCTTTTGGAAATTATTTGTATTTTTCTGAGCTTTATTTGCTTTCCTCGGCTTTTCTGAAAATCAAATCAAAAATTAAATTTTTAACTTTCCCGCTCCGCCTTCTTTCCCGACCGATGCGTGGACGACTCAGATCGGCCGCACATGTGCACCAGCCCATCTAGCCATCCTTTCCCACTCTCCGCAGTTGCCCGATTTTCTTCCTGGCCACATGTTGAAATCTCAGCCGCCGCCCACTCCCTTCCTCCCCCTCTCTCTGCGCCGCGGGCCCCACTTGTTGGGTGCGCCTTCTTCCTCCCTCCTTCTTCTTCCCGCCGACACCTTCGGCTCCGCCGATCACCTTCCTTTTCCACGCCCTCTATGGTTTTGGAGACCGTGCACGTTATGGTAATGAATCCCCTAATGATTGTGCCCCTTCCTTTCCCGCCTCACCTTTCCTTCCTTCTCCCTCTTTCCTTCCACTAGTCACCAAATCTGGCAAGAAATCCCAGCTTGTTCCCCCCTCCACCCTATATAAAGAGGTCCCCTAGCACCTCCTTGCCTCACACCAACCTCCCCCTCACCCTCCTCTCCTCCTCTCAAGTACTGAGGCTCTCCCGCGGCTACCACTCCTCCTTTAGGCATCGGAGCAACTCCAGCGAGCAATCCCATCGCCTCGGCCACCTTCGTGCCCTACCATCGCCGTCCTCGGCATCCTAGTGACCGCGCGACCACCCTCCGCCCCTCTACTGTCAAGAAGCATTGCTGGAGTGTCGCCGCACCGGAGACCCAAGCGCCACCACCGCCTTCCTCGTCACCGACCACTCTCCGGCTGTCCTCAGTAAATACCGCAAGCACCGTCGTAATCCCTTCACTTTCCTCTTCTCTCTCTGTTGCGCTCCTCGCCGGCCGCTGCCGTGCCACCGTTCGCCGGCGACCCTCGGGTCCCGAGCGCCCTCTCGGCCGGTGAGCCACGTCAGCGCCCGAGACTCTTACGACTACCAGTTGCGACTAGATACTCGTGGTCGTACCTCTACGTGGTCGTAAATGACTTTATGGTCGTAAGCTTGTCTATGTGGTCGTAAATGACTTCATGGTTGTAAGCTCGTCTGTGTGGTTGGTCATAAACGACTTCATGGTCGTAAGCTCGTCTGTGTGGTCGTAAAAGACTTCATAGTCGTAAGCTCGTATGTGTGGTCATAAACGACTTCATGGTCGCAAGCTCGTTTGTGTAAATGATTTCATGGTCGTAAAGCACATCTGTGTGGTCGTAAACGACTTCATAGTCGTAAGTTCGACTGCGCAGTCGTAAGCTCGATTGCATGGTCATAAGTTTGATAGCGTGGTCATAACGAGTACCGACATCATAATTCCAATTTCTTTTAGAAAAATAATTCTAGAAAATCCAATTTATTCTTTTTGTCTGATTTTAAACTTCAGGAGCCCGTTCTCCTTCGTCCTAACTCCGATTGAGCCCACTCAAATTTATAAATTCATCAAAAAATTTCCCTCTATCCATTTCTGCCCTAAATTTAAATATTTGGAGTTTATTTTAATTTAGTTAGATTTTATTTTAGTTTGGTGGGTTATTTTCACATGTAGATTGCGACGATTCCGGAGAATTCTATGACGACGAATCACACCCATTTGAGGAGCAAGGCAAGTCACACACCTTTATCATGTTGATCCCAGTTTTCAAATAAAATTATGTTGATTTAAATTATATTGCATGCATTTGTTTATTTAAGTATTTCAAATCCAGTTTTAAACTTAGTTAATTCCCAATTGTTATTGACACCTTTGACCTTGTGAAACATTATATCTTGTCACCCTAGAATCAAACTCTAGTTATATATCAAATGCTTAGACCTGCTTAGACATAATGTTTGTTTTGGGATAGCTTTTCACATAAAATGATAAGCATTTCAAATGTATTCTTGACTTCGGTGAGTCAAGAAGGATTATGGAATATTTTGAACAAAATATAAAATCTGGTTTAGGCTTAGACTAATGGTTAGGTGGTGGGTGCAGTCATGCACTATTGTTCGGTGACACAGTGTTGATTGTCGGACACAAGGGGTATATGGTTGAGCCTAAGTCAATTAAGGACCGGTCTGTGAGCTACTATTGCAAAGCCATATCGTACTACCACAAAGCTGGTATGGGACAGTCCTGGCTGATTAATTTGCAGGTCCCAACCTGAGTTATGTTGTAGGTTGAAAGTGAGCGTGGCGTAGGCCATGAGAAGTCTCACTCGGCTAAGAGGGGGTCCCGGTCTGGTGGATTCCTTACTGGGGTGAAACCTTAATGTTGGCTTGGCCAGGTTGAAGGCTTTGCATTGTAAAGGCCTTGTCATGATCTCCTTGTCGCACACCAAAGGAAGTGTGTTAATCCGGTGGCACTATGGGATGATCTTGTCTTGTGGGTAAAGTTGTACAACCTCTGCAGAGTGTATAACCTATCCTGGATAGCCATGCCCATGGTCATGGGCAAGCTGAGTAAAGTTTTTCACGGATTAGACTTTATTTTTCAGAATGGTTTGTGAAAACCTTGTGAATGGATGGAATCCATGAGTGTTTGGAAGCGTGTGGATGGATGGAATCCATACGAGATCTTTTGGAAAAGATGGTCCAGGTGGGATGCCTGTGGTTAGATTAGTGTTTGGTTGGAGCTTGCACTAACGGTACTAATTTCATTTACAAGTATTGTTTTTACTTACTGTGTTAAATTCAGCAATTTCAATCTATTTACTGTATTTCTTTAAATGCTATTTTATGCTCAAACTAACCCTATAAGCCTTCCTTTGTTGCCTTTATCATTATGATGCATTTCTCCGTGTGACTTGTGGAGTACAAGTTTGTACTCACCTTGCTATCTCTACACAGAGGAAGACGACTTCGACTACGGTGAAGACTTGGAGAGTAGGCCGCATCTTAATATCGTTTGCCTGTGGGCAGGCTTAGCGGGCTTCTTCTGCTTTAGTTTTTTCTTCCGCTGCTTATATTTAATTTGGGCTTATGTGCCATTGATGTAAACTTTGGCCATCAGGCCCATATTCAGTTAAATAAAGTTTGTCATTGTGCTTGATATGTGTCCTTGTTATCATTGTTTGCACGAGCTAATCCTGGACTAGTGCTATTTACATAGAGGATCCTGGAGTTGCCGCTCTGGGTTCCGACAGTACTGTAGCTACGACTATCGACAAAGCACTATAGCTACGACCATCGATAAAGCACTGTGGCAATGACCATCGACAAAGCACTATAGCTACAACTATGTAACATCCTGATTTTCGGAGCCTTTAAAATAAAATTCACCATTTGGATTTTTCTGGAATTAATTAAAGCTTAATTAGAATTTTTATTAATTAAAAGGATTTAATATGATTAAATTAAACATTAACATTTTCCAAAAATATTTTATTTGGGTTACTTGTGTCACAAGGAATTTGTTTGTATTTTCTTGGATTTTTTGGAGTTTATTTGAGCTCGATTTAAAATCCTAAAAAAAAGAAAAAAAGCTCCCATTGAGTCACCCATCGCTATGGAAGCTGCAATGCTTAACCATAGAGTTGTAAATCAACCAGCCACCAAATCTCCTCCTTTCCTTTCCTGGATAACTTTCCATCCTTCCTTGCCTTTATTCCTTAGACCTAGGATACTGTTCATTTCTAGCCCGATCGACTAGGAGACCGAGAGTTCGTTCCTTCTCTCTCTTGCCTCCCATGGCAACTTCCAATCCGGACCTTATCTCAATGTTATCCCAAAAGGAAAGTTGTGCCAAATCATGCAAGGAATTCATCCCATCCAGCCTCTTTGTGTTTCGTTCATCCGTTTGCCTTTTATCCCTTATTTTTTGAAACAGACTCTAAACCGAAATCCACGAATTGGAGTCTGTTTCTATCTCTTCCAAGCCTATAAATACGACCTCTTGACCCCCTCTAAACCTATTCCATGCAGTGCCAAGTCCCCTCAAAGCCCAGGACGCCGTCAACACCAAGGCCCTCCGGTCTCGGAATTGCTCGTCGTGTTCCGAGCTATCTGGTGAGATGTTTTGTGATTCTTTCACGTCAAATCATGTTCCCATGTACCATCTACCTTTTTACCAAATTAATTTGGTTTTGGTGCAGCCAATCTCCCGAAATCAACTTTTTCGCAATCTAGGCCAAGATCGCTTCCCGACGTCGATTCATCACCTCCGGTAAGCTTTAGCCTATGCCGTCACCTCTCTTGGACTTACCTCGCCGCGTTCTACGCCGTGCTTCCTTCCTTTTTCCCAAAAAGCCTCCACAAATTTATGCCTCCGACACCTCGCTATGGCTGCCTAGGGCATCTCGTGTCCCCATCTATCTAGTGATGTTTTCCCCAATCCGTTCATGTCAAATGTGCCAAACCATCTCAGGTAGCTACCTTCCAAGTGGTTTTGGATTTCGTCCACCGAGCACCAAGATATTAAGTTTTCCTTTTTCCTTACCGACGTCGTTGAAACGTCGTTTGCGTCGTCTCTGGTGGGTTTTCGGCCGAGCCGACAATTTTCTAGCTTTGCCATGCCGCGTTCTAGCCCGTGCTCACCCTACTTCTCCATGTTCTATGCTCGGATTTTATTCCTCTCTCCTACCCATGTCGTTGTAGCCGCCCGTGCCATCACCGTTCTCCGTTTAGCGTGCTGTCAGTTCCTACGTGTTTCTTGGGTCTCTAGCAACCCATTGTGCTAGTTGTCTTCACCCTAAACCCTCTCGTCCGAACTTCAATTGACCCAATTCTTGTTCCTAAATTCATCTAAAATTGAGCTCTACCTTTTGGTTCTGTTTTTGCAGTATTTGGAGTTCGTTTGGATTTTATTTGAATTTGTTTTGTGCTTTGTTTCGTTTTCTCTGTCGTTAGAACACGCGTTCGAAGGAGCTAAAGCAGGATTTGAAGATCAAGAATTCCTAACTGAGCAAGGCCAAGGCAAGTCGTGTCCTTTGATTATATTGAACCCAATTTTCAAATCTATTTTGTATTAATTTGTTTTAAATTATCATGCATTGCTATTTTTATACAAACCTTGTATTGGTAGCTATTGTCCAATTTGATTATTCCTCCTTGATAATTTGAAACCATGATTCTATTGTCATCATAGGATAGGTAATTTACCTAGTGATGCAATACTAGTTGTCACATCGGTTGTACATTTAAAATTGCTTAGCCATGCTTGTAGTACGTTGGGTCTATCATCACATGTGATCAATTAATTAATTTTAACTTAATGATATATCGGAACATGGTTGTCACCCACAGTTATAAATTTTGAGTACTATGACATGGGTAGTGTCATTGGTGTTGGTTATACAAAATGGTTTTCACTCGGGCGAATGATCGTACAGTAAAGGGGAGAAATGCGATTAACACTTCAGGGATGTGGATGCTTCGCCTGGGTAAATCTAAGGGCTTAACTTTGTGCGCCACTGATCTGAGCCTTACCGTACAACTACATGTCTAGTATGGGATGGACCTAGCTGATTAATTTATGATGTTTCAATTTTGGTTCCACCATTGGGATGTATGTGGGTGTCTTATACATTCCACGGGGCGCAAGAGGGGGCAATTATCGACTAGGGAGTTACCCTACTCGACAGCAAAACCTCAGTGAGGTGGAACTGGGTTGAGATTGAGCATTGTAAAGGCCTTGTCGTGATTTCTCCGTCACACACCAAAGTGTGTCAATCGCGTGGCAATATGAGAATATCGTGTCTTGTGGGTAAAGTTGTACAACCTCTACAGAGTGTAAAACTATTCGAATAGCCGTGTCCTCGGTTATGGACAATACTCGGTGATTTCACACGAGGGGTAGAGTTTTCATAAAAATCTAGTTGGGTTAAGTTGGGAGGTGAACAGTTGATTCACTAGTTGTATATTCCGTGAATCTTGGTTCATGGGTGATTCATTGGGGGTGAATGGTCCGTTTACTTGGGGTTTGTCTCAATTCCTTTGATTACTTATTTATTATCATCTTTAAAGTTTGCTTTTCAATCTATTTATTATATTCACTTTAAATTGTTGCTTTCGGCAAAATTAACCTTTCAGCCATCTATTGGTAAGCCTTGCATACTATATTGCATCTTTGTTACAAACGACTTGCTGAGTACTCTATGTACTCACGACTTCATCTATATTTGCTCAGTTGAGGAAGAAGGACTAGGTCAGCAAGAGCTACTAGATGGAGGATACTTTGACGATTTTGCGGATTAGGACTTTGCTCCCCAGTCGATTGCCTGTGGGCATATCGAATGGCTACTACGCTTATTTCTGGTTTTCCGCTGCTAGCTTCTTTAAGCCTTTCAGACTATTAATTGTAAGCTTGGCCATAAAGTCGTACTCTGATCATTATTAATAATATTTGAGTCTTTTCTTAGTGAATTCATGATATGTTCGATATTTCATCTTTGTTTATACTATGTACACTAGCGTGATCCTAGACTAGTGTAGTATACACAGGAGAGTCCGGATTTGCATATTCGGGTCTCTATACACTAGTTCACTATAGATCTGATCATTGACTAGACGTAGTAGACTAGCCATGGTCGTTTTGCCACGGTCATTTAGCCATGGTTGTTTTGCCGTGCTCATTCTGCCATGGTCAATCTGCCGTGGTCGACCTGTCGTGGTCAATCTGCCGTGGTCGTTCAGCCATGGTCAATCTGTCATGGTTGAGCTGCCATGGTCCTTCTACTACGGTCAACCTATCATGGTCAATCTGCCGGTCAGACCGCCCAATACAAGGTGGTCAAACCACATAATCTGAGTATTCCAACAAATCAAGATTTACCATAGTGCATCGATCGAAACTTTCATAAACATAAATTTCAATACAGCCCAAATGTTAATTATTCATCATCACCATATTCCCAACCTGTCCACATGGTCTAACAATCTCTCCCTTTCATGAATACATTGACATCACCTCAAAATCTCTCGAATGAGTTAAGTTTTGAAAGAAAAGTAAACTTTATGAAAGAAAGTTTCAAAACTGCAGAGAAAAGAATTTGACAAACCATAGTAGCAAACTCTTAGTAAAAACTCCGAAAAACTCCCACTCAAGAAAATTTCTCCAATTTTCCAAAATCTCTCCATTTTTCTGCCCACTCTCTTCAATTTCCCCCCTTTGGCAATGTAATTATCAAGAACCTTCCGAGTAGGAATTATTCTAAGAAGGAGCAATGAGAGTAAAAATCAGGAAGCTTTGTAGATTATCCAAGTTACTTTGCATTGATTTAATGAATGAAATCAAGCCGTGTTTTTCAGTAGAGCTACCTAGATCATATAAAGTTATATATCATATAGCAATGTCAAAACAAATCTTTAGCATGATTAAGCAATTTACATCAATGACTGGCATCACAACAATCACTAAACCAGTTATAAGGAGCACAATGAGATATCACAATAAAAAGTCAAAACCTAAAAGTGAAGCAAACTGTAAATCTGGACGAGCTAGTAGTCTCATATAACAACTTATTGCTCCACAGTCAATTCTTAAGCATGTGGCATGCTTGTACCATACTTCTTTTTATGATGGCATGCTTGTATGATACTTCTTTTCAATGGTAGCATGCTTGAAGCATACTTTTTTCATTTATGTACTTTTTGTGCCTTTTCTTTGTATTTACACATGGCATGCATGAAGCACACATCTTTTCAAATGTTTCTATCTTCTTCTTTTTTATTTTTTAAATAACATGTCAAACTGAGTGTACATAAAAAGATTGCAATATGAAACATATGAACCTCATAGCTAATATTTAAAATAAGACTCATAACCAAGATAATCCTTTTAAATAACACCGCAAAGTACTAATATAATCAATCTAATCAAAATATTCCGCCATGTCATATTTTAGTTCAAGTATAGCAACTTGATTATAACCAGTCATGATCAGAACTACACATCATATGAGTAAATATGACAAAGAGAGCTCTACTACTCATTTAATTTCAATGACTTGGACTTCATGAATTATTTGACAAGTAATAAACAAAGCTTTTGAAATTTTTAAACAACAAGCTTCCCCTCAGAATAATCCCAAAGGATGCAACACACCCAAATCACTTCGCAAATGAGCAAAACGAAGAATCAAGCAGTTTTCGGAAAGTATGAGCAATCCAAAAATTAAACTCAACAAGGTGTAGAATAACATCATCCTTTCCACATGGTCTCTTAGAAAGTGAAATCTTATAGAAGCCATGAAAGAGAGTGAAGAACCATCAAGCGTTCCAACTAAGCAATGACGTAAAAGACTGGAACCTAATCAAGCGCATGTTCTCCATCCATGTTAGCTGATCTCACATCACAGAAAATATCGGTCTCACAATACTGGGGTTAGTGAGATAAGATATAGGAATCCAGTACTGTGACACGTGACAAACAGGAGCAACAGCAGGCAAAGATTTAAGTGAAGAGTTAGCCACTGTAAGACTCTGGTCAGACTACCATTGAAGCGCCAATCTGACCGTCGAGAGGTCTAACCGCCTCAGCATGGCCGGTCTGACCGCCAGGTGGTCTGACTGCCTCTTCAAGGCTGGACTAACCGCCCGAGATCGGTCTGACCAAATGCAAGTCTTACTGGTCCTGTTGCAAAACGTCCCAACCTGCAGAAAATTGATTAGAGGGACCAAAGCGTTGATAAGGAGCTTGTACAAACTCCACTCTAGAATGAAAAACCTTTCTTAACCTATCTTTCTTTTCTTTCTTCGCTTTTCGAAAGGAAAATTGAACCAAATAACTATCTCAACCATAATGACTGCATTGATACTTGACTTGATGAGAAATTGTATTTGATGACTTCACAACACCCTCTTTGGTAGAGGGATCCTTTGCTAAGCCAGCAGATTTAAACACAATTTATTTTGGTTTAGAGTTTGCTTCAAATTTTCTAGGTTCAAGAAGCTTAACAACCTTAGGAGGATTATTCTTGCATGCTCAACAAAATTAAATCCTAAACCACGATTTTTACACTTGTTTTTAATTTGTTTAGAATCATATTTTTTTCTTACCAAAGGAAAATATCTCTAAGGTGTTATTAAGTTACTCATTTACTTTAGCCAATGAAGGACAATATGTACACTCAACAGGTTCACTCACTAAATTCATGAAGTATTAGACTGGGCCAATCTATCTTTTTAAACAAAATCATCAAGTTGTCTTATCAATGCTTCTATTTCAATGTTAATCTTAGAACAGTTAGAGCAAAAGTGTCGTATGATAAAGCATTCGTTGAATTGATTCTTGAGATGAAATAAGTCTAGCTTCTAGAAATTCACATCTTTTACATGGAGAGGATTTGCTAGACTTAAGATTCTTAGCACACAAAGATTGAACTAGCGAACTAGTAACAAGAGCAACTTTAATATTTTTCAAATTCTTCTTGATAATAAGCAAATCATTAAGAACATAAACATGGACAGTTGTACCAAGAGCAAAGCAAGCACGCAATTTCTCACATTCAGTATTAAGAGAATCAAATTTATCCATGAAACTTGTACAAATAGATCTAACATTATTAAGCTCAATTAATAGGTTAGTGCAAGAAGAACATGAATCATCATCTAGAACCAAAGCTCTTAACCTAGCAATTTTTGAATTAAGATTTTCAACAACAAAATTTTTTCTTTCAATTTTTTGTCTTTTTCAATTCAGTAGTAAGTTTAATCAAACCATCTTCAATCTCATCATATGATGGTCTTACCACATCGGGATCATTGTCGTCGTCATCACTCCTTGCCATGAGGCACATGCTTGTGAAATTGTTGTTCTTCTTTTTACATTGAAATCATCGTCGTCATTGATGTTGTCGTCACAACTCTCAAAGTCCCCATCACTCAAATCAAGACACTCTATAGCCGATGGGACTTTTTCAATAAATCTCGACGGAATTGCCACCCTTAGTGCTGTTCCTGGATAGCTGACGATGATAGTTCTTGTCTTCTTTGATCACCTTCCCCTTGAGCTTAGGGCAATCTATCTTAATGTGGCCTGGCTTGCCACACTCATAGCATCTGATCGAGCCTGAAGCGTCTCCTTGTTTCCTCATTCTTATGTTGTTGACTGCCTTGAATGCATGTGAAGAGATTAACACTAAGTCCTCTCTAGGAAGCTACTCGAATTGTTCCTTTAAAAGGAAGACAAGGCAGGCAAAGAACAGCAAGACAAAGAGCTCGACGCAGCAGCTTGCACAGGATTAGCTACATGTGCTAAAGATGAAGATTTCTCAATCTTAGATGGCAAAGTTTTCATCTCATAGGTTTTCAAGCTAGAATAAAGATCATCCATGGTTAAAATATCTATATCAACAGTTTGATTAATAATTATGACAACCATCAACCACTCAGAACCTAACGGTCTCAAAATTTTAGTTGCATTATCTTTATCAGCAGGAATAACATTAACACTGCGTAAGTTACTCAATATTATCTCAAACCGAGCAAAAAGATTATCAATAGATTCACCAGACTTCGTAGCAAAACTAGAATACTCTTTTTGATAAATATTTTTATGCACTTGCTTAATTTTAGTGGTTCCTTCATGATAATTGCAAATAGATTTTCATATTAAGTGGGTAGAATTAATATGAGCTACATGATCAACTTCTTTGTGAAAAATTCCTTCAAACAGTAAGTTACGAGCTTGAGCATTTAAATTAACATCTGTTTTATTTAGATTAGTAACAGTAGCAGAAATCTCGTAAGGTCTAGAAACCTTATTCCAAACATCACTACCTTGAGCCTCAATGTAAGCTTGCATATGACACTTCCAAAAAGTAAAATTAGTACCATCTACCATGGGGGATGATTCACATACCTCACTGACGTCATAATGACATGCTCTGATACCACTTGTAGGATCGAATACCACAATCTAAGGGGGTGAATGAATTTCTCCGATTTTTAGAATCTCTTAGTGCTCAACGAGGGTACGACCGCTCGCTCGACTCCTTTGCACATAGTCGTAATCTTCCTCGACTCGAACGCTTCGACACCGATGTGCTTGGAATGAGAACATGCTGAAGATGACACTCAGAAAACACGCCACTGGCGCCGACTAACTTTTCAGGAATAGATCTAATCTTTTATTTCTAAATCATGTTCTGTGGCTATAAAGTGCTCTTACAGCACCCCTCAAACTCTAGCACAAAAACTCTAAAAGCTTTCTCCCAAACCACAAAGCCTCTCCCTACTTTTATAAGCTAGAGCTCCATCCCATGTCCTCATCAACACGGACACGAAAATCCTAATCGATTCCAAAAATCCAGGGACCCGAAACCCTTCCAAACATGAGTATTCCAAATTCTCTGTACCTTTTAGTTATAGACACCTTTAATAACTTCTTCCAACTCATCACATGTCGAAGCCTCCAGGACTGCACCTCCCATAGCCTCTCCACGCATCATTCATGTTTGACCTCCACGTGCTCCAGCATGAGCCCAACCACCTCGTGACATTCTCAATCGCCTGGACATTAGATTTCCCCTCCTAGTTCTAGTCTTCCACTTCACTGACCATGACCGTCTCCACACCCAACCTGCACATGCAAAGACTAAAGAACTTTCTTCTCAGCACAAGTTCTTCCCAACTTGACCGATTAGTCCACACACGCATATCACACCCTGATTCATCAATAAACACGAACCAGATCATCCATGACCTCAATATCAATGTTTTCCAAAAATCAACTTCAGACCACTCAGAAAAACTGGTCTGACCGGCATGCACAGGTCGGTCAGACCGCTGTCCCAACACGAGTACTTAAAAACTACAAATACTCAGGGTACTCAAAGATCACAAGAATTAAAGCACTCAAAACCTACAGCTACCGATTGCGAAGTCTATGACTACCGATTATTGACCAGGTACTATAGCTACGACCAACGATAAAATACTGTAGCTACGACTACCGACCAAGTGTTGTAGCGATGATCATAGACAAAGCACTATAGCTACGATTGTCAATAAAGCATTGCAGCTATGACCAGTTCACTGTAACTATGATCATCGACCAGACATAGTCGACCAACTGTGGTTGTTCTGCCACGGTCATTCAGCCATGGTCAATCTGCCGTGGTCAACCTATCATGGTCGATCTACTATGGTCATTCAGCCATTGTCGATCTGCCATGGTCGACCTGCCGTAGTCGATCTGCTAGTCAGATCGCCTAATACAAGACAGATGGACCACTTAATATGAGTATTCTAGTAATTCAAGATTTACCATACTACATCGATCGAAACTTTTACAAACATAAATTTTAATGTAACCCAAATGTCAATTATTCATCACCACTATATTCCTGACCTGTTCACATGGTCCAACACAAAACTATGGTCTGCTACGTTCCTCGAACGCTCAATCTTAACTGTAAGGTGAAATATATGTTTCATGTACTTTTCCTGTTATCAGAGTGAAATTTTGCTCATATGCGTACAACACTTGAGTTCTGGTGTGAAGCTGTGAGCTGTTTGGAAGAAAAGAGAGTTGCACACAGAAAATAATGTGGTGAGATAGTTACAACAAGAATAGAGAGAGAAACAATAATGTCTTCTGCAAAGTAGATTTTTTCAATATGATCCTCCAAAGTAGATAAAACAGAAGGTTTTTGTCCACAGGGACACCTATTTAGCGGGCGTCATCTCCGGCGCCTCCTCTACCAACCATCTTCCCTACCAGGGGTGGAGACAAAAAATAGACACAGGGATGCCGGACAAATGCGGTGGCTTGGCAATTGCAGAAGCAGCGTGTGGTGGCTCTCTCATCATGTGAAGTGGAGTACATCGCCAGCGCAGTAGCCGCATGCCAAGGGGTGTGGCTCAGGCGCCTGCTGGAAGACATGCTCGGCACCAAGTCATCCCCGCCGCTACTCAAGATGGATAACATGTCTGCGATCGCCCTCAGCAAAAATCCAGTACTACACGATCGATGTAAGCATATCGACACCAAGTTCCACAATATTCATGAGTGCGTGGATAGCGGGGCGGTGCGCTTGGTGTTCACGAGCACCCAGAAGCAGCTCGCGGACATCATGATGAAATCGCTCGAGAGGTCTAGGTTCTAGGAGCTCCGTGAGCTGATAGGCGTCACCAAGCTGAAGTTAACGACTCTAGACTTAGGGGGAGATTATTGGTTAACTCAGGCGTGTTCATAGTTCTTATTAATGTTTGTGCTTAGCTAGTGTTTTTTTTTGTTTTCTTTGAACTTGATCTTGGACGATGTGATTCGAGCGCATCTGTGATTAGTGTTCGACACGTGCATAAGTTCACGCGGGAACCAACGTCGGTGACCGAGTCGCGCGGCACAACCTGGAGTGGTGGGATGGCGCCACTCACGGTAGAACGTGGAGCGTGGTGCGCGCATCGTGGCCCTTGGCCATGCACTGTGTCTTGCTACAAATAGTTGCAATAGAGTCTGGAAAAGCAACGCTTGCTGCACAAAAAATCATCCTATGTTCATCATTTTAGTTCACTACTATCGCGTGCAGACTTTTAGTCACCGATCGAGTTTGGTTTCTCTGACATTTGGTATCAGAGTCGACCAGACCTGGGAGAGGGATCAACTGATCGTGTGGGCATTAATGGTGCATCCACGATCGGCTTCACCATCACGGCAACTTCGCATGGAGATGATGCTGTCATCCGAGAGCAGCAGCGGCCGTGCTGAGCATGGTCTGGTGATCCACCATGTCACCAAGGAGATCAGCAGCAGCGTCACATTCCCGGTGCTCACAACTGGGCGGTGCTCATGGGCGTGATGCTACAGGCACGGGGCCCGTGGGTTGCGGTGAGCCTTGGGATGGATGACTACGTCGAGGACCGGATGGCGCTCGAGGTGATCTCCAAGGCCGTCTCGGCGGAGATGATGGGCACCATCGCCAGCAAGGCTACTGCCAAGATCGCGTGGGACGCAATCAGGACGATGCACGTCGGCGTCGAGTGTGTCCGCAAGGCCAAGGCCAACACACTCCGCCGACGCCCTCAAGTTCCATGACGGGGAGATGGTGGACAACTTCAGTATCCGCATCAATGGACTCGCGAACCAGCTCGCGGTCCTCAACGACGGCTACACCGAGGAGGAGATCATCCGCAAGTTCCTCCAAGCGCTCCTGCCGAGGTACTCTCAAATTGCGATGGCAATTGAGACCCTACTTGATCTCAACGAGGTCTCGGTGGAAGAGCTGATCGGGCACCTCAAGGCGGCAGAGGAGCGTCACGACTTGGGCGTCGGCGGTGATGAGGACATCACTCCTTCGGATGCAACCGCTGATCCTCCAACCATTATGCAAGGTCCAATGACCCGAGCTCGCATGCGACAATTAAATCTAGAGGTGAGCTCGTTCTTAAGCGATCCTTTTCATAGTTTTGAGAATAGATTGCTACCTAATGATGTTATCTTGCTTAGGAACATTGGAGAGGGTCATGAAGTACATGGAGAGAGGTGTGGAGGCGGAGAAGACCAGCAAGGACGTCAAAGTCAAGCCGGAGGCCCAGTCCAACTCGAGTTCGAGTCTGCCTCGGCCTTCAGGACCATCCTGCAGTAAAACGGACGCCCAGGACGCATACAGACTCTGTTTTCGATGACCCACATATGAATGGAAAGACAATTTCATAGGCTAACCAATGGATTTGGTTTGAGGTCCAAATTCCATCGGAGTCAACGGGAATCGTCGAAACAAGTCAGCATCCAGAATCTGCCAGGGTGTTGCGTCACCGTCTTTTGGTCCGTTGGGCCGTGTATTGTCTTAGAGCCCGTTAGGGGGCGCGTCCAGGGGGTGTGACGACCCTTAGACCTTATATTAAGTCGTCACCACACATGTTAGGGTAGGGTTTTGCTTTAGATCAATCTGTCATTGAACAGCCGCCGTTTTCGGTCGTGAAACCCCACTTTCGTGATCTTAATCATACATCTGCAGATTGTCACTTCTTTGAGCTGCGTTCTTTCGAGTTCTTGCTTGTGTTCTTCGTTTCGCAGGCAGGGATTAGCCTTCTTGGCGAGGTCAACCGGATTAGTGACACGGTTGATAACCAGAGGAGTCGTGGTGGTAAGGTTGCAGGGTTCGGGTCTTTTGGATCTGAAGCCGGATCGGTGTGTCGCGTTCCACCAAAACGAAAGTTATCATCACCTGATGGAAGATCGGGAACCCCGTCCCCATCAGGCAGTGGCTCTGTCGCAAAGCTAAATCTCACGCAGGAGGAGCTTGTGGCACGTGTTGCGTCGCGGCTGCAACTCAGCGGCGAGGGCTCGGCCTCGGGATCGAGTCAACGGAAAGGCCACGGCCGGGGACGCGGAAAAGGTCAAGGAGGAAGCAGGCCACATAAGGCGGTCGGAAACACTGCCGGTGGCACGAGCGGCACGGTCGGCAACGACCAGTGCAAGTACTACAGAAAATGGGACATTGGGCCTATGAGTGTCGCAAGAAGAAGCGTGATGAAGTGGCTCATGCAGCTCACGCTGAGGAGGATGAGGAGCCCATGTTGATGGTGGCCACAGCCTCAGTCAACGCCACTTCCACCACTCTGCCGGCGTTGTTCGAGAGCTCCGCACCGTCGGCGGATTGCTCCATGATCCACCTCGACAAGAACAAACTCTTCATGCAGCTCGGTGACGGACGCAAAGGGGACTACACGCGATGGATCCTCAACACAGGCGCCACCAACCACATGATAGGCGTGAAATCGGCTTTCTCCGAGCTCGACACCGGCATCCGCAGCTGTAACGTCCTAAATTTTGGATGTTTGAAATTTTGAGTAAAGTAAAATTTTTGTTTGCGTCTTACTAGCATTTGAATTTTTGGTTCAAAATCTTATTTGGATTTTCCTGATTTTTGTGCGGAGCAAAATAAATAACTGGAAGTAAATCTCAAATATAAATAAGGGTTATGACGATAAAAGATAAGAAATAACTTTGAGGAGTTTAAAACTCCAAGAATCAAAATACCAAAAATCTTGAATTCAAATTCAAGTCGATAAAATGTAACCAAAAGGAATATTAGAATATATTTCTAGATGATTAAGCTCGAAGTTCCTTTCCTTTACTTTAATTAGCATATAATATAAAGGTTGGACATTCAAAATTTTATGTATATAATTCATAGCAAAATAATGTCAAAAATGAAAGTCCAAGGGCAAAAATTTAAATAAAAAAAAAGAGAGAAACAGAAGATTTTGTGTCCAGATATTTGAATCAAGATTGGAATTGAAAGTTCAAAAAATTGAAATCAATAATCTTAAGCCTAAAATAGAAATTTGAATTAAAGGTTCAAATTTTAGAATCTGGCAAAAATCAAAATCAATAGATACTAATGAAAGAAAAAAAAATCGAAACTAAAAATCCAGATTACAAAATTGGTTTGAGCCCTTCTTTCTCTTTTTCTTCCCTTTCTCTCTATGCCATGTGGGGCCATTCCTTTCTCCCTCTCTCTGTCTCTCTCTTCTTCCTTTCCCTTCCCACTGACAGCCGGGCCCGAGCGCCCCTCCTCCCTCCTCTCTTTCTTTTCTCCCCCTCTCTTCTTCCTGTGGCTGCGGTGCGCCCGCGTCCCCTCACTCGGCTCCTTTTCCTCTCCCGGCCCCGCCACCCTGTGCGCCCGTCCCCTCCACGTTAGCGCACCTGTCCCGGTCGCCATCGTCGCACGGCGCCGCGTCACCACCTGCAGCCATTAAGCGCCGTCCCCTCCGTGTCCCTGCGCATGCCGAAGGAGGAGGCGCGGCTCCGGTCATCCTCCGTGTCAGCTACAGGGCGTCGGACCACAGCCTGCTCGCGCACGCGCCACCCCATGCCGCTTGCATCACGCCCGGCCGCCTTTCCATCGCCGCCCCTGTAGCCACGCCGAAGCTCGCGCCGCCGCCGTACCTGGCCAACCACCCTCCTCGGCGCCAGCAAAATCCGCCGGCTATAAAGCCCACCCAAAGCCCCCAGACTCCTCCCCGCACTTCCCTTTCACTCCTCCCCAGAGCAATCGGCCTCCCACCCCCTCTTCCTCGCCGGAGCCACTCTCTTCCCCAAGTCCGGCCGCCGAGCCAGTCCACCAAATCACACCGCCATTTTCCAATTCCCCGCGTCTACACCCTCCTCGGGACGTCGTGAAGCCAACCGCACCCGCCGCTGGGCTCCCCAATCCTTGTCCGGCGCCGGCGTCGATTTCCTCCCTGGACCGCCGCCACCGCACGCCGCCGGCCCTACTCCGGTGACCCCCGTCCGCCGCCGACCGCACCACCGGGTTCCTCGACGCCCGGACATTCCATTTTGCCCGCTGCCCGCACCTCCCCGGCCCCTCCCCGCCGACGAGCCCGCCGCCCTTCCCTGCCCCGAGCTCCTCTGTCCCGGCCTCTGCTATCGCCTGCGTTAAGAGGTAAAAATCGCTGGGTATTAGTGAGAAACACCTGCGCGTCTCCCTGGCTAGCAGCGCTAGCGTTCACTGCGCCGGTCCGGGTTCGATCCCTCCCGGCCGCGCTGAGCTAAACAGGCTTTGGGATTAAAATTTTTGCCCTGCGTTTTAATTAAATAAAAATCCAGAAAAATTAGAAAATAAGCCATAAGTGATGCAGGAATTTAATTGGGAATTAATGTGCTTTTAGAGCATTTGACCATGGTTAATTATCATATGTTACCAAGCATTATGGCATGAAAAGAAATTTCATTACATCCATAGTAAATAGAAGCCTAATAGAAATAGTAAATTGGAGCATGTGTTCATGAAATGAGAACTTGGTAACTAAGGGTTCACATATTAGTAAATATGGGTGTTATGTATAAGTATAAGTATATATACACACACACACACCTATCCATACAAGTATATAATGGATAACCCATTTTAAGCCTTAAGCAAATAAAAATTTAAGGAGTGATTGAATATAAGTCAGCATGGCACATGTAATAACAAATACACCATGTAGCTTTAACAAATGAGAGGGTTTAGTAATAATATGATCAGGGTAAGCGTTCACATGAAATGATGGCCAATTGGTAAGCAAATATTTACCCAACCAACACATTTCTAAATTCACCCAAAAACTCAAAGTCTAGCTAATGAAACTAAAATATGACATTTGGAGTTATTTGGATTTTTCTTGCAAATGTTTACTCGGTTCGCTGATTTTATCCAAATTTTCGCGCACGTTAAAAATAGCATACGAGGCTCAGGAGGAGGAAGCCGAGGCAGCAGCACTAGAAGCTTCCGACAACCCAGAACCCATCCACTGTGACCAAGGCGAGTCAATACTTTGATCATGTTGATCCTACATTCTCTGCAAATTATTTTTGTTTAAATTATCAAATTGCATGCTGTTATTTATATGCAAATACATGCTTAATTTAATATTCTAGTTATATGCCCATTACTTACCTTGATTAATATTACACCTCCCTTTGGAATATTTGAATTGTGAACCTTGTCGCCGTAGCAAAACTTATAATAGTAACCTTTTGAAAATAAGTCCGTAATTATATGCCATGCTTAGTATTGCTTAGATACTCATGGGCGCGAGAGCGCCCAAGCATCACTTTTATTCCTGAGAAAAATTGGTTGGGCAGTCATGGTGGTAATGACTGGTGTATGTTGGATACGGTTATTTTTCCCAAAAACCTCAAATTGCTTATTTGTCTGGGCGGATGGTTCGGGGGTATGGTGCAGGTGTGCACGAGAGTGTGGTTTGTGGTAGAACCGCCCAGATAATCCTAAGGACTGAATCTTGTCATGACCTCCTATGTAAAACAGTACAACCACAAGTCTGTAAAGTACAACTGGGCTAAGTAAATTTATCGAAACCCCGGACTCATCTCTCTGGTAGTGGATGGAAGTGGATACGCAAGGGCAAGGGGATGCCTAAAGGGACACCGAGTGGAGGATGAAGTTTTCCAGTCGTGCTAGCGCTGCGGGGAGTGGAGCCTGAGCTGCGCTAGTATCCGTGGCGAACATCCCGTGCATAGATGGGACCCACCGCAAGTGGGCAGTTTCCCATAATGTGAGATGACAAAGGGGACTAGATACTTTGAAAAGTCACTGTGATGGTCTGCTCAACCACATGACTAAGGAATCGTGTGGGGCAACGAGTTGATTGTCTCTTGTGGTGAAAGTGTACAAACTCTGCAGAGTCAAAACTATTCGAATAGCCGTGCCCACGGTCAAGGGCGGACATGGGAACTTAACCAGATATAGATCTATTTCAAAAACTTTGTGGGAGGAAATGGGAAAGTGGAGGACAGTGGAAGGCCCTAACTGGTGTTGTCCTGGGTGTCGTCCCAGCGGTAATGTAAGCGGATATAACGCTGAAAGTGTAGCATATGATTTGGAGGCCATGTAATGGTGGATGGCCTCTAGATCACTGGTATTATAGCATTCTGATACACACTTACACTTTGGCGTAAAAATTGCTAGGTCATAGGGATTTTAAGTAATTGTATTCAAAAGCACTTCTTGCAAAATAAAATAAACCAAGCCTTTCCTTTGATAACCATGCATACTATCTACTTGCATTCTGTGTATTGGCTCGCGGAGCACGGGGTCGGAGTGCTCACGCTCGCATTACCAAACCAGATTCTGGAGCCTCGGACCACTACGCCTATGAAGGTGCACCCGCTGCAGAGGAAGGGAACAACGTGGAGAATTAGGGCGTCTTTTACACGTTTTGAGTCCTAGGTGGTTAGACTAAGGTATAGTGTGCCTATAATTATTGCCTTCACTTAGGTAATAATCATACGACACATATTTACCCCCCAGTCGCTGCTTGTGGATTATTGGCCCTACTTGACTTTTGCTTCCGCTGGCTTACTTTTGTAATGTAAACATTTGGCCTGGTCGGCCCTTATGTAAACTCATTGCCCGACGTGGTATAATTCAAACCTCTGTTATGTAATATTGGTATATGTTGTGATTGTCCATGCGATGTATGAAATGATGCAGCAATGTACCTGTGAGCACTATCTACTGATCCAGGGAATAGTGCGGTGGTTTCACAGGAGATTCTGGATTGAAAAATCCGGGTCTGACAGCAGCACTGTCAAGTTCGACGACGGTTCCGTTGTCGACATCAAGGGACACGGGACCGTTCTCTTCAAGTGCAAGAGGGGGAGCACCAGGTGCTCTCTGGGGTGTACCACATCTCGCGCCTCACCGCCAACATCGTGAGCTTGGGGCAACTTGACGGGGATGGGTTCAAGATCCTAATCGACAGCGGTGTGCTCAGGATCTGGGATGAACTACGACAGCTACTGGCGAAGGTAGTCTACTCGGTGAATCGCCTCTACGTCCTCAAGCTAAACGTTTGCAGGCCGGTGTGCTTGGCGGCGCAAAGGGACGACGCGGCGTGGCGATGGCATGCGAGATTTGGCCATCTCAACTTACACGGGCTCCGGAAGCTGGCGCAAGAGGGTATGGTGTGCGGGCTGCCGCGGATTGATCACGTGGATCAAGTCTGCGATAATTGCCTAGCTGGGAAGCAGCGTCGCCTGCCGTTCCTGAGCGAGGCAAAGTACCGCGTGGTGAACAAGCTCGAGCTGGTGCACGGCGACATCTGCGGGCCTGTGACGCCGGCAACCCCGAGCGACAACAAGATGTTCCTTCTCCTTGTCAATGACTTGAGCTGCTGATCTCCAAGGACCATGTGCCAGCGGCGATCGTGCGGTTCCAGCGAGTGCAGAAGCTGAAGCCGGTAGGTAGCTGAGCATGCTGCGCACCGATCACAACGGCGAATTCACGGTGTGCGCGTTCGCCGACTACTGCGCCGAGTAGGGGGTCCAGAGGCATCTCACCACACCATACACATCACACCAGTACAGCGTGGTCGAGAGACACAACCAGACGGTGATGGGGATGGCCAGGAGTATGATGAAGGCCATGTCACTGCCAGACTGGTTTTGGGGGGAGGCAGTCACCATGGCCGTGTTCATCCTGAACCGAGCCCCGACCCAAAGCATCGACAAGAAGACACCATATGAAGTATGGCATGGCTCCAAGCCCCGGTGCATTTTCTCCGGACTTTCGGTTGCATAGCGCACGTGAAGAATGTCGGCAAGCACCTGGCCAAGCTCGACACAAAAGCACTCCTATGGTGTTCGTGGGCTATGAACCAAGGATGAAGGCTTACCACTTCTACAACCCTGTCACGTGCCGTGTCCACATCTCGCGTGATGCCATGTTTGAGGAGGAGCGCGGCTGGGACTGGGGCACGGAGAAGGGCGCTGGATCGAACGACGATGCCGACCCATTTCATGTCGAGTTCATCACAATGATGGCAAGGTGTGGAGAACCTGGCGCGGTAGCAGCAGCATCCACGACG
The DNA here is from genome assembly GCA_017311315.1 of Dendrocalamus latiflorus. Lineage (NCBI taxonomy): Eukaryota > Viridiplantae > Streptophyta > Magnoliopsida > Poales > Poaceae > Dendrocalamus > Dendrocalamus latiflorus. The sequence continues at coordinate 28,389,832 of CM029612.1, read as the reverse complement.
CCACCTGCGACACCGCCAGCGCTTACAATGCCAGCCAGCGTGGCGTTGCCCACGTGCAGGTCTGAGCCCCGCACACCGACACTGACACCGGCACCCGGAATCGAGTTCACATCGCCATCGACCGGCGAGCTCGACCTGGACAACGACCACGACAATACTCCTCTCTGCTTCCGTGCCATGGACAATGTGCTCAGGGCGTCGTCGCCCCCAGGCCTCGCTGAATGGCAAATTGCCGAGGAACTCATGATGGTGATCGGGGATGAGCCGACGACCATCGAGGAGGCAAAGCAAAGAAAGGAGTGGCGAGCAGCGATGCTCGAGGAGCTGGCATCCATCGAGCACAACAAGACCTGGACCCTAGTGGATCAACCAGCAGGACAGCGAGCCATCGGCTTGAAGTGGGTGTTCAAGCTCAAGCGTGACGAGCACGGCAACATTACCAAGTACAAGGCCCGGCTCGTCGCGAAGAGGTACGTTCAACGCCAGGGGATTGACTACGAGGAGGTCTTCGCGCCGGTTGCCAGGATGGAGTTCGTGCGTGTGCTCCTGGCTATGGCAGCCCAACGGGCTTGGGCGGTGCACCACATGGACATCAAGTCAGCGTTCCTCAACGGTGAGCTTGGCGAGGAGGTCTACGTCATGCAACCACCTGGGTTCACTGCTGCCGGGCATGAGCGCAAGGTGTTGAAGCTGCGCAAGGCACTCTACGGGTTACGCCAGGCACCGCGGGCGTGGAACGCCAAGCTCGACGCCAGCCTCCACACGCTCGGTTTCTCCAGGAGCGAGTGCCAGCACGGGCTGTACACACCCGGCACTGAACGTTCCCGGCTGGTGGTGGGGATCTATGTCAACGACCTCATCATCACGGGGGAGACCGCCGACGAGATTGCAGCATTCAAAGCGGAGATGAAGACTCTGTTTCGCATGAACGATCTGGGCATCCTCTCGTATTATCTTGGCATCGAGGTCCGGCAGAAGCAGCGTGGCATCGAGCTCTCTCAAGCCGCCTACGCCAAGAAGGTGCTTGACAAGGCGGGCATGAGCACCTGCAACCCATGCACAACACCAATGGAGATGAGGCTCAAGCTATCCAAGCAGAGTACCTCACCGGCGATCGAATCGATGGAGTACCGCAGCTTGATCGGCAGCTCGCGGTACCTGATACACACCTGGCCAAACCTCGCGTTCGCCGTAGGGTACTTGAGCCGGTTCATGGAAGACCCAAGGCAGGAGCACATGGCGGTGATGAAGCACCTACTCTGGTACGTGGCTGGCACGATCGACTACGGCTTGGTGTACACCAAGGGCAACGCTGAGCTCAGTCTCGTGGGCTACAGTGATAGTGACATGGCGGGCGACGTCGACGATAGGAAGAGCACGACTGGATCATCTACTTCCTCGACAGAAATCCGGTGGCTTGGCAATCGCAGAAGCAGCATGTGGTGGCTCTCTCATCATGTGAAGCGGAGTACATCGCTAGCGCAGCAGCCGCATGCTAAGGGGTGTGGCTCAGGCACCTGCTGGAAGACGTGCTCGGCACCAAGCCGTCCCCGCCACTACTCAAGATGGATAACATGTCTGCGATCGCCCTCAGCAAAAATCCAGTACTACACGATCGAAGTAAGCATATCGACACCAAGTTCCACTATATTTTTGAGTGTGTGGATAGCGGGGCGGTGCACTTGGCGTTCACGAGCACCCAGGAGAAGCTCGCGGACATCATGACGAAATCGCTCGGGAGGTCTAGGTTCCAGGAGTTCCGTGAGCTGATAGGCATCACCAAGCTGAAGTGAACGACGCCAGACTTAGGGGGAGATTGTTGGTTAACTCAGGCGTGTTCATAGTACTTGTTAGTGTTTGTGCTTAGCTAGCATTTTTTTTGGTTTGCTTTGAACTTGAGCTCGGACGATGTGATTCGAGTGCGTCTGTGATTAGTGTTCGACGCGTGCATAAGTTCATGCGGGAACCAACGTCGGTGACCAAGTCGCGTGACACGATCTGAAGTGGTGGGATGGCACCACTCATGGCAGAACGTGGAGCGTGGTGCGCGCGTCGTGGCCCTTGGGCATGCATTGTGTCTTGCTATAAAATGTTGCAATACAAAATTCTCCTAAAAATGACAGCTTGATTTCAAACCTTCTCCTTAAGAAATCGAACTTTTCAACACAAAATTTGAAGATGTATGAAAGATGTTACCCTGTCCACGTCCAAAATCAGAGGATGTTACAAACTCAGTTGCCTTAACGGAAGCATCAGATTTGTATGGTTCAGGCATTTTGCCAAAGTTAGCAAGTCTATTCTCCGAAACAAAAAAGGGAATAAGAAGAAGATAGTATTGGTCTTATTCCATAAATATGAGCTTCCAAGCAGAGAAGTAACACTGTGAGAACATTAGTCCACAAGTTGATTGAAGGCATGGCCCCTTATGTTCTTATTTTGCTAACCAGGCTAACCACAAACCTGCGGTAATGAGGTCATTCCTGCTTTGTTATTTTCCAGTGGCTGACCCAGGATTTTACCGAAGGGTATACCGCACCAAAATTTTCATATGCAATTTGGTAAAACCATTTGCCAATTCGGTAAATAATTATAAAATTTGCACCATAATTCGGTATACAGGTACTAAATAATATGATAAGTCTTATATTCAAGGATTAAGTTGGAAACTTGCACAAATTACAATATAAATAGTTCAATCACCATACTAATAGTCTCAAATATACAATACTACTTGTCTGACTTTTTTAGCCTACGCTTTCTAAAAGACATGAAAGTCTCGATTACAAGTATGATAGCATTACAATGAAAAAGTCTAGTTAAATTTGTGAGAATGGAACTAGACGTCCATGAAATGTGGTTATACTGCTGCAATAGGAGGCCACTAGAGAGTACAGATATTCAATGCTGGATGAGGATATTGTTGTATTTGAGAGGGCATTTTGGGAATTTCCCAATTGATAAGAGTGGAAGGGAGCCCTAAAAGGTGGGGCCCACCTGTCGGTCTCACGGGAAAGAGATAAGGGAGAGGAGACTTTGTCTCCTCCCCGATCCGGTTGATGGCGGCTTTGGTGGCTCTCTCCCGTGCGGCGGTTTCTTCATCCTCTCCCAGATCCGGAATGCTCGGGGCTTGAGGGGAGGTGGCGCGTGGAGAGGCGAGCGGGGAAGGTGCGGGCTGACCCGGGTTCTTCGGAGCCGGCCGCTCGCGCCTCCTTCTCGCAGACCCCGCCTCTTCTCTTCATAAACCTAGCTCCCTCCATGGGTGAGGGGATCTTCTTCTCTCTGAACTGGTGCTTGTCCTCTTGAGTCTCCTTCCTCCTCTCTATTCTCTTGTGGTGCTGAGGGTGTTGGCTTCGGCCATCTCCGATTGAAAGCTTGGCCTTGGTCTCCTGCGCAATCCCTAATTTGGGGTGTGGGGACTCGGGACCTTGGAGTTCCATCCGAGAGAGGAGAAGGCGACGCCCGCTCCCTGCTGAGTGTGTGTGCACGCTTGGCCAGTGCGCATATCGTTGTCTTGTGCGGCATCTCTGTACCTCGACTTCACCTCTGGTTTTCGGCTGAGAAGTGAAGAGCGACATTGTATCTCCGTGAATCATCTACTCGCGCGTGATAGTGGGTTGATAGATTTTCTGGGTGAGCGATTCATCGTGCCTTGCCGCATTGATTGGTTTTCTCCTGCAGAATTTCGGCTCCTGGACAGTTTCGAATACTGTCAGTCTGTGAGTATAATCAGTTCTTTCTCATTTACAGCAGTATATCTTGATCTGCAATTTTAATCAAGTTATTGAGGGCTGCTGTGAATGCTTGTGGGCTTTTGTGTATGCTCTGTGATGAACTTGTCTATATGAAATTGATCTAGACTAAATTAAGGGTTTTGAGCTCCATTGGTTAGTCTTCTACTGTCTGATAGTATACTGCTCTCTGTTGGCTAGATATGTTCATATGCTCCTGATTACTTGCTGTGCAATAGTCTTTAATTGTTCCAGTGGAGGTTCTTTTACAATCACTCTCAGTTCTGCTATATATTGCATGATTTTCATCTGACAGATGCTCTATATTCACTCTGGGAATGCCTGTCTATTGCTGAATAATATCCTTGACTGTGAACATATATACTGAAAGCATTAAACTGCTGTTTTATAGTGTTTGGTCAGCTGAGACAGTAGAAATCTTGATTGTGAGCTCAAATCCTGATTTTGGTTTTAGATCATTTGTGATTAAATAGACATGTGCATGAGAAGGCCAAAATCTTTGATTTTGTGCAACTCTGTTCTGAGAGCCATCATGAAACAATTATTTTGTCATGTGCTAGATTTAATGGTTTCATTGTTGCTATTGATATTTTGCTGTTTATTTTCAGCAGTAATCATGTTATATTCTTTAGATATATCTATGATTATGAATGGCAAGTTAGAATTACATATTTATATGCAATTTATGTCATTCTTATTGTGCTGGAAATATGGTCATTTGATATGTTTGGCTGGAATTAAATATTCAAATATGCTTATACCGCTATATTTACAACAATCCAGAAAATCTATATTGAAAGAAATGGCTTCCTCTTCTGATGTCGTGAAACCTGAAGTGTTTGACGGAGTCAATTTCAAGCGCTGGCAGGCAAAGGCAAAACTTTGGCTGACTGACCTTAAGCTCTTCTGGATCATCTCAAGTCCACCGGCGTTTCCGCTGGAGATCCCTGAGACGATGAAATGGGAAGATGCTAATAATGCAGTCTTAGCCCGTTTGCTGGCCATCCTGTCTAATCGCTTGTTTGACGTCTATGTCAACTTCACTAATGCCAAACAACTTTGGGATGAGCTCGAGGAGAAATACTCCGAGGGAGATAATGGAAATGAGTCCTTTGTTACAGCCAATTACTTGAACTACAAGATGGTTGAGGGCCGGTCGGTGATGGAGCAGCTCCACGAGCTTCAACTCCATGTACGTGACTTATGTCAGTACGACTGCGCTCTGCCTGAGAAGTTTCAAGTCAATGTCATTTTGGCTAAGTTACCGCCTTCGTGGCGTGACTTTGTGACCGCTCGGAGGCATATAAAGGAGCGCTTGACGCTCAATGAGCTGTCAGCTGCTATTAATGTCGAGGAGCGTGCTAGAGCCGGTGACGGCTCGGGAAAGGCTCAAGTTCAGGCTCATCAAGTTCAACTTAAGAATGGTGGAGGACCTGGGAAACCCAAGTTCAAGAGTCAGCCCCAAGTCAAGCTACAGCCTAAGAAAATGAAGAAGAAGAAGAAGGAGGACATCGTCTGCTTCGTTTGCGGTGAGGCTGGCCATAAGGCCAATCATTGCCGCAATCGGAAGGGCAAGGGTCCATCTCCGGGTCAGCACAAGAGCCACAAGGCTGAGGTCCATGTCGCGCTGGCTAGCACCAGCTCAGAAGAGTACGTACCTATGGCCTTTATGGCAAGTCCATCTATTGATTGGTGGATTGATACAGGTGCTACTAGACATATATGTGCTGATCGATCTTGTTTCTCTTCATTTCAGGGTGAAGGTGGTGGATCCGTCCTAATGGGCAACGGAGCCGCCGCAACAGTACGTGGGATTGGACAGGTTTGCCTGAAGCTTACTTCGGGCAAAACACTCATCCTAAGAGACGTGCTGTACGTGCCTGCGATGACGCGCAACCTTCTTAGCGGGTCAATGTTATGTAGGCAAGGAATAAAGCTTGTGTTTGAATCAAATAAGGTCATTTTGACCAAGTTTGGTAATTTTGTGGGCAAAGGCTATGATAGCGGAGGCATGTTCCGCTTATCCATTCTTGATTTGAATAATGTAAACGTTTACAATGTTTCCCATTGCAATAAAGTTCATGATATTTGGCATTCACGGTTGTGTCATGTTAATTTTGAAGCCATTACGCGGTTAAGTAAGATGAGTTTAATTCCAAGCTATAATTATGAGAAGGGTTCAAAGTGCGAAGTGTGCGTGCAAGCCAAGCAGCCCCGAAAACCTTTTCATAGCGTTGAAGGGCGAAGCACTTCTCCACTTGAACTAATCCACTCTGATCTTTGTGAGATGAATGGAATATTAAAGAAAGGTGGCAAACGATATTTCTTAACTCTCATAGATGATGCGACTAAGTATTGCTATATTTATCTACTTAAGTCGAAAGATGAAGCACTTGAATACTTTAAAATCTACAAAGCTGAAGTTGAAAATCAACTAGAAAAGAAAATCAAACGGTTAAGATCGGACCGAGGCGGTGAGTACGTCTCACATGAGTTCTCCAAATTCTGTGAAGAAAGTGGAATAATTCACGAAGTTACTCCACCTTACTCACCCCAATCTAATGGAATAGCCGAAAGAAAGAACCGAACTCTTTGTGACTTGGTTAACGCCATGCTTCAGAGTTCAGGTATGTCAGACTATTGGTGGGGTGAGGCAGTTCTCACAGCTAACTATGTCCTAAATAGGGTTCCACCTCGCAATCAGGAGGAAACACCCTATGAAGGATGGAAGGGGAGAAAACCCAACTTATCCTATTTTCGAACGTGGGGATGCCTTGCAAAAGTGCATGTGCCGTTGCCGAAGAAAAGGAAGCTTGGTCCTAAGACCGTTGATTGTGTCTTTCTAGGATATGCTATTAATAGCACAGCTTATAGATTTCTAGTGGTCAAATCCGAGGTGAGTGACATCGCTACGAATATAGTGATGGAATCTCGTGATGCGACATTCTTTGAGCATGTGTTTCCTATGAGACCGAATGAAGACAGTGGACATGTCGGCCTAGATGATCTCTCTATTTCTCCTAGTGTGGATAACACCGCTCCAGATTTGGAGTTGAGGAGGAGTAAGAGACAGAGGACCGAGAAGTCACTTGGGGATGACTTTGTCACTTATGTCGTGGATGATGAACCACGAACCCTTTCAGAGGCATACGCATCTCCGGATGTGGATTACTGGAAGGAGGCAGTCCGTAGCGAGATGGATTCCATCATTGCTAACGGAACTTGGGAAATTGCAGATCTCCCGCCTGGTTGTAAGCCAGTACGATGCAAATGGATATTTAAAAGAAAGCGTAGACCTGATGGTACTATTGAAAAGTACAAGACCCGGTTAGTGGCTAAAGGTTTCACGCAAAAAGAAGGTGAAGACTATTTTGACACATACTCTCCTGTGGCTCGTTTACCCACAATTCGAGTGCTTTTAGCACTAGCTGCAGCATATAAACTCCAAGTACATCAAATGGATGTAAAGACTGCTTTCCTTAACGGTGAGCTGGATGAGGAGATTTATATGCAGCAGCCTGAAGGATTTGTGGTTGAGGGGCAAGAAAGGAAAGTATGTCGATTGATTAAATCTTTGTATGGTCTAAAGCAAGCTCCCAAGCAATGGCATGAGAAATTTGATAGTACGTTGACGTCGGTCGGCTTTTGTGTAAACGAAGCCGATAAATGTGTCTACTATCAGTTTAATGGGGGCGAAGGTGTCATTCTATGTCTTTACGTAGATGACATACTGCTATTTGGGACCAACATTGATGTGATCAATAACACAAAGTCTTTCCTTTCCCAGAATTTTGATATGAAAGACCTGGGTGAAGCTGATGTTATCTTAAACATTAAGCTTATAAAGGGTGAGAATGGGATTACTCTTTCGCAATCCCATTATGTGGATAAAGTCCTAACCAGATTTGGGTTTAAGGACTGTAAGCCAGCAGCTACACCCTATGATCCAAATGCAAAGCTACATAAGAACACCGGACATGGGAAGGATCAACTTAACTATTCTCAAATCATAGGATCCCTGATGTACCTAACTAGTGCGACGAGGCCAGACATCTCATATGCTGTATGCAGATTGAGTCGTTATACGTCCAATCCAGGAGATGATCATTGGATAGCACTAGAAAGAGTACTAAGATACTTGAAGGGAAATCCTAATTTGGGAATACATTACTCCAGTCATCCGGCAGTCTTGGAAGGATTCAGTGATTCTAACTGGATCAGTGACTCGGATGACATGAAGGCTACGAGTGGTTACGTATTCACTCTAGCAGGTGGGGCCGTGTCGTGGAAGTCTTCTAAACAGACTATTCTTACACGGTCCACTATGGAGGCTGAATTGGTAGCGCTTGATTCAGCAGCTGTAGAGGCAGAATGGATTCGAGAACTCCTTTCTGACCTACCTGTGCTGGAAAAACCTATTCCAGCCATATTGACCTACTGCGATAACCAAACCGTTCTGGTTAAGGCGAAGAGTAGGAAGGACAATATGAAGTCCTCAAAACATATAAAGCGCCGACTTAAGTCGGTAAGGCATGCCAGAGAGACGGGTGTTATTTCTGTAGAATACATCCAGTCTGAAAGGAACTTGGCAGATCCTTTCACTAAAGGATTGGTGCGGAAGGTCATCCAAGCAGCGTCACAGGGAATGGGGCTTATACCCGTATAAAGGCTCACATTGGTGGTAACCTATCCTAGGAGATCGGAGATCCCGTGAACTAGGCTCTAGGACAACAAACTGTGTGAGATTAAAGAGCACATCTAACGGGTCCCATTAGCTACAGTGCTCTGTCTGTATGGAAGGTTGAGCTTTGGCTCTTAATGAACTCTAGGTCTATATGACTTATGGAATCGTCCTACAGGATTCCTAGAAGAGTTCACCTACGTGAGTGAGATCGTGAGGTCGCGATCGAAGAAAGATAAGGGTATACTTTCTTAAGCACTCATGAGCTAGATACAGGGACATGACCGTAACGTCCCAACCCGAGAGGGAAAGGGCTAGCCGCCCAGTACAGAATGTGATTTGGGCGAAAATTCTCACAACAAGGCATTGGATCAAGGCGTAGTCCTCCTTTGTCTGTGCAGAGTCGTAGTCCTTATCGCTAGACTTTGGGTTCAAACCCGCAAGGTACCCATAGTCGAACAACTGTATATTAAACAAGACATTGACATTCTTTTATCAATTGATAAATTGGTGGGGACTGTTGTATTTGAGAGGGCATTTTGGGAATTTCCCAATTGATAAGAGTGGAAGGGAGCCCTAAAAGGTGGGGCCCACCTGTCGGTCTCACGGGAAAGAGATAAGGGAGAGGAGACTTTGTCTCCTCCCCGATCCGGTTGATGGCGGCTTTGGTGGCTCTCTCCCATGCGGCGGTTTCTTCATCCTCTCCCAGATCCGGAATGCTCGGGGCTTGAGGGGAGGTGGCGCGTGGAGAGGCGAGCGGGGAAGGCGCGGGCTGACCCGGGTTCTTCGGAGCCGGCCGCTCGCGCCTCCTTCTCGCAGACCCCGCCTCTTCTCTTCATAAACCTAGCTCCCTCCATGGGTGAGGGGATCTTCTTCTCTCTGAACTGGTGCTTGTCCTCTTGAGTCTCCTTCCTCCTCTCTATTCTCTTGTGGTGCTGAGGGTGTTGGCTTCGGCCATCTCCGATTGAAAGCTTGGCCTTGGTCTCCTGCGCAATCCCTAATTTGGGGTGTGGGGACTCGGGACCTTGGAGTTCCATCCGAGAGAGGAGAAGGCGACGCCCGCTCCCTGCTGAGTGTGTGTGCACGCTTGGCCAGTGCGCATATCGTTGTCTTGTGCGGCATCTCTGTACCTCGACTTCACCTCTGGTTTTCGGCTGAGAAGTGAAGAGCGACATTGTATCTCCGTGAATCATCTACTCGCGCGTGATAGTGGGTTGATAGATTTTCTGGGTGAGCGATTCATCGTGCCTTGCCGCATTGATTGGTTTTCTCCTGCAGAATTTCGGCTCCTGGACAGTTTCGAATACTGTCAGTCTGTGAGTATAATCAGTTCTTTCTCATTTACAGCAGTATATCTTGATCTGCAATTTTAATCAAGTTATTGAGGGCTGCTGTGAATGCTTGTGGGCTTTTGTGTATGCTCTGTGATGAACTTGTCTATATGAAATTGATCTAGACTAAATTAAGGGTTTTGAGCTCCATTGGTTAGTCTTCTACTGTCTGATAGTATACTGCTCTCTGTTGGCTAGATATGTTCATATGCTCCTGATTACTTGCTGTGCAATAGTCTTTAATTGTTCCAGTGGAGGTTCTTTTACAATCACTCTCAGTTCTGCTATATATTGCATGATTTTCATCTGACAGATGCTCTATATTCACTCTGGGAATGCCTGTCTATTGCTGAATAATATCCTTGACTGTGAACATATATACTGAAAGCATTAAACTGCTGTTTTATAGTGTTTGGTCAGCTGAGACAGTAGAAATCTTGATTGTGAGCTCAAATCCTGATTTTGGTTTTAGATCATTTGTGATTAAATAGACATGTGCATGAGAAGGCCAAAATCTTTGATTTTGCGCAACTCTGTTCTGAGAGCCATCATGAAACAATTATTTTGTCATGTGCTAGATTTAATGGTTTCATTGTTGCTATTGATATTTTGCTGTTTATTTTCAGCAGTAATCATGTTATATTCTTTAGATATATCTATGATTATGAATGGCAAGTTAGAATTACATATTTATATGCAATTTATGTCATTCTTATTGTGCTGGAAATATGGTCATTTGATATGTTTGGCTGGAATTAAATATTCAAATATGCTTATACCGCTATATTTACAACAGATACATCACCTAGAAATAGCTCGTCTAAAAAGCACATTTACATCTAGATTCTGCGCAGGATCAATTGTAATCGGCCACAATTGGTAAAGAAAAATGGCCTAGTGTGGCAATCCACTAAATTGTCAATTCATGGAGACTTAACACTCCAAATCGATAGCATCAAAGTATTGTTGTAAATAGTGCGGTATAAGCATATTTGCACATTTAATTCCAGCCATCATAATATAAACAATATATTTCCTGCATAAGAAGAATGACATTAATTGCATATAAACATGGAATTCTAACATGTCATTCAACTCCACATATATATTCAAAGAATATAACTTACATGCTGCTGAAAATAACATAATAAACAGTCCTAAGAACAGTAAAACAACTAATTCCAGCATATAACAAATTAATTGTTTTATTATTGCTCTCAGAACAGAGTTGCACAAGTTGATTAAACTCGGCCTTCTCATGCTAATATCGAAATTCTTCATAAGTGATCTGATAGATTGATCTAACATTTGAGCTCGCATAAAAGTTTTCACTGCCATGAACTGAGCTAAACAGAGAGCAACTAAATGAATACTGCCAGATTAAATGTTCACAAACAGTGAGAGAACATGTAACGTCCAGGTTATAATCAGATTAACATACTGCAAGTAATAATAAGCAGAATGAACAAATAATCTAATCTGGACCGAACTGGACAGAAATAATCAGAGTATCACAGATATTCTCAGGTGCATGTAAACAAATCTCCACAGTTGCTAGAAACTCAACTACAGATCAGGCAGTGAGTAACAGTCTAAATGAGCTCAAATATCAATTCAATTAATCGGATCAATTTCAGCATTCGATATTATCATCACAGAGCATTTAAGTGCACCCACATGCATTCACAGCAGTCCTCAATAACTTGATTAAGATTGCAGATCAAGATATACTGCTGTAAATGAGAAAGAACTGAATATACTCACAGAACTGACAGTATTCAAAACTGTCCTGAAGCAATTAAGCCGAAGATCACACTTAGTATGGCAAGGCACGAAGAACTCGCTGTCCCAGAAAATCTATCAACCCGTTGTCGCAAGCGAGTGGATGATTCACGGAGATACAATGCCGCACTTCCTCTTTCAGCCGAAACACCCAAAGAAGAAGCCGAGGTACAGAGATGCCGCACAAGAGGACGAGACCGCTCTGGCCGAGAGCAATCAAACACAGCAGGGAGTATCATCTCCTCCTTCTTCCTCAGCTAGAACCCCAATGTTCCAAGGTGCACAAACTCATATTCGGGTTCTCACACGGGACCGGCAACAAAGTCTCAATCGGAGATGACCCGAAGGTCAACTCCGCCAACCGAAGAATAGAGAGAACCAAACAAGAGGAGCAAGCGGAGATGGAAGCCAAGAGAGATTCCCCCTACCGTCGGGGCACCCGATCCCCTTTTGAGGAGGCGACGAGATAGGGCTGCGGGGTGGCGAGAGCAGCCGGCTCCGAGGAACCCGGGCCAGCCCCGCCTCCGCCGCTGCCCCCTGCTCGCCATCTCGCCAAGAGGATCAAAACCGCCGCACGGGACATAAGCCGCAGCCGCCAGGGACCGAATCGGGGAGGAGACAAAGTCTCCTCACCCTTATCCCTTCACATGCGTGACCGACAGGTGGGCCCCCACCTTTAGGGTTTCTTCCATTCTTTTTCAATTGGGAAATTCCCAAAATGCCCCTCTCAAATACAACAAGTATTGCATCTCCATCGGGACCGAGTGAGCGATCGCTGCTAGTGCCAGCCGATCCTTGCTGTACTCGACGTCGTCGGGTTCAATTGCGCCCCACAGGCCTTGTGCCTTCAAGTTGATGCGCATCATCACCACCCACTCCGGGTAGTTTGTATTCGTCAGCATCGGGTATTGGACAGACGCCGCTGACTCCTTGACAACGCGCTCGATGACGACTTCGCCGCCGCGGTGGCGCCCTCGACGCAACGCAGGCGAGTGTGATACTCATCGTCGGGGAGGGGGTGATGGCGAACGATCACCACCGCCAACGGGAGTCAATTGGATGGACATGACGGCTCTGATACCACGTGTAGAAACCGAGACTTGCGCCCAGCGCAGCAGATTCTCTCGGCTTGAAAACGCCCGGCGCAGCAGATTCTTCTCGGCTTGAAAGCGCCCAGCGCAGTAGACTCACAACGCCTCTCCGGCGGCACCGCTCGAGCCAATGTGGGTCTTGAGTCCCACGGTCACCGCCTGCAGTCGCTCTGGCTCTGCGCCTGCCTCTCGCTCCGTTACGAAGTAGAGGCTCACGTGTAGAACTACTCACAAACTTTCGAGTCCGCCGAACCGAAGCTTTCACCGTCCCAAGAAGAAGATGAAGTCTACTGCACTGTGATGAAGACTCAATCACGAACTCACGCACGCGAGATAGATGGAGTTGTGCTCTGAATCAACATACCTTTTCTATTTCCGTTTGTGCTATTTATACAAGCCAATACACAAACAGTTACTCCCGACAGTTCTCCTGCTAACAACGCGATGCTTGCTTTACGCGAAAACACTGCGGCTTTCCGGCAACCGGCGCGTACGTACATATACATGAACAGTAACCGTACATGTGAACAGTGCCATGCACAGGATTTATTCTTTGAGATGCAAGTAGCAACACCCGGAAGGTCAGGCCAAGGCACTGGAGCACGCCAGTCGGCATACCCTGTGGGTCCCCTGTTATTTTCAGTGTACTTTTTGGATGGATGACAAACCAACAGAAGGCCCTCTGTCCTGCAGTGTCCAGCTGAGTACATGCGATTGAATTCAAGAATTAGTCAAACTGGTAGTGACATCACACAATCTATGAAATTGGAAAGGTGTCTAGAAGTTTCAATGTGGAAATTGCAGATTGGACGCTCGCATTGTTAATGGAAAACTCAGTTGTATACCCTATAGAACATTGTCTGTGTTACCATCCCTGATAGAGCTTTGGAATAACAGGAAGCACAATATAATTCACATTGTTACAATAATATGAGTTTGGAAGTAATGCACTCCAGATGCATGTATCCAGGAGGGCAACAGTACTGACCACCCAGCTAATATACATAGTAAACATCATTGTAATTTTACGAGCTTTTATTTTACAAAACTACGATATCAAGAAGCAATTCGCCGCACTAACTGCATTTCATCCGCCTTCTGAAGCCATTCCACGATTGAGCCCTGTAGGCTATCAGGTGCCTGTGCAACCCACAGATTGAGGAAGCCTGTGAACACTTGTGTCCATCTCTCTAGCTTTGGGTCCTTGCGTCGCTGGATTACTGACCTCCTGTTCCTAGCGTCTCTAATCTGCTTCGGTGGCATCTTCGTCAAGCCTGTTTTCTCAACCTGAAGGTACGCAGTGCCATGTTTCGACTTCCAGAGCATCTGATACGCTGTCGCTTCAGCCTTCTGGTAAAGGCAATCTATTGCCTTTGGCAGCATGAATTCGTCCAGCTGTTCTAGGCTAATATTTTTGTGCATTCCACTCTGCTCTTCACCGTCGATTAACTCGATCGCAGAACTCTCAACAGCAGGCATCAGGTCTTCTGAAGAGCCGTGCGGTGAGAAGAGGAGCCCAAGTTTAAGATGTGGCAATTCTTTTAAACAACTCATTTCTCCTTGGACGATTGTACTCCTCTGCATGTTGTACTTTGATAGTGGGATGTGGCATTGCAAGGCTACATAAATAAGTGGTTCTAGAGAAAAATCTGATAGTTTCAGTGTGTTTGCCTTGCTGCTACAAGACTTGGGCTCATGTTGCTTGCAGCAGTGTGGGTTTGGGCGAAACCACTGAGTCGTAGTGCTATGAATACTGTCCCAGTGTTCTTTGTCACTATAATCAACATATGGCACCCAGGTGAAGTCCTGCGTTGGCAGCTGTGCGAGTTGTTTCCCAACAGATTCAGCCGCGGACGTGAAGTGAGGGGTGACAAACTTTAAGCACTTGATGGTGATTCCAACAATGTCCGTGCTTTCCGAAAGCCGTAGAATCAAACCTAGATAGAAATTTTTATCTGGCGCCTCGTCATCTTCGTAAAAGAAGTTAAGCAAGGCCTCTGGCCCACGGTCCTCGAAGCTAATAGGGGAGCGGACCCAGAACAGATGGTGTTGGCTTCCCTGGACAATTCTATACCGTAGCTCTTTGCCGGCTAGAAGGTGTTAGAATGATCTCAGGGCTTTGGCCCAACGGCCAAAGCCCACCCCTTTGACCGCGCCCTGATCGGGGGCGCCCAGCCTGTTTGGCTGGTGGGCCCCTGTCGCCAGCGCTATAAATACAGAGGTGGGGGCCGGGCGGCACGCATCACGAGGTTGACCGCGCCGCCGTCACCCCACCGACAAACCCTAAGACCGATCTGTTGAGGGGGCGCTGAGCCGACGGGAAGCACCACCGCCGCCAGGGGGACGCCGCCGCCCGGGACACGCCGCAGAGGAGCCCAGCACCTCTTCCCCGACTGTCGCTGCCCGTGCGCAGATCTTCACCGCCGAACCCGAGATGGCCTCATCCTCCTCCAACGCCTCGGAAGGTTGGTACCCCCTCTCCCTCTCAGTGTAGCTCTCGAACCCCTAGAGAAAAGGTTTTTCCCGCTAGATCTACCCTAGAGATCCCTAAAGAACTAATACTACAATGGTATCAGAGCCCCTAGCGTTTAGATCTAGACGGAGGAAAAAGAAAAGAAAGAAAAGGAGGGGAAAGAAGAACCCTAACCCTAACCCTAACCCTAGAAAAGAGACGAATGGGCTTACCTGGCCGTCGTCACCGGGCCGTCGTCGTCGCTGGCGTGCGGGAGATCGGCCGAGTCTTGGGCTCGCCGACGCTCCACGTACGGGCCACCGTCGGCGTGCGGCAAAGATCCGAGCGCGCGCGCTCGGAGGGGCGCCGACACGGAGCCGCTCGACGGCGGCGCGCTCCCTCTAAGGGGAGCGCGCACGCCGGCGAGAGGGCCCATGGCGGCGCCGGTCTTCTTCTTCTCCGGCGGCGTGGACGTAGTCGCCGTCGCCGCCGCTTTGCCGCTCCGCTCGCTCGGTCGGGTGCGGACGAGAGAGAGGGGAGAGAGAGGAATGAGGCTAGGGTTTCGGGGGCGTCCGCCGCGACCCGTTTTGATCGGGCGAAAGAGGCGCTGAGCCGTCGGATCGCATCGGGCGGCTGAGATCGCGTCGAGCCGCGAGGGCTGGCTTTTGGCCCAGGCGGGCGAGCGCTTTCCCGGCCCAGGCCCAGGTTGCGACCGCGTCCGCTCGGCCGAGAGGAACGGGAGCCGTCGGATGTGAATCCGACGGCTGATGGTTTTGCGGCCGAGGCGCGGGGTCGGCGCGACGTCCGCGCGAGCACGTGGGCGCGTGAGAGAGGCCGAGTGGGCCGCCGAGGCCGCGCGCGAGCAGGCCGCTAGGCCACGAGCGGGCAGGCCGCGCGTGCGTGAGGCCGCGGGCACGCGCGCGCGCGGGAGCCGGCCGAGCGGGCCGCCGGTGGGCCGCGGGTGCGAGGAGCGGGCCAAATTGGCCGGATGAACAGTAAAGCCCGAAAAATGTTTTTATTCATTTCAGAAGCTTTTTTGAGTGTATTTCAATGAAATTTGACCCAAAATTTCTGGAAATTTTTGCACCAACGTGTTAAATTTTCAGAGATTAAAAGAGTATAGTTATGATGCTTCTGAATATTGAATTATTTTTAGAATAATTACAGTTTCCGCTGCAAAAAGTTAATATTGATTGTTTTTCATTATTAAATTCGAACCAACGGGAGAATTTAATTTTGGAAAAATAGATAAAATTTCCAGAAATTTATGATATTGTTATTTTCTGACCAACGTTGTTAATATCAATATTATAAATTTTTAATGTTGATTTCATGCATTATTTCTATTTCTGCCCAACGGTGATGTAGATTTAATGTATGATAGAATTGTTTTTTAAATTGTATGTCGCATTTTTGACCAACGTTGGAAATAAGGCATATGATTTTGATGTTACGTTCTCACTGTATTTGAAATATTTTTTTTCAGGAGGATACAACTTAATGAGTTGTATTAGAGAAATCCCCACTCTCAAAGGTGATAATTATGGAGAGTGGAAGAAAAAGTTAGATTTAGCCTTTATCTTGGCTGAGGTGGACTGGGTCCTCACTACAGCACGTCCCACTGAGCCTTTGGCGCCAGTGAGGGAACAGAATGAGGATGACACTGCATGGCAGAAAAGACAGAGGGATCATGCCCCCTTACAGATGTCTTATGACCTTAATCATAAGAAACGGACCACAGCCAACAAGAAATGTATGGCTGTGATAAAGAACACAATTGAGCCTGCTATTCTGGGCTCAATTGCAGAGTGTGACACTGTCACTGAATACCTTGATAAAATAAAGAGTCAGTTCACTGGCTCTTCAAAGACTTATGCTACACAGCTGATTAAGCAGCTGGTAACAGAGAGGTATTCTGGCGGTGGGTCTGGCATAAGAGAGCACATTCTTAGAATGAGCAACTTGGCATCTAAACTTAAACCGATGGATTTGGCTCTCAAGGATGAGTTCCTTATTCATTTGGTTTTTGCTTCTTTGCCAAAAGAGTTTGACACCTTTGTGGTCAACTATAATATGCAGCCAGAGAAATGGGACATGGAAAAGTGCATAGCTATGTGCGTGCAAGAGGAGGAAAGAATCAAATCCTCACATGGTGGTGCTATCAACTTTGTGAGGGAAAACAAGAAAAAGAATTACAACAGTAACCCCTTCTCAAAGAACAAGGGCAAAACCTCTGTACATCAGCCTCAACAGAATAAATTTGCTGTAGACAAAGACCAGTGCCTTCACTGCAAGAAGACGGGACACTACAAGAAGGATTGTCCTGACTACTTAAAGATGATAATGGCTAAGAAAGGTGAGAACATTATTACCTTTATTAATGAATGCCTGTATGTGAAATATTCGAAATCCACTTGGTGGATTGACTCAGGAGCAACTGTTCATGTTGCTAATTCATTACAGGGATTCCGTTCGACGAGGACTACGCAAAGAAAAGAAAGATGCATTAAAGTTGCAAATGGAGTCCAAGCTGAAGTTGAAGCCGTTGGCGATCTTTCATTAGAGTTAGCTAATGGCTCCAATCTTTTACTTAGAGATGTCCTTTTTGTTCCCTCTTTACAGAGGAATTTGATTAGTGTTTCAAATTTGGACAAAGATGGTTATGATTGTAATTTTGGAAATGGCAAGTGTGAAATAATGTTTAATAAAGAATGTGTTGGTATTGCCATATTACAGAATGAGCTTTATTTGTTATCATTATGTGATGATGTGAATGTCGTATGCGATAATGAGAACGTTGCGTGCGAGAAAGTGATTGAATCCTCGTCTACGAATGTAAACAGAAAACGAAAGAGAACTCTAGATGAGTCGTCGAAATTATGGCACTGTCGTTTAGGCCATATTTCGAGGGGGAGAATAGAAAGACTAGTAAAGAATGATATTCTTCCTCCATTAGAGTTCTCAGACTTAGAACAATGCAGAGAATGCATTAAAGGAAAATATGTAAAGAAAATTAAAAAAGACGCTAAAAGAAGCACAGGAGTTCTACAAATTATTCACACAGATATTTGTGGTCCTTTTCCTGTGAAAAGTGTGGATGGATATGACTCGTTCATAACATTCACAGATGATTACTCCCGTTATGGATATATTTATCCAATCAAAGAAAGAAATGAAGCCTTGGATAAATTCAAGATATTTAAGGCTGAAATTGAAAACCAACACGATTTAAAGATTAAGATAGTCCGATCTGATCGTGGGAGGGAGTACTACGGTCGACATAGCCCATATGGACAAGTTCCTGGACCTTTTGCAAGGTTTTTACAGGAAAATGGAATAGTGGCCCAGTATTCTATGCCGGGCGAACCTCAGCAAAATGGAGTAGCTGAAAGACGCAACCGTACCCTGATGGATATGGTGCGAAGTATGATGAGCTACTCCACACTTCCATTGAGTTTATGGATGGAGGCATTGAAAACCGCCATTCATATTCTCAACAGAGTGCCTAGTAAGTCGGTGCCCAAAACACCATACGAGTTGTGGACAGGAAGAGTTCCCTCACTAAACCACTTACGTGTGTGGGGGAGTCCTGCTGAGGCTAAAGTATTTAACCCAAACTTTGGGAAACTTGATCCCAAAACAGTAAGTTGCCATTTCATTGGCTACCCTGAAAAGTCAAAAGGTTATCGTTTCTACTGTCCAGACAGATATACAAAGTTTGTAGAAACGAGACACGCTGTCTTCTTAGAGAATGAGATGATGAGGGGGAGCATGGTAGCTCGAGAGATTGACCTTGAAGAGAAGCGGGTGTATGCGCCCACTCCGATGATTCAAGAGCCATTCTTCACACTACCTGCTGTCGCTGCACCGACGGTGCAAGACACTGTGGTGCCAGCACCTGTTATTGTTCCTCCCGTGGCAACAATGAATGAGAATGAAGAACCTGTTCTTCAGGATCATATAGAACCTATTGCCACAGATGAGGGGGAGCAACAGCAGCCTCAAACAGTAGATGTACCAAATGAGGAGGCCCCGAGGAGGTCTCAAAGAGTAAGAAGATCAGCTATTTCTGATGATTATCAGATTTATCATACAGAGGAATTTCAAATGGAGGATGATCCCACCTCATTTGAAGATGCCATGAGAAGCGAAAATTCCTCAAAATGGCTTGAGGCCATGGAAGAGGAAATGAGGTCCACGAAGACTAATAAAGTCTGGGATTTGGAAAATATTCCTAAAGGAGCCAAAACAGTAGGCTGTAAATGGGTCTACAAGACAAAACATGACTCCCAAGGGAATGTAGAAAGATATAAAGCGCGACTTGTGGCAAAAGGCTTTACGCAAAGAGAAGGGATTGATTACAATGAGACATTTTCTCCAGTCTCATGTAAAGATTCTTTCAGAATCATAATGGCATTAGTAGCACATTATGATTTAGAGTTACATCAGATGGATGTAAAGACGGCATTTCTCAATGGAGATTTGGAGGAAAATGTTTACATGGCACAACCGAAAGGTTTTGTCATGGAAGGAAATGAAAGAATGGGATGCCGCCTAAAGAAATCGATTTATGGGTTAAAGCAAGCTTCAAGACAGTGGTACTTGAAGTTTGACAGTACAATAAGAAAATTTGGGTTTAAAGAGAATGTTGAGGACAACTGTGTTTATGCAAAGTTTAAAGATGGGAAGTTCATCTTCCTAATCCTGTATGTGGATGATATCCTACTAGCTAGTAGTGATGTTAATCTGCTACTTGAAACAAAGAAGTTTTTGTCCTCAAACTTCGATATGAAAGATCTTGGTGAAGCTTCATTCGTTCTAGGGATCGAAATTCACCGAGATAGAAACAAAGGGGTATTGGGACTGTCACAAAAGGCATACATAGAGAAAGTCTTAAAGAAATTTGGTATGCATAAATGTAGTCCTTCACCTGCACCTATAGTCAAGGGCGACAGATATGGGGATTTTCAATGCCCCAGGAACCAGTATGAGATCGATCAAATGAAAGCGGTTCCATATGCTTCAGCTGTCGGAAGCTTACAGTATGCTCAAGTGTGCACACGCCCTGACTTAGCATTTGTTACCGGGTTACTTGGCAGATTCCAGAGCAATCCTGGAATAGAACATTGGAAATTGATAAAGAAAGTCTTGCGTTATTTGCAAGGAACAAAAGGCCTCATGATGACATACAGAAGATCAGATTTACTCCATATAGTGGGGTATACAGATTCTGATTTTGCGGGAGATGATAGAAAGTCTACATCCGGATATGTATTCACTCTCGCTGGAGGAGCTATATCGTGGAAAAGCTCAAAGCAAACCGTCACTACATCGTCCACAATGTATGCCGAGTTTGTAGCATGTTATGAGGCTACGGGGCAGGTGAACTGGCTAAAAAAGTTCATACCCGGTTTAAAAGTGCTTGACGACATCAATAGACCACTTAAGTTGTACTGCGATAATGAACCCGTAGTAACGTATGCCCACAACAATAAGTCAAGTGGTGCTGCCAAACACATTGACATAAAGTACTATGTTGTGAAAGATAAAGTTCGGGATCAAATTATAAGTCTTGAGCATATAAGTACCGCAAAGATGCTAGCGGATCCGCTTACTAAAGGCTTACCACCCAACGTGTTCAAAGAACATGTAGCCGGCATGGGTTTAAGGGAAAGCCTATGATTCCTGGACTAAAAGATGGCCCAAAGATTAAAGTAACTATTTCAGAACAGAGAGGTGTATTGTAACTGTTGAATCTATCGGCGATTGACCGTGACGATGAGACATGTTCTATGCACTAATCTGTGATGGAATGTGTAAAGTCAAAAGTAATTAAAGATAAAGTATAGATTGAGATCAAGGGGGAGAATGTTAGAATGATCTCAGGGTT
This sequence comes from Dendrocalamus latiflorus, assembly GCA_017311315.1. Taxonomy (NCBI): domain Eukaryota; kingdom Viridiplantae; phylum Streptophyta; class Magnoliopsida; order Poales; family Poaceae; genus Dendrocalamus; species Dendrocalamus latiflorus. Next base: position 28,368,856 of record CM029612.1, on the reverse strand, counting down.
TTGGCCCAACGGCCAAAGCCCACCCCTTTGACCGCGCCCTGATCGGGGGCGCCCAGCCCGTTTGGCTGGTGGGCCCCTGTCGCCAGCGCTATAAATACAGAGGTGGGGGCCGGGCGGCACGCATCACGAGGTTGACCGCGCCGCCGTCACCCCACCGACAAACCCTAAGACCGATCTGTTGAGGGGGCGCTGAGCCGACGGGAAGCACCACCGCCGCCGTTCACCGCCGCCAGGGGGACGCCGCCGCCCGGGACACGCCGCAGAGGAGCCCAGCACCTCTTCCCCGACCGTCGCTGCCCGTGCGCAGATCTTCACCGCCGAACCCGAGATGGCCTCATCCTCCTCCAACGCCTCGGAAGGTTGGTACCCCCTCTCCCTCTCAGTGTAGCTCTCGAACCCCTAGAGAAAAGGTTTTCCCCGCTAGATCTACCCTAGAGATCCCTAAAGAACTAATACTACAGAAGGTGCCCAATAAGAGGGTCAAAGAACATGTATTGCCGCGGCGTGCCGCCGAGCTCCACGAACCTCAGGAACTCACCGGCACCATCTGCGAACCGCTCGAACCTTCGAACGACAAAGCTACTCGAGTTGCTTTTGTTATCGCGTTCCAAGAATGAGGAGACGAATGACTTGGTGGCATGAGCCAGCCGTCTAGGGAAGGATGAGTTCCTTACCTCCAGGTCCTTCTCCTCGTTTTCCGCAACACGCTGCTTGTACTTGTGCAGCGTCTCCTCACACTCTTCAGCTGCATGCTTCAGCTTCTTGCGCCAACGTAGCAGCGACGCGTCGTTGATCTGCCACTTGTCGGATGTATCAAGAACAGCCTCTAGCTTGATGTGCGCCATCTCCAATCTCTCCATGTTCTCCTCGTCTGATTTGCATCCACGCTTCCCAATCAAACCGGATACGATTTGACTCACTATCTCCTCCGCAAGCGCAGAGCCGATCCTCTCCGCCATAAATAAGGATTCAACTACTTGTGGGATTCCTGCAGAGGAGAAAGTAATTTATATATACAGATCTTGGTTTTTCCTATAAACACCCTCCCGTAATACTATTGGTGTACGAGCTTGAGGTTATAGGTTCAATGAGTGTACGACAAATCTCACCGCTTAATGGCTGTTTTTGATAGGCAAGATGAGGAGGATGATTTCAGCGGGGTAGATGAGGACTCTAGAGAAGAGATACAAGAACGAAGCTGTAGTAATGGGTTCAATGGGTTGGCAAAATCTTTCGTTTGGAAGATCATAAGCGAAGACTGAGCGAAAAGACAGGACAAAAAAGAGAGAAAAGAAAGAAAAAGAAAGGCAGTCATGGCTCTTAAATTTCCGTTTCCCCTTCTGTGTTCAATCTTTCGTCCATAAAGTTTAATTGTCTGGTCAACATTCAACAGTCCTAAAAAACAGCTTTATTGGTGGCAGAAAGTGGCTAAGCTTGTATTTAGTTCAAAGAAATAATAGTCAAATAATTACACCGTCATGGCTACGCTGAAGAAAGAAAGTCAAAAGGAAATTTCGTGGAGAACTGCTGTTAAGATGTGACACACCAACACCCATCTCTGAAAAAATCAAACGACGTGGGAAATACATGGACCGACCCAGCCACATCAGAGTTCATCCTGTCACTACTCATTGTTGTTGGCATGCCCCTTCCAAAATAATGCACAATCATACTTGTACACATGAATTGACTCATACCAAATTCCAACTTCACGAAGAACACTTTTAGCTTCATTATAAAATTTTGGTAGACTTGCTAGCTAGAAGTGCCATATTGAGCAATTGAAGTAATGAGGTAAATACGGAATTTATTATTCGATTGTAACATTTGATATGGACCAGCTTAATAAGAAAAGACAATCTTGTGAAATTGTTGCAATCAGGAGTGAGCAATGAAGGTCTAGAAGCCGGAGGAGGAGGCCTCGAGGACTACTCTACAGTGAACATGAAGGTTACAAGTTACAAAGCTAGTCACGAACCCATGATCATGTTGAGTCTTAGTAGTTGGGTATATTCTATATGGAAGTACTTTTATATCCTTACTTGTAAATGTTATTTGTTATCAATTACTTTCAATTAATCATGCTCAGTTATGCTCCTCAATTTAATATTTGTTTATATTGCCATCCTTGATTATTGCTCCATTCTAACATCTTTTGCGGCCATTAAGATTAGAATATCAATCTTTCAACTGGTTTAGTACTGAATGGAATAAAAAACTATAATAATTATTATTGTCTCGTGTGCCCTCATGATTTGATAGGTCGGGGTTTGTTCCAAGTGCTCAAGTGTTGCTAGAGCATGGATAATTAAGTTGGATCTGTTACCTAGAGTTGCTTTTGTTATCGCGTTACAAGAATGAGGAGACGAATGACTTGGTGGCATGAGCCAGCCGTCTAGGGAAGGAGGAGTTCCTTACCTCCAGGTCCGTCTCCTCGTTTTCCGCAACACGTTGTTTGTACTTGTGCAGCGTCTCCTCACACTCTTCAGCTGCACCCTTCAGCTTCTTGCGCCAACGTAGCAGCGACGCGTCGTTGATCTGCCACTTGTCGGATGTATCAAGAGCAGCCTCTAACTTGATGTGCACCATCTCCAATCTCTCCATGTTCTCCTTGTCTGATTTGCATCCATGCTTGTCAATCACACCGGATACCATTTAGCTATCTCCTCGGCAAGCGCAGAGCCGACTATCTCCGCCATAAATAAGAATTCAACTACTTGTGGGATTCCTGAAGAGAAGAGAGTAATTTATATATACGAGCACTTGGATTACTGCAGAGGAGAAAGAAAGACTATTGAGTGTACGACAAATCTCACCCTTTGGCAAAATATTCCGTTTGGAAGATCATTAGCGAAGACTGAGCGAAGCTGTACTAAGAACGTACCCGATTTGAACAATGAAGTCGTGAACAATGGACTTATCCGATATATAGCCCTTCTCAAAGCGGCTATGGGCTGTGGCTTCTCACCTTTTTACAAAATAAATGCGCTGTAGTGGTTGTTTGGTTTTTTCAGAATAAAAAAATCAGAAGAAATAATTAAAAAAGAGAAAATTGAAAAACATCTCTATATCTTTTGAAACAATACAAAGAATAAAAAGAAAAAGAAAACCGAAAAACTTAAAAATAGCCAAAAAGTAAGACAAAAACCCAAAATTTTAAGCCCGAAACCCAAAAGCCGTTTGGAGCCTATGTCCAAGACTGGACCTGTTCTTTTGTGGTTACAGCTTATGACTTTTGGCTGTTTGTGTGAGAGATTACAGAGTAACTGAAATTTACATACGGCTTTTACCAATATAAATAAAATTACTACAGTATGTACTACAATTAACTAGTAAATCATTACTGTAGACAAACCAAAAACTGAAGTCTAAGGCCACAAAAGAATAGGCCCTTAGATAGAAATAGCGAGGAAACTACAAAGTCAACAAGAGAGCCTAGACTTCATCAGTTGAATCGTAGATTGCTAGACTGCTATTAATTCAGTCAGTAAAAAGGAGTATATGTTTCGATAAAGAATAGTGAGAACTGTAAATGAATAAATTCTCTACTTTCTTTTTTCTTTTGATTGATTCGTTTTAGTCAAAACGAAATTGTTTGAGCTGGACTAGAACCTCTTGGTTCCTATGCTAAACGGCACCTAGGTAGCGAAATCGATGGCACCATTAGAAGAACGCGATGATTCACATGCCCTATCGTCATATTTTTCAGCTGCAACATTAACTTTTAATTATAACTTATTAGTTTGATAAATATTGATTGCTAAAAGAAAATAAAGCCAAAGACTAATTAAAAAGTCAAAAAGAACAGAGCTGTATTAATTTGTGGCCGGCAAACGGAGTCTCGCTGATAAAATTCCACCGCCTCGCGAATCTTGTAGAATACACTGCCGGTGAGGTGCTTACTATTAACCACTTGTCATTAAGTTCTAATACAGTAATTTGATTAGCGCTAATCTCTGCAGACGTCAGCGGTGTTGGAATTTTTCCTTTGATCCTTCGCTTCGTTCACTGATGCGCCATCTTTTCTCCGTGAGACCCGCTGGTCTCTGTCTTCAACTGCCGGTCGCTGCTTCGGCCAAGGGGATACGCCTTTATTTCTCCGTGAGACCCGCTGGTCTCTGTCTTCAGCTGATTCGGCACCTTGATTACGTAATGGGACAGAGCACAGCACTACGACATATTAGATCGGTTTATGTTAATGGATTAGCTTAGATACTGTTTGATAAGATAAATTAATTTCGGCGATAGTAGATAGATTTGAAAAAGGTATGAATTGATAACACCGAGTTATTATTCTTTCTGAAAACCTTCGACGCTGATCAATATGAGTAATCTGATGGAATTGGAACCGCCGTGCTAGGTAATCGTATCGTGTATTATAAGTGTTATGTGTTCATACCGTGCGATAGGATTGGACTATGTACATAATTCATTTTGCACGGTTATGTGAATAGTATAGCCTATTGTGTATGTCATGTATGTATTGGTTTTTCATTGCTTATGTGCATGTTGATTTATAGCCATGGGTTGCATATTATTGTATAACGGTATACGTGTCGACTTGTGATGCTTGATATTTTTATATGCAGTTCATTGTTAGCTGTTATGAGTAATAGCTAAGTAGATGAATATGATAACCTCAAATATTGATAGCTCGGTAGATAGGTAGCTGGTGATGAAGATTGACGTGTTAATGGCCATACTATTTCATAGTTTAATATGATTTAATTGTGAATGATTTTATGCTCCTATTATACTATTATTCATGTTATTATTCTGTTGGGTGTTTTAACATGATAGAATATTATCTCTCTAGAAAAATTAAGCAAAGCTTGATATCCTATCAATTGTTGCACCTATCAAGATTTTGATAATTAACTGGTAGGTCTACCAAAATAGGGTGCTATTAATTATCTCAATAAGACAAGGTAAGTGTTGAAACTTCATGTATAATATTGGTTTAACTTGACTATGCTATCAAATTAGTTTTGGACCTAGGGGCATAATGTTGAGACCAGATCAATAAACAAGAGTTACATCTGATATAATTAGCAAGCGGTTGCTTATCGACATAGCTAGGTTTCTAACAGTGATGCCAAAGCTCACTAGGACTTAGTGAAATATGGATCTTGACTCACTATATATTATTAGAGGGAACATGGTTTCTAAATATATAGTGGGAGTACCTTTTGTTAAATTGTAATGGAAGATTTAACATAAACATAGTGCTGAATTTTTGCGTATGCTTTTATGTTGTAGACAATACCACCATCTACTTCCTCCATGCCCAGTTTTAACTTACGATTTATTTTTGAGAAAGAAAAACTAAATGGAATAAACTTCATTGATTGGTGTCGCAATTTGAGAATTGTTCTCAAGCAAGAAAATAAGGAATATATTCTAGAGGTTCCATATGCAGATGAACTAGCTGAAGAGGCTACTCATGCTCAAAAGAATGAGTATGAGAACATTGCATGACTCACTTGAAATTAGTTGTCTCATGATTGCCACCATGAAGCCTGAGCTTCAGAAGCAATATAAGGACATAGATGCCAACAATATAATTGTGGGTATTAAAGACATGTTTGAGAACCAGATAAGAACTGAAAAGCACAACACCTCTAAGTCATTGTTTACGTGCAAGTTAGCTGAAGGAAGTTGATCAGCCCTCATGTGGTCAAGATGACTGGTTACATTGAGAGTTTGAAAAAACTTGGTCACACTTAACGGGTCGGAATGAGAAGGGTCCGAATAATAGACTCCAAGTGGGATATGATCTCTACTCATATTGGATCCAATTGCAGGCACTCCGAGTGGAATACGATTTCTACTCGTATCAGATAAAGATCGAGCCTGAGGCTTTCTGAGTTGAATACGATATCTGATCGTATCAAATAAGAATCTGATTGGAGCCTATATAAAAGGAGGTGTGGGGCCTGAAAGAGGTATCATGAGACACATTTGTCAAAACCCTAGCTGCCACCTCTCATAACCCATCTGATGTGCGCGTTAGTGCTAGCACACCGATACACGATGTTCTATTCCTAAACGTGTGGACCTCAGTAGAGGTGTTACTGCGACTGCGGCGTTGATCGGGATGATCATGAGGTGGAGACAATTGGCCAGAAGACGATCGACTACTTCTGCTAGACCGACGCGCACTTCATTGAACTGTCTACTTCAACTCTACTTTCAATGCATTGCGCGTCGAGTGGTAACATCTATGATCTTTTACTAGCATGGCTTCCTGGTTTACGCGGTAGAAAAGTTTAATTTGTGCTAGTGTAACCTTCCCGTATTCCAACACCATCCGTGTCACCATTTCTATCGTCCGCTACTGTCTTAAAAAACACAAATAAGAGCCATTAGCTGTAGTCCGAAAGAACGGGGCTATTGATATTGGGGAACCTGCTCACACTACTACAGAAAGCCTAATAGTAGACGCCTCATCACAGACGGTTTTGTGAAACTGTCTCTGATGAGCACTATTACAGACGGTTGTAATTTGGAGGCCGTCTGTGGTTTTTGTGGCGGGAAAATGGATTATCACAGACGGTTATTACCGATGAACCGTTTGTGATACTTTTGTATCACAGACGGTCTGTATAAAAAACCGTCTGTGATAATGGCTAAGGCATTTATTGCGCTTCTCAGACCGCATCTGTCTTCATTTCGATCCAGATCTAGCCACTGCTGCGCACTTTTTCACTCGGGAGGAAGCTAGGCGATTTCAGGCCAGTTAATTTGGTGGGAAGAGGCGGAGATTGAGCTTTGAAAGATTCAGACTTTCCTGGTTGCTCTAGATATGGTTAGTAATGAAATTTATTTTTCTTTAATTGCATTACAATTTAGGTCTAAGTAATCCATGAGTGGTTATTGAAGATGGTTAATTTGCAAAATTGTTGGTTATATAATAGTTGTTGTGTTTGTAATATGAATTGAGCTAGCAAATTAAGTCTCAATATAATAAATGTGGCCGGTATATATGTAGTTATAATTAGTTAATCTAGATTTTAATACTAAGTTGTTATATATGTACGTAACGTAGGACCGAAGCTGGATGTATGCCGCGAGCCGTGTGAGTGAAGAGTACATTAATGGCGTTTTCTGCTTTTATAAGAGCTGCCGAGGAGAATATGTTGAATAAGGGGGTGGAATATATGTGCTGTCCATGCACTGACTGCGAGAATTTGAAGATGTTTAAGAACCGAGGGCAAATTGAATCGCACTTGATTCGGAGGGGTTTCAAAAAGGATTATACGTGTTGGACCAGTCATGGCGAAGTGAATGATCATATGCCGCCGGATGACATCGCCGGTGAAGTGAATGATATGCCCCCGGATGACATCGCCGGTGAACTGAATGACATACCGCCGGCTGATGTCGATTGTGGCTCGGATTCGGATAGGTTGCACGATGATAATCTGAATCAAATGCTTCGCGATGTAGAAGAGAACTATGATGAGAGAGAGTATGTTAAATTCCATGGCTTGATAGAGGACTCAGAGAAACCTTTGTACACGGGCTGCAAGTACACGAGGTTGTCGGCCGTGCTTGAACTATTGAAATTGAAGGCAAGCAACGGTTGGTCCGACAAGAGTTTCACGGCGCTGCTAGGTCTTTTAGCGGACATGCTTCTGGAGGGAAATGAGTTGCCTAAAACCACGTATAAATCCAAGAAGATTCTTTGTCCGTTGGGAATGGAAGTAGAAAGAATACATGCATGCCCGAACGACTGTATCCTCTACCGTAAAGAGTATGCAAACATGCATGTATGTCCGGTGTGCAACGCATCCCGATACAAACGTAACAATCAATCGGATGATGGCGAGGGAACAGAGGCGAAGAAAGGACCTCCTTCTAAGGTGACATGGTATTTTCCTATAATTCCCCGTTTGAAAAGATTTTTTGCAAATCCAAAGGAGGCAAAACTGCTGCGTTGGCACTCGGAGGAGCGCAAGAAGGATGGAATGATAAGACACCTTGCTGATTCCGCGCAGTGGAGAAACATCGATAGGAGTTTTGCAGAGTTCGGTGCAGAACCAAGGAATATAAGGTTTGGACTGAGTACAGATGGAATGAATCCTTTCAGTAGCATGAGCAGCCGACATAGCACATGGCCCGTGACTCTCTGCATCTATAACCTTCCTCCTTGGTTGTGTATGAAGCGAAAGTACATTTTGCTGTCGATACTTATCCAAGGGCCAAAACAACCTGGGAATGATCTCGATGTGTTCCTAGCACCGTTGGTGGAACATCTAAAAGTACTATGGAACGAAGGGCTACCGGTATGGGATGCATACAAACAAGAGAACTTCACTCTGCGCTCCTTATTGTTCTGCACCATAAATGATTATCCTGCCCTTGGTAACCTATCGGGCCATAGTACAAAAGGTGCTAAAGCTTGTACTCACTGTTTAGATGGTACCGAGAGTGCGTGGCTGAGACACTCACGCAAAACCGTCTACATGCGTCACCGCCGGTTCCTTCGGAGGGCTCACCCATACCGGAAGATGAAGAAACAATTTGACGGAGAGAAGGAAGACGGTTCAGCTCCAAGGCATTTAAGGGGACACGAGGTTTATGATATGGTTAAGGATTTAGATGTTGTCCTCGGAAAGGAACGTAAATTGAGGGCTCATGAGAAGAACACCTGGAAGAAGAGATCAATATTTTGGGACTTACCTTATTGGGAGTACCTAGATGTTCGGCACTGCATCGACGTCATGCACGTAGAAAAGAATGTGTGCGACAGCTTGATTGGTCTCTTACTGAACATCCGTGATAAAACAAAGGACGGCGTCAACGCACGGCTTGACTTGGCTGATATGGACATCAGGCCTGAGTTAGCGCCGACACGCACTGATAATGGACGAACGTACCTCCCCCCTGCGTGTTACACTCTGTCCAAGGGTGAGAAAACAGAACTGTGCCATTGCTTGCATGGTGTCAAAGTTCCGTCTGGTTACTCCGGCAACGTGAAGAAACTTGTTTCGATGCAAGATTTGAAGTTAAATGGCATGAAGTCTCATGATTGTCATGTGCTGATGACACAGATGCTCCCTATTGCAATTAGAAATATTTTGCCGATCAAAGTCCGAGAGACAATCATGAGGCTATGTTATTTCTTTAACACAATTGCTCAGAAGGTCATCGATCCCGAAGGACTAGATGCTCTGCAGGACGAGGTGGTGATGACTCTATGTCACCTTGAAATGTATTTCCCTCCTTCGTTTTTCGATATCATGGTCCATCTCATTGTTCACGTTGTGTGGGAGATAAAAATGTGCGGGCCCGTATTCCTACGTAGCATGTACCCATTTGAGAGGTTCATGGGAATTCTCAAGTCCTACGTACGGAATCGTTCTCGGCCGGAGGGCAGCATCGTCGAAGGTTATGCAAGCGAAGAGGTCATTGAGTTTTGTGTCGATTATATGGCTCAGATTCAACCGATAGGTGTCCCTCAATCTCGTCATGAGGGGAGGCTGAAGGGTCTCGAAACTATCGGAAGGAAAGCAATCACTCCAGATATGGACACGTATACTCAAGCCCATTTCACGGTGTTGCAACACATGACTGAAGTGGCCCTTTATGTGGACCAGCACAAGGATGTGCTTCGGCAACAGAATCCGGAGCGGCCGGATGTTTGGATCATGAGGCAACACAACCGTTGGTTCAACCAATGGTTGAAGGAGCAAATCGCTAGGAGCTCGCCGAGTGAGACGCTGACATGGTTGGCAAAAGGTCCGACATTGTATATGTGTGATGTATTTGAGAATGAAAATGCAGCTGGTTGGTGTTGTATATGAATGCAGCTGTTTGGTGGTTGATATGAATGCAGCTGTATAGTTATTGGTGTTGTCTTAATTGCAACAGCCGGCAAAGGCTTATCACAGACGGTTCTAAACTTAGAACCGTCTGTGATATCGTATCACAGACGGTTCTAAGTTTAGAACCGTCTGTGATATGTTATCACAGACGGTTCTAAGTTTAGAACCGTTTGTGATAATCTCCCTACATATACCCTCTCGCTAGGGTTTTCCGTGTGCGCTGCAGTTATTCGATTAGATCTAAATCCCGAGCCCGTCGTCGCCGCCGCCTCCCCGAGCCCTCGCCGACTGCCTCCCCCAGCCCTCGCCGGCCGCCTCCCCGGACGAAGACGTCGCCGCAGCCTCCTCCTCCTCCGTCGCCGCCTCCCCCGAGCCCGTTGCCTCCTCCTCCTCCGTCGCCGCCTCCCCGAGCCCGTCGCCTCCTCCTCCTCCTGCGTCGCCGCCTCCTCCTCCTCCGTCGTCATCGCCTCCTCCTCCGTCGCCGCCGCCTCCTCCTCCTGCATCGCCGCCGCCTCCTCCTCCTGCGTCGCCGCCGCCTCCTCCTCCGCCGTCCCTAAGGTCACCAAAACCCTAAGGTCATCAAATCCCTCCCCGAGCTTCATGCTTACTGTTAGTGTTTAGGGTTGATGCTTGATGCTTCATACTGTTATGGTTAGTTGCTTAGTACATATTTAGGGTTGATGCTTCATGCTTACTGTTAGTGTTTAGGGTTGATGCTTGATGCTTCATACTGTTATGGTTAGTTGCTTAGTACATATTTAGGGTTGATGCTTCATGCTTACTGTTAGTGTTTAGGGTTGATGCTTGATGCTTGGTACATATTTAGGGTTGATGCTTCATGCTTACTGTTAGTGTTTAGGGTTGATGCTTGATGCTTGGTACATATTTAGGGTTGATGCTTCATGCTTACTGTTAGTGTTTAGGGTTGATGCTTGATGCTTGGTACATATTACATTGGAACATTGTTTACTGCAGTAGCTTAATTTAATTTGCTATTTGGTACATACTACATTGGTACATTGTTTACTGCAGTTGCTTAGTTTACATTGGTACATATTACATTGCTTGTTGTGTTAGTATATAGTATATAGTATAGGCACATAACCCCTCTCTGTCCACATCACCCCCTCCCTTCTCCCCCTTCCCTCTACTCCTCTCCTCTCTTCCTAACATTGAGCATCATGTTTCACTTTTCTTGCTTCCTCATCTTATCATGTGCAACCCTACAATTTGATATCGGGGCCATGGTGCACGGTCAAGCTTTAGCGCCAGGCTTCGCAAAAGTTAATGTGGATGGTGTGTATGTCAATTTTGAAGTGGTCCCGCTACTGAAGCCCCCCAACGACGAGATCGTGACTCTAGGACAGGCCATTGGAACATTCATCCAGTGGCCCAAAAACGACATCTCCCTGGAGGCTTCTTCACCGGTGGCAGGACCAGAGCAACTTGCACTGGTGCCATCTCCATTACAAGACCAGTCGGTTCCACCACCGGATACTACACCGGTGCTATCTCCACGGGCCCTATTCTCGCCAGAGTAACTTGCACCGCTGCTACCTTCAAAGTCGACTTCCGTGAAGTCGACCTATAGCCGAGGCAGCAAGGCCAGCAAGGGCAAAGTAAAGAAGACCAATGATGATATTCCGTACCACCCTTTGGCCCGCAAATTCGTGCTTGGCGAGCCGTTGCTCGAGCAAAAAGACCTCCAAAAGCTACCACATAGTTGCATGCAATTGCACACGTGGTATATGCAGCAGTCCAATAAGCTAGAGGGAGAACGGACTTCAAGTATCACTGTCAAATTCACCGAGGAAGATTTACACCACAATCTTCAAGAGTGTATGTTCGTGGTCGCCTTTGAGGATTTATTCGATCTGTTCACGCTCAACGCTCCTGACATCTCAATCATTCGATGCTGGACGCTGTAAGTGTGTACAATCACAGTCTCCGTTAATGTCATACCGATAAATGCCATGTCTAATTTTTTGCTTTCGTGTGTATATATATAGACACATGCTGATTAAAGCTAGATTATCCAACTCATCAGCTGGTTTCTTGGACCCACAATTGGTCGCCAAAGATACCATCGACCATGAGACACCCCTCGTCGAGAGGTACATTGCATCAGGACTGCTGGATTGCCGCAATAAGGACTATGTACTTATGCCCTTCAATCAGAACTTTCATTGAATTTTAATAGTAATTGTACCAAAATGGAACAAGGTATATTACCTTGATTCCCTAAGTAAAAATAAAATGGACTTCACAGTTGTCAGCCAAGTAATCGATAGGTAAGCACATATTCCCCATACATATCTACATTGTACTCTTTCTTTCCTTCCGAATGATTAAGGTTAACTTTTTCGAATTACATAGGGCGTTCGCGATGTACATTGAAAAGGGAGGTGACTCGAAGCGCGGGGCCAAAGGCCTGCTGACACATGTTCGAGATTTTAAGGTATTCGCTATTTTACATTAATTAATCCTATGCAACAGTTGGTACTAATGCCTCTTGAACTAACACATTCCATTTTTTGCAGTGCCACCAGCAGCAGCCGGGCAACACATGTGGATACTACGTTTGCCAACATATGGAACTACTCCTCGATTCCTCGAGGCTCACCAATCGCAAGGTTTGTCACTCTTCCCATAATTACTTCATACTTATCACGTTACATATATATGCACATTGATATTCCTATCGACAGGCTGTGTCCATCCCGTCAACTGCATTGAAACAGTCTGATTTTGGAGGGATTCAAGGAGAGTTGGCGTACTTTTTGCTGACTCAAGTCATAAAACCAGGAGGACGGTTCCATTGCGCACCATGATTTCTTATTGGTCTTATCACTAAGTGTAAATGCAGTGTAGATCTTTTGTAACTGTGCATTTGTTAATGAATATTTCATTTCAATTCAATTAATCGATTTGCGAAATGGATGCATGCTTTATGTTTGTGAAATGAAGTGCCATGTCAATTGGATGTTTTATGTCTGTGAAATGTATCTGAAAGCAAATGAGATATGTGAATTGTATGTTTTTTGTCTGTGATTATCTGCTTGTTTCAGAGGGCATGGCTAGCATTCCTGAGGCTAGCCAATAAGAGAAATATATGTATGGGTCGAAGGGAATATCACAGACGGTTTTTGAGTAAAAACCGTCTGTGATAGCTGATAATCACAGATGGTTTTTACTCAAAAACCGTCTGTGATAATCAGTATCACAGACGGTTTTTAACGAAAAACCGTCTGTGATTATCAGCTATCACAGACGGTTTTTGAGTAAAACCCGTCTGTGATAGCTGATAATCACAGATGGTTCGAAAACCGTCTGTGATGACATTCGATTATCACTGACTCATAAATACAGACGGCTCACAAAACCGTCTGTGATGACGTTTTCGAACCGTCTGTGATGACATTTTCTGTAGTAGTGTCAGTTTCCTTGCGTGGGCAACCTGCTGAGCTTGCTATTCTAGTAAGCAGAAACAAGTAGTCCTAACACATTAGACAGAGAACGAACGAGCCAAATAGAACTCGAGGAAGCACTAGCTGCATCAATACACCAAGTGAAATAATGGTACTGTTGCTACGGCCGGGCGGGTGACCGGGGGATTATCGGAAGACGAAGAAGAGTCTACTGGACAGTTGAGGATTCGGCGTCTACTGACTTGGTGTCTCTTGTTGCTGTGGTGAAGTTACATGTTTGCAGGTGTTGTATCCATCATTTCAGGGGGCTATCATCATGGTGAAGTCATTGCTTTTGTTCAGTTTGACGTCTACTTGCACTGTTTTTAGTGGGGACAGAGGCCGAATCATAAGGCTGGAGAATTTCTCTGGTTTTTGGTAGTTTTCCTATCAACACTAATTGTAAGCTGGTAACAATAGTGTTGGAACCACGGCAGCACGTACAAAAAGTAAGATCACGCAAAACAAATAAGAGATATGAGGATTTGTTTACGAGGTTCGGTAATACCTATATCCTGAGAGCAACCCTGTCTGTACGAGGAGGTGTTTTTTTACAATTAGAGTTACAAGAGTCAACGATATATTTTTATGGCTCGGTGACATCATTTGACACGGATTCCAGTCTGAACCGTGGAGGGCTTTGACGCCGCACCCCCTAGCCTGCAATATTCCGTAACACCACACAATTGTGTCTCCCCCTACAGCGCTGTGTCTGGAAAGCATTCACTACATTTCTGCTTTCCGGACAAAGTCCCTTCCTTTAACCTTATCATATATAAGCTAAACATAATAAATCTCTAACTTGGTGAATACACCATCTTGAAGAAACACAAGGGAACGCTTTGACACTCTTCGTGCATTTGCAGGCCAGAGGCTACCTTCTCGCTCAACAACTTGTGAATCCCAACAAGTCGAGGTAGTGTTCAAACTTGTTAGCGGTGATGGATTTGATCAACTTATCTGCAACATTATCATCAATATGCACCTTCATCAAATTAATTTCTCTAAAGTTAATCAACTCCCTGATCATGTGATACCTTACATGAATGTACTTCGTCCTAGCATGATATACTAGATTCTAGCCAAATAAAGTGCACTCTGACTATCACAATGTAATTGAACTGCACCTTACTCAATATCCAGTTCCTTGACTAGTCCTACAAGTCCTAGCGTTTTCTTTGCAACTTCAACCATAACTATGTACTCTGCCTCAGTCGTAGAAAATACATCAATAGGCTGAATTGATAACATCCAATATATAAACCCTCTACATAAAGTAAAAATATACCATGTAGTAGACTTTCTATTATCCAGCAGGACATAGTAAAAATACGTTGTGCTCCCGCCCTTTCTTTTATCATGTATGAGGCATACACAACAAGCAGCTAATATTTATCTTGTAATCCTGACCCTCTCACTTCCCCTTGAGGATCAGGTATGTCCAAGAATTGATGCATCCTAACTCTCTCGGTTTGTGTCTCTCTCTATATATAGTCCATTGGATCAGCATCCTGTGGCCCTTGTTATCTGATTCAGTTGCTGTTTTGTTTTTAGTTGTTAGGCTGTATTTGATGCAAATCAGGTGGGTATTTTTCACTTGCGAACCCGTTAAGGACTTGCTTGCTTATAGGCCACCCATTCATGCTTTCTGCTTGCTAATATGCCTTTTATAAACAGAAAACAAAACTACAGTGCAACAAAAATAAACATGAACATAGACTAGTTTTCACAAGCTCATCTAAAAAATTTTAATAAATAGTGATTCCGCATCTCCTTGCTCATCTCCAAAGAAAACACCAACCACTCCAGATAGAAAAGAAACAACGATCAAGAAGATAGAAGAAAGATAGATTGCCACAGACGTCCAGGAGAAGGGAAAAAAAGATACAGAACAAGAGGAGGAAGAAGAAGAATGAAGAAAGAAGAAAGAAAAAGAAATAGTTAATGGCAGTTTACTGGATGGAACGAGTGTCTCTCACATGGTTTGCTAAATTCAAATACTTCACCCGATTAATTTGTCTTTCACACGATCTGTAATGACATCCTGCTGGATTTCAATAGCACTGCACACAAAGAAACCCTAATTAGCTCTACAAACTAAGCAAACCAATAAACTAGACGTAGAACATTTGAATGTAACATTTAATCCGACACTGTAGCCAAGAATGAAATAAATTTAATTGACATCTCTAAAATTTCCCATATGGAAAGGCATTAAAACACAGATCTCATATACCCATACTTTCTTGTCATGAAAAATGCATTTAATTGAAACAAATATACTGAAACACAAATTCTACTCTAACCTAGGCAACAATAACAATAAACTTGATGGATCCTGATAGAAAACTGAAACACAAAATTGACCTAGAAAAAACATTAAACTTGATGAACCCTGACAAAAAAAATGAAATTGCATGTATCAAGTTATTGCAAATTCAATTTAAACTATTTGCAAGTTTTTAGATGCAAGGATTATAACCAATTGAATGATTACATGATAGTTGCATATGAATTTCTAGTTTGCACATGATTATTAAAAAATGGTAACCAGTGCTATAATTTTTAAAAAATGGCAAATATATAGCATGGAAAGGACATGATACCATTAACAAAAAAAAACAGCTATAAAAAACCATATAAATAAGACACAAATAAGCCTAAGCTAGTTGATCCCTGAATGAAAAAATATGAACTAAAACAGATTACAACTTGCACGTACTTATTTTAAATTGAAATCATATAGAACCTGATATTGTAGCTTCAGCTCAAAAAATGGGCAAGTTTCATGGTGCAATTTTAATAAATAGTTCATGGCCACAAAGAATGTTTACATCTTAATACCCAAGGTATTTGTACAATATATATGAATCAACCAAGCAGAAAATTTTGTACGCTTTAATTTTTGAGAAAATTAGTTATATACCATCAAAAATTACCAAGCTTTGTATTTACCATCAAAAGATTTGGGTTCGCTTAAATATCACCAAAACTGACAAAACTTCAGGCTTTTATGTGGAACCTGGGAATAACGACCCCGGACCTTCTGTGTAAATCACACTAGTCTAGAATCAACTAGTACACACAATGGAATAACAAAGGTAAATAACATCCATAGACATGCATTTATTAAATAAAAAGTACGAGACTTACGGTCAAAGTTTTACATCAATAGCCCATAGACCAAATGTTATTATTGTAGCAGAAGAAACAAAAGCCGAAGTAGTGGTAGGCCCAGCCAATCTGCCATAGGCAGTCTACTTGAGCAATGACCTAAACGTCGTACTGCTCATTGTTGTCAAAATCCTCATTCGCTAAATAACATTGTATGGAGCAAAAGCGAGTACATGGAGAACTCAAACAAATTACGTGAAAAATACAATATTAATGTAAGGGTAATAACAAGATGGGCATAATAGGGTATGGAGCAAGAGCGAGTACATGGAGGCTCTATATAAAAGGGGCATAGGGTTATGGAAAAAGGAAGAACAGTCCAGCCACCCGAAACCAAGGTTATCAAAACCAGTTTTGAATTTTTACCTAGGGGTCCTGGTATGATCGGTAGTACCGATTTCCGAAAAAAATTGTTAGTTTATAGGCCAAAAATTTTAAATAAAAATCAGCTAAAATCGATGTAAATCAGAGATAAATCGGAGTAAATCAGATGAACTCAAAGTAAAACGAAATATTTGAGACCATTTTGTACTCTAACATGGAGTGCCTGATAGGACCGATTTTTGGTGATTTTTGGCCGATTTTTATAACCCTGCCTGAAACCCTAGTCGCCTCTTTCCGAAGGCTTTGCTATGCACGCTGGTGCTAGTACACCGACGTACGACATTTCCATCTCCGGACGTGTTGACTTCGGTAAAGACGCTGCTGCGACCACGGTGCTAATCGAGATGATCCAAGGATAAGACAATCGGTCGGTGGAGATCGACTACCGCAAGAGGACAATCAGCTTTCGAGGATCGTTTTTCAGAGATATTGGACGATCGACTACTTCCACTACATCAACACGTGCTACGTTAAATCGGACTGTTTCAACTTTTTTTTCGCTACATTGCACATCTAGTGATAATGATCTGTGATCTCTTACTAGCATGACTTCTTAATTTCGTGATACAAATTTTAATTTGTACTAATGTAGCCTACACATATCCTTCACATGAAACCACAAACACAGTGATCACAGCCACCTCTATGAAGCACAGCATAGAAGGCAAGCTAAGGATAATCTAAAATAAATAGTGTACTTTACATTAGTTTTTATATTTGCCGGTAGAAAGATATGAACTCGACACGTAACAAATATTAACTGGTCACTGCAATAATATTATTTGCACATGAACCTAACAAAATGTCAGAAGAGGACCAGAGCATCAGCATACCACTGTAGCAGCAGCAGCAGCAGTAACAGAGAATAAAATTCATAGAGATTGGCGATTTAATGAAAACACAGATCAATTCGCAGCCATTTTGCAACCACAGGGGCATGGCACATTATCTCTGACACAATGCACTCACTCATAGGCCTAAATACTAACATCAAAAATCGAACTGAATCAACTGAAACGCCTCAAAAAATTCAAAACCATTTTGAATTTCTTTTAGATTTTGCTTGAATTTCCAAATCCTTCCCCAATTTGGTAAGTCACATTGTTTCTTACTTTCCCTCCTTTCCACCCCATCTTCCCCACCCAGTAGCGCCCTTTGGAAACCCGTCTCTCCCACTGCCTCCCTGTTCCTTCCCACTCCACACGGCCGCTCGCCCTGGCTCAAATTTGCGATAGCGCTCGCCCGGCCGTTCACACCTGCCTGCAAACTCCTGCCGCTATGGCCTCACCAGTCAACCGAACCCCTCACTGCCAGCTTCATCCCCACCCTCCCTCACTTCAAGCGCCTTTTTACCGAGCGCCTCTCCCGCCGTGGCTCGACCTCCTCTGCCTGACGTGTGCGAACCGCCATACCAGCTACCGTCATCATCCACCAACTTCTGCAGAACCTCTAGTGCCACCTCACCCCGCACCATCACTCCCTGGCAGAGCCTCGCCCTCTCTCTCTTCTCCACGTCCGCCTCACTATGCCCAACCACCTCACTGCTCCCGCCGCCTCCCCCCTTAAAATCTAATCGCCATTGTAGAGAGCTTCACACTCCTCCCAATCACTCACCACAGCTAACCAATTAGACTCAATCTCACCACAGCTCCTCCACCGCTCTCCTCTGAGACCGGTGAGCCCTAAGCACCATATCCTTCTTGCCTCGATCAAACTTCAATTGCATTCATCCACAACACCCCTCCTGATCACTTCAGTGGACTCAACGGACACGAGCATTTCTATGGAGCTCTGCCGTCGAAAACCACGGCCAGCCAAAGCACCCTCACCATGGACAACTCGGCTCGGTTCTTCCCAACCAAAACCTCCACTATATTGATGTTTCTTATCCCCTGTAGAAGGTTAAAACCCTCTTAAACTCACCGGAGAGCTCCAAAGCTAAGAAAGAAGCTGCCACCTTCTCTCCTATCACCGGCCATTACCACCCATTCCCACTCCTTCCAAGACCCAAAAATGGAACCTCCGTCTCAAGTTGAACCTGTCTGTATTGGTGAGGACCGTCGTAGTTTGTCGCTAGCACTGAATAGTGGTGGGGATTACTCCCATGTTTTCCCGCCGCTGAGACTGGCCGGAGGTAGACGATGACCCTTGGGGGCGACGTGGCCCGCCCACGGCCGTTCGTGCATGGCGAATGGATGGCCGAGATCGAGCATGCGTGGAGTCGGGTCGGAAAGGCCGCTCACACTGCTTGGCCAAACCGGCCGGCCCACTCGGCCATTTGGCTTAACTGATGCGGATACGCATATGCTTAGCACTTTTCAGTCAAATACATTATTTCACTGAAAAGAAGTATTAAGCCGCATTAAATATTGTCAGGTGAATTTGTTTCTTAATGAACATGTCATTAATTTTAATGAGAATTGTATACTGCCTAAAAACAATGTTTTACTTGTGCTTAGGTTTGAAGAGTCAGCGATGGATGGAGATCAACAATATGTGGCCGTCATCCAAGGAAGCACAAGTCCACGGCATGAATAATGATCGGCCCATGAATAGTGCCCGCGTGAACAGTGCTGTGCTACAGTAACGGGCTCTGTGAACAGTACCTGCTACAGTAACGGCCCATGAACAGTGCGTGTGCTACAGTAAAAGGCCCATGAACAGTGCGCGTGAATAGTACCATATGGAGAATTTAGTGTTGAATAGCCTTAGGCTGAGGCTATATATTGAGGGGTAGACCCCCATTGTAAGGGGAACCACTTTTGATAAAAGATTACTCTTGTTCTCTCTGTTGGCCGTTCAACATGAGGGAATTGGGAGTTCATTGAAATTAAGATCGTTCAACCTTTCCGCTGGGAATTGGGAGCACGATGGAACTTCATCGGTGGTCGTGAAGTTCAACACGTGTGGTTGGGCGAATTATAGAGTGCTAACTCTTGCATTGGCAACGGGGGATCACTACGATTCATCAATTCCACGTGAGTATCCAGATCCTACGTCGAGAAGATCGGGCGACCCCGTATCATTAACCCTTTCCCGCGCATGCACTGTTCCTTTTGGGTCGATCCGACACTGTAGCTATTATAGCTGCACTATTCACTGAGCCCTAAAAATCCTAAATTATAGCTGCACTATTCACTGGGCTATTATAGCTGCATTATTTTGTGATACTCCTCTAAAGGAGGTTCTTCCTCCTCTCATCGCAAATCTACTCGCAATCAACAAGAGGACAATGATCTCGAGACAGGCTCTTTCTTGTGCATGTTGAGGTGCCATGGTGGGAAGCAAATCACACAACAATAAGAAAGCGAGCAAGAAGAAGAGGAGGAGGAGGAGGAGGAGGAGGAGGAGGAAAATGAACAACAACAAAAAGGAAGAATATCATGAGGGAAATGGAAATGACGATGATGAGGACCCTAAATCTAGCATATTCATCGACTCAAGGACAAGGGCTTGATGGTTCATCGAGAATCTTCAATGTAAAAGTTAGGCACTTGTATACTTTATGCATGAGTTATTAACATAAATTAGAGAATCTTTCTAAAAAAAACCATTCCGTTCTATTGGGCATCTAACTATGTGGGTTTTGCTATATGCTGTGGCCAACCGCACACCCACTACAAATCCAAAATTGACGATGCCAGCCCGACTCAAAATGTGTTTCGAAAATTCAAAATGCTATAACTTTCAAACGGAGTATCCAATTCACAATCTTTTTGAACAATCGCATTTCTTATTACATGATCTTCAAAAACAAGACCTCACTTGTACATATGTAGGTGACATTTTGCTAGAGATTATGCTGAATGTTCTACTAATACGATGAAAACAGAGTCATCGACTCCTTACAACTTATTCAGGGGAGCTAATTGGGTGGGCCCGGACACGGGACACCCGTTTATACTTGTGGCAAAGTCAGGATAAAAATAGAGAGTGGGCTCAAGATGACAGACATATAGGTTGTATTTATTGCATTGTTCATAGATGGTGGTTAGAGCAAGTTTAATAGTATAGATAGCTGCTACCTCCAATACACTTCCATGTCATCAAAAGATAATGATGCAGCTAACTCATACAATAAGCTGGCTATAAGTTGTCTCCACAAAAGCTCTCAATCATTTAATACATACATGGGTATTGATAATTTAATGCATGCATGGGTATAACAGTTAGTTCTATTGGTCATGCATGGATAACGCCTCTTTTCCTGTGCTATAGCCTGACTCTTGCATGGGAGCCGGCTTGGCTCTCTCTCTCCTTTTCTCTCCCCTCCACATAGGACTATGCTGACATGGATTCCCTTATAGCTAGCACAGTCAGCCTTATTAAACTTGCTCTTAGGCTATTCAGTTGGTTCTAAATGATTAGCTGCCTTCTCCAAGACCCATACCCATATGCACTTGTCTAACTGCATCTCAACCAGCTATTGTTTTATTGCTGTTGTGCTTTGAAGGAGATGTTGCGCTTTGGGTAAGCTACTATTGATCGTCATTGCATAAAAGCTTTCCTGGGGAGGGTAGACAACTGAAACTGTACATGCTAATATAGTTTGGAAATATCTCTTTAAGTAAATTTAACATGATAATACATATGTATCTTACACATAGGAATTTTGGGCTGGACCTTATATTGGGCCGAACTGAGCTTCCCGGCCTATTTCCATCTTCTTCCGATTTAACGCGCGGCAGCTTCTCCGAGAAGGAAGAAGCAAAGAGGAGAAGCCGAGAAGGGGGAATCGGCAGCAGCAGGCAGCCTCAATCAATGGCGCTCGAATCTGACGGCGAGACCAGCCGGAAGAGGCGGCGGTTTGACGAGGAAGGGGAGCAAGGAGCGGAGGCGGAGGCAGCGGTGGGCCACATCTCGGCGCTGCCGAAGGAGCTCCGGCTGTACTGTTCCTGCCCCTCACGTCGGCCATCCTTACGGGCGCGCTCTCCACCGTGTGGCGCGGCTTTGTGCCTCCTTGTCTCCAGCAGCAACACCCCGAAGCAGCTCCTCGAGTCGCCGGAGCTCCGCGGTCCGCACCGCGTCGACCGCTTCTCCAAATTGCCGCTGGGGATGGCCGCCGGGGTGGGAGGGGGTGTGGTGGCCCGGTGGATTCACCCCTGCATGCTTCACCTGGAGTGTCCTACATGGCAACGTCCAGTCAAAATTATGCCCATT
Source organism: Dendrocalamus latiflorus (assembly GCA_017311315.1). Taxonomy (NCBI): domain Eukaryota; kingdom Viridiplantae; phylum Streptophyta; class Magnoliopsida; order Poales; family Poaceae; genus Dendrocalamus; species Dendrocalamus latiflorus. The sequence goes on along the minus strand of CM029612.1, from coordinate 28,346,841 downwards.
CTGGTGTTAAACCCACCGTAACTGAACAGCCCGACAGGTGCCCTGCTCGGTCCAAACGGCGTGCGAGTCCCAGTCGGCCCGGACACGGGACACCCGTTTATGATGCTATTGCTATGCGGGAAGGTACCCCCATTTTGTGTGTGTTTCAAAAATTCAAAAGAACCTGCCTTTTTAAACCAGGTATCTGTTTCGCGATCCGTTCGAACCACCACAGTGTTCTTTACGACAAATTTCACAAGATGAGATTCATATAGCATATATTTGAGCTTGGTGATAGTAACATATTTCACATAACAAATAACAAATATTAGTGAAAGAAATCAAAAGTGATGGCGAAACATCCATGCCATTTGCACATATAATATCACATCAAGATCGTAGAACAAATTAAGGATATCAGTGGGAAGTAAAACTTCTCGTGGAACAAAATACTATTAGTAGAACAAATCAAAATTGCTTATGAAATAACTCAAGATTATTAGTAAAAAAATGCTTGAACAAATCAAAGCTACTTAACAAATACTACCGTATACAAAGCTGGGGGAGTTCTCCGTCGCTCGCCCCTGCCACGTCGCCCGCAGCGCTCCGTCGGCCGCCGCGTGTCCGCAGGAATTTTGGTACGGCCAGGTGAGCTTTTTTGCGATAAAGTCCTTGCACTTTCCGGTAATTGCGTTTACATCCCTGGTTTCCGCAAAAAGGTCCCTGGATTCTTGCAAAAAAACCCTATACATTTTTTTGCTGGGTAGCAGCCCGCGGTTTTATGTAATTACGAACAAGCCCTTATTTCTTCCGAAAAGGCCCTTGATTTTTCCCGAAAAACCCCCTGCGCTCTCCTTTTATTGTGAAAAGACCCTTGCTTTTTTCCAGAAAAACCCTACGCTTTCTTTTTTCTACGAATTTTCGTCTCTTTTACTTCGGTTTACATAATGGCGTGGCGTTGCGCCACGCCTACGTGGCTAGTTAAACGATTAGTCGAACATTTGGCATAATATCTAACAAGTGACTCTGAAATATACGAGTGAGGTCTTGTTTTGAAGGTTTCATAATAGAAAATACGATGGTTCAAACGAATCACAAAATGGTTTAAAAGTTATATAGACTTTTAGATTTTTGAATTCAACTTTGAAAAGCGTTGACGTACCCACACATACCAATAAATTCCCTGCTATTGAACATGTTCTGTAATTGACTCTGTTCATTTCAGCTTTTGGCTTCTAGTAGCTAAAATGAACATGTTAGTTTTTCATTTTGCTTTTTTTTTCTTTTTCCTTTGCATTGTCTGTAGAGATATAACGGTGTTTTTATTTTTTATTTTTCTTTAGTTGAATAATTCAGAAAAAAAACCAATTGCTATAATACAATTCGGTCAAAAGCCACCAGTCCGGAGCTAAAAAAACCTTCGGAAAAAGTTAAAATAAACGGGCCCTTAAATTGCTGCTGAAGAGCAATGCATGCGTCCGATTGTTCCAGGTGGCACGCTAGCCGTAAGAGTTTCGTTGCTAGCTTGTAGTCTTGTGCACTAGTAGCAGTAGGAGTAGTACGGTTTGTCATGCTACAGCAGCACGCTCCCGTGAGCGGCAGTGTCTAAGGAGGGATCGGTAGGATGGAATCTTTCTTTCATAAAGGACCAATTTCCATAACCACGCAGAAAGAAACGGACCAGCCTGGCACAAAGAATGCAGCGGCTAGGAATTTTGGACGCTTATAGCACTGTGCACTCTAAAACTTCCAAATATAATTCTCTACACATAAAAATTTCGTTTCTAGCCCCTTTAGCGACCGCGAGACTCCAAGAAAACGACACGTGGCCAGTCGTGCGGTCCCAGACCGCACGACTGCACTGTAGCTCAGTCGTGCGGTCAGGGACCACACGACTGCACTATAGATGACTATTTTTTTGTTGGCCTGTATAACCCGCTCCTTAGTCCCATCCTCCTCATCAAATTGAAGTAACGTAAGGTTTCGTAAGAAACAATTGAATAAGCGTATCAAAGAGAATGAGGTCTAGCACTCCAAAATACCATCGAGAAAGAGCAATAGAACAAAGTGAGAATAAGATCTCCAAAATGGGTAGGACAACCAATTTGTTATGGGTATAAATACAAATTTTATATGTGTTTATATAGTTATATTTAAAATATAATTATTTTTGATATACGAAATGATGTTTAAAAAATATGATTTTTATGTAGAGTCTTGTTTATTTTTTGTAATTACAAAAATTAAGAATTTTCTTTGGTAATATTTTTATAATTGTTTCGAAATAAAAGGGCAAATAAAGAGTAGGTTGGTCCGTTTGTGACTTTCATAGATCTCAACGATACGAAAGTCACAAACAGACCGGCCTACACTTTATCTATCCTTTTATTTTGAAAAAATTCTAAAAAAAATATTTCCTACATACATTATCTACATTGCGTAACGAGTTTTCAAAAATACTTTTCAGAAAATTTTGCACCTCAATTTTCATATCACAAATTTCGTTCGTACTGTACACATAAATACATTACCAAAGAAAATTCTTAATTTTTGTAATTACAAAAAAGTAAACAAGACTCTACATAAAAATCATATTTTTTAAACATATTTAAACATATCCAAAAATAATTATATTTTAAATATAACTCTATAAACACATATAAAATTTGTATTTGTACCCATAACAAACATACAGACCAATAAAAAAACAGCCATCTACAGTGCAGTCGTGCGGTCCCCGACCGCATGACTCAGCTACGGTGCGGTCGTGCGGTCTGGGACCGCACGACTGGCCATGTGTCGCTTTCTCAGAGTCCCGCGGTCGCTAAAGGAGTTAGAAACGAAATTTTTATACGTAGAAGGCTATATTTGAAATTTTTAGAGTGTATAGTGCTATAAGAGCAAGTTTAATAAGGTTGACTGTGCTAGCTATAAGGAAATCCATGTCAGCATAGTCCTATGTGGAGGGGAGAGAAAAGGAGAGAGAGAGCCAAGCCGACTCCCATGCAAGAGTCAGGCTATAGCACAGGAAAAGAGGCGTTATCCATGCATGTACCAATAGAACTAACTGTTATACCCATGCATATATTAAATGACCAATACCCATGTATGTATTAAATGATTGAGAGCTCTTGTAGAGACAACTTATAGCCAGTTTATTGTATGAGTTGGCTGCATATTACCTTTTGATGACATGGAAATGTATTGGAGGTAGCAGCTATCTATACTATTAAACTTGCTCTAAGCGACCAAATTTCAGCGGTTGTAGCTAGCCATAAAGTGAAAAATGTGGTACAAGACCCCAGGCCGACCTCAACTGTCGACACGCCAATTATTGCACGACCCGTACACTGTCAGTGTGTGCAAGAGCCAAGAGGTAGCTACTACTACAATAGGATCGTACTGGTTGATGCACAGGTAATTTGCCAGTACTTCAATTACACTGTAGATGGCACATTTGTCAACAGTAGACGTTGTTGCCACTTGTAGTCGGTGGAAAAAGATACGACGCAAAGAAGAGGACAAAATAGAAGGGCCCATCGGGGGAGAAGACACTATCGGACGAGTTATTTTTGGCTCGTGACTTTAAAACTTTAAAGTGAGATGACTTTGTTATTGTTTTTTAAAATAATTTATTAGAATAATATTTTTAAAATAGCTTATCCATATATTAACGTTTGATTCATTCGCACAAGCACTTGTATTAGAAAAAAATTATCAGCCACAATAAAAAGGAACCCCACCAATTAGCTTAGGTAGAGAATCAACTGATCCCTACGTACATGCCGCCTACACACAAACTAACAATTCTTAGGGGTCATTTTAAAGGGCTATGGCATATAGCTTTCAGCTGTGATTGTTAGTTTTTAGTTACAATTGTACTGTAGTGATTTTTTAGTTTTTTCTGATTAATTCAATTAAAAAATTAAAAGCATCGTCATATCTCTACGGATAATATAAACGAAAAAAACAAAAACGAAAATACTAAGATAGCTAAAAAAATCAAAATTACAAACTGGTACGTTTCACGTCACTTGTAGCATCACGAGGATAGTTAATGGCCATCGAGAGGTGGCATGCAGCTGTTCTTCGCGGCCCAGAGCTGCTCGCTTGGAGTACTTGTTGATGGCATCCATGCATGATCGATCGATCGGTCGGGCACTCAGGCCAGGGGCGTGAGAGGTACCGGCCGTTTTAACAAACCAATCTGCCTTGCAGAGATAGATGACCCATTCTTTTGTGACGGCTGGAGAGGGCACTGAGAAGATCTAGAAGAGTAGTAAAATGCAATATTGCAATGTAATCATAATAATATAGATATAAATAAATTTGAACAGTACACAGCAGTGTCCTCTCTCCCTCTCATATCATCTGCGACCTCTAAGTAGCAAACCAAAATAATCCGCACAAATGAATCAATTGTGAGCGCTACATTTACTACACACAGGAAAGAGAACCAGCCTGGCAGCCCTTTTCAAAATACACAAGAGACGAGAGCACGGCCAGTGGGACCGGGGCAGCAGCGATTTTATGCCACAACGCATCAATCACATCGGATCGCACCGCCTAGCGGGATCTAGGCGAGCAGCGCCACCGCGATGGCCGACACGATCACGCCCGCCACCCTCTCCGTGGTCTTCCCTGCGGCGCTCTGCACGGCACAACAAGCAATGGCAATGTACACGTTTGGTCAGTTTATCTGCGAATAAACAAACAACCTGGACACGTTGATGACGCTGTGAATTGATTAAATGCCGGGTTTTTTTATTTAAAATTAGTTTAAATTTGTCCTATCTATTGATAACTAATTTTCAAACGGTACATTTTTTAAGGAATGAAAATTATAGTAAAAAATGTATTGAGTTCAGCTGTACTTGCTAAAATCTCATATGACTATTTTTCTGTGCAAATTGTCACTCGTGAATAATCAAAATTTAAATATTTAAACCCTAAATCATCAATAAAAAAATCCATTCAAATTTTGCTGTCCCGGTAATTGTAATTCACTCCATGTCAGGCCTCAACTAGAGAGCCGCAACATGTTGGCCACTCAGTAATGCGGAAGCACGTGCATGTCAGGCTGATCCAACAGTGCACGGTAATACACGGTTCACACGGACTGGGTAGCAGCCACCTGTTTTTTTAGGCTGCAGTGTGTGACGTCACCTTTTATTTAGACTGAAGTGGAGTAGATGGTTTTTTGATGTATTTTTTGAGATGATAATAAACTATAGAGATGTTGATATAGATGATGTATACATGACGGTATGCTCAGAAAGCTATTTAGAGAAGTAGTTTCGAGAAATCGTTTAAAAAATAGTTTTGTTTGATTCAGTTTATGAAATTTGATTCAGTTTATGTAAAAACCGAAACTAAAAACCATCTTAAAACCCAAAAAAGAATGGAGCCGTGCGGGCAAAGCAGCGGTGAGCCGGCTCCTTGCGCCATATCAGAGGAGCACAGTAACGTGTAGTTCGGGAGATCTGGACTGTTAGATGAAACTACGGACGGTCTGAGACGGCTGGATCGGCTCCCGATAAATTACTAATATACCATGATTTATTTAATTTCTCATGTGGCTCTTATTTAGGCTGTCCGATAATCATCGGATCTCGATCCAACGGAGCGGCTCGCGTGCAGCGGGTGATTTGGCTCCTCTAAGAGCTGGCCGGATCCAAGTAGCTGTTGCTCCCGAAGCAGTTCGCGTCTGTCGGTGCGGCAACGGCTAAATTCTGCCACCGACGGCGACGCGCACGTTGCAATCGTTGTCCATTCACCTGCGCTACTTGGACCGTTGGATTTGTTGCCACATGAATCAACCATGCGTGCGTACTTGCGTACCATTACCAACACAGATCGCATATATTCTACTCCGTGTCACTTTATAGTTTATATTAGATTGCTATGTTTAATGTATCCATCTGATGTAAGATTAATCAATATGCATGGATCGCACTAGCTGTGGAGAATGCTGTGGAGAATGGTAGGTAACTAATGTGAGCGTACCGTGGTGTCGGCCGCAGCGGAGTCGCCGCTGGGCCCGGGTGCTTCTGCGGCGGAGGTGGGCGCCTCGGAGGCCTTGGCGACGGGGGCCTCGGCGGCCGGAGCCGGGGCGGAGGCGCCCTTCTTCTTCTTCTTGTTCTTGGACGATGACGACGGCTTCTTCTTCTTGGCGGGCGCGGGGGCTGGGGTCTCGGTGGGCTTGGTCACCGGGGCCGGCGCGGCGGCTGGCACCTCGGGAACGGGCGCCGGGGGAGCGGTCGCTGGTGCCTCTACAGTGGGAGCGGTCGCCACGGGGGGAGTGGCCACCGGGGGAGGGGTGGCTGGGGCAGGCGCAGCCTTCGGCGGCGGGGACGCCGGGGCGGTTGCCTTGGCAGGGGGAGCCGGCGCGGGGGCTTTGGGCTTGGGCTTGGGCGGAGCCGCGGCCGGCGCCGGGGTGGCGGGGGTAGTGGGCGCGGCGGCTGGTGCAGGGGTGGCAGGGGAGGACTTGGGCGCGGGGGTGGCCGGGGTGGTGGACGGAGCAGCGGCGGGGGAGGACGCGTCGGTCGGCGGGGCAGGGGTCGCGGTGGGCGTGGCAGCCGGCGCCGGCGTTGCCTTGGAGGACTTGGGCGGCGCGTTGGCGGGCGCGGCCGCGGGCGACTGCGCGAGGGAGTGCGTCGCCAAGAGGCAGAGCAGTGAGGCGCAGAGGGCGGCAGCGCGCGCCATTGCGATCGAACGTGTGTTTCTGTATGTTTTGAGTCGGCAGTGGGAGGGGGAGTCCAAACGCAAGTGGAAGTGATGGAAGCGGCAGTGGGGAGGCGCGGGGGATAAATAGGCGGAGACGCGATGAAGCAGTGGGAGTGAAGCACGTGGTGGGGTGGGTCGCGTAGGCCTCTGAGTCGTCCCGCCGAGAAGGCGCTGTAGCGTGCCGTTGGTGCGGTAGGTGCAGGCGGGAAGAGGCGGAGGACGGAGCCAGAGCGCGCACGGCCCGGTGTGTCGGGTGCCGTTGGGGCGCGCTGTCGGCGGGGAACGCCAGAGAAGCACCGTTCCGTGCAACTCCTCCGGACCATTGGATCGTGATGGGACGGTCCGGATCTTGTGGACGATAATGTCGCAATTTCTCCTTACCTACGCTCTTAACCATCGCATCGTGATCGTAGCGCCCGTAAGGCGTGCCATTCCACATCCTCTGGTCGTACGCCGGCGGTCGTGTCAACTGCGAAGCGCGGTGCATCGCGTGTGGTTACTTGTTGCCAAGTAGCATGTTCAGTTCACGGCCCCGGTGACTAAGCCTCGATAACAGAGGAGAAAGAGTGGCTGGATGGTATTTTAGGCTTGTTATTGTAAGATTGAATATTGTAATTGGAGAGAGTAAATGATTGTCTTAGTTTTTTTGAAATCTAAAAACAAAACTCAAACCATAAGAAGAAGAATAACTTGAACAATAGATTATATCTACTGAAAATCGAAGAAGCAATCCCTAAACAAAATAGCAGCAAAAATCAAAAAACAAGACTTCTGGCCGGTTTGACCGCAATGGGGGTGGCAGTTTGACCAGTGATGGGCAGTCTGACCGCTAAGGAATTGGCAGTCTAACCTCCTGATACTATTCACTGCCTGAAAACTGAAAGCTGACGCGAACGATAATCGATCTAACTTCTACAAATCAACTTCAATTGACCTCAAATTCGACACCCGTGATGCAAAGGATATCCAGAATCTATTCCAACAAGAAATTACAAGAATTATAAACTAGGCACAGAGAAACTTAGATTGCTACACGAGATAACAAAAAACTAGGTCAAACCCTAAAATTTCAATAACTATCAAACGACCCAGAAAATTCCAATAAAACTTTGCAGACCTGTTCCTAGGCCTATTTGCAACCTATTCCTAAAAAAGAATGAATCAAAATCGCATGGATCACGAAAACATTTGATTCCACAAAACGAAGCACAAGACTAAGAACAGATGCAAGATTCCCCCATAGATTGAATCAAAAGGTGATTTGATGAGGGCATCTCCATTACACATACATCTTCCACTCCAAGTGTGTGTGACAGAGATACTGATGAGGCTCCAAAAGGTCCTATGACAAGAGCAAGAATTAGGCTACTCCAACAACAGGTGTTTTTGTTTCTCAAAGAGTTTCCTATTGTTTTAGATGAGAAAGGTATGCTACCTTATGCAACTACATTGTGTGTTCTCAGGTTTGAAGCAAAGGAAGATCAAGTGGAGAAGGACCAATTGACCAAGGGGGAAGGAACCATTGGCCCATGCGAGCAGGAGGAAGGGCCCATGCGGCCCAAACCTTAGGAGACGCCATCCAGCCAGCCTCAGGAAAAATTCAACCCCAACAAAGTGAAGGGAGTCCAAAATACTTGGAGATGCAAGTCTAAACCTTATGCAGCTAGCACCTAGCCCAAAATAAGAGAAATGCAAATGTTTATACTTTTGTGGAAACATGTGTTTCCATTTCGCAAACTCAGCCCAACATGTAAACAATTAGGCCAAATACACCTTAGGGTGTCTGTGTGCGTGTGGGGGAACCCTAGGCCCATGTGTGGGGGCGTGGGGCCTAAGTGTGTGCGCGCACGGGGGGTGCGCACCCCTAAAGGCAGCCGCCACCCCACTTGATCTCCTCACTCGTGGGCTAACCGAAAACAAAGCTATCATTAATACTTCACTTAAATCCTTTGAATACTTGAAACTAGTCATTGATATTGCATTGTGGCCTGTTCTTGAATTATTTACTTTCAGCTGAACAAAAGAAAGAAAGAGGCTGGCACACCAAAAGAAAGAACCATGGTTTAAAAAATTCAGAGTTTAGAGAGAGAGAGAGAGTATTTTTTTTAATTACTGCCTGCCTTCTACAAAAAGTTTGTGACCCATATATCTCCCTCGGGTCATGTAACATCCCAAAATTTAGATATTCAAACTATGGAATTTTTTTAAAAACTTTTCTTGTACTTTGCTGGCATTTAAAAATTCTTTTGAATGTTTAATTGAAGTCTTTTGAGTTTTTGGTGGCAAGCAAATTAATATATTGAGAAATAATACCCAAATTTAAAAACAATGATGGTGTTAATAAAAGAAATAGAAAATCCAAGGATTTACACCCAAATATAATTTTAATTATTAACTAATGGGAGTAAAAAATTTGAAATCCAATTCACTTAGGTAAAGGAAAAGAAATGACTAAAGGAGTCTTAAAAACTCACCTTAAAAGCTGAAAATTTCAAATGGCATGCAAAAATTTAAAAAAATAACCTCAAATGTGAGATAGAAATTTAAATTAAAAATCCAAATTTTAAAGTAATGCTTGAGCCTCTCATTTTCTCATTCTTTTATTTCTCTCTCTCACTTCCAAGTGGGCCCCATTCCTTTTTCTCTCTCCCTCCTTTCTCTTTTCTCTCCCTCTCAAGCCTGCGGGCCCTACTCCCTGCCGACCGCGTGGCTGAAGCCTCTCCTTCCTCTCCTTCTTTCTCCGTGCGTCCACTTCCCCCTTTCTTTTCTCTTTTCCCTCCTCCTTTCTGTGGCCGCGCGACCCTCCACGTCACCTCCTTTCTGCTCTCCTGTGCTCTCTGCTCTGCGCGGCGCAAAGCTACAGCGCATGCATGGAGTAGTCAAGCGCGAAATCCCCGGAATCCTGCTGCACCACCATGATCACCGCATGCCCACCTTGTATCGTCGCCACCGCACACCGCATGTCCTCGACATGACTGCACAGCATTCCCCTCCTCCTCTGCGGCTATAAGGGCCCTACCGATCCCGCTGCTCTTCCCTAACTTTACCCCCTCCTTCCCTTGCTCAACCCGAGCTCAAGCACCCCATGCCCGTGAGCAGCCGCCATGCCTCCTCGCTATGCCGGCACCCCGGTGCCTCCCCCTTCAATTCAAGCACATCAATCCGTGCCCTTAAGCGCCCAGTCCATCCCATAGAGCTTAATTGAAAGACCACCCACCAAAGCTCACCGCACGGCCTTCTTCCCCACGTCCGGCCGAAAGTCGCCGCCGCCAGCGCCGCACTCTTCTCGGTGGCTCCCGGTCCAATTCCCCGTGGTGGGAGCAACCTCTCGATGCCTCGAAAGTTTCCCGACCGCCGGCCGAAGCCCGCGCTGCCTGCACGTCGCCAGCACTGTACGCATGACTGCGCCGCCGTAGGTCATCACCGCCAGCACACCTCGGTGTCTCCCCAGCTCAGCCAGTCGCGCGGTAAGCCTTCATCCGCCTCTCTCCCGCTCATGCGCGTGCTATCCCCTCCCCTCTCCTTCTCGGTCGCCGGCGCCTCGTTTCCATCTCACCGCTGGCCGCGCCGTCGTCGCCCACCTCGCCGCCGCTCCGGTCGAAGCGCCACCACCCACATCTTCCCCACTCCCTGGAGAGTCCATTTTAGTAGTCTCCGGCGCCACCCCGACCGCCACTCACCGACGGCACCATCGGCCAAGTTTCGCTCGGGCCTCCCCTGTTTTTGCTCCGCTCTGCCCCCGGCCCATGGAATGCTCATCTAATATATACGCCCCCTCTATTCACAATCAGGCGAGCGCCCAGCTGGTCAGCATTGCCGTATGACAATCCCACAAGTCCCGTGTTCGAGTCCCGCCGGCCGCCCCTTTCCCTCCCTTTCCTCTTATCATTTTGTTTTATTTTCTTAATCCATTTCAGCTACGAAAATTTTGGAAATATGTAGGGAATAAATTAAGGAAGCCAAGATAATTAACTTGGGCTCAACAAAAATTGAGATACATCAAAGTGTAGAATTACAAGACTATGAACAATTAAAGAGATTAAGGGAAATAATAAGGTGAAGTTTAAATAATTAGTTGGAATGAAAGTTAAAACACGAGTTAATTACGGGTAGTGGCAAAAATATAATTTCACATTTGTAAACCATAATTAAAGGTTCCTAAGGTGAAAAATATCCAATAACGAAGCATGAATTAAATGAAATACTAAAAGTATTTGAAATAGAATACAGACTTTTCTAAGCAAATATATGTAAATAAATAGTTAGAAAAGTGTGGATGACATGTATGCAACCCACTAATAAATATATGAGTACAATTTTTGTATCCACCATAGACCCTATTATATATATATATATATATATATATATATATATATATATATATATATATATATATATATATATATATATATATATATATATATATATATATATATATATATATATATATATGTAAACACTATCATTAACATACTGCCAATCATGAAGTCTTAAATGGAAGCTTTAGTTAATAATGATAACAAAATATAATTATGTGTAGCAGGCTCAATTTGTAAAGGGATAAAACATCAGTATCAGTAACTTTCAGAGAGCACTCAAATTAAAAGGGTCATAATATTATACAGATGCTAAAATATAACAACCCTAGGTTATCAAGCATCAAAATAATCTCACCGGCATATAAATACTCTAAAGTAAACATTTAACCAATAACACGAGTAATTAGGGTCACATAAACTGCTACATATCAACTTACTAGTAATATGAATTAATTCGATAAGCTAAGAATGGTATACATCGCGTATAGCATAAACCCTGAATATTAGCGCTCGACAAAATGATACCCAGCTAGATTTGTACCCCGATTCATAGGTCCATCCTAACTCATGGAACTTCCTTGATAAATACAAAAATAATAAAAGAGATTAATAATAAAGGATCAATTCATCGCATTCTACCACCGACCTTGCCTCAAATCACCCATTAAATTATACTAAAACTAAACTAAGTTTATTTGGATTTATGTGGGTCTTTTTGAGTTATTTGCCTTTATCTATACTCAGTCAATTAGCACATAATTAGAAATTGGGGACCTGAAGAATCAAGGGATTAAGCGAGATCAAGAGCGAAGTGGAGATCGGGACCACAAGCTCAAGCCCATCGAATGAGAAAGCATTGTGTGAGCACAAGATCGCGGTAAACCGCGCCAGGTGAGTCAATACTTTGATCATATTGAGCCTACATTTTCTGCAAATTACTTTGGCTTAAATTATCAAATTGCATGCTGTTATTTTATATGCAAATATACATTTAAGTTAAGATTCTAGCTATATGCCCATTGTTTAACTTGATTAATATTACACCTCCTTTGAAATACTTGATTATGTGAACTTTGTCACCCTAGTAAAATTATAATGGTAACTTTTGAAAATAAGTCCGTAATTATACACCATGCTTAGTACTGCTTAGATACTCAGGGGCGCTGAAATGCCCTAAGCATCATTATCATTTTTAATCATGAGAAACTGGTTTGGATAGTCATGGTGGTAATGACTGGTATATTTTTACATGATTATTTTATGCTCCCAAAATCCCCAACTTGCTTAAATATCTGGGCGGATGTTATGGGGCTGGTATGTGGTGCAAAGGAAGCACAAATTATGGAGTGTGGTAGAACCGCCCAGGTAATTCTAAGGACCCAATCTTGTCATGACCTCCTATGTAAAACAGTACAACCACAAGTCTGTAAAATACAACTTGGCTAAGTAAATTTATCGAAACCCCCGGACTCATCTCACCGGTAGTGGATAGGAGTGGATATGCAAGGGCAAGGGGAGGCCTAAAGGGACACCAAATGGAGGGTGAAGTTTCCCAGTCGTACTAGCGTTGAGGGGAGTGGAGCCCGAATAGCGCTAGTAACCGTGGTGAACATCCCGTGCAACATATGGGACTCACCGCAAGTGGGAGCAGCCTATAGGGTGAGATGACAAAAGGGACTAGATATTTTGAACAGTCACTGTGATGGTCTGCTCAACCACATGACTAAGAAATCGTGTGGGGCAACGAGTTGATTGTCTCTTGTGGTGAAAGTGTACAAACTCTGCAGAGTCAAAACTATTCGAATAGCCATGCCCACGGTCAAGGGCGGACATGGGAACTTAACCAGATATAGTTCTATTTCAAAAACTTTGTGGGTGGAATGGAAAAGTGAAGGGCCTTGGAAAGCCCTAGTTTGAATTGCCCTGGGCGTCGTCCCAGTGATACGGTAAGCAGCTATAACGCTAAAAGGTAGCATATGGTGCAGATGCCATGTAACGGTGGATGGAATCTGGATCACTATTAGTATTAGTGCATTTTCTTACACATTATATTTTTGTTCAAAACTGCTAGGTCTCAGGAAATTTTTATGTATTATATTTTTAAATAATGATAATACATCTCACAAAGTAAAATGTCAGGAAGAATAAATAGAGTCGTAAGAAAAGAAGATGGTTGTTTATGGTAAACATATAAAGATGTTGGTGGATACATGTCGGTCAAAAAAAAGGAAAACGATAGTGTGGATTCTGGGAGAAATAAATTGGTGGAGCCTAAATGAATATATAGGCTAGATAGATGATTTAAATGATTTTTGGAGAATTAGGGAGTGCAAAGGTAATTACTGGATTACAACACTGATAACTAATATAAATTCTTGGAAGATGTTGGCGATAATGGGATTAATAGGATTTGATCAAATACTAGATGGATGAATTGAAATTTTGGTAATATTGGAGGAATGATAACAATTATTCGGATACAATCTTGATCAATGATATTCTTGGTGGATCTATGCTAGTGAAACGTAGACTTGATCACTGATATTCTTAGTGGAGGTATACTAGCGAATTAGTTAGAGATAGATAATGGAAAATAAGATTGATTATTGCAAAAGCAAATTATGGTTTTGGACCGATAACATAAGGATTGAATTGTTAGAAAGTCCCGATACGAATGATTTTGGCAGATTTAAAAGCAATTATGTTGGATAATCATTAGAATTTAGAAATAAAGAGTTGATGACTAGCAACCACAAGATTGGATTGTTAGGAATTTAGAATACACAAGAGATTGGTGGATCTAGAATAAAGAAATTGATAAATAGTGAACCCGAGATCAGATCCATGAATTGGTGAAAAAATTTAGATTTATATGGGAGTTAGTAACCCTGATGTGATTAATAGAATGTTTAGACAATGTAATGGGAATTGTTTGATCGGTGGATTAAATAAATGATTACACTCGCTGTTTGGAATTTTAGGCAGCAATTAATAAAGAAAGTGTATCTTCGATAGATTAAGTCAATTATGGCAATCGCTGTGTGGAGTTTTAGGCAGCAACAATAACACTATGATTAAATAATAATAATGCTAGTAAAAGCCATTTATGGCAAATAAAATAACCCGAGCCTCTCCTTTGATAAGCCATGCATACCATTTACTTGCATCCTGTGTATTGGCTCGTGAAGCACGGTGGTTTATGCTCACACTCGCTCTCACAACACATCCAGAATCAGGAATCAGATCACTACGCCTCAGCAACACTATTGGTCATGATGGCAACGAAGATGAAGATGTCAAGGGCTAGGTCGCGAACCTCCAGTTGGTTGCCTGTGGGCATGTCCTGAAGGTCCCACCTGTGTGCTTCGTTCTTCCGCTGTTGCAATTTAGTGATTTCGGCCTAGTCGGCCCATGAGTAAGTCTACTATATTGTTTATACTTCCGCATGATATGTATTTTGATGTCCATTACTATAACTGTGAGCACTACCTAATGATCCAAGGAATAGTGCAGTAAAATCACAGAGGAATCCAGATTATAAAATCTGGGTCTGACAGCTCGAGGAGGGATTTGAAGAGATTTGAGTCAGGTGCATGTTGGTAAAAAAGAGATAGAGCCAAAAAAGGAAAAAAAAAGGTGAGAGAAGGCAGAATTGAGCGAGTGGCTCTAGTCCATAAATTCACTTTGAGTATTTAATTTCTTGAGCAATCTTATGCCTTCTATTTATATTCTTGCAATTAGCTAGCGCCTCTCCTAGTACTTGGTGCAAAATGAGATATTTAACTCTCAACTTCAAATTGCTTCCAATTAGCTCATTCCTTTATTTGCATTGAGTCACATTGATTTTTACATGTGCATTCATACACTTTACTAAAATCTTTTGGATGAACACTTAGGCAAAGTATTCTAGTTTGGATTACTACTTAATTTTACAACATCATGAAATTCAAATTGTGTAGGATAAACACTTCCATACCAAGCTCCACTAAATATCCAGTGTTGTGCAATTGTGGCTCACTCTCAAATCCGCTTGAACATCACTTATATTGTAACCACTAAGTGTAAGTTTCTTTTGGCCTTAAATTCCCTTCGGAAAGGTAAGAACTTTACTTGGAAGAGAAAAGAGTGAGATTGAGTGAATTCCACATATCATTCATATATTTGTTGTATTTGTGTTTTCTTGGTGCAACTAACCATATCAGGTGGAGACGAAAACTATGATGAGAAGCATGATCCGAACACCCTTGGTGACTCATTTTCAATTCCAAGCTTTGAGGGGAACTTTGAAGAATGAGTTCGCTGCCACTACTTCCACCTTGGAAGAGCAACTCAAGGCAGAGATCAATAGTTCAGCACAAGATATGCACATTGAGATGAACCAACAAATGAATGTACTATGTACAACATTGTGAATGACGTTGTGCACGCACTTCGACCACAACAAGAGGAAGGAAGTGTTCATCGTGATGGTGCCATCCCTCCATGAGATGATAGAGCGGTCATAGGCCGAGGTGGAAAGAAGCTCAGCAAATGCGAGATTGCATGGTGGCAAATGCCATCCGTCCAACCCCACCTGGGGGAGGTGAATGGGGTGTATTCCATGGTCCAGGGAGGGGCCATGGACATGGAGGCTATGGTGGGGGAGCACCTCACTTTGACGACGACTTTCTATACTATGACGACAGCTACCATCGCTGTAACCGTTACGGCGATGAATGACTAAATGAGGAGAAATTTGGTAAGCTTAAATTTACAATGCCTTCATTTTCAGGTACACATGAACCTAAGAAATACCTCACTTGGGAGCTCAAGGTGGACAAGGTGTTCCGCTTGCACAATTATTCTGAAGAGAACAAAATCCATATGGTGGGACTTGAATTCAATAATTATGCATTGGTTTGGTGGGAACAAGTGCAAACCAAAGGATGGAGAACAATGAGCCACCCATCTCTACATGGGAAGAGATGAAGTACCACATGAGGATAAGGTTTGTTCATAAACATTACAAACGTGATCTCTTTGATAAACTGCAGAATTTGAAGTAAGAGATTCTCACGGTTGAGGAATACTACAAAGAGATAGAGATGGCCATGATAAGGGCTAATGTTTATGAACAAGAAGAGCAAACCATGGCACGCTACCTTGCTGGTTTGCACCCTTCCATCAAGCGAATCACAATATGAAAACAACATGGTGGAGTTGGTGCATCAAGCATGTGACATATAACATCCTATTGCTCCACAGTCAATTCTTAAGCATGTGACATACTTGTAGCATACTTCTTTTCATGATGGTATTCTTGTAGCATACTCCTTTTAGATAGTGGCATACTTGAAGCATACTACTTTTCATTTGTGCACTTTTTGTGCTTTTTGTTTACACGTGGCTTGCTTGAAGCATACATCTTTTTAATTTTTCTCTTTCTCACTTTTTTTAATAACATGTGAAACCGAGTGTACATAAAAAAGATTGCAATAAGAAACATATGTGCCTCATAGCCAACATTTAAAACAAGAATCATCATCAAGCTAATCCTTTTGGATGGACATCACAAAGTACTATCTATAATCAATCTAGTCAAACTATTTCACTCTGTCATATTTTAGTTCAAGTATAGCAATTTGATTATAACTAGTCATGATTAAAGCTACAGAGCATATGAGTAAATATGATAAAGAGTGCTCTATAGCTCATTTCATTTCAATAGCTTAGACTTAATGAATTATTTGAAAAGTATACTAACCAAAACTTCTAAAATTTTTAAACAATAAGCTCTCCCTCAGAATAATCAAATAGTATGCAACACACCCAATTCGCTTCGCAAATGACCAAAAAGAGAAGAATCAAGTGGTTTTGTGAGAATATGAGCAATCTGAAAATGAAACTCAACAAGGTGTAGAACAATATCACCTTTTCCACACATTCTCTCAGAAAGTGAAATATCTTAGAAGCCATCAAAGGAAGTCAAGAACCATCAAGTGTTTGAACCAAGCAATGACGTAAAAGACTGGAACCCAATCAAGCGCATGTCCTCCATCCCTGTCAGCTATTCTTACATCATATGAAATATTGGTCTTATAGTACTAGGGTTAGTGAAATAAGATTTAGGAATCTAGTACTGAGATACACGATGAACAGGGGCAACAACAGGCAATGATAATGATAGAATAAAAATTTTAGCATTTGTGTGCTACTGGTCAAACCGTCGTTGGGAGACCTATTTGACTTAGAGCCGATCTGACTGCAAGTCTAATGATGGTCTAACTAGTCCCGTCGCAAAAAGTCCAAAACCTACAGAACATTGATTAGAGGGATCAAAGCGACGATAAGGAGCTTGCACATATTCCAATCTATAATGAGATACCTTTCTTAACCTGTCTTTCTTTTCTTTCTTTGCTTTTCAGAAGCAAAATTGAACCAAATGACCATCTTTACCACAATGGGTGCATTGATACTTGACTTGATGAAAAGTTATATCTGTTGACTTCACAATACTTACTTTGGTAGAAGGATCCTTTGCTATACTAGTTAATTTAAACATAATTTGTTTTGGTTCAGATTTTACTTCAATTTTTCAGGTTTAAGAAGCATAACTACCTTAGAAGGATTATTCTTGGCATGCTCAACAAAATTAAATCCTAGACCATAATTTTTTACACTTGTTTTTAACTTGTCTAGAATCATACTCATATTTTTCTTGCTAAAAGAAAATCTCTCTAAAGTATCCTTAAGGTACTCATTTTCTTTAGCCAATGAGGGACAAGTTGTGTACTTAGTAGGTTCATTCACAAGATTTTTAGAAGCAATAAATCAAGCCAACCTACCTTTTTCAACAAAATCATTAAGTTGTATAGTCAATTCTTCTATTGTAATATTAAGCTTAGGACAGTTAGAGCAAGAAAGTGTCTCCTGATAAAGCATTTTTTGAATTGATTCCTGAGATGAATTAAGTTTAGCTCCTACCAATTCACAATTAGAGTAAGCTTTAAATTGAGTATTTGAAATACTTGACTCTAAATATGTAGAAGAACTAAACTTGAGCTTTTCAATTTCATCATTAGCAAATTTTAATTTTTCATCACAAGACTCACATGATTCATCATCAGGAATAGAAGCTCCAAGTCTATTAATTTCAAAATTTAAGCTTTTAATAATAAAATTATTTTTTTCAATTTCTTTTTTTTATCTTTTTCAATTTAATAGCAAGTTTAACCAAGCCATCTTTATGCTCATTATATGATGGTCTTATCTCATTGGGATCACTGTCGTCATCATCGTTGTTGTTGCTTGTCATGAGGCACATGTTCGTGAAGTCATCGCTATTTTTCTTCTTATCTTTAGCATCATCATCTTCGTAGTCGTCATCATCACAACTCTCATATTCTACATCACTCAAATCAATACGCTCAATAGCTGATGTGATCTTTTCAGCAAACTTGTAATGGAAATTTTCGCTCCTAGTATTGTTGTTATTAGATAGCTGACGATGATAATTCTTGTCTTTCTTGACCACCTTCCCCTTGAGTTGGGGCAATCCAACTTAATGTGGCCTAGCTCACCACACTCATAGCACTTGATTAAGCTTGACACACCACCTCGCTTCCTCATCCTCACGTGTTTGATTGCCTTGTATGCCCATGAGGAGATCAATACCAAGTTCTCTGTAGGGAGCTGCTCGAACTGTTCCTCTAAAAAAGAAGACAAAACAGACAAAGAAATATAATACAAAAACCCGACAAAGTAGACTGCACGGGGTTAGTCACAAATGCTAAAGATGAAGATTTCTCAATCTTAGATAGCAAAACTTTCATCTCATAGGTTTTTAATCTAGAATAAAAATAATCCATGGTTAAAGTATTTAAATCAACAGTTTGATTAATAGTTATGACAATCATCAACCACTAGCATCTAAAGATCTCAAAAATTTAGTTGCATTATCTTCATCAGTAGGAATAACATTAACAACGCGCAAATCACTCAATATTTTCTCAAACCGAGTAAAAAATCATCAATAGATTCACAAGGCTTTATAACAAAATCAGAGTACTCTTTTTGATACAAATTCTTATGCACTTTCTTGATTTTAGTGGTTCATATAATAATCACAAAGAGTTTTCTGTATTAAGTGGGTAGAATTAATATGAGCTACACATTCAAATTCTTTGCGAGAAATCCCATGAAACAACAAGATATGAGCTTGAATAGTTAAATCAACAACTATTTTATTTAAATTAGTAATAGTAGCAGGAAGCTTATAAGGTCTAGAAATTTTATATCACTACCTTGAGGTTCAATGTAAGCTTGCATTCGACACTTCTAAAAAGCAAAATCAGTACCATCCGGCACGGGAGACAATTAGCATACCTCTCTGACGCCAAAGCAACCCGCTCTGGTACTACATGTAGGATCGAATACTGCAATTAGAGGGGGTGAATCATTACCTCCGCTCTTTGGAACCTAAAAACAAAACTCAAACCAAAAGAAGAACAACCTAAACAGTAGATTATATGTACTAGAAACCAAAGAAGTAAGCACTAAACAAAATAGTAGCAAAAATTGAAAAACAAAACTTTTGGGTGGTCTGACCGCAATGGGGGTGGTGGTCTGACCGCTATGGAATTGGTGATCTGACCTCCTGACACTATTCACCGCTTGAAAACTGAAAACTGACGTAAACGATAATCAATCTAACTTCTACAAATCTATTCCAATTGACCACAAATATGACATCCATGATGCCAAGGATATCCAGAATCTAGTCCAACAAGAAATTGCAAGAATTATAAACTAGGCACAGAGAAACTTAGATTGCAACACGAGATAATAAAAAGCTAGGTCAAACCCTAAAATTTCAATAACTATCAAATGACTTGGAGAATTCCAACAAAACTTTGCAGATCTGTTCCTAGGCCTATGTGCAACCTATTCCTCAAAAAGAATCGAATCAAAATCGCATGGATCATGAAAACATTTGATTCCACAAAATGAAGCACAAGACTAAGAACAAATGCAAGATTCCTCCATGGTTTGAATCAAAAGTTGATTTGCATTGCTAGATGATAATATTCTATGGCTACAAAGTGTCTTCACAGCAACCCTCAAACCTTACCATGAAAATCCAAAAGCTTTCTCCCCAAACGCCATACTTTAACGCTTAATCTTTCCCTACTTTTATATGCTAGCGCCCCAAACCGTGTCCTTACCAACCCAGAAATGAAATTATATCCAATTCCAAAAATCAAGGGCCCCGAAACCCTTCCAAATATGGTTTTTTTTCCAAAATCTCTAAACCTTTCAGTTATGGACACCTTCCCTAACTCCTTCCAACTCATCACATGTCAAAGCCTCCAGTACCGTACCTCCCGTAGGTTCTCCACACATCATTCACGTTTAATCTCCACGTGCTCCAGTGTGAGCCTGACCACCTCACGACATCCTCGACCGCCTAAACCTTGGATCTCCCTATCTTAGTCTTGGTCCTTCTCATCATTGACCATGACCGTCTCTACGCTCAACCTACACATGCAAAGACCAAAGAATACTTTTTTTGGCACAAGTTCTCCCCAACTTGACCGATATTAGTCCACACACACATATCACACCCTTATCCATCAGTAAACTTGAACCAAATCGTCCATGGAGTCAAATTCCACGTTTTCCAAAAATCAACCCGAGACCATCCAGAAAAACTGGTCTAACCGTCATGCACAGGCTGGTTAGACCGTTAGCTGAATATGAGTACTCGAAGGTTACTTGGACTGTAGCACTCAAAGCGACCATTAACCAAGCACTGTAGCGACTATCAACTAGGTACTATAGCTACGTCTATCGACCATGTACTATAGCTATGACCATCGATCAGGTACTATAGCTACGACCATCCACCTGATACTGTAGCTATGACCATTGAGTAGGTACTGTAGCTACAACCATCCTGGTCAAGGCCTATGCCTAGCAACTACTGACCGTGGTCAAAACCTTCGATTATCGACTATGGTCGACATCTCCGACTATTGAGCGGTCGAAGTCTGCCGGTCAGACTGCCCAATACAAGGCGATCAGTCCACTTAACCTGAATTTTCTAACAATTCCAGTTTTACAATAGCACATCGATCAAAACTCTCACAAACGCAAATTTCAATGCAACCCAAATGTCAATTATTCATCATCAATATATTCTCAACCTAGCCACATAGCCTAACAGTTACTTAGGCTTGATAATAGTAGGCCAAGAATAAGTTAATTGTTGCATGCGTCTGTCATGTTTATTGGGGTAGGAAGAGGATGACCCACAAAAATAGTATCAAGTATTCCCAATACACTATTTTGTTACTACTATTATTTTGGTTCCTTAAAAAAAATTCATTCTTGCATGAGTATCAAGTGCGTTTTCTCTCCCACCTCACGGAAAATATAATATGGCATCACTATTACAAAACAAGCTATACTGAAAGCCTCACCATAGGCGGTTTATGTGGAGCCGTCTGTGCTTTGATTATTATAGACGATTCATGGCTAAAACCATCTATGAAACTATCATAGATGGTTAGGTTTAAAAGCCATCTGTGATATACACGTTATCACAGACGATTTTTAATTAAAACTATCTATGAAACTATCACAGACAGTTTTTATTTACAACCATCTGTGTTTTATCCTTTGTCATATGAACAACAGAATCTACTGAGACGAGAGACAAATTCAAGGCAAATTTATTACAAAAGTCCCAAATAAAGAGATTCCCAGATCTTAGTCTTCTGGACTTCATATGCTTCTTCTTTGACTTTTGGAGTTAGAGGATCAGCCGCTGAGTTCTCGAATGCCGTGAAGATTGTTCTTGCCCTCTCCACTTCTTCCTCTAGCCTGGGCAAATCATCAGCATGGCCCATAATTTAAAAGAGGATGCCATGATAAGCTTCCTTATAATCGACCGCTTCTGCTTGATCAGCAATGTTATCCATGTGTCTCTCCACTACCGCAAGAGCTTCTTCTGCTTTATGCATATTGTAGAGAAGAACGAGGTTGAGGGTAGTTTCCCTTTCCTAAGCGGCAATGAGACACCTTTGTCGACGACAGATGATGAGGTCTAGCTGACGGATGCAAGCGAGTCAAGGAAGGAGAGCAGGGCGTGAGCGGAGGAGCTGCTCCAGACGTAAATTGTTAGCTGCCTGTGTAAGGTTGCTCATGATGAATAGATGAGAGGAAGGAGATCAAAAGAATATTAGATGCCATTATTGAGAAATCTGGTGAAGAAGATGAGTGAGAGGACAATTTAGAAGAGCTAGATTAGGGCGTGCATATTTAAGCGTTATCACAGACGGTTTGTATACTAAATTGTCTCTGATATTAATATCATAGACAGTTTGTATAATAAACCGTCTCTGATATGTGGATTATCACAGACGGTTCATATAACAATCTGTCTCTGATAATGACAAGTGCATTATCCCCCATGATTTTGATCTCACCCGTCCATTCTCCCCACATCGAATGACAGGCACCGATACCTCCCACTGCTCGGCCCTTATTAATTACTCCCACTCTCGCTTTCCACCGGCAGTCACGTGTGAGTTCATCCACTAGCTAGTTTCCTGCATCACTAGCTAGCTCCTCTCCGCCTCCTGTTGTGACACCATGGTGCACTGCTGCTCCAGGCTAGTTTATCCACTTCTAGCTTGTTTCTTGACGACGTTGACTACCGCCGTGAGCTAGCGCCTCCATTGTGACACCACGGTCGACTACATAACACACTCTTGTCGTAAGTATCGTAAGAGTGTCTTATGCAGTCTCACCGTTATGACACAAAGGTGACGCTACCACCGCCTTTCCATTGTCGGTGATATTCGGCCACCATCCAATGCCCTCCCCTCTCTTCCTTGATGGCAGGCGTCAAGGACATCACGCGCTGCATCTAGCTTCTACTATCTGCTAGGATCTCTACTTCTTATATATTCTTACCGTGTTAAAGAGTTTGGTTCGTTATATTGTTATTCTGTAATGGTGGATTCTAATCTTAATGGAAATGGAATATGTTGTTGTGTTTGCCACTGTATTTGCTTGTTTTCAAAGGGCATAGTTAACATTATTTCTTGAGGCTAGCCAAAAATAGAAACAAATTTAGGTATAGAATGAACTATCACAGACGATTTGTGCTATAAACCTTCTATGAAGGACTATCACAGACGGTTCTATATATCAACCACCTATAATACTCACCGATCATAGACGGTTGGTAACTAGAACCGTCTGTGATGTGTGAGTATCACAGACGATTTTTGGTTCGAGCCGTCTGTAATAGTTTTCTTCACAGATGGTTCTAGTTACAAACTGTCTGTGTTGTTTTTTTATCACAGATGGTCCACAAACTGTCTGTGATGACCTCTGATTATCATTGATACATAAATACATGCAGTTTAGAAAACTGTCTGTGATGACCGTTCCGAACCGTCTGTGATAACCCTTTTTTGTAGTAGTGTATAGCTATATAATCAAACACAATTAACTGTTGAGAGTGCCCTATCTAAGGGTATCTACAGTGGTACAGACAGCTGCTATCTATAGTATCCTTCCATGTCATTCGTAGACAATACTAAAGATATCTGTTATAATAGATTGTCTGTAAGTTGTCTATAATAGGTTATTTATAAAATATAGATAGCATTAATACAATGGCACAAAACCGTATATAGCAGGTTATTTATAGACAATATTGATACAATAGCATGAAAGCTATCTATAGTAGACTATTTTCTCGTATTTTGACTATCTATATAATTACAATCGACCTTCTTCTTACTTCTCTTTCTTTTTCATTCACTCAATAAAATTCTTAACTATATGACGCCTCTTAAAGATAACTTATGTTATTATATTGTACATGCCACAATGCTGGGATTACTGAGTTTTCGGGACTGGTTCGGCGTCGCATACTGGCGGTTGCTGTACGTGGCATACGTGTAGCACTACCGGGTTCAGCAGCTTTGCCGAGTGCCGGTGGCACTCGGCAAAGCCCGAAAAACACTCGGCAAAGTCTTTGCCGAGTGCCACCCACGGCATAGCTCACACGTCATAGTTTCTGACGGCAAAGAGCTCTTTGCCGAGAGCTTTTCATCGAGCACTCGGCAAAGCCTTTGCCGAGTGCCGAAACAAACCCTCGGCAAAAAAGGGACAGTGGACGGCGAGAACACGGTGACGGCGTCGTTTGCCGAGTGCCAGGACGGAATGGCACTCGGCAAAGATTTAAACTTTGCCGAGTGTCATGGTGAAGACACTCGGCAAAGATTTAAACTTTGCCGAGTGTCATGGTAAAGACACTCGGCAAAGTTTAAAACTTTGCCGAGTGTCTTTACCATGACACTCGGCAAAATAACAACACTCGGCATAGTACGTTCCCAGAATGCCCAGGAACGTTACTTTGCCGAGTGTTTTTACCATGACACTCGGCAAAATCACAACACTCGGCATAGTACGTTCCCAGAATGCCCAGGAACGTTACTTTGCCGAGTGTTTTTACCATGACACTCGGCAAAGCCTCCCTTTGCCGAGTGTAACACTCGGCAAAGTGGCCAAAAACTGCCAATTTTAATAGGTTAGGGAATACTTCTGAGTTCGGACAAAGTTTTAGCTTGTCCAGCCAAGCTAGGATCGATCCTATGCAACGGCCAATTAATCCAAGAACTGTTCACACGGCAAGTCCGGGAAAGAACGTATTATTACTTGGCCCGAAAGGCTGGAGGAGGACAGATGTTATAGCTAGCTTCAAAGCATGCATCGCCAGCCAGTCATGTCTGGCGGCATCCAGTACTATCATCTATATGCACATTTGTGTGATACTCATTACTACTTTGTCCAATATATAATCTACATTTGTGTGATACTCATTACTACTTTGTCCAATATATAATCTCCTTATTGTCCCAACCATTCTTGAAAATGTTTTAGTTAGCAATCTCTCAGTTGCATTTCCACCGTGCAAAACTTGAAAACATATTGCAAGCATATCTGAGAGAGGCATTGAAGAACTCTTGCATTTCTGGCAATTGGAAGAGATTTGATTCCGATCGGGTGATGCTTCGTTGGCAGCACAAGCATGATCAACGAGACGACGACTAGCTAGGCGCCAAGTTCAGCACATTTCCAATGCAGAAGAGCTGCAGTCATGATTAATTAGTAGTTGCTGGTTGCTACAATGTCATTGTTACAAAATTAGTTACGGAATAGGAATAATACGTATATTTTATGAGGCTTGCTGTTGGGAAGCTAAATACTATACGCTAGGGGTTGATGCACGTATCATTACCATGTGGACCAAAGTTAAAAAAAAGTATAAGGGACCAAAAAGAAGCTAGCTAGAAGGATGGACGGTAGTTGAACCATTACTGTCAATGGAGAATATGTAATGGAATGATAGGTGGTCAAAAAAGAAGGATCGCCTGTGCCCACACATACTCGGTTACTGTTGTTGCAATAATCACTAGCTAGTCTTCTTTCCAACAAAAGCCCGGTTCGATCTGAAAATTAAAGTCTTGGACCATTGGATCATGTTTAACCAAAATGAACAGATAATCTGGCATAGTGTTCTCAAATTATGCAAATTGATAAACTTATTACAACGCTTAGATGCATCTGCTACTATAAGGACTACATCATCTTTATTATTCGAAAGAAAAGAACTCTACTACTGCTGTTAGGTAGAGAATTCTTGGATTTTTTAATAATCTATTTTTTTATTCTAAATTATAGTATTATACCTACGCTTTTTTTGTAGTTTTGAGCACATGTCGCTTCATGGTTGGACAACTTAGGCTAGTCGCCCAACGGTTGGGCGACTAGACGGTATATCCCCACGTGTGCACATCGGCCGACTCTCCATGCGCTCATTTGGCCAAGAGCAAACAGAGGAAGTGGAGAAGGGGAGAAGAGAAAGAGAGGAGAGGAGGAAAGGAAAGGAAGAGGAAAGGAGGAAAGGAGAGGAGAGGGAGGTTAATAGTTGGAAATAGTGTAGTCATAGAACTAATGCCAATTTACTTGTTAATAGCTATACTTTTGAAACCATGGTAGGTTAGCAACTAAAATCATTATACGTATAAATGCAGTTGCAGAACTAACGCCAACTCTAACCTGTTAATCCCATACCACAACCCTTAATCCTAAACCCAGAAACCCTAAAACTGTAAACCCTAAAACCCTAATATTGAAATGCGACTATGGCTATATATGTTGAGGAATATGTGGTTTTATGCAAGAATGCATGCAAATTTTTAGAATTTCCAAAACTACACTATAAATAATTAAACCGCTAATTGCATTGTAATTGCTAACTTCAAATTGAATTGCAGGTATAGCTCATGATCTTGGTGGTTCAGACTAGCCTTTCAGCCAGCTAGACTAGCACGTCGATGCATAGCACCACGTGAGCTATCATGTTGGGGACGAGGCATCCCAGTTGGGAGGTGGTCCATACGTGGACACCCCGATGGGCTGCTGGAGAGACAGGTTTATTGGCTGATCCCCAGTTGATGTTCACCTCCTTCCCGTCGGCGATGGCCCTCGCCTACTGCATGAGGTAGGCATCGATGGAATCACCGTGGCTATTGGTAAATAGTATTGAGCCAAATAACCACCCAGTACTTGTTAGCCTATGGGTCCATCTGCTCGACCTGTGCACAAACGAAAAATTAGAAAGCCCGTCATATGGCAAGAATAGAGCATCGCTATATAGGGAAAATGGATAGCATACATATTCGGAACAGCGAAAGCCACTGCATGGGCAGGCTATGCTTCTGTCGCACCAAAAAGACATACTACGCTACTGCGGCCTCTGAAGGCAAGATGTACCACGGCTTGTGCGACGCTTGCTGTAGGACAAGGCCAACCTTTATCCTCACAGGCTGCCCCTCCTATTGCAGCTATGATTGTTCGAGCGCTTCTCCCTCGAACAGCCAATGCTTCTCAACAGCGGTCCATACTGTGCAGACATGTACCATGGGGCGCCATGGACCGGCTGACCTTAGGGTCCCTTTGGTGCCGTAGATGGGTACATACTATCATGAATTACAGGTCACCCTTTGTATCCACTTTTCTGTCTCGCAGGCACAGTTTGCACACCTACAGGTCACCCATGTGTATGACAACTTCATTAAGCACCTCGACTGTCTCACCACCGACGATGTGCGCTGGGAGCCGTACTCAGCTTAACAGATGGAGGCATGCACTCTTGAGGGGCTATCCTCACTATGATGAGTTTGTCAAGTACTACGCGGTGCATAGGTTGATGCGCTAGTTTGGCCTCCGCTAGGTTATTGCAGTCCTCGTCGGGCATCGAGGGCCTGACATGGCCCACACGTGAGTTACACAAAACACATATCCCCAAATTTTTTTGAGTTCTATTACTATGCCTTCTAATTGCATTGATACATTTCTCATGCATAATAGGAGGTGTGGCAACAGGACGACCTGGGCGGCGAAGACGGCGTAGTGGGTAGAGGAGTGGCAAAGGCCCTCGAGGACTTCATGCTGTAGGCCAAACCGATCACATCCCAGCTGTTTATTTCAAAATTTTTAGTGAAAAATTATAAAATTAATTTATTTTAAAAAATCAAGTGTTATTTCGTTGCTTGAATTTTGAAGATTTTATTTGCCTGATTTTGGCTCCTAAAAGTAATTTAAGTAAAAACATAATAATAATATTAAATAAATGCAATTTTGAATTTATGTAAAAATCCTATTTCAAATTAATTATTTTAAATCATTTTGCTTTTGTTTGGATTTTCTGTGAATTTCCTAGAATTTAAAATCAATTTCAAAGCAAAAAAATATTTTTAAAAATGTGAAAGCCAACTTTAACTTGGAAATATTTTACCGATGTCCAAAATATATTAATAAACTTTTGTGAATTTTTTTGAATTTTTTGGACTTTATTCTAAGAGTTTTCAAGTTTCCTAGCTCTTCTGAAAATTAAAAATGAATGTTAAAACTCAACCTCCTCCAACAGCCGGATCTTGCCGACTGCCACTTGTCGCTCATCCGTGCCTCCCATCGGGCCCTTCTCCTACCTCTCTTCTTCCCCAGCCATTCGCCATTGATGCCCCTCTGAGATCTTAATGTTACAATTGAAGACCCCCATCATTCCCCACTCACTCTGGTGGTTACTCCCACCTTAAAACCTCTTCATCAACTATAGTAGTGCACCACACCGTGCCATTAACTCTGGCAAGCTCTTGAGCTCCTTGCCCATTTCCTCCGCTTATAAAATCCCCTCCCAGAGCCTCCTTTCTGCACACCGCACCTCACCCCTCTCTCATTTCTCTCCTTCGTAAGCCCAAAACTTTCCGCACTGAGCATTTCTGGCAAGCCTAGGACTCCTCACACTTCACCGCCACCACCTCTGTCTTCATTGAGCCTGTACTACCGTCCGTTACCCCTTCGCCGATCCAGTCCACTGTTGGAACCCCTTCGCCAATCCAAACCACTGCCGGACCCCCTTTGCCGATCTAAACCACCTCGGAACCCTTCGCCATTAACGCCGTGCACCGCTGCCACTTCTTCCTTGCCGCCAACAAATTTCTAACCCTTCAAAATCTGCTGGCCGCTATAAGGCTCCAACCGTAGTAAGCCTCTAACCACATATAGACTTCAGCCACACACAATTTTCGATCGAACACTATAGCTCTAACCATACATAGTTTTTGGTGTAACACTATAGCTCTGACCACACACAACTTTTGACCGAACACTGTAGCTCCAACCACATAGAGCCTCTGACCATATATAAGCTTTTGACCAATCTCTAACTTCTGGCTGGTTACTGTAGCTATGACTTCTGACTGGTTACTGTAACTATGACTTCCGACCAACTCCTCTAGCTATGACTTCCGATCGCTCTAAGCCTTCGACTTCTGACTGAACTCCGTAGCTTTCGACCACATATATCTTCCGATTGCTCTGTAAGCCTTCGACCCCTCTTGCTTTTGATCACTCTTGCTTCTGACTACTGTCACTTCCGACCACCGCCACTTTTGACCGTTATAGGTTAGTGTGGGGGATGGACCTACACTAACAGTATCTATTTTGATTACAATGCTATTTTTACTTACTATATGAAATTCAGCAATTTTCAATCCATTTATCGTACTTCTTTAAATGTGTTTTATGCTCAATTAACCCTATATGCCTTCTCTTGTTAGTGTTGCATTAATATTGCATTCTTTCGTGTAACTTATGGACTGCATTTTACGTGCTCACCCTTACTTAATTCTATTGCTCAAAGGAGGACTTCTTCGACTTCGGTGAGAATCAGGACGTATATGATGAGGCGATGGGGGTCACGATCTTCCGATAAGATAATAACTTCGATTTGGAGGAGAGCGACTTTGACGATGCAGGCTTCTAACCGGCCACGACTAGAACACCAAGCAATCGCTAAACCACACTCCAAGTCGTTATCAACCATGCCAAGAACGCGGTTGACCTGACCACGAAGGTCTATTCCTACATGCAACCGAAGAACACGCAAGAACAAGATAATAAACAATCTAAAATTGCAAATATTTATATTAAGTTCAAAAAGTGGGATTCTGTAGAGGTTCTTTACGGTTGGTCTAGTCGACACAAGCGAAGAATAAGACTTTTCACCATGGAAAAACTAAGCAAACGAAATCCAAGCAAACTAGAAGGGTACGGCCTCCTTAAATAGGGGTGGAAAAGCCACACAAAATGAAGGAAAATGGGGTGATACTATTTATGGTACTATTCATATGAACAGTAATCCATGAACAGTATGGGTCTGGCGAGGGGGGCGCCTCCCCCTTGGGCCCAAGCATTACAAGGCTCAATTTGGC
Source organism: Dendrocalamus latiflorus (assembly GCA_017311315.1). NCBI lineage: Eukaryota > Viridiplantae > Streptophyta > Magnoliopsida > Poales > Poaceae > Dendrocalamus > Dendrocalamus latiflorus. Next base: position 28,316,978 of record CM029612.1, on the reverse strand, counting down.
CCAAACAGGTGATGCAGCATCTTGTTTTGATGATTACGGTTTGTACAAGAGGAATTTAAAGTTGAGACTAGATCCATTGGAAAGAGGATGAGAAAATCTTTCCAACAAGTACTTGTGGAGCTCAAACGGACTCTGTATGTGAAAGTTATGCACATTTGAAGTTGGGTTTGTTAGGCTAAATCCGAATTGATCTAGAGGCCGAATCGGATTCCAAAACCTGTCCAACTTGAACCTTTGCTTCAATTGGTTCCAAAGTGATGAGGTGCTACAAAAATATATATTTTCATCATTAGGTAGCATCATATTCTCATTTAAAATATGTTGAAGTTGAAAAAACGAATTCACTTTTAGTTCAATCTTGATATTGGCCGCTATGGTCGTATGTGTTGGTGGCTTGGTCACATCATCCTCCCCTTCTTGACAAAAAACCGTCCTCGATTTTAACATATGTGTAGTGTCACGTATTGCATGATCTTGATCATAAATCTTGTTACATGATAACAAACGCAACAAACTCTCATTATGTAATATCATAAATTCTTTATCAAATAAAGTAAAATCTCTTTGAAATGAGCTCACCTGATAATTTAAGTGATGCGTAGGAGCTCTTGTAATTGGAACAACAAGTATAGTAAATATGGTTGTATCCATAGGGTACATGTTCTTATCATTTTCCCTTTCTTGCAAACAAAGCCGTCTTCGGCTTTTGGTAAGCTGAAAGTATGGTAACAAAGAAGCCAAGGTGTATGCATGGTATATGTATATATTATCCGTTTTAACAGTTCTTCATTGTTGCACAATTAATATTATAAAACAACAGCGATCATAAAAACTCATTATATTATTAACCCAAGAGTAATCATATATGTTAATGTGCAAATCAAAATTTCTCACACAATAATTATTGCAACTTGTTTTGCAAATGTAAGTGAAGCATTTATGCAATTCAAATCTTTGAAGTTGTAAACTTGTAGTGGTGGCACATATTGGCAAAGCTACAACTTTTGGAATCACACATAGTTTATCCATATAATCAGACTTCAATTGAGCAATAGCAAATTCATCTAGTAAGGGTGAAAAGATTTGCATGTTCTTCCATACATCAATTTCATTATTCAGATTGTAAATGTTAGATGTTTCAACAAGAGAAGAACATATAGGCATTGAATGATCACTAAATTTTATTTTTCTTTCATAATGAACAAGATTGAGCATACAAAAGTTGTTGTTCAAAACAACAAGTTTCAATTCATCCATGTGATCACAAGTTATGCATATTCGATATATAAGAAATTGATTGTCTACACCATAATCTCCAATTAATTTAAAATAGTAGGTGTAGGTGCTAGATAGAGAATTTAGAGATGAAAGGTCAGAAACTTTCTTCATAGCACATTCCAAACTAATGGCCGCATTAAGCATGATAGAGCATGATGCATTAGCAGGGAATATTCTATCAAATACTTCTTTATGTGTAATTAATTCGATATGTGCAATATTATGAGAATTTAGATCAGCACATGGTTCATTTAAGTCAACACAAGGAATATCAAAAGATTGCACTACAATAGGTATATACTCACAAGGTTGCTCTATGTCTTGTTGTAGCACCAAATCAGTACCTTTGTCATTATCGTTTTCTACTAAGTTTTGCTCTTTTTGGCTCTCCTCAGATGATGCAAGTGCATCCATCTCCTTATCTTCATTCTCAACCAATGGGGTTAGTGATTCAATCAGCTCATGCTCCTCTTCGGCATGGTTCTCAACTACTTGCAAGTTGTTAGTCACAGAAAAAGGCACAAACACATGTTTGTTGTCATGTTTCTTAATCCGACTTTCAACCTTACAAGCAAGTATAAACAAATGAGGGAGAGAATTATATTCTTTGTGAATAAGAAGGTTCTGAATTTTTTTATTAAGCCCACGTAAGAATCTATTCTCTGTAGCTTCAGCATGTTCCTCTAAGCCACAACGTAATAAACGAGTTTTGAATTCATGATAATATTCCCTTACAGTTCTACTTCGTTGTTTTAAACATTGCAATCTAGCTAGCAAATAATCAACATGGTTTTTAGGAACAAATTCATCTCTCATAAGTTTTTTTAATGCATTCCAAGTTTGAGGCACTCTACCATGCCTACCAAAATACTTCCACCAAAGTCTTGCATCATCAATAAAAACACTAGTGGCAGCTCTAATCTTTTGCCTATCAGACCAATCATAATATTCAAATTCTTTGTCTAAAGCTATCTCCCAGTCAATATAAGCATCAGGATCAAATTTACCAGAGAAGGATGGCAAAGTGATTTTAATTTTACCGGATGTACTATCACGATCATATACCTCCCATGGTGAAGAAGCTTGTCTCAAGCGTGCATCTTGGGCAGCAAATGCAGCATCGGCGTTGCGGTTTTGTCTCTCATTATCATCTCCCTCCTCACGATTTTGGCCCGCATCGTGGTCATACTCGCGTCCATTGTTTGGTGACCGATTCACCATTCTTTCAAGGCGTGCAGTGAGTGCTGCAATGCTCTCATTGATGGAGTGCTGCAATGTATCTGTCGTAGCTTGAAGCTTCCTATCGATGTCCTCATTAATGGTAGCGTGTTGTTCATCCAAGAGCGTCATGAGCTCTCTTTACAACACACTCTTGCTCATCAGACACCTCACCTACCATGGTTAGTAGAAACAAAAGACAACACAAATGTATTACCCCTATCAACTACTAGGTGGTGGAGCTTAACAAGTCACACATCTCTCAAACTCTTATCAAGCACTTACAAGTTCTTACCAATGCAAACAAGTGGTGCAACCAGTGGCTGGTTCGTGATAACTTGACTCAAGTGATGTGTATATCGATTGCAAGGGACGGTTCGACGTGATCTGCTCGGTTAGTATAAGGTATAGCTTGGAAGAATCGATATGTAGCAATGGAGAACAATCAGTTAATTTCAGAAATTGCATAGAATTGAATTATAGTTCGTATCTAGCACTTAGCCTATGTTGTTGATCAACCAAGGATGGAAGAAGGCTAAAATAAGTGTATGGCAATGTATAGGAGTGGTAAATACAAAATAATTCAATTGAATGCAATCTGGAATTGAAGAACACAAGAATTGAACCAAAACAGAAAACTGAAGATTTCTGTTCACTGGACAGCACGTTGATATTTTGGCCGTAACTTCTTTTAAGTTGCGTATTTTTCAATGATACTTTTTTTCCATTTCCTGACGGCTTTTTCTACAACTTTTGTTTTGGGGTCAAGTTCTGAAAACTGAATGAAAAATTCGCACAAAATTCACAACTGCCAACTGTTGCAGATTCCATTCAGAAATTTGGGTCAACTTTCACCGCAGATATCTCTTAACTGCCTTACTGGAATGATGTGAAATTTTACAGGAAGATGGATAATGAAGTTATGAATCTAAAGGCTATGGTCTCACTCAAAAAGAATAATGGAATCAAAAGATATGGCTTTTTTGGTGGCGGCTGTAGAGAAAGGAAAAATGAGCCAAATTGAAATTAGGGTTTGTGGTGGGAGAATTTTTTTGTTTGGATTTTTTATAGGAATAAAGATGTGACCAACAACTAGACAACGCTAAGATAGACACAAATTCAATTTAGCAAACCAAAACTAACAGATTGAAAGGCACAACAGGGTTTGGACAGCGGGAATTAACTCTTTTTATGGGGCAATTCTTCTGGACTATGGGAAATAAAAATCAATCTACTAACTAGGGATACAAAAAATTCCTACCAGTCAACTGAAGCTCTGATACCATCTGATGAGGCGATGGGGGTCCCGATCTTCCGATAGGATGATAACTTCGATTTGGAGGAGAACGACTTTGACGATGCAGGCTTCTAACCGGTCACGACCAGAACACCAAGCAATTGCTAAAGCACACTCCAAATCATTATCAACTGTGCCAAGAATGCGGTTAACCTGACCACGAAGGTCTATTCCTGTGTGTAACCGAAGAACAAGATAACAAGCAATCTGAAATCGCAAATATTTATATTAAGTTCAAAAGGTGGGATTTCTTAGAGGGTCTTTACGGTTGGTCTAGTCAATATAAGCGAAGAACAAGAGTTTTCACCATGGAAAAACTAAGCAAACGAAATCCAAACAAACTAGAAGGGTGCAGCCTCCTTAAATAGGGGTGGGAAAGTCGCACAAAACTAAGGAAAATGGGGTGGTACTATTCATGCTACTGTTTATGTGAACAGTAATCTATGAACAGTACGGGCCTGGCGAGGGGGCCGCCTCCCCCTTGGGCCAAGCATTACAAGGCCCAATTTGGCCCAAACAGGTGACGCAGCACCTTGTTTTGATGATTACGATTTGTATTGCAGTAATTTGAAGTTGAGTCTAGATCCATTGGAAAGAGGACGAAAAAAGCTTTCCAACAAGTACTCGTGGAGCTCAAACGGACTCTGTATTTGAAAGTTATGCACATTTGAAGTTGGATGTGTTAGGCTGAATCCGAATTGATCTAGAGGCCGAATCGGATTCCAAAACCTTTCCAACTTGAACCTTTGCTTCAATTGGTTTCAAAGTGATGTGGTGCTACAAAATATGTATTTTCATCATTAGGTAGCATCATATCATCATTTAAAATATGTTGAAGTTGAAGAAACAAATTCACTTTTAGTTCAATCTTGATATTGGCCGCTATGGTCATATGTGTTGGTGGCGTGGTCACATCAGTATAGGCCGCGTCTTACTGTTGTTTGCCTGTGGACAGGCTTATTGGGCTTCTCCTACTTTAGTTTTATCTTCTGTTGCTTATATTTAATTTTGGCCTATGGGCCATGGATGTAAACTTTAGCCGTAAGGCCGTACTCTTTTAATTAATAAAGTTTATCATTGTGCTTGATATGTATCCCTGTTACCACTGTTAGCACTAGCTGATCCTGGACTAGTGCGATTTACACAGAGGATCCAAGAGTTGTTGCTCTAGAGTTTAACAACATTGTATGATCCTAGCATATATGATGAGTACCTATGCTAGTACACTCCACAGACACACACCAAGCTAGTGCATGTCGTTGACCCTCCCACCGCTCACGTACCAGTACCGACCGACGGTATCCTCTACACTTGGCATGAAACTTGTACATCATGGTATGTACTCTCTTGTTTCAAAATGTTTGAGTACGGTTACCACAATTTCACATTTGGCGCTCTCTTCTACTTCTTGCAAACGAACATCGTCACCGGGATTACGAGGGACACCTGGTCAATCATGGACAGGGTCACCCATGGTTTGGAGGTGGCGCACGATGGGCTGGTTCAGGTTATCCATTAGGTACATAGTACATCCAAGTGTGTCATGATGTCGTGCGGGACGCTCCTAGAGGTGGCACGTCAACGCGTACATCGAGGCCGCCATGCCTTGTAGCTCAGGTAAAAGGCCCCATAGGGCCACGTCTACATACCCCACCAGTGGCTGATCAACCTGGAGGATCAGGGTGGAACATGCCTACCTCCGGGCACCGGCACCACCGCCATTAGGCCCGACCGGAGGGTCAGGGTGGGCATGTCTATACGCATCAGTGCTGCTGTCATTCCTGGACCTGTACCAGGTAGTGTCAAGGCTGTACAATTGTATCCTCCGGTGTTCAGGCAGGGAAAGTATGATAGTTGGCTGCACGCCATGGCCCATGTAGAAGGTACATTTCAGCTCTTCAGGTTTATTCGCATTGATACATTGCACGAATAAACAATATTAGTCCTGCAGGTATCGCAGCCCACCCCGGAGTTCAACTATCCCCTTAGGAGGATCCCTCGGTGGATGTGAGGGACTTCCTTGTGGGTGATCCGGCAGAGGTCAGGGGAGCACGTGAGCCCACACCTGTCGATTTTCTTTTTGGGTCGTAGCTCAACGGTGCCCCAATACCCTCACAAGCATAGGTGGAGTCAACCCCTTAGGCCTTCGGAGCATGAGTGAGCAGGGCTCCTGATAGCCTCACTCTGTCGAGGCGCTGACACTCTGAGCTGAGGAAGGCCAAGTGGTGCCGTACTGGCCGGCACCAACTGGGGGTGGGATGTGTTGATGATGGAGGAGGTGCTACGGGTGGTGTGGCGGGCGGTGTGTATGGGCCTTTCTATACTTGCATTCATTGTGTACATATTTTACTTCATAGTCACTATGGCATGATTGTGTATAAATTCTCTCGAGCATCGCAATATCACTTACCTTCGTACTTATGAATCATTGCAACCTCAATCGTCCTCACAAAATTCTTCAGAAATTTATCATACTACAACAACATACGACGATCACAAAATATTATTGTGAGTCTAAGATATTTCGTACCCTTAAGAATCTACGAAAATCACGAACGGACCAACCGACATTGTTTGCCCTTTTTTAAAAAATAATAACAACCTACAAATAAGATTTGCTAAATTTATTACATACAAGAATTGTCATTTACTCCCCCACAATTATTTCCATTGGATTAATAAAATAATAAGTTTATTATTTTAAATCGTCCAACCGTTGGGCGACTTAAGTTAACTCAAACTAGATGAGCGACTAGGTCTTAGTCCTTCCACGGTTGGGCGATATGGGTTAGTCGCCCAACCGTTGGGCGACTTGGCCACGTGGTGTCCAACGGTTGGGTGACTAGCCATGTCGCTCAACCGTTGAGTGACAGATGGTTATTATTGCAAAAAATGTAGATATATTACTGTAATTCAAAATAAAAAATAGATTATCATTATCTCTACTATTATATAAAGAGGAGTTGGTGGTCGTCGGTGCGTTCTCCTCTCCCCTCTCTACAGCTATCCAATTTTATCTGGACCATTCGTCTCTCATCCTTCTCTCTCTCTCAGGATACAACCGCCCACCCCCTCCACTTTCCCCATCTCCTCGCGCATTCGGGCCACCCTTCTCTCTCTCTTACTCTCTAATGTTTGATGTGTGAAGTTGGCCACACATTAAGTTTCATCTCACCATTTTTATGACTCCGTTGCAACGCACGTGTCTCTAACTAGTTATTATAAAAGAATGAGTTGGTGGTTGTACGTCCATTCTCCTCCAACCGCTCTATTCTCTTAACTTCTTACCATTCTCCACTTTCTAACTGATCAAAGCAACTCTTTTCTAAAGCATGATTCTCTATACATTCAACGAGTTTTGTTGTAATGCACAGATACGTAACTAGTATTTAAAAAAAAATCAAGATTTCTTAGGACATGATTGAAGACAAGAGAATCTGATCGTCTGATGGCGATACGCAAGCTGCTGCTCGTGTGTTCTGTTCATATTTCTGATCGAGGAGCTCGTATGCCCAGCCCATGCCGTTCTACTGCGCTAACTATTTACTGTAGTTCTGAACGAATAAGAAAAATGCTTTTTTATTCAGGTCAAACAGGGAAAATAAGCGTGCTTCAAGTCAACAATTTGTTGTCTGTACTAAAGAACTTCAATTTTCTGTTTCTCTCTCCGTATTAATCATATCTACCTAGGACAAATTATACCAACTATATCTCAATTTGGACTTTTAAATAAGAGGCACACAGCTTTAAGTGCATTTGTAAACACAGAGACACATTTGTTGGGAGTCGTAGGTTCAGGTATGACGAGTCAGAGGGGATAAATGACTTCTTCAAAATTTCTCCCCTGGTATTAACAGCTCCATGAAATGGAAACACAAACTCATAATCTCACCAAAGCTAAGAGCCAAAAAGCACAAGACAACCAAGACTTCACAGTCTCTGCAATACTACCGCTAGTCACTGTGCGGTCATACCGCTCAAGCCGGTTTGACCTCTCGGGTCTTTGGTCTGACCACGTCTGCCAGTTTGATTGCTAGCTTCACGCATCTGACCGGGATTGTTGGTCATACCGCTCAAGTCCCTATGATATGACCACTCGCTGAAGCAAAGTGGAAAACATCACTACACGCAATCCAAGAAAAGAACCAACTTCTGAACCACTGATCTAAACACACTGAACTTGTCCTAATTCCTCCCTAGGGTGTCAGGAACATACTCCAATCATGCATTGTGAAGAAAAATATCAAAATTCTGATCTTTATCCAAACAAGGAAGGTTGCATCGAAATTGGGCAAAAGAGATAAATCTTGATCTACTCTTGTTTATGAGTCCTAATTAATCTAGATGAACTTGAATGTGTTCTCATATGTCATAGCAAGCTAGATCATAGCACAAATTTAAGCCAAATCGATCACAAGAGCAAAACCTCTAAATCACCTCTCTTGAGGAAAACCGGGCAATCACGAGAACTTTCAATAGATTGTGCCTAGATAGTAGGGATGTGATCTCCAAGAGACATCTCCACCTTTTACACATCCTTGGTACCAAGGGAGATTAGAAGAAGAGAAAATCTAACCAAGAAAACCAAGTCAATCAAAAGCACAAGGAAAAATCCATGGCACAATTCACTTGGCCGAAGTTGGGATGTTAATTTCACTCGGAGAGAAATATTTTACAGTCACTTAGAGGATAGAGCTCTAACCCTAGAGCACACACACAAGGATCCAACACAAGGAAAGTCCACAAACTTGATATCTCTCTCAACTCACATACGAGTTTGTGTAGTGGATGCTCTTTCTTTACACCAAACCCTAACACCAACAACGCTTAGTGCATACAACTACTTACAAATGGAAAAACCTAGTAACTAACATACAAACGGGTTTTACACTTCGCACACTTGTGTGTTTTTCAAAGCGTGACTTTCACATGGCTCCATTACCCCGATAAGATGCTTCATTCTTCAAGACGTGACATAAACCACTTAGGCCACCACCATGGTTTTGCAAACCGCCACCTACATCTAGTATTGGATAATTTTCTCAATTGGTACCAACTGGACTACATAATGCTTCTCCTCGAGCCAGCCTTCATGATGTGATGCCCAATGACTCATTGCTCAGATCGTACACATCCTCCAGTTGACTGTCACCACTTGAAACGCTTGAGTCCTATGGCACATCACATCACAATATAGTCCATGATGCCTAATTACTTGCTACCAAGATCATATGCCTACTCTAAGGATTGTTACCACTTGAAACACACAAGTTCAATTGGCATATCACATATATACATTTGTTTCCTCACGATCCTTGTCTTTTTCGCGTGCTTCTCCGGTTGAGATGATGCTCCACCTAGATTTATAAGACAAGCCTCAACCACAGGACATCTTTCCTACCCTCGGTTTTGCTGTTGACCACAACAATCATCGAGCGTTCTACACATCAAAGAACAACAAATCGATTCGAGCATAAATGATATGTACTTGACTTCATTAGCAAAAACACACATGTATGGACTCACACCATGACTCACTCCAAAAACTAGCTCAACTCAACTTTCTCCACAGAGGCAAGTATGTCCACCGACCATCGGCTGGTCATACTACACCAAACTAACTTCAACCTTTCTAGTAACAAGCGACTGGTCTGATCGCGGCACCCATGCCGGTCAGACCACCCAACACACTGTGTTGTACCACTATTAATTGGTCGATCGTACTGCACCTTGTAACTCAGCACACACCTCTCTGGAAAAAAGCTACCGCCAACTACGGGCCGGTACTACCGTTGCCAGTTGGTCAAACAATGACTTCCATGTTTAAGGTTAAGGAGGCCAACTAGAGGGGTGAATAGGCACTTTTAAAAACACTCTTTGCTAAAACTGAGTTTATGTGCAAAGCATAAATCAAATTGGTTTTGCATAATTAAGGCCTAAATCATTTAGGTTCACCTTAACTTAAGCTCAAGAAAGAAAACCACAATTGATGCATGGTGTTTGAAAACTTGTTAGTTTTCCCTAATCCATGCTGAGGTAAGCCCAAATAAATTTAACTAGTTCCATGAATTAAGCCAATCACCTCAATTTCACTAGTGGTGCTCTTTCCCCTTTGGGTAGGTGAGCTCAATCCTTCACAATATGCAGGGCCTTCTCACAAACTTCTTTGAGAAAATCACTAGGCACGATGCTTTCAAGGCCATCTCAGAGTCGACAACATCCAAAAGTAACAAGTCAAACCACTTGCTTGACCCTTACCACGTGCAATGAATACACAAGCACAATGTGGATATGAAATCCACTTCTAAATTCAACACATGCAACTAGATACATCTCTCTTTACCCACAAGGATCAACACATACACAATTAAGTGGAGAGCCTTACACTAGCTCAAGAATGCAGAATAGGGTATCAACAATATTTTCCCAATGGGCTATAATGGGGTATTTATACCCTACACCAAGAAACTAATCGTTGGGAGCAAAAACTAGGAAATGCAACAGTACCATTGTCAATCAATTGCTACTACCACTCTCCTCACAATGGCTAGAAAACTAGCTATTACAAGTCTCGCCTGGTCTGACCACCCTCACATGGGCCGTAAAAACCACATACGAGTCAGACTGCCACTTAGGCCGGTTTGACCACTCCGAGCTGAGCTAGGAATAAATGCTCTCTAAAAAAACAACTACTAGCAACAAATGCTCAGTAGTACCATAAGTTCGGTCATACCGCACCAGTCTGATATCATGCCATGAACTAGTCATACCGCTGGTCAGTCCGACTGCTCACACAGAGCCGGTCTGACCGCCGTGGTCATACTGCCAAACAAAGTGCGGTGATACTGCCTTACATTTTCCACTAGAGACAAATTGCATGGACTTCAACTTTTTTGCGAACAATATTTGCACAACGCAGTACCAAGGAAACAAAAGGCAAAGCATGACTATCAACAAGTTGCAAAACACATTTGCACACTTTAGAATCATACATAAGGATTAGGCATATAGACTCAATAGGTTTGCAAAGCACATTCGCAAACCTAAGTCACATGCTATAAGTGATGTGACACCAAGTACCACTAATTTTTTGGGTTGTGAATCCGCATTGCAATCTGAAATTACTCTACAAATTGGTGCTGATATGTGTGAAGAAAAGAAGAAAGCTTTGGCCAAGAGGGAGGAGAGGGAGGTTGGCCAAGGCAGGTGATAGTTAGTTCGTGCGGTGCATGAGGTGCTAAGTAAACGGGAGCATGGAGATCAGTCGCATGAGTAGGCACATAGGGGCGTGAGGCGTGTGGACTATGTGGAGTCCATAGTGCGTTAAGACGTCCGACGTGTGGGGCGTGGTGTGCATGAGAGGAGGCCCTGTGTGGCACATGAGAATCAACGTGCATGGGCTTGGGGCTTGCATGAAGCTTGTGAGAATCTGGGAGACCGAGTCAGGGTAAGCATGTGGAAGCTGTGTATGTGTAAAAAGGGGAAGCCGAGTGGGACTCCAAGTCCAAACCGTTCCAAGCCAGGAAACCAAGCCAATCCAGGGAGATTATTTCTTGTGCGTGAAGAAAGAAGGGTGTTGATCGTGCAAAACTGCATACCCGTAAGTGCACGGGTTGCCGCTAAGATAGCAGCGAGATGTCGTGTTCTCCACAGGGACTAGAGTACTGGTATCAAGACACTTAACCAAAGCTAAATCGCACGAACTAAGAATTAATGACTAACTGAGGAACCTATACAAACTTAAAGCTAGTGATCAGATCTGCAAAAGATGGGAAGTAGAAGAATAAGAAGAGCTAAGGGGAAAGAGAAAAGACAGAGGAAAGAAGATGGCTAAGAGTTGGCTAGACTTGCTGTAGAGGGGAAGAAAGAAGGCATAGATAAGAAAAGAGCACAGGAGACAAGCAGACTAGAGAAGAGATTGACTGACAGAAGAAATCTTGAGGTGAGAATAGAAACTAGAGAAGAGAAGAGAAGTAAGAAAGGTCTAAAGAAGGTAAGAAGACTAAGAATCAGACAGGAAGAGAGGGAAATGAAGTGAGGGGACCGAGAACTAACTCTACCGAAAGAAGGATTAAGGAGCGCTAAAAGGACTCGCTAGCGAAACACAGAAACGAGCTAAGAAGAAGAGGGAGAGAAATCAGAGAAAGGAATGGATGCGCAGGGGACAGACAAAAGGAAGTCAAGCTAAAACTACCATCCCAACCCTTCACATCTAGTAAGCAGACAGACAACTACCAGATAATGATCAAGACAAACAACCACCATCCAATCTTTACTTCTGCAGTAAACAAGGAAATAAACCCTAACTTAGGAAAGACATAAAGACAGCATGACTTTAACCATAATGTTTTTTACTTTTTACTAACAGAAATTAACAGAACTGCATGCACAACATTAAATCTAATTGAAAGATCTGCTCTAGCATGGAAGATGATATCAATAGCACAATAAGAAAGATACCTACAAGCAGCAGCATCAGACTTAATAATAATTAATAACTATCAAGCAAGGATCATAAATCTAAACAGGAAGATATAATCTAAATAATCATCTCACTTGTGCAAGAACAATGAAAAGCACTTTATAGTCCCAGATCCGAAATATATAGCACATGCACATAACCGATCCAACACATAAACATCTCAGAAAAACAAGAACAAGACAAGCACTTCTTAGTAACAAGATCCACTCAGTACTACATGCACATCACAGATTTAACACAAGAGCATCTTCAAGAAAAGCATCGCAATATTAAATCGGAGATTTGAGATGTTACAGCCCAGAAGAATGGCAGATCTGTTGTTGAAGACGATCTGTAGTGGATGCGGCAGGAGTGAAGCAGATTTGGGAGCTGTAGCCGTAGAGGAAGTAGCTCCGGATGAAGAGGTAGCAGATCAGGCCCGCAGATGTTGAAGAAGAAGCAGATCTGGTGATGGAGCCGTAGAGGATGCAGGCAGGAGTAGCAGATCCGGCCGTGGGGGAAAAACTCCGCCGGTGACTGTGAGGACCAAGTAGATCCGTGCGCCGGAGTAGCAGATCTGGCGCTGGGGAAGCAGATCCGGCCATGGATGAAGAGGCGATGCCGGTGGCCGAGAAGAAGTAGTAGATCTAGCACCGGTCTTCTTCCTCCTTCCCACGGTTCAAGATTCGGTGGATGGGGGTTGAGCAGATGTGCGGTTTTGATGGAGGAAGAGGGCTAGGAAGAGTAGGAGGCGGAGAAGTGGAGCTCGTCGCCGGCTTATGGCCAGCCTCCGACGACGGCAAATGGGAGAGGTGGTTTCGATGGTGGCGTTTGGGAAAGGGGAGATGAGCAGATGGAGGTGTTTTCTAGGGGTGCGGTTATGGGAGATGGGAGGCGAACCGATGGGGGATGAGGTTACAGGGGAGATGCTTGCGGCTTGGGGTGCTTGTGGTGACCGGCCTCCCGTGGGAAGAAGCAGCTGGTGGTTTTTATAGTTGCAGCGGATGCTAGGGTTTCCAGAGGGACGCTGCGCGCGGTTTAGGGTTTGCTGTCTCTTTTGCACTCTGGCCCTTCTCCTTCTGCTGTTTTGCAACCCTAGCTCCTTCCCATTCTGATCTTCTGCAGATTTTGCGCCTAGTTCACGCCGACCTACAAGAAAAGTCAACAACCATGTAAACAGTCCAAAAAGAGGGTGATATACATATAATTTATGGATTTATGGCCAATTTGAGCTACTAACAACATGATTATGATATGGAAATATACTTCAAATATGATGCACATCAGGTGTCCAAGTGCAATGCATCGTGTGGGAGCTAGACTCCTAGCTGTGCACAGCAAGGAGACGAAGTGCCTTGCTGTGTGGAGCTAGGAGACCGAGCCAAAGAGGAGGAGCGAAGAACCAAACTCATGCCAAGCCGTGCGCAAGGGGAGAAGCCAGGATTCTACGTGTCAATATGATAGGGTTTGACCTTTAAATGGAATCCAATCTGAACTTTCTGTCTCTTGAGTTTGTTTCTATCTCTAGGTTAGTTAATTCATATTAGATGAGTCCGAGTTGTTGTGTCATGCGTTTAGGTTGACCAAAACACTGTAATTGGTTTTGGGGAGTTCCCTTCCAAAACTATATCAATTTATTTGAGGAGTCTATTTTTAGAAGAAGGTGGAGTCAGATTCAATAGAGAGTTCGAGTCTAATACGTGTTTGAGTCTAAGTTAGTTTTGATCATAGTTGTGTGCGTGCGTGAGTTGTGTTGGCCATGACATTGGGCAACAATACAAGGCCAAGGTGATACCCCATTGTACCTTAAATTAGATTGCTTTGAGAAGGAAATACAGAAAAACATGGATGGTTTGTGGCATCATTACATGCTTGAGTATTGAGGTTTTCCCAATTAGGGTTGTGAGCTACTCTCAAGGCACCAATTGAATTTATACAATTCCCCTCTTCAATTTTTGAACAGTGCTCATAGTTTGGAGAAGTTAGTCTAGTTGCTTCTAGTTATGTGTCGTGCATTAGTAATGCAATCTACCTCATTGTCCATTTCTATTGCTACTGATTGCATTGGCCGCAAGGAGAAAGGAGGGATACCAAAACCCTAGTTTTCCCTTTGTTGTTCGTAAGGAAGAAGGACACCTGAAGCCCTACCCGCAAGGGACAAGAGGGGAGGACACCGTTGTTCGTACTGTCAAGATCAGACCGCCTCTATGCATCAACTAGTCTACTAGTTGGTCCGTATCAACAAGGATTATGCATAAGCTTTAACCATTTACAAAACACATTCACAAGTCTAAACATCATGCCACAAGGAGTAAGAAACATGGACTTCAACCATTTGTGAAAAAAATGCAAATCTAGGTTATATGTCACATGGATGATGCATGAGTTATGACCATTTGCAAAACACATTAATTGAGCTATCAACACATAATGAGACTCAAATTATTTGACATGACCTCTCTTAATAGTATCGCAACCTATACTAGCAATCCAATCTTCCAACCAAATATCAAGACCTGTAAAATACTAGGAATATATACTTAGCCTATGCTAGTTATACCTTTGCCTTGCACATCCTCTTGAAACTTGATGACGGACATTCTCACTTTAAGTCTGGGTTCTTGTCTTGATATATGTTAACCCATGATGTATTCCTTCACTTGCCTTCTATCAACACATGTTTGGTCTTCTCTTGACTCTATGATCAGCTCAAGATCATTTCCTCTTTGAGATCTTGACTTGATACTCATCAACACATGATGTCATCCTTCATATCGAACCTTGACTTGATGACCTTCAATGCATGAAGCCATCCCAAGTCTTCCATCACCATGGAACCTAACATATTTCACAAACTCAAGAAAAATGTGAGTCCCACAATATGATTGTCATTAATTACCAAAATATACCATTAATTACAATGGCTAGTCTAGATTCTTCACCATGCCGGTATGACCGTCGCTTCACCGCCATTTTGACCGCTAGCCCTATGTTAGTCAGACCAGTCCTGGCCGGCATGATCGTGGCCGCAATGTTGGTCATACTGCTAGCAATAGGAAAAGTGTAAACACTCAAAATCATACTTAAACTTTGACATCAAAGCGTAAGCAAAATCAAATACACATCACAAATATAGGGTGACCTCCACATGGTCTCACAGGAGCACACTTTCCATTGCCCTACAAAAGCAAAAACAATCACTAGCCATCTGATCAGCATGTAAATCAACCACATTTGTTTGATCTACACATTCAGATGCTATTGGAATTCCTTAGTAAAAAAACTACTAGCGATAGCTTGCTTCTCTAAGGACAAGTGTGTAAGATGGAAGGGATAACTATCCTCATTCTCACCGTTGGATAAGTCAGATGCAAATTTACACTGTCACAAGGCGATTACTAGGAGCATTTACTTGAAACATTGTCTGTAAGATTTTTGGTAAGGCATGTTTAGCAAGACATTATAAATACCAACTTTTTTAAAAAAACTAAGGTAAAAAACTCCGCCATTCATTTGAAGAAGAGAATACAAATACTAACCCGAAGAGGAAACACTACAACAAATAACAACTTTGAAAGCATAACTTTGTTAAATGAACGACACAAAAGTTTTGTGTTGTTGTTCTTGTATTAGGTAGGCAGACAAGTTAGCCCATAGTTTTCTTTACAAGATGATACAACTTCTCACCAATTATGCCTATTGGACATGTGAGCAATATTTTAATTTCAAATTTTACTAGGAGATAGATACAATAAAAGACTAATGATGCAATAAACAAAACTAACAGTAGGTAACTCATTGTACTTCAGAAAATACACAAGAAAAATATTATAATAGAGTCGATCGATCATGCGATCAAGGTTGATGGAGAAATGGGAAGCAGTGTAGAAACGAACAGTTGTGGAAGTAGTTGGTGACGAGGAAGAAGCCAAGAGGTCAGACAGGTAAACTTTATTGACACCCCATGTAGTTTCTCTCTGTGGTAATGGTTTGGAGATCCCGCTCTCCTCCTGAGAAGAAAGGTCGTGTGTAGTTGAGTAGCTTGATACTACAACATAGCTATCCAGAAAGGAGGTGGAAGAATGGTGTAGGAATTATGCCTTTTCTCCTGGACATCTCCAGGTCCTTTTCAGTACACTAGAATCACTCACTAGTTACTACCACGATTAAACATAATTGAAACACAGATCACTGCCTCATTAAACCACATAATAATATTTATTTAATGTTTATCAGCTCCTAGATAGTTCAAAAAGGAGAGATAAATGAACGGTTCTCAAAAAGAAAGGTGGACTTAGCCTGCCAAGAAGTGTGCTACGTCACAACACGGTCACATGTCGCATGTCACAAGTCAAGCGATATTTGATGTGAAAATATGTGAATATGCACGCGCGTGCATGCACTTGTGTGTGTTTAGCCATAGTCCTCATACCATCCCCATTCTATGTGTCACATATTTCAAGAAGTGGCAAGGACTCTACTCTATAATTTACCTTCCCTCCACTTGGCTAGACAATATGATACTAAACCATATATGATTCAGAATGATAGAAAATAGGCCTCACACTCATATGGGTCTAATTTCTAACAATGCCCCACCAATTCGAAAGCACCTAGCAAATGGATATCAAAAATATTGCACTGAAGTATTGTTAATATACTAGTCTTTTAGTCTAAGTCCCATACGAGTTAAACTTGTACCTAGAATGAAAAGATTCATCTTCTCACACCTGATAAATGGACTATGCCTTGAATTCATAACTTTTCATGATCAAACTTCATTTGAAATCTCAACAGATACTAGGCTGTCAAAGGACAACGTCCAAATGGAGCATTAAAAGGTCATGCTGCCTGATATGCTCATGCGCTTTCTAAAGAATACCCCGTTCTCATGAACTACAACCACATAGTTAGGGCCAAGTAGGTGTATTCCTTTTAGGTATCCTATAGGCTAATACATTTTTCTCATTTGGACAACAAAATACATTAAGGTTTTATGCCAAACTTCCATACAGTCGAGAGTACTTTGTCCATTAGGACATGGGTACAATGAATATGTACTCTTTTGTTACAACATCAACTTATTTTTTCATTGCCTAAGTCATGGGATCTTCGATTAAGAAGATATGGGTTACCATTGTGATGTAACTCAAATGGGTCTCATTTCTATATCTATAGATGCAATGAAAATCGCTTTATGTTCTAACCCCTTTGTGAAAGGGTCTACTAGATTTTTCTATGCCAATATAATTCACAGTAATCACTCCAAAGTTTCTCAATTTTCTGACAAGTTTAAGCATATGTTTCACATGTCTAGAGGATTTCATATTGCCCTAAGTACTCGTAACTTTAGCCAACACCTTTTGATTATCGCAGTATACTAGGATTGTCAGTATTGGTTTATCAACCGATGGCAAGTCTAACAGAAGCTCTATTAGCTATTCAACCTCAATAGTTATTCTATCAAGTGCAACAAGTTCTACTTTCATGGTTGACCTTATCAGTATGGTTTGTTTAGAGCTCCATAAAACAACAAGACCAGCTAAAGTGAACACATAGCCACTTGTAGCTTTGATCTCATGTGCACTAGAGATCCAATTGTAATCATTGTATCCTTCTAATACAAAAGGATATATAGTATAATTAATTCCAAAAGATGTTATGCATCTCAAGTAATGCAACACTGTTTCAAGTGCCTCCCAGTGATCATCTCCTAGATTAGATGTAAACCGACCTAATTTGTTAACAGAAAATTAAATGTCTGGTCTTGTGGCACCAGCTAAATATATAAGTTTTTAGCTTCTGATTCTTTTGTAACTTAAAGCTCACATCATATGTCGTTGAAGAAATTTTACAACTCTCAAAACCAAAATGGCTTAATATTTTCTCAATATAATGGGATTGGTTCAAAGTAATCGCATCCTCGCTCTTTATTAATTTAATATTCATAATGATATCAGTCTCTCCAAAGTCTTTCATATCAAACCATCGAGATAAGAAAGATTTGACCTTATCAATTATGGCTGTATTTTTCCCAAAAAAAAGATATGTCATCCACATATAAATACAAGATCACCCCTTGACCCCCACCATAACGGTAGGATACACATTTCATAGTTTCATTCATAGCAAAGATAGTAGATGTTAAAGTTTGTCAAACTTCTCGTGGTAATGTTTAGATGCTTGCTTTAGGCCATACAAGGATTTCAATAATCTACATACCTTATTTTGCTATATAGAAATCACAAAACTATCCAGTTGATTCAAATAGATTTGTTCCTCCAACTCTCCATTAAGTAAAGATGTCTTCACATCCATTTGATGGACATGTAGGCTATAGGAAGATGCTAATGCAAGGAGCACTCTGATGGTGATTAGTCTGGCGACAGGAGAATATGTATCAAAGAAATCATCTCCTTTTTTATTATAGCGCTTAGCAATAAGTCTTGCCTTGTACTTTACAATAGTACTATCAAGCCTTAGTTTCTTTTTGAAAACTCACTTACATCCTATAGGTTTGCACCCACTAGGACGAGTAGTGATCTCCCAACTGACATTAGCCACGACAAAGTCCTTCTCGCTATGGACTGCCCCGTCCAATACTCAGATAAATATCCTCCAAAATTAAGCATCTCTAAGCTCCATTATTGTATCAGCAATAATCTTCAGAGTTTCTTATTTAACTACTAAAAATCTATATGTTGTTCTATTATGAGCATATCCTAAAAAAATATAGCCAATTTTAGATATAAGCTTTGTCTTTTCTACAATGGTATATTGACTCTTACCAAACACCCCCAAGTTCATAGAAAATTGACATTAGGTTTTTTCCCTTCTATCTCACATATGGAGTAATCTGACTCTTTTTAGTGATTACTCTGTTTAGGATGAAAGTTGCTATCAATATAGCTTTCCTCCACCATGCCTTAGACATACCATCGTTCTCTCTAACAAGGCATTAGCCAAGTTTGTTAGTGTCTGTTTTTTTCTCTCAGCTACTCCATTTAATTAGGGTGAATATGGTGGCATAATTTTTTGGACTATTCTATACTTAGAATAGAATTGGGAGAATTCATGAGAGATGTACTCACCTCCACGATTAGACCTTAGTCTTTTTTATTTTTTTTCTCTATTTGGTTCTCAATCTCAGTCTTATAAGTTTTAAAGTAGTTTAAAGCTTCATCCTTAGTTTTTTACAAATACACATAGCAGTAGCGTGTCGCATCATCAATGAAAGTCATAAATATCTTTTGCTTCTTTTAGTCAATAATCCATTTATTTCACATAAATCTGAATGAACCAGATATAATGGCGTCATGTTCTTTTCTTCCTCTATTCTCTTAAATGGTTTTTGAGGTTGCTTTGCATGCACACATAATTGATACTTTGATAATTTTATATTTTGGAATTAAATCTAATTGGACATTCTAGCAATACTATCAAAACCAATTTGATAGAAATGACGATACCAAATATTGGCCTCATATCTATTTAAGCCAGTTGCAACATTCAGATTATAACAAGATTCTAAAGTACTTTGGCGGAACTATCCTCCACTCTCATAATGTTTACCTATCAACTTCCCAAACTTAGACATTACAACTTTATTTGACTCAAATACTAACTTATAACCATCACTGTATAGGAGAGAACCACAAATGAGGTTCTTGTTTATTGTTAGAACATGTTGCATATTCTTCAAGTGAACAATCTTCTCGGAAGTAAGATTTAGCCAACACCAAGAACAAAAGCATGCGACCCATTTCCCAATAGAATAAAGGAAGCTCCTGCTACCTGATAAGAAGAAAACAAGAAAATATCAGAACATATGTGAACATTAGCACCAGTATCAACCCACCAATCAGTGGATTGATATGCTAAAAAGACAACAGGTGAATTACTATAGCGTATGGTCTATGATCATGTTGACAACCTTTTTGTTTGGCTGTTCACTATCCCTGCTCTTGCAGAAGCGACAGTCTTTCGCCATACAATTAACCGCCTTTTCCACACACAAAGTAGGTGATGTCTCTTAAATCCTTCTTCTCAATGTTCTTCTTCTTCAAACTAGTTGTCTTGTTCGGTTTGTTGAATTTGTACTTCTTTCCAGCTAACTTTTTCTCTGACATTGGCATTGTTTTGATCAAAAGTGCTGGGCACATCTTTTGATCTTACCTTTTTCAAGATCCTCAATAGAAATATCTTTTCTTTTGTATTTCGAGCTAGTGGCAAAATCCCGCCAAGAAGTAGGAAGTTTGGCAATAATACCCATAGCCACTATAACAGCCCAGCTGTTTATTTCAAAATTTCAGTAAGAAAAAAATAATTAATTTAATTTAAAATAAAATAAAGTGTTCTTTGGTTGCCTAAATTTTGAAGATTTTATTTGCATTTTATTGATTTTCTGGAGTTTATTTGGATTTATCTGGATTTTATTTCAAAGTCTAAAGCAAGAAAATGAATTTAAAATATTTTATTAAAGCCAAAAAGAGTTTATTTTGTTTTTTCTAGCCTTCCTAAATTTTTAATTAGTTTTTGAGAGTTTTCTAGAATTTAAAATCAATTTTAAAGGTTAAAAAGTATTTTATAAAATTATTAAATGAAACTATGAAATTAAAAATATTTTTCCTAAGTCTAAAATGCTTCCAGGAATATTTTATGATTTTTCTGGAATTTTTAGACATTAATTATTATTTTTTTTCCAGGTGTTTATAAAGTTTCTAGTATTTTCTGAAATTTATTCCGAAAATAAAAAACAAATTCATCCAAGCCCGCCACGTGTCGCTCTCAGATTGAATCACTCTCTCTCCACGTTTTAATCCTAGCCACACATGATCACTTACCCCTTCATCTTCATCCAAGAGCCATGAAACATCCACTTGCCACGTGTTGTAAATCCAACGGCCCGTACCCCTTCACTTCCTCTCTCTCCCTATGACATATGGACCCCACATGTCATATGTTTCTTCAACCTCTCCTTCTTCCTCCCCTAACTCTCTCTCTCCTCCACCATAAGAGCCAAATTAAAGCTTTGAAATCCCATCGTTTCCCCCTCTTAACTCCCGATTAAAGCGTGGAAACGGAAGCCCTAATCACCCCCATCAATCTCCCGGCTGTTTCCCATCCTTTAAACCTCTCAAAACCGAAATCCCTTTCTCCCCCTCTCTTTCTATAAAAGGGCCTCCCCACCACCATTCTCTTCCTCCCCCTCCCTTCTTCGGCCGGCTCTCACCTCCCTCCTCTCCCACCGCCGTGCGCCGCCGACCGGCCGCCTCCCGCCGCCACCACCGCCTCCCGCCGCCGGCGGTGAGTAGCGCCGCCGCCCCGCTGCCGGCCGCCCGCCCGCCGCCGGTGAGCCGCCCCGCGCGCGCGCCCCCGTGTCTTCCCTCCGTGATTCCTTCTTCAACCATGTTAATCCTTGTGTATTTGGTATTGTTGATACTTCCTTGTCATGAAATATCAAATGCCCACTTGGCTAGGGGAGACAAGTTAAGGCATGCATGCATGAGGTTGTGAGTTCAAGTCCTGGGCAAAGCAATTTCGGTTGGGCTTTGACCAAAATTTTTGGTTCACCTCTAGTCAATGACAAGCGGGACCCACTTGTCATAAAATATTAAAATAAAAATCTGCACCCAATGACCACCGGGCCCCACACGTCATACACTCCAATAAACCCCAAAAATCAGCCAAAAATAAGATTCCAGAGAATATTCCCTCGTTTTGCATTTTCTGGAATTTCCAATCCATTCAAACGTCCAATTGCTCGTTCTCTGTCGTCCGAACTCCGAATCCAGTGATTCAAATTTCTAAATTCTTCTAAAATCATAATCTATCTCCCAGTATATATTTTATAATTTTTAGATTTTATTTCAATTTTATTTGAATTTATTCGTTTGGTTCTTCGCGCGTAGATTTCGACGATTTCGGAGAGAACGACGCCGACGATTCGCACCAGGTCTTCGAGCAAGGCAAGTTACACCTTTGATCATATTGCTCCCAGTAATTCAAACTATTTATGTTGTTTTTAAAATTATTATGCATGCGTACTTTTATTCAAATTAGTTCAAATGTGCTTAAAACTTTAGTTACACCCAATTTCCTTTGTATGGCCAATCTTGATATTGAACGAACATACCTTGTCACCATAGATGAAAAACTGGTTGGTACATTAGTATTAACTAGAACATTTTTAGAATTGCTTAGCCATGCTTAGAATAATTCGGGAGGAAAGAATTGTTTCACATAAAATGATAAAGTTTTCGAATGTATTCTTGACTTTGGTGAGTCAAGAATGATTTTGAGATGTTTTCAAACAAACTATAAAACCTGTTCTTAAACTTGGGCATTGGTATGGTGGTGGGTGCTTGCTGGCATGCATCGTAGTTCGTTGACTCGTTGTTGACTGCCAGGCACAAGGGGGTATGAGGGTAGGCCTAAGTCAAGTTAAGGACCGGTCTGTGAGCTACTATTGCAAAGCCCTATCGTACTACCACAAGTCTGGTATGGGACAGACCTGGCCGAATAATTTGTGAAGTTCCAACATGATCTCGCTATAGACTGAATGTGAGCGCGGCGTAGGCCGTAAGAAGTCTCACATGGCACAAGAGGGGGCTCCAGCATGTGGATTCATGTTGTGGTGAAACCTTAGTGGTGGCGTGATTATGTTGACAACGGATCATTGTAAAGACTTTGTCATGATCTCCTCGCCGCACACCTAAGGAAGTGTGTAACTCGCGTGGCAAACCGGGATGATCATGTCTTGTGGGTAAAGCTGTACAACCTCTGCAGAGTGTACTACTAAATTTTTACCCTTGTGCAACGACGAGAAAACGTTGTAATAGGCCCAATTTGGTTGCACAAGGTACATATTGCAACCAAATCACATTCGTTGCCAATGGATGCAATACGTCGCGTTGCAATAAGGTATTGCAACCGTTGCTAGTTTGGCGTTGCAACTGTTGGGGTTTATTGCAACCATAGCTGTCCGTTGCCAAGCATGGCAATAGGACGTTGTTGCAACATTCACGGTCGTGGCAATATAAGCAATTGCCACGCCCGTCTTCGTAGCAAGAGGTGGTACATGCAACGATTGATAGCGTAGCAATAGAGACATTTGCCACGAACAACGTCGTGGCAATAGTCTGTATTGCCACGCCATAATTTTGTTGCCAAAGGTTGTATTGCCACGACCGTCATGCCGTGGCAATAGTACCATTTGCCACGCAATTTTATTCGTTGCGAGAGATCATACGTTATTGCCACGGCAACCATGCTGTGGCAATAGTACCATTTGGCACGCAATTTTATTCGTTGCGAGAGATCATACGTTATTGCCACGGTAGTCATGCCGTGGAAATAGTAACATTTGCCACGCAATTTTATTCGTTGCCAGAGATCATATTGCCACTCAAGTGAGTTCGTTGCCATAGATCATATTGCCACGCATAGCAGTTCGTTGGCATAGTTTGTATTGCAACACTAGTAGCATTTGATTTGTGGTTTAATAAATCGTCATTGCAAAAACAATAAACCATAATAAAAACGATTGCACCCACATATATTAATTATAATTAATCATTCAATAAGTTGACAATCCATTGAAGTAATATCTAAAATCATAGACGAGTGTACAGTTCACTCATTATTTCACAACTTTTTAAAACATGCAGCAGTACAAGTCTCCCTAACATCTATGCAGCACTCGAGGGTTTCCTAGCAGCGCAACATGTCAGTTGTGTCCTTGCTTGATTCTGAGCCTCCCACTCAAACTTTGTCCACCTACTGACCAAAAGAATAAGATTGGGATATTAGAAACTTACTAAGTTTACTACTTCATGCACAGAATGTAAAGAGATTCGGATACAACATGGTTGTAATTAAGCAAAAGTAGAATTAAGCAAAACTAGTTACCTATGGAAGGAGTGCTGTCAATTTAATTAAGCAAAAGTAGAACTAAAAATTACAAAGCCTAGTACTAAAGCAAGTACTCAATGAACACCACCACCTGCTAGCTAGACAGACATATGTTTCAAGGCTAAGGCAAATGTTCCATTAGAGAACATATTAAGATGAAATTGTGTAATATGCTGTTATAAGGGGATGTAGAAAGTGATAGAAGTGTCTTGTAGTAACGGAGAAGTCTATAGCTAGCTGCAGCCTCAAGGTGCTGCTGCTATGACTACTACTTCAAGAATATTATTCCCTGCTCCAAAATTCGAACAACTATACCATTACATATCAATTTTTTTTAAAAAAAAGATTTTTTCATAATACTTTTTTTGATTCTTTACCATCCTGATATCAAGTTAATTTTCTAGTACGGGGGAGGGGGGTGTCATTTGATAACTGAATTATGACGGAAAGCATAAATCTAAATTGTACGTAGGTTCTGAATTATATAGCCAATGACCAGTATTCAGAATTATCAAAGGATTAATTCCCACCACTAAGAATATGATAGACAAACAATCTAAACATAATAAGCATGGTTTTAAAACCATAAGACAGAAACAGTACAAAATGTTAAAAACTCAAGTCTAACTGCTTGCGTTGGGAGTGCATGCAACAGAACCACAGGTAAGTCAAGTATGCTCCACAGCAAATACATAATCCTCCAGCACTTCTATTGTAAGAACAAATATACGTTGCTCTTCTAGGGAACACCAAACAGTGTGTCCAGTCAGGGATGCACTCCTTGCTGTAAACTGGGAACCACTACAGCTCATTGCAGCACATAAGTGGAGTGCGGACATGTTACAGCAACCTTCTGAGTATTATTGTGTTTTTATATGCACAAACAAGCATGTAGAGGTGATTGTGGATAGTTGTTCTGCTAATAGTTTGTTTGTTGTAAAAATAACTGGGAGATGCATACAAATCTTTAATGATGAAATACAGCACAAAAAATACATTTTGACACTATAAGAACTGTGTCCAAGGTTGGCTGATAACATATTGTAGTTGTTACCTGATTCTTCTTTTTCTGATTTCTTGTTTTATTCATCGGCTGCTGTGAAGTGATATATGTCACCGGTGCCACATTTGAATTGTTTTCGTTGAAAAGATTTCTGCTGACAGAAGTAGAAGCTTTACAGTTGCGAGTAGGTGGTACTGCATCTTTTTGTGTGGTGACAACGCTTCTTGGCTGAGTCTGGAATCATGAAATTGTTCGATCTATGTTAGCTAGAGTTTAAGGTACATAGCTAAAGATTACTTGGAACATAGTGCAATAATGTCATTACCTGCTGTAATGCATCTTCCTTTTGATTTGCAAGTTCATCAGTCTCATCGTCCTCTTGTATGGTAGGTGCAATTTGTATACTGTCATTGTTTTGCGGGGTAGTCTACGCATAAAAATATTGAGGTAAAAGATTAGGCATCATAATCATAATCATAAGTTTATTAAAAGGACGAAGGATGAAAATTATTCTGAAATTTTACCTGATTTATAGTTCCTTCTTTCTGCTGCGCTAGCATTTTAAGAAATTCTTGCTTCAGTTCAATCTTAGCATTTTCCAGATCCTCTTGCATCTTTCTCCTATTTTCCTCTTTCTCCCTTTCCCTTTCAGCAGCTTCATGCGCAAGCTGTTGTTTCAACTTCTCAACCTCTACTTCAAAAGCAATTCTCTTCTCTTTGGCTGCAGCTTCAGCACGTGCATGTACTTCAAGGTTCTCTTTCATAAGTTCCCTGCGAGTTCGATACTTCGCCAAGTATCCATGCCCATGTACTTTGGATGATTTGATTTGTGTGGTTTCTTTGTAGCATGACTGGAAAATCATGTTTTCCTCAGCAGCTGTAAGTATTTGTCTATCAGGTTCTGACTCAATCTCACACATTTTCAAGGCTGCTTTTTCCTAAATGAAATAACAGAATCCGTTAGAGTTGCTTGATACAACCAGCAGCTTTAAAAAAGGCTTGGCGAAAGATTTACTCACATATACTTCAGCTGACACAGAATTTGACCATTTCCCCTGTTTTGTGTGAGTGGTCTTCCAAAGAAAAAGATCACCTGGCTCTTCACCAGTTTCTTTGTCTCTCTAGGATGCCAAAATATAATTCAACACATAAGTATTGCATCATACAATGGAAGGACCAGATTAGTGTATCTCATGATTACCTGCTCAAAGCTACATTGTGAGAAGTTTTTTGAACCCATCAGATGCTTGGTTTTTTGCTGCTGACGGTTGGAGGAGTTCTGGCTGCTAACCTTCTGCAAAATGGCAACAAGTGGTATGTAACAATGCAATTTTGGTTGCTAACGTTTGTTTGACAAAGTAGATTTTACTAGAACTAACCTTGAATTTATCAGATCCAAAATACAACAGCAAGTAGTGCCACTCAACAAGGTGTAATTCTTCAGGCTTATTTCGTATTCTCTCACCATAATTATTATAAGCCTTGTATGTGGCACTCAGAGCTGATCGCCATCCTTTGTACCGCTCCTTGGCAATGTTCCATATTTTAACTTTTGCTTCATCCTCAGTGGCAATGTTGATGAAGTTCCACCTAGTCTGTTTACAATTAAAAAACAATCAAATGGTTTAAGCCGATTAATTTTACGCATCACACGAGTAGGAATAAAAAATAGTACGCAGCGTACCAGTATCTCTTCTGCAATTACATTTTTGACATCTTCCTTTATATCCTTCCAACTGTTTACTCCAATTAGTGGGGCCCTTTTCCTTGTAAACAGTACAACCTCATCGACAAATGTACGGGCGTTCGGTCCAACCGGACCTCCAAGCCTGGATAAAAATTCGATTTGTAGTTTTTGAGTGCGATCCTTAACTCTCTTGGTGGCTGCTGCTAGTCCTTTAACAGTGCCACGACCTCTTTTCTTGCGTTGATTGGAGCCATCTCCTTGCAAAAAAGACAATAACAAACTTCAGCTGTTCTAATTCTCAATTAAGATATGTGAATCCAATATTAAAAGTATATGAATGATCACAAACCATTTCCCTCTTCCCTTTTCTTCCTTGCATGGCTTGGCCTATTTGAGGGTGGTGTCGCATTGCTTCCATTACTTTCATCGTCTTCAATTATAATGCCATCAGTGTCACGTTGCTCTACATATGCCACTACACACAAAGTTAAAAGCTTCAGTTCAAAAAAAATTAGTAGTAAAATAAATTGGTTGAAAAAGAAAAATTAATTACTAATTTCTGGAATGTGCCCTTTCAGCCTTAACCATTCATTGTACGTAATGATTGTTGCATCCCTAAAGTCATCCCTCAAATCTGTTAGTCACCAAAAACATATTAGATAAGTTGTAGTTTATATAAAGTGGCTAAGATTGTAAACAATACGAATCCATATGGAGAAACATAGATGTTATACTTGTGGATTTGTCCTTTTGCAGCTCCACTAGCCAGTCTTTGTATGCATCAAATGGATCATCCATAAACGGATGCTCATCATCTTCCGGCTGCTGCCTTGGTCGCTTGAGGGGTGTTATGCTCACTTGCTGTGTTGTCTCTTGCTCCTTTGAGAGTACTAATCTGATTTTCCTTTCTTCCTCATGTTCCTGTAACATGCATTCTGCATCTGGGGTATAATCAATAGCCTGCAGCGTTGCTACATCTGGGCCACATCGCTTCTTGTAGTATAAGTAGTCCCGCCCAGCATACCCTAGCTGTTCTTTGAAACTTAGCAAGGTCAAAAAATTTATATCACCCTTATCAAGTGTGAGGTGGAGGTGTGCTTTGTCTGCAGTTGTCCCCTTGCACATAAAATGTATTGACCACATCTCTCCGGTTAAATTCGCTCTGCACATTACAAAATTGTCAGTGCAATCAATTCAATATGTGATTTGCAGTTACAAAATTGTCAATGCAATCAATAGATTTGTTTCCGTTGATAGTTTTTCTTTTCTTCTCTGAATAATCTCAAGTGGATTCAAACTGGTAGGAAAATTATAAGCTGACTCTCTACAGTGTATGCTCTTGATGCTTTTGTGCTGCACAGTCTATGAAATCTATATGTCCAGATATAATATGTCGTGCACAGTCCACACATAATTGGAAAGAAGTAACAACGACAATAATGAAACTACTCCGGTGCAACATCCCAGAATCAAGATATGTGCTGCCACATCCATCTCAAAACATACGACATTTTGAGTTCCTCACAAATAACAATCTAAAATTCTCAATCTAACATTTAGCCATTCAAAATATTCAAACAATCCATCCTTAAACAAATAACTCATTAAATCATGGATAACAAATGAACAACTTTTATTAGTCACAATTCACAGATCGCAATTCAAACAATTTGTATACCTATCCTTAGTCCCAATGGCCCACCGGCCGCTGCCAGCCACGCGCGGCGCGCCCGGCGCCCGCACCTCGCTGCGTCCTGGCCGGCCGCCAGTCTGCCGCCCAGGCCCTGCGAAGGC
This sequence comes from Dendrocalamus latiflorus, assembly GCA_017311315.1. Lineage (NCBI taxonomy): Eukaryota > Viridiplantae > Streptophyta > Magnoliopsida > Poales > Poaceae > Dendrocalamus > Dendrocalamus latiflorus. Next base: position 28,288,327 of record CM029612.1, on the reverse strand, counting down.
GAGGCCACCGCACCGCTGCCGGTACCTCCTGCGTCGTGTGCTCTACTCTCGTCTCAAGTCTCCCAAGCCGCCGCCACCAGGGTTGGGGTTGGGGCGCTGGGCAACAGACTCATCACGCACACAACGTGAGTCGGAAGTCGTCGCCAAAAAAAAAGAGTCGAAAGGGAGGGTCGAGAGGGCTGGGTCCTTCTATGAGTCCACGGCTGTTTTGTGGCATGGTGGGAGATTGAGCCATTGGGCCAATGGGCCTTATTGCCACTAGAAGGTTGTAAAGGATAGGAAGGAGCGAAGGAGAAGACCCAAGTCGCGTCCGGCCGTCTTCAACCTCGCGACGCAAGCTGCAGAGCACCTCCAACACAGCAAGCTATGGCGAGAATTTCATGGGGGGCTTCAAAGGCTCCTTGGCGGTAGGGGGGCTCGAGCGCCCCCCCCCCCGCTCCACCCCTAGATCCGCCCCTCGACCTCTCTAAACTAAACCAATCCAATCTACATGCAAAATGAAGAGGGGACGAACCAAAACCCTAAACCATTAGCAGCCTTACATGTGAAGAGGGGATGAACCAAAACCCTTGATGGAGGTGCGGCGCGGCTGCATACCTACTCGATGACAGTCCGAAGAACTCTTGATTAACACAAATGGCGGCGTGGGCTTCTACTGCTTCTGGACGAGTACCAACGGCGGCACGGGCGGCCTTTTCACTGGAGTCGGCACCGTTGGTGGCGGCAGTAGGGGAAGTCCGCGCCCTGGTTGGTGTAGTCGCCATTGCGCGCAGGAGGCGGTGGGGGGCAACACGAACCGTCGACGTAGCCCTCATCTATGCGTTGTATTCTCGTAGATTGATTAGCAAGTAGCGTTTATTAGGGGTAGTGGGTCCGGATTTTGGATGGTGGAAGGGTTTCCTGGAGGGAAAATATGGCAGGGTGTGCAAATATTCCAATTTTTGGAGGTAATTTTTTTGAGGCAAAACATGATGTACTTTGTATTGTTTAATAAAATTTGAATAATTTTGAGTTGTCATAATACCAGCAACGAACATGGCATACTTTTTTCTAAATGTTTTGTTACCTTGAACTGCGATTTAATGATTTATGCACCGATCGTACTGAATCACTTGTTCATCGAAATCGTATGATCTTTGTTACTTGATCATCCACATCACTTGATCATCCAACACATATGATGATCTTCGTTTTGTTGGTTCATGAAGCGACCTTGCGACGAGGAGGAGGTTGTACGATCATCATGGCATGAAGATGCATCATCGTAGACAAGTGTGCCTGTAGTAGAAAGACCACCCACATCACTTGATCATCCATTGCATAGGATGATCTTTGGTTTGTTGGTTCACGAAGCGACATTGCAACGAGGAGGAGGTTGTACAATCATCATGGCATGAAGATGCATCATCATAGACAAGTGTGCCTGTAGTAGAAAGACCATGCATCCACATCACTTGATCATCCACCTCATAGGATGATCAAGGTTCAATTGGTTCACGAAGCGACATTATAGCGACGAGGAGGATCGGCTGTACGATCATCATGGCACATAGATGCATCATCATTGTAAATAGGTTTTCTTATCTACATTCATCATCAACATGACCATGATATAAATAGGTTCAATTTAAAAGGTTAAACAAAAAAATGTACAAAAACAAATTAAAACAAAGATCCAACCCATATGATGAAGATTTTTGGTATAGGGTCACAAAGCAATGTGTATGAGTAGGTTTTGAAAAACTATATTATGATTTTCAAAAATACATGTATGTTTTAAAAAATATAAAAAAATTTAAAAAATTTTGAATAGGTTTTCTTATCTACATTATTCATCATCAATACGACCATGATATAAATAGGTTTTTAAAAATTATAAATGCAATTGAAATGTTCAATTTAAAAGGTAAATAAAAACTAAAAAGGTTTGCACTGTATGGGCCTGCCAAGGGCCAGTGGCCTCACCAGGCTCAACCGCATAGCGGAGCCCAGCAAAGCCACCCTGGCCCAAGCAGGCTCAACAATGTGCAGCGTGTTTACGATGGTCTATGTTAATAGGAGTTCGACGTGGATCACTCTCTTCAACTTTTAAGCTGTGTTTCATCTCTCTGAATAGGCGAGGTGGTACTAATGTACAAACGTTGCGCAACAGCCAACACGAACAAGCGCTCGCCGTTGCCCAAGCTTCCAAATCCCTCGACTCGCCGCCGCCATGGCGCGTAAGAAGATCCGGGAGTACGATTCCAAGCGCCTCCTCAAGGAGCACCTCAAGCGCCTCGCTGGCATCGACCTCCAGATCCTCTCTACACAGGTCAGTACCTCGTGATCTCAAACATTTTTTTGGTGGATCTTCACATTTTCTGCGGCCGCGCTTGATCCGGGCGCGTGTGATTCGGGCTGGAAGAGCGTAAATATCCGTATTTTATGAGCGGCTTGCCAGTGATGCACTAGCATTCGTAAAATTTACGACCAAATAATTTGTTGTTTTTGTTGCTAGTATAGTGTGGGAATGGGGATCTAGCTACAGATCGTGCGAATTTGCGATCTATCGGGTGATAGGTTTATGAATGGAAATGTTCCTCGTTCGATATTTTAGGATAAACTTGTAATGGCTGCTTCAGTTTGATCCTGGCAGTTGTATTAGGTACGAATCTTGCAAAACTATTGCTTTCTTAGTTAGATCTGAAGTATTGTTAGCTGTGTGATTTGTTTCTTCAGGTATGTGTAAATCATTTAGTTATTCCATCAACTGGATCCGTAGGCGACGACAGCGACATTAAGCTTGTTGTAACCCTAAAATAGAATTTTGTCCTGATGCAGTGTGAGTTCATCTGAAATAAATAACAGTACCTGGGCTAGGAACAAAAAATAATAATTTCTTTTGTTACTTTTGGAACACCAATAGTAGGCATGACTGAAATTAACAGATTTGAATGAGATATATTGTACTCTGGGTGATTTCAGTATTAATAATAGTTCCGATATTTCACGTAGTGTCTTGTTGTTTGATGTTTGATGATATTTATTTGACTGATTTTGTAACTTGCTCATTTAAAGGTTACACAATCAACTGACTTCGCGGAGCTTGTGAACCAGCAGCCATGGCTGTCAACCACAAAGTTGGTTGTGAAGCCTGACATGCTGTTTGGGAAGCGTGGGAAGGTGACCTTGTGGCCCTCAACCTTGATATTGCTCAAGTCAAGGAGTTTGTGAGGAGCGACTGGGAGTTGAGGTAGTTTTGTTATGGAATTGCTCAAGTCAACCAGTTAACACTTTATCCTTTATGTGCTTGATGAATTGAGCTGTTTTCGATCTATGGGGCTATTCAGGTTGAGATGGGTGGCTGCAAGGCTCCAATTACAACTTTCATAGTTGAGCCATTTGTGCCCCATGATCAAGAGTAGTACCTTTCGATTGTGTCGAAGAGGCTGGGCAGCACCATTAGCTTTTGGAACTTTGTAAGCTTTGTAACTTTGTAATCTTTTGGAACTAAAGTATAAGCTTTTGGAACTGTAATCATTCGTATTATCCGTCTAAATTATCCGTTTCCGAGCTGAATCCGTTACATATCCGTCCCGACGGAACCGTATTTGAAACTCCGAATATTCCGAATTCGTATTCGTATCCGGTCTTACCGTATTCGACTCCGAATCGGAGAAAAAATATGGGTTAGGATATGGTTTAAGCAATATCCATCCGAATCCGACCCGTTTTCACTCCTAATCCCACTAGCCACTGCTAATACAAATATTTTTGTTTTCAAACAACGGAAGCTGTCTGATTGCAACGAAAGATAGTTTTATATATCAACGACTAACAACTGTGGCAATACAACCCTAGATGATGCAACGATCTCAAATTTCGTGGCAACACAACCTTGTTATTGCAACGAAAGATAGTCTTCTATACCAACAACTAACAATCGTGGCAATACAACCCTAGAAGATGCAACGAACCCAAATTTCGTTGCGATAGATAAAACCCTATTGCAACGCAAGCAACGATTCATGCAACGAATCAAATCCGTTGCAAAACTGTCCAGTATTCGCAACCATCAGCAAAAGCGTGGCAATAACATCGACATATTGCAACGCAAATCAACCGAATCACAACGCAAATTCATTACGTGGCAATATTGTCAAGTACTTGCAACCATTTTATAAATGGTGGCGATAGCACCTACCAATTGCAACGAAATGTATGGTAATCGCCACGCAAAAATATCAGTGGCAAGATGGTCAACTATCGCAACCAAAAATGAAAATGGTGGCAATAGCCCCTACCTATTGCAACCAATTCCGTGTCGTTGCAAAGTTGATCGTGGCATTAGGGTCAAAACCTTGTAGTGGACCTATCCTGGATAGCCGTGCCCACGGTTATGGGCAAGCTGAGTGAAGTTTTTCACGGATTAGACTTTGGTTTTCAAAATGGTTTGCAAAACCTTGTGGATGGATGGAATCCATGAGAGATTTTAAAAGTGTATGGATGGATGGAATCCATATGGTATCTTTTGGAAAGATGGTCCGGGTGGGATGCCCGTGGTTAGGTTGGTGTGGGGGATGGACCTGCACTAACGGTATCTATTTTGCTTACAACATTGTTCTATTTAATGTATCAAATTCAGCTTTTGCACTTACTTATGATATTTACTTCAATGTCGCCTTTTATGCAAATTAACCATATTATGCCTTCCTTTGATATTCCATATGCATGCATCAATTCTGTTAATCTCCTGGTGTAACTTGTGGAGTACTTTTTGTACTCATGTTGCTCTATCTAACTCTTTCCAGAGGAAGCTTTCGACGATTTCGGTGAGGATTGCGACTAGGCCACGTCTTACAGTCATTCGCCTTGTGGGAAGGCTGGATGGGCTGCTGCTTTATGTATTTCTTCCGCTGTCTTCTTTTGCTATTATTGTAAACTTTGGCCATCAGGCTCATATTAGCTAAATAAAGTTTGTCATTACGCATGATAATTGTCTTTGTGATACTGTGTGCACTAGCTTTTCCTGGGATAGTGCGATTAACACAGAGGGTTCTGGAGTTGTTGCTCCGGGTCCCGACAGCCACAAACTTAGGAGGCAACGCACAATTCAAGTGCGTAGTATCACCAACTTATAAGTAGAGGTCATGAGCATATCCAACTATGGAATTAGCCTCGTCCATACTAAAATTGAAGAATTGCTCAAACATGTACAACTAGCAATCAGCCTCTGCCTCTACATATTTATACTCTAGTACATCCCACAACTCTATCGCAAACTTGTAGTTCATATATACATCATAGAACTGATTTGTCATAATGGTCAGAATGCAGCCAAGAGCGGTGTTGTTCATATTGTCGAACTGCATGTGGTGTTCAACCGTAAATGAATACTGTGGGTGGATAACCCACCATAGTCCCAAAGACATGCCATTTACGAAAGTTTTGACCAGAAAACCTCTCAGCTTTCATAGCATCAGAAGCACCGGCCAATGTTGAATTGCAACAAAGCTCACAATAACATTTTTGAAATGTTGATAATGTGAGCAATATTTTAATTCCAAATTTTAGTAGTTGACAGATACAATAAAAGACTAATGATGTAATAAACAAAACTAATAGCAGGCAATTTATTGTACTTCAGAAAATACACAAGAATAATATTATAACAGAGTCTATCGATCGTGTGAACGACTTATAGTGGGGTTGATGGAGAGAAGGGAAGCAGTGCAGAAATGAACAGCCATGGAAGTAGTTGACGTCGAGGAATAAACCAAGAAGTCATGCAGGTCATGCTGAGAAGAAAGACTGGCGTGGTAGAGCAGCTTGATACTATAACGCAACTATCCAGAGATGAGGTGGAAGAATGGAGTAGGAATTCTGTCTTTTCTCCTAGACATCTCCAGGTCTTTTTAAGTACACTACAATCACTCAGTAGTAACTGTCGTGATTAAACAGAATTAAAATAACTGCCACATCAAACCATATAATGATATTTATGCGTTGTTTATCAACTCCTGAACAGTTTAAAAAGGAGGGAGAAATGCATAGTTCTTAATAGGAAAGGTAGACTTGGTATGCCAAGTGGTACGTCACGGTGTGGTTGCAAGTCATAAGTCACCTGAATACACAAGCGTGTGCGTGCGCACGTATGTGTTTAGTCAAAGTTCTCCTTATACCGTCCTCATTTCATGTGTCATATATTTTAAGAAGTGACAAGTACATTACCTTATAAATTACATTCCCTCCACTTGATTAGATAATATGATATTAAATTATACATATTTTGAAATTATAGGAAATAGGCGTGAGCCTAATTTCTAACAGTGCCAACAGTAGCGAAAAAGTTTTTATATAGGAACGCCGATTTTAAGTCCTAAATTATTGCGATGAGACATACATGCGTGCATGCAAAGGTCGATCATACAGAAGGGATGGCCGGCCGGGGCCCTCGCACAGCTAGCTAGGGCGAAGATCAAGCTGGCCTGCAGCTCCAACGGCCTCCTGATGTTTACTCTGAGACGGCAATTTTGACATGGACTTGATGACTTGCCAGATCGGTAAGTCGCAACGAACACAAGGGAAGTGGGGATATCACTATCCAGCCAGCAGTCGGTCGACCAATGAGTTTTTAATTTGTTAGATTATCATATGATCTGGACTGCATGCACGGCTGTCTGCAAAGTCTTTGTCATAATCTATCTCCATGCAGGAATGTGCGACCGATTACTTGGTCTGTTCACCGACAGTTCCCGAGGACTATTTCGTGAGTTAGGTTTGCTGAGATGGTTCGATTAATCATGTCATCCTCTGTACTGTGGTGCGATTAGGTCTTTTTCAAGTAGAGATTACCCCTTTGCGTATTGATCGACATACTACGTGATTCTCTGTTTCTGAGATCAGCTGCAGCTTGATTGTTATTTTGCACACATCAAAGCTGAACCAGATATGAAGTAAGGAAATGCAGACATATAACAATCGATATGCGCATGAAGAAGTCACCCTATCTCATCCCAATCGGGGAGGAGTGGGACTTCACAACAAGCGGCTTAGGTGCAAGTATAAAATTCACAGTGGGAAAATACATTTCAAAAATTAGAATGTGCAATTAAACTAGAGCCACCGGATGTTATCAAGGAGCAATTTAATTTAGTGGGCCTTAATTATAATTAAACTAGAGCCACCGGATGTTATCAAGGAGCTATTTAAAAATTAGAGATAAAAAATAAGATTTCAAAACAAAAGATAACAGGATCGGGAGAACGTGGAGTTTGAGGAAAAAGAATGAGGCGTAAATTAAGAAAGATTCCACGGAATTGCACGTTGTAGTGTGTATAGCATAGTACAAAATTTTCTTTGCGAATTCTAAATGTTGAAATTCCTATCTGACAAACAAGATGTACTCGCAGCAGGTTGAGCTCCTTTCCATGAACAGTTTGTCTTATGGCCTAATAATGTGCAATGAATTGTTTCAAATCTATAAAGTTTTTATAATCTAGACCTTATTTATATTGTGTGCATAGTAAAATTCTGTCAAACCATACCGAATGTAGCACCATATGATTCTTAACATAAAAGTAACGCATAAGTAGAACTTGAAATAAATATTCATTGAAGCTGAATCGATCGATAAGATGTATTGCTATCAGAGATACTAACAGTCGATAAGCACAGTTTTGTTCCAGGAGTATAGTAGGGAGTTTGCGGTATCTGTGTCAAGTTCTAATGGAAAAGCACATAAAGCTAAGCAAATTAGGCTCAGGATCTCCAGTCAATGCCACACAGTACAGGAGTATAGTAGGGAGCTTGCGGTATCTGGTTCACACCCGTCCAGACATTGCTTTTGCGGTTGAGTATGTGAGTCGGTTCATGGAGAAGCCAACTCATGAACATTTGATGGCCTTAAACACATCTTGAGATATATAAAGGGCACTCTGTGTTTTGGTGTGCAGTACAAGAGGGGAGGTGAAGAGAAACTGCAGCTGACTGGCTACAGTGACAGTGATATGGCAGGAGACGTCGATGATTGGAAAAGCACAACATGGGTGATGTATGTGCTGGGAGACAGTCCGATAAGTTGGCAATCTCAAAAGCAAAGAGTGGTGGCATTGTCATCTTGTGAAGCAGAGTACATTGCAGCAAGCGCAGCATCTTGCCAGGGAGTCTGGCTTGCTCGACTGTTAGGAGTTGTCAGAAAAAGAAGCCATGAAGGTTATACACAAGGTAGACAACAATCAGCTATATCGGTGAGCAAAAATCCAGTTCTTCATGATAGAAGCAAACATATAGATACAAGATATCACTTTATTAGAGATTGTATTGAAGAAGGAAGAATGGCTATCGAGTACACCAATACAGACGAACAGAAGGCCGACATACTAACGAAGCCGCTTGGTCGGATAAAGTTCTTGGAGATGAGGAGGAAAACCAGCATGGTCGAAGTCACTAAACAAGATTAGGGAGAGAATGTTGGAAGTACTCTTGTTTTAGAGGTCGTATACAAGTTTTTGTCATGGTTGGATACGAGTTCGTTTCATAGTCGAACTCGAGTACGAGTTGTAATCGTAGTTGTAACCTGAGTAGAAGTCATAGAGTTGAGTATAAAAGGGTGGAGTCATGTAACCAGGAAGTACCGAGAAAAGAGGAGAAAAATAGTAAAGAGAAGAGAAGGAAAAGCTATCAAGTTCATTAAGTGCTGTAGACGTGGTCGTAAATGATTTATGACCACGGCAAAGTACTCACAGACATGGTCATAATTGACTTACGACCACGGCAAGATAAGATCGCAGACGTGATCGTAAAGCGTTACGATCACGACCACATAGCAGGAAGACGTGGTCGTAAGGTGCTACGACCACGGCAGAGAAAGACTGAGTGTGGTCGTAAGGTGCTACGACCACGGCAGTGCAAGAGTGAACGCGGTCGTAGGGAGTTACGACCATGTTGTGAAGAAGTGAACGTGATCGTAAAGGTGTTACGACCACGGTGAATAGTGATCTGTAGAATCACTGCGTGGTCGTAAGGAGCTACGACTACGGTGATTGAACGTGGTCGAAGGAAGGCCAGCACAGCAGCGGTGAACATGGTCGTAACTTCGACTGAAGTTTACAACTACGTAGTCGGAGCCACAAGGAGTGATCGAAGAGGCTACAACATGGTCGTAATGGCTATCAGCGTGGTTGTAAACCCGGCAGAGCAATCGTAGCAACATACGAGGTGGTCGTAGCCTCTTGTACATGGTCGTACGACTACGGGAGGTGGTCGTAGCGGTTGTAAAGATCCTAGAGCAGTCGCAAAGATTGCAACAGAACTCAGCAGTTACACAAACTAGGCCTTGGCCAATTGTATACATACACGTACCGGGCTTACTTGTGCCTTTCTGCTGATTCTTCACTGACTACTCTTGAGACTTTTAGGTCATTTTAATACGTAATACTCTGACCAATGACCAGGAGGGCACTTCTATTCATCTTGTCTGCACTTTGCTTGGCGTTTTCCTCCCCATTGCCTCCAAATAATCTCCTCGTGTATTTGATTATCGCCGTCACTTTGTCGCAATGGTGGAGATGGCTGGGTTGTTATGACGTAGGTAGGCTATACTAGTGTAAAACAATTTTTTTTCTACCATGTAACTAGAAAGCATAAATCAAGAATTATGAAATGTAGAGATTATAAATCTTTATCACTAGACACAGTATAGCGGAAAAATAGTTAGAGTAGCTTGGCCCAACGTTACACACGTTGATGTAGTGGAAGTAGTCAATCATCCAACATCCTTGACCACCGATTGTCTCCACCAATAGCTCTTGCATTTCTCACGTACGTCACGGATTGTCAGCACTAGCCCACATGGTAGAGCCTTCGGTGAGGTGGTGTGATGTGCTCCTAAAAGCCCCATGCCTCCCCTTATAAAGAGCCCCTTTAGTAGAACCTTATGCTGGGGCCTCATTAAGGTACAAAACCCATATGTATTCGGTCATGACCTAGAAACCCCTTTGCATCCATAAGTCAGTAGTAGTTCCTAATAGGATATAGCGACCTCTGAATATACAAAAAGATCATATCGGACGACCCTATATAGTGCTTGTCGTCGATACAAGACTGGATAGTAAACTTAGCGCCACAAGTTGAATTCTGGTATAATCTAACTAGTAAACTAGTGGACACATATACATGGCCCGATCTTTTGCGATACCCCCTGTTGTGGTTACAGACCAAACAGAGCGATGGTAGTATGGTAGTGGAGATGTTAGGTGAGCAATGCTTCTGCCCTCCCCATGGCCTGGATGGCTCTATATATGTTCACTTGGGAAGCTAGTATTTTACAATTATGTTCTTACATCCAAGTATCCCTCTGAAGGGCATTTATGTCATTATACATATCCCATTTTGGGCTTTACAACCTTCTAACAGGCCGGCTGGGCTTAGGTGAGGGCCACCTCTACAACAGGAGCCTCTCATGGTGAAGGGCTTCACGGGCCGAAGCCATGTTGCTGAGCCATTTGGCCCCCTCCGTCCCTGCGGCATGTGACCTTCTGTGATCTTGGGCAGAAATGCATTTGCCAACGTGGCCCAGCTTCGCACCAAGGATACGGAGTCGAACTGGCTGCCGAAGCCATCTCTGGCCGCGAAGTCCTTCAGCCGTGGAATCGAGGGTGCCCGCGGAGGCACCTCGCCGAATCGAAGCCGGGGCGAGGTCTGGCTCATCTTGCGGACATGTTGTCGAGGCGCGGGGCAGGCCCGCCCCACGTGCGTGATGTCGGAACCGAGGGCGGGCTCGTCTCGCGGAGACGAGTCCGAAGCGGGCGCGTCGCCGGAGTGATTTCCGAAGTTGTCCTGTAGATGTAAAGTCGACGCACGGCCCCATGGCTCGCCGCCTAAAGATGATGTCTTAATGGCGCCGAGGACCGCGCCGACTCTAAGGTGTCAAGCGGTCGCACGGCCGTGGTCGTGCGTTCCTTCCCAGGGGGATGCCTGGCATGATGCGATTGGTGAGTCGTGGGCTGTCAGGCGACTACAAGACTACGATCATGCGTTGCTTCCCAAGAAGGTGGACGCGTGGCAAGACACGATTGGCATGTCGTGGGCTGTCAGGTGGTGCGCGTGCGCATGCAACCTAGTTGTTTGGGCCTTCACAGATGCGCACTCCTGATGGTAAGTCGAGCTTCGGAGTTGGAGTTGAGGTCGTAGCCATTCCGTGGAGGCGGAGTTGATGTCGAAGCCGAAGCGACTGGCTAGTGGCCTATCGGCAATGCATTAATGGCCTCGAGAATCATGCTGACCCTTGGTGCGCGATGGAAGGTGGACCATGTCATGCAGCCACACGACTGCGGTCAAGCGCTCGTTCCTGAGGGAGCGGACGCATGGCGTGTAAGGCGTCGTGTGCACGTTCCACCGCGACGCTTCACCTCCCGCCGATTGAACTTTCGCCGGTTGGCGCTGCTGTCAGTTGCACTTCCCAGCCAGGGGGGAGGTGGTTATATATACGCCGCTACCACCGCAACGTCTTCCTCCTGCACTCTTGGCTATGCACTTTGTTGCTTTATGATCTTGTTCTCAACAATAGGCATGCCTCGGTTCACCTACATTCTCTGAAAGCACCGTTTTATAACGGGGTTAGCGCCAATCGACGCGATCATAGAACACTGATGAACTGAAGGGGGCCTATTTTTGGGTTCGGTCAAAACTTATCGCAAAGCAATCAGTCGTGCTTCCCGATCGTGGGGAAAGTGGACGGTTGGATTTCCACCGGTTGGCGCTTCCCGACCGCGGGAGGCGAGGGGACTTGACCCCTTTGGCATCGCGCCGGCATGCTCCTTCACTCACCCCCTGTCGGAGGCAATCTATCAAGACGAAGCCGAGTCTGCATCTGACCTCGCTCCGCGGACATGCAGGCGAAGCGGGATACGGAGCTGCCCCTCGTATATGAGGCCGAGTCAGAGGGCCGACTCGACTCCTCGGACGTGGAGTCGGAGTAGGCTTTGGAGTTGTCTTGTGGGTTCGAAGTCGAGGTGGGCTCCGGATTTGTCGTACTGACTCGACGTCGAGGCGTAGTTGGGTGGCTAAACGACGGTGCTTTATTACACCCAGAGTGCGATGGTAATTGCAGGACGTTGCGGTATGCGATTGGCGTGTCTTGCGGTGTCAGCGGCCGCCCAGCTGCAGCCGCGCGCTTTCTCCCGGTGGGGTAGGGTGCGTGGCTGCACGCGATGGGCGTTCCGCTGTGGAGTCGAAGTTGCTGGTGGAGCCGCCCTATGGAGTTGAAGCCGAAGTCGAAGTCGGAGTCGCTCCGCAGAGGCGGAGTCGACGTCGAAGTCAAAGTCGGAGTGACTGGTTAGTGGCATGCTAACACTGCATTGATGGCCTCGAGAGTTGCGCCGATCACTGATATGCGATGGAAGGTGGGCCACGTCGTGAGGGAGATGATGTGTGGTAGGACATGATTGGTGCGTCGTGCGCCGTTAGACTGCCGCACGACCGCAACCGTGTGCTTCGTCCCAATGGGGCAGGACGCGTGGCTGCCGGGATTGGCGTGTCGTGCGTCATTTGGCGGTCATGACCGCGGTCGTGCGTCCAATCCCGAGAGGGCAGAGGCGACCGTTGCACTGCGAGCGTCGAGGTCTTTGGCCTTATTATAGCCCACGCTACTGAGGAAGGTACTGAGGGTTGCGAAGTGTGGGGGGTGATGTAAACTAAGCTCCAAGGCTGAAGTCAAGTCGCATCATAGCCCACACTACTCTTGGCTCGGAGACGCAACCTGACCTCTCAGAGGAGGCTCAGGTCACCGGTGAGACTATGGCCTCTAGGGAGGCCGACCCTCAAGATGTTCAAGAGGTGGTGGACTTGGAATTGGAGGACCTCCGAAGGTAGTTGATAGAATCATAGGCCAAGGCACTACGGTCTGTGGCTGAGGCTCATCAAGTGAGGGAACTTTGAGCCTAACTCGAGAGGGCATGGGCTGAGGCAAGGCCCTCACCGCCCGTAGGAGCCCAGGAAGCTGAGGACTTGAGGAACAAGTTTGAGGGGGCACGGGTGATGGGAACGGGGTCCCGATCTTCCGACAGGTTCTGGATATGTTCGATTTGGTGGAGGCGCGACACAAATTGATCCGGCTTCCGAACAACACGTCCCGAACCCCGCAATTGCAGCACCACGTCTCCTCTGGTTATCAACCGTGCGCAGCCCGGTTGACCTCGCCAAGAAGGCTAATCCTTGCCTGCGAATCGAAGAACACAAGTAAGAACAAGGAAGAACACAACTGAATTGCAGATGTATTGATTTAGCACTCGAAAGTTGGGGTCTCACAAACCGATGTACGGCGAAACTGTTCAAGACAGAATTAATCTAAGCAAAACCCAACCCTAATGGTGGGGGTGGCGGCTGGATATAAAGGAGTTAGGGGTGTGCAAAACCCCTGGACGCGCCCCTAATGGGCTCCAACAGGATACAAAGCCGAACGGCCCAAAGACGGTGGCGCAGCACCCTGACAGATTCTGAACGCCCACTTGTTTCGACGATTCCCGTTGATTTAGAAGGAATTTTGACATGGGACCAGAGCCATTGGAAAGGTAGTCTTCTCAGCTTTCCATACATATGTGGAACGTCCAAAACGGAGTCTGGATGCGATCTGGGCGTCCGTTTTAGTGCGGCCTGGTCCTGGACTCCGAATTGGATTCGAAGTCGGCTTGAGTTGGACCTCCATCATGATTCGACCACCCTTGCTGGACTTGTGCGCCTCGTAGCCCTTCTCCAAGTACTTCTAGGTTCTCTCCATGGTTCCTAATCATAATTAAATCATTAGGTAGCAATCGATTCTCAAATGAACAAAAAGAAGTACTTAGGAACGAGCTCACCTGTAAATTCAATTGTCGGGCGCGAGCTCTAGTGATTGGTCCTTGAATGTCAAGTGGAGGAGTGTTGTGTGTATCTGATGAAGTGATGTCCTCATCAACGGGTGTTGGCACAATAGATGACCTACTCTGGGCCATTCAAAGTTGAAGCCCTCTGGGCTGAGTTGGCTGAAATCCCCACTCAAGCGATCTTGCTAACCTTGCTTGGGGTCCAAGAAGCCAATGACCTCAGGGCGCAACTCGACCATGTATCATAGGAGGCCCTCACCTCAACTAGAGGTGCGGGAGCAAGCCACGGTCATCAGGGAGCTAGGCTACCCCAAGTTAGCTAGAGGCAAGATCCCACACCCAACCCTGCATTAGTCTTCCCTCGTACCCTCTAGCCTCAAGGGGTTCCCACCCATGTGGTCACTAGTCTCATTGACTATTCCAACCCATTGAGCCCGGGCTTGCAAGCCACACTGTAGCCAATGCATTTCTAGATGTTAGAAGTCACAAAATACTTGAGGGGTCCAGCCCCATGGAGTTCGTTCGTGTGTACAAAATAGCCACAACAGTTGTGGGAGGGAGCAACACCATCATGGCTAAAAACTTACCCTTGGCTCTTTCGGGGGTTGCCCAATCCTAGTACCTTGCTGTCCTGCCGTGCTCGGTGTACTCGTGGGATAAGATTCGGGAGAAACTGAGCAAGCACTTCCAAGGGAGCCAAAACAAGCCAGTGACATTTTCCATCCTACATGCACTTAGACAAATGCTGGATGAGACCATCAGAGACTTCATGTACTACTTCATCCACATCCACTACTAAGTCCGAGGCATCTCTGACACAAGTGCCATCGAGGCCACCTACCGAGCTCTTCATAATGGGGAGTTGACTGACAAATTGGATCGAAAGGAGTCAAAGACTGTGTTTGAGATACTCTCCATCATGGGAAAATACTCTAAGTCTGAGGAAGGGTAGGCTCACAGGGAGGTGGATACCCTAGTGGTCGTGGTCCCTGCACCCTCGCCAGACTTCGTGGCCACTGAAAGGTGTCAATGCCACCACAGACCCATGTACCACATCAATCTGAAGAAACCCAGCCACATTGGAGCCGATCTAGTGACCACCATAACGACCGCCACAAAGACAGCTGTGATGACTGTCGGGGCGACCACCGTGGGTGCAAGCATGGGGACAGCCAAAGGCGGGAAGAGCGATGTCCCAATCACGGCAACAACTATCACCTTTGCGAAATTCATAGGACTTATTATGAGACTATGGGCTATGACCTCGTTGCCTCCACCTGACAACTGCCTGTGAAGCTTTGCTGCTCAGGTTGCCCAAAACTTGAGTGTCGGGGCCAAACGACTCCTTATGAAAGGTGATTCTCAACTCATGGCTTGTTACATCGATAATAGATACCAAGCTAGGGGCCTACTATTGGTAAGGTACATAGCCCTTGTCTGAGCCTTGGAGAAGTACTTCAGTGGCATCATTGTTTGTGACATCCCATGCTCGGACAATCTTGAGGTAGACATCCTCGCCAAGGCCAGTAGCATGCTGGTAGAGAGACCAGCCAGCACCTTCTATGAGTTCCTAGCGGAATTGGCAGTGATGTGGCTCCCAAAAGTGTGTGCCATTGGAGAGATATTGGTGGAAGCCGATCATCAAGTATCTTCTCGATGGGATTGAGCTAGTGGACCCCTTCAAGGAGCGAAGGCTAAGGAACCGCACAATGGGCTTCTTCATTCAGAACGACAACCTCTATAAGCACAGGGTATGTTAGCCTTACCTCCTGTGTGTGTCCAAGGAAGAGGGCACTGACTTGGTTCATGAGATACACTAGGGGATACATGGTTCTCATCTTGCATCTCACACCTTGGTGCCAATAGCCTTCTGACAGGGATTCTATTGGCCCACTACCTTGCGAGACATGGAGTCCCTTATTCAGACACGTGTTGCCTATCAGTGTATGGGGCATGGCATGAACTCACCTGCAAATGACCTACAGCCCATTCCACCACTGTGGTCGCTTACTTGGTGGGAATTGGACCTCATCGATCCCTTCAAGCCTTACATAAGAGGGTACATGTTTGTTGTGCTAGCCATTGACTACTCCAAATGGATCGAGGTAGAACTGTCCGATGCCACTTGGATCTGAATGGACTGGCTGATCAGACCACTGGGTACCTTCTAACTGAGCGAAGCCAATTGAACTAATCCAAAAGTACTCAGAGCTGATCAAAACCCCTCGGATTAGTCCGTAACCACTTGGAGCAGAAAGAAACTTTCACAAACATAAATTTCAATGCAATTCAAATATTAATGATTCATCATCACTTTAATCACGACCATCCACATGGTCTAACAATTTTCCCCTCCACGGAGAGTACCCAGCATTACCCACAAGATACCATGACTTAGCTAGAGTTAGGATAACAAACTCACAATGGATTCACAATATCGGTGTTGCCAAATACAGTGAAAGGTCCCCCTCTCAACATCGATCCTGGTCAGGCCTAGGTACATGTAACTAGTCTGCTTGTTACCTGTTTGTTCCTAGGTGTCATACTGTGCATAGGTTGGTCTGTAGAAAAATCACAAATAGTAAACCTACCCTAAGGAACCCAATGAAACAAATACAATAGTTAAGTTAGGTTCGATAGAGTGATCCTATGGTTGGGTGATAATTATGCCTTTTCCTTAGCACTTCACTTCACATCCACCACTGGTCAAACAGAAACTACCAACTCCCATGGCATGAATCACCACAGACCATTGTCATTGGGGCAACCATACTGCACCAGGGCCAATAACTTCCAAAATATCCACTCTAGGTAATAGATCCAACTTAATTATCCATGCTCCAGCAACACTTGAGCACTTGGAACAAACCCCGACATATCAAATCATGAGGGCAGACAAGACAACAATAATTATTATAGTTTTTGATTCCATTCAATACTAAACCAGTTGAAAGACTGATATTCTAAGCTTAATGGCTGCAAAAGATGTTAGGATGGAGCAATTATCAAGGATGGCAATATAAACAAATATTATATTGAGGACCATAACTAAGCATGATTAATTGATAACAAATAACATTTGAATGTAAGGATATGAAAGTAATCCCATATAAAATATAGCCAACTACTAGGACTCAACATGATCATGGATTCGTGCCTAGCCTTGTAACTTGTAACCTTCATTGTTCACTCCAGAGTAATCCTCGAGGCCTCCTCCTCCTCCGGCTTCTAGACCTTCATTGCTCACTCTTGATTGCAACAATTTCACAAGATTGTCTTTTCTTATTAAGTTGGTCCATATCAAATGTTACAATCGAATAATAAATTCTGTATTTACCTCATTACTTCAATTGCTCAATATGGCACTTCTAGCTAGCAAATAGTCTACCAAAATTTTATAATGAAGCTAAAAGTGTTCTTCGTGTAGTTGGAATTTGGTATAAGTCAATTCATGTGTACAAGTATGATTGTTCCCACGTCATTTGATTTTTTTCAGAGATGGGTGTTGGTGTATCACATCTTAACAGCAGTTCTCCACGAAATTTTCTTTTGACTTTCTTTCTTCAGCGCAGCCATGACGGTGTAATTCTTGACTATTATTTCTTTGAACTAAATACAAGCTTAGCCACTTTCAGCCACCAATACAAGCTGTTTTTTTAGGACTGTTGAGTGTTGACCAGACAATTAAACTTTATGGACGAAAGATTGAACACAGAAGGGGAAGCGGAAATTCAAGAGCCAGATTGCCTTTCTTTTTCTTTCTTTTCTCTCTTTTTTGTCCTGTCTTTTCGCTCAGTCTTCGCTTATGATCTTCCAAAAGAAAGATTTTGCAAACCTATTGAACCCATTATTACAGCTTCGTTCTTGTATCTCTTCTCTAGAGTCCTCATCTACCCCGCTGAAATCCTCCTCATCTTGCCTATCAAAAACAGCCATTACGCGGTGAGATTTGTCGTACACTCATTGAACCCATAACCTCATGCTTGTACACCAATAGTATTACGAGAGGGTGTTTATAGGAAAAACCAAGTGCTCTGTATATATAAATTACTCTCTCCTCTGCAGGAATCCCACAAGTAGTTGAATCCTTATTTATGGCGGAGAGGATCGGCTCTGCGCTTGCGGAGGAGATAGTGAGTCAAATCGTATCCGGTTTGATTGAGAAGCGTGGATGCATATCAGACGAGGAGAACATGGAGAGATTGGAGATGGCGCACATCAAGCTAGAGGCTGTTCTTGATACATCCAACAAGTGGCAGATTAACGACGCGTCGCTGCTACGTTGGCGCAAGAAGCTGAAGCGTGCAACTGAAGAGTGTGAGGAGACGCTGCACAAGTACAAACAGCGTGTTGCGGAAAACGAGGTGAAGGACCTGGCTCTGGCGGACGCACCATGGGACATGGGGGTACAGTTGTACCCCCAAATTTTTTTACAAAAAATCAACTATATATAATATATAATATATATATATATATATATATATATATATATATATATATATATATATATATATATATATATATATATATATATATATATATATAAGTGCGGGTAATTTAGCAAATTCAGCCCATTAACCAAAAGGCCCAATTGGCATTTTCTAACCTAACCCTAGCCTCCTGGCTTCTGCTTCTGCCTGGCTGCCTCCCACGCCGCCTCCTCTCCATCTCTGCGCGCCCCTGGCCTCCTCTCCATCTCTGCGCGCCCTTGGCCTCCTCGGCTCCGGCGACGCGGCGACCGGCGGGCTCCTGCCTCTGCCTGGCTGCCTCCCACGCCGCCTCCTGCCTTGCTCCGTGCCTGCCTCCTCTCCATCTCTCTTGCACAGCCGCCACAGCCTACAGCACGCCCCTGGCCTCCTCGTCTCCGGCGACGCGGCGACCGGCGAACGGCTGCCGGCGGCGGCGCGGCGCCGGGCACCCACACCCAATGGCCGACACGGCGTCGACGGCGAAGAAGTCCCCACGGCCAGGCGGCCCATGCGGCGGCGGCAGCTCCTCCCCTATTCCAGCTTGAACGGCGGCGGCGCTCCCGACGGCCATGCCGCCCCTGCACACAAGGTTTATTTGATTAACTATATGAGATATACATATTATGTGTATCAAAATTCTCTATCTTATATATATACTCCGTAGATTCTTAACTTTGTACCTCCATCTCAAAAATCCTGGGTCCGCCACTGGGACCTGGAGGTAAGGAACTCCTCCTTCCCTAGACGGCTGGCTCATGCCACCAAGTCATTCGTCTCTTCATTCTTGGAACGCGAAAACAAAAGCAACTCGAGTAGCTCTGCCGTTCGAAGGTTCGAGCGGTTCGCAGACGGTGCCGGTGAGTTCTTGAGGTTCGTCGAGCTCGGTGGCACGCCGTGGCAGTACATGTTCTTCGACCCTCTCATTGGGCACCTTCTAGCCGGCAAAGAGTTACGGTATAGAATTGTCCGGGGAAGTCAACACAATCTGTTCTGGGTCCGCCCCCCAATTAGCTTTGAAGAGCGTGGGCTGGAGGCCAAGCTTGTCTTTGTTTACGAAGACAACAAGGCACCAGGCAAAAATTTGTATCTAGCCTTGACTCTACGGCTTTCGGAAAGCATGGACATAGTTGGAATCACCATCAGGTGCTTAAAGTTGGTCACCCCTCACTTCAAGTCTGCGGCTGAAACTGTTAGGAGACAACTCACGCAGCTGCCAACACAAGACTTCACCTGGGTGCCATATGTTGATTCTAGTGACAATGAACACTGGAACAGTCTTCATAGCACTGCGACTCAGTGGTTTCTCCCAAACCCACACTGCTGCAAGCAACATGAGCCCAAGTCTAGTAGCAGCAAGGCAACCACACTGAACCTATCAGATTTTTCTCTAGAACCAGTTATTTATGTGTCCTTGCAATGCCACATCCCACTGTCAAAGTACAACATGCAGAGGAGTACAATCGTCCAAGGAGAAACGAGTTGTTTAAAAGAATTGCCACATCTTAAACTTGGGCTCGGCATCTCACCGCATGGCTCTTCAGATGACCTAATGGCTGTTGAGAGTTCTGCGATTGAGGTAATCGACAGCGAAGAGCAGAGTAGCATGCACACAAATATTAGCCTAGAACAACTTGACGAGGTCATGCTGCCAAAGGCAATAGATTGCCTTTACCAAAAGACTGAAGCAACGGCATATCAGATGCTCTGGAAGTCGAAACATGGCACTGCATACCTTCAGGTTGAGAAGACAGGCTTGATGAAGATGCCGCCGAAGCAGATTAGAGACGCTGGGAACATGAGGTCAGTAATCCAGCGACGCCACGACCAAAAGCAAGAGAGATGGGTACAGTTGGCCGCAGACTTCCTCGATCTGTGGGTTGCACATGCACCTGACAGGCTAAAGGGCTCAATCATGGAATGGCTCCAGAAGGAGGATGAAATGCAGTTAGTGCGGCAAAGTGCTCCTTAATATCGTAGTTCTGTAAAATAAAAGCTCGTAATATTACAATGATGTTTTACTATAGGGTTTTGTTAAACATCATCAGGATGTTTTCTTCTTAACTATCATCCAGATTTAGGACTATTCGATTAGATATCCAATAGCCATGAATTCTTCTCCCTCCCACTTGAATTTTGCCCTCTCCCCTTTGAAAAAAAAAATCCCCCTTTCAAAAACAAGGGGCCCCTTAATCTCTAATCCAATGGTCATAAATTTGGATGATAGTTAGAAAGAAAATATACAGGTGATACCAAGACACATCCTTGTTTATTTATGTGAAGCATAGAACACATGATTGTTTCCATACCTTGTTATCCGCTTCGAAACATTGCCTGATACTATTTCCCTGTGCAACAGATCTATTATATATGCTAATAACCTGAATTGTATCCTCCCGTTGTGACAGCCGCTTGACTTACTTTTCCTTAATGCATTACAAATATATTGTTTTCGCATAAGCGAGCAAAAGGTGGTGTATTTAATATGATATGCATATGTAGGATAAAATTGTATGCTTAGCACTGGTTCCTTTATTCTGGAGAGTGGATATATGCATATAGTATCATCCAGTATTCCTCTATGTATGTGTTTATAGTCATATATATTTAGGTGGAAATATATGAGTTCATTGATTTTTCTTTTACGAAATATAGCCTACAAATGATACGTATGTGTCGTTTGTGGAACCAGGACAGCCTTTGTACCAGATGAATTTGATGGACCATGTGAAGGTGACCACATGTGTGTGATGAGTAATTGACATTAGTTTAGGTGAGTCGAGTTTGGTTTGAGTGGTTCGGAGTCGAGTCGTTGCGTGGCAATCGGGCTCGGTCGGACTTGGTCAAACTTGGTTGTATGGGTTTAGGATGCCTATTCTTGGTTTCGACAGGTTTGGACTTCATCTGTGGTAAGTATGATGGTATTTACGCTTTCATGTATCGAGCGGTGCTATTTGACGTGTCTCTTGTCTGTGTGACTGCAGGATGTCGAAGCGGAGCTGTGGTGAGACACGAGGTGACCGGACTAGACATAGGGAGGTGTCGAGGTCAGAACGGTCGGATGTGTCGAAGATGGCGAAGATTCGATGTGGTTGCGAGTCGTGGACGACAAGGAGCGCGAAAGCTTCCCGGAAGGTGCAGGAGGGGCGAATCGGGAAATTCGCGAGGCTGCACAAGCGGGAGCGGGCTCCGTTGGACTTAGCGGGCGTAACGGGGCGGAGACCCGTTAGCCATGGTATAAAGGATAGGAGGGGCTGCATGCCTTCTTAGGCATTTGGATGGATTTGAGAGTGAATTAGGGTTTGCTAGTCAAAAGAGGCTTTGGGAGGTTGTTTTCTCCTTTGCTCTTTAGTTGGTGAGGCTCTTTAGTGGTTAAGAGCAGGGAGAGGGCAGAGGTTCTGTGTCCTTCATCGATGCATTCTTGAGTCTTCACTCCAGGATAGCATGTAGGGTTTGTGGTTTTGAGTTGGGAGAGGGAGATGAGGGATTGAGAGACTTGTAATCAAACTTCTTGTTCTAATGTCCAGGTGTATGGGGACTCATCTTTAATCCTTATGATTTGGAATGAAAAATCTTAAGTTTTTATCTCTTGAGCTCCCTCTGTTCAGTTTTTCCTTCGATCATCTCTTCTGGTGATTTGTGAGTTTTTGAGTTTCTTGTTGATTGTTGCTGGGGAGAGCCAAAATGGGTTGCTCTATGATGGGAGGATGCCTCAAGATCATTTGATTGATTTCCCCTAGAGCAAACTTCGTTTTAATCTCAGTTTTCATTTTTGGCCTCCCTCTGTTCATGAACTCAGTTCTAGGATTTTGGGGTTGATCTTGATTCCCTTTGCAAAATGACTTGAAACTTGGTATCCAGAGTCTTAAGGCTATCTATTAGATATCTGGAAAGTCTCATTAGCAAAGGACTTGAGATCAATGAGAAATTGGATTTTGTTGTTTCCTCTGCAGGATTTTCAGTATTTCTAGGGTTTGGTGCAATCTCTTGATTTCCTTCATGGCTTGAGCTGATTTCTGGTCTGCGAGGTCCCTTTGCTATTGCTAATATATCCCCGAAGTTTCGTGTGCAAAGAATCAAGGGTTTGGGAGATATTTGAACTTTGGTTCAGCTTGTGCAAAATTTCAGGTTTCAGCCCAAATCTGAAATTCATGTGTCATAGTTGGATTCTCTTGATTCCCAGGCTCTTCATGGTATTTGGTTTACTGTTATGAAGCTCTGAGTCAAAAGGTTGGGGGTCAATCCTTTAATTTCCCAAGTTTCTTGAAAGACTGTTGTATTTTCAGTTTCCTGTAGGATAGCATCTCCCTCATAGCTTTCTAACTATTGGAGGAGAGCTTCTTGCATGTACTTGTGAGGGGTTGATTTTTAAAGAGTCGACATTCACTCCCCTTGTCGGGACCCGGAGCAACAACTCCAGAACCCTCTGTGTTAATCGCACTATCCCAGGAAAAGCTAGTGCACACAGTATCACAAAGACAATTATCATGCGTAAAGACAAACTTTATTTAGCTAATATGAGCCTGATGGCCAAAGTTTACAATAATAGCAAAAGAAGACAGCGGAAGATAAACAATGTAGCAGCCCATCCAGCCTTCCCACAAGGCGAATGACTGTAAGACGTGGCATAGTCGCAATCCTCACCGAAGTCGTCGAAAGCTTCCTCTGGAAAGAGTTAGATATAGCAACATGAGTACAAAAATTACTCCACAAGTTACACCAGGAGGTTTAACAGAATAGATGCATGCATATGGAATATCAAAGGAAGGCATAATATGGTTTATTTGCATAAAAGACGATCATTGGAGTAAATATCATAGGTAAGTGCAAAAGCTGAATTTGATACGATAAATAGAAACAAGATTTTAACAAAATAATATCGTTAGTGCAGGCTCCAACCAAACACTAACCTATCCACGGGCATCCCACCCGGACCATCTTTTTCCAAAGCTCACGTATGGATTCCATCCATCCACACGCTTTCACTGCGCAACTCTGATGAATTCCATCCATTCACCAGATTTCAATCTCTCACGGATTCCATCCATCTGCAAGGTTTTCATCTCTCGTGGATTCCATCCATCCACAAGGTTTTCGCAAACCATTTTGAAAACCAAAGTCTAATCCATGAAAAACTTCACTCAGCTTGCCCATGACCGTGGGCACGGCTATCCAGGATAGGTTATACACTCTGCAGAGGTTGTACAGCTTTACCCACAAGACATGATCATCCCGGTTTGCCACGCGAGTTACACACTTCCTTAGGTGTGCGGCGAGGAGATCATGCCAAAGCCTTTACAATGATCCGTTGTCAACATAATCACCCCGCCACTAAGGTTTCACCACAACATGAATCCACATGCTGGAGCCCCCTCTTGTGCCATGTGAGGCTTCTCACGGCCTACGCCGCGCTCACATTCAGCCCATAGCGAGATCATGTTGGAACTTTACAAATTATTTGGCCAGGTCTGTCCCATACCAGACTTGTGGTAGTACGAATGGGCTTTGCAATAGTAGCTCACAGACCGGTCCTTAACTTGACTTAGGCCTAACCACAAACCCCTTGTGCACGACAATCAACCACTGTGGCTCCAACCAACAGGGCATGCCTGCACCCACCACTCTGACCAATTGCCTAAGTCTAAACCAGTTTTATATTTTGTTTCCAAAATATTTCATAACACTCCTTGACTCACCAAAGTCAAGAGTACAGTTGAAAAGTTTATCATTTTATGTGAAAGATCATCCCAAACTATAAGTACTATAAGCATGGCTAAGCATTTCTACAAAATTTCTAGTTAGTGCTATTGTACTAACTAGATTTTATCTAGGGTTGACAAGGTATATTGGTAAGCAATATCAAATTTGGCTGTCCAAAGAATTTGGGTGTAACTAGAGTTCAAAACTGAATTTAAACTAACTTGAATAAAATTACGCATGTAATAATAATTTAAAAACAACATATTTAATTTAAAATATTAGGTTCAACATGATCAAAGGTGTAACTTGCCTTCCTCGAAGACCTGGTGCGAATCGTCGGCG
The DNA here is from genome assembly GCA_017311315.1 of Dendrocalamus latiflorus. Lineage (NCBI taxonomy): Eukaryota > Viridiplantae > Streptophyta > Magnoliopsida > Poales > Poaceae > Dendrocalamus > Dendrocalamus latiflorus. The sequence continues at coordinate 28,263,978 of CM029612.1, read as the reverse complement.
TCGTTCTCTCCGAATTCGTCGAAATCTACGCGCGAAGAACCAAACAAATAAATTCAAATAAAATTGAAAAAAATCCAAAAATTATAAAATATATACTGGCAGATAGAATACGATTTTAGAAGAATTTAGAAATTTGAATCACTGGATTCGGAGTTCGGACGACGGAAAACGAGCGATTGGAAGTTTGATCGGTTTGGAAATTCCCGAAAATGCAAAACGAAGGAATATTCTCTGGAATCTTATTTTGGCTGATTTTTTGGATATTTTGGCGTGTATGACACGTGGGCCCGGTTGTCATTGGCTAATAAAAATTTTGGCCAAGCCCAAACCGAAAATTGCATTGCACTGGACTTGAACTCACAACCTCATGCATGCATGCACTAACATGCACCCACTAGCCAAGTGAGCACTTGTTGTTTCTTGACAAAAGAACAACAACAATGTCAAATAAACATGGATGAATATGATTAGAGAAGGAATCATGGAGGTACGCGGGGGCGCGCACGGGAGGCGGCTCATCGGCGGCCGGCGGCGGGGCGGCGAACGGCGGCGGGGAGAGGAGGGGCGGCGGCGCACTCACCGGCAACATCGGCGGGGCACCGGGCGGCCGGCGGCGGCGCAAGGAGGAGGCGGCGGCGGTTGGAATGGGGGCGGCGACGGGAGGCGGCCGGTGGGAGGTGACGCACGGCGGCGGGAGAAGAAGGGAGTGAGGGCCGGCCGTATAGGAGGGAGGAAGGGGGAGGAATGGTGAGGGGAGGCCAATTTATAGAAAGAGAAGGGAGGGGAGACGATTTCAGTTTTGAGAAGATTAATGGACGGGGAACGGCCGGGAGATTGATGAGGGTGATTAGGGCGTCCGTTTCCACGCTTTAATCGGGAGTTAAGAGGGAGAAACGGGCGTCAATTAAAAGCTTCATTCAGCTCTAATGGTGGAGGAGAGAGAGGGTGGGAGGAGGAAGAAGGAGAGGTTGAAGAAACATATGACATGTGGGGTCCATGTGTAATAGAGAGAGGGAGGAAGTGAAGGGGTATGGGCCGTCGGATTGTTGACACGTGGCAAGTGAGTGTTTCATGGTCTTTGGATGGAGATGAAGGGGTAAGTGATCATGTGTGGCTAGGATTAAATCGTGGGAGAGAGAGTGATTCAATCTGAGAGCGACACGTGGCGGGCTAGGATTAATTTGATTTTTATTTTCGGAATAAAATTTCAGAAAATACTAGAAACTTCATAAACACTTGGAAAAATAATATTTAATGTCTGAAAATTCCAGAAACATTATAGAATATTCCTGGAGCTCTTTTAGACTTAGGAAAAATATTTTTAATTTCAGATTTTCATTTAATAATTTTATAAAATACTTTTTAACCTTTAAAATTGATTTTAAATCTAGAAAAACACAGGAAATCCAAATAAAATCCAAATGCTTTTAAATAATTAATTTGAAATGATATTTTTACATAAACTCAAAATATATATTTTATTTAATAGTAATTTTATGTTTTTAGTTAAATTACTTTTTATAAAAGCCTTTTTAAAAGCTAAAAACAGACAAATAAAATCTCCAAAATTTAGGCAACCAAAGAACACTTAATTTTTATTTTTAAATTAAATTAATTTTTTTCACTAAAATTTTTGAAATAAACAGCTGGGCTGTTACAAACTACCCCCCTTAAACAGAATCTCGTCCCCGAGATTCGCACGGGCTAGCAAAGAAATAGGTTTGGATCTTACTCTTTGTGGCTTGAGCTGAGATCTGGTTTAGTCGTCTCTTCGCAAAGGTTGTTGGCAGTTGGCACTTCAGCTTGATGCTTCCAAAGATTAGGAGAGGGGAGACTCAAGGCAAAGGGGGAACAACGGACGTTTTGCGCAACCCAAAACAAAACAACTAGCAAAACCTTTACTAAGCAAATAACAAGCAATAGTTACGGCTGCCGAGAAAAGAGGAAACTGACAGCGCATAACCTCGTCTACTTTCGAGCTCAACAACTTATCCTAGAGAGGTAAGGGTTGTCTTGGAGTGATCCTTCGCAGCTCTTGACGTACGAAGCACGATCCTTTGGTGCAAAGATTGAGGTTGCGGTAGAGTCGATGAATCCGGACTACTGACCATCTATAGTTGTTTTGAGCAAGGGAAGATTTAGAAATGGGCTTTCAAGTAATGACATAAAGATAAGCGAGAATTGGAAGACGAGAGCAAGCAAAGATTAAGAGATAAGGGTAGCATAGATTGAGAGGTAAGAATAAGAAAACTTTTGAAATTAATTGTTATTAAAATATATCCTTAAGGTCCAACCATTCTATTCTATCTATGGTCACATCTTAGAGTCATTATTGCTCTGATACCATCTCTGTCGGGACCCGGAGCAACAACTCCAGAACCCTCTGTGTTAATCGCACTATCCCAGGAAAAGCTAGTGCACACAGTATCACAAAGACAATTATCATGCGTAAAGACAAACTTTATTTAGCTAATATGAGCCTGATGGCCAAAGTTTACAATAATAGCAAAAGAAGACAGCGGAAGATAAACAATGTAGCAGCCCATCCAGCCTTCCCACAAGGCGAATGACTGTAAGACGTGGCCTAGTCGCAATCCTCACCGAAGTCGTCGAAAGCTTCCTCTGGAAAAAGTTAGATATAGCAACATGAGTACAAAAAGTACTCCACAACTTACACCAGGAGGTTTAACAGAATAGATGCATGCATATGGAATATCAAAGGAAGGCATAATATGGTTTATTTGCATAAAAGACGATCATTGGAGTAAATATCATAAGTAAGTGCAAAAGCTGAATTTGATACGATAAATAGAAACAAGATTTTAACAAAATAATATCGTTAGTGCAGGCTCCAACCAAACACTAACCTATCCACGGGCATCCCACCCGGACCATCTTTTTCCAAAGCTCACGTATGGATTCCATCCATCCACACGCTTTCACTGCGCAACTCTGATGAATTCCATCCATTCACCATATTTCAATCTCTCACGGATTCCATCCATCCGCAAGGTTTTCATCTCTCGTGGATTCCATCCATCCACAAGGTTTTCGCAAACCATTTTGAAAACCAAAGTCTAATCCATGAAAAACTTCACTCAGCTTGCCCATGACCGTGGGCACGGCTATCCAGGATAGGTTATACACTCTGCAGAGGTTGTACAGCTTTACCCACAAGACATGATCATCCCGGTTTGCCACGCGAGTTACACACTTCCTTAGGTGTGCGGCGAGGAGATCATGACAAAGCCTTTACAATGATCCGTTGTCAACATAATCACACCGCCACTAAGGTTTCACCACAACATGAATCCACATGCTGGAGCCCCCTCTTGTGCCACGTGAGGCTTCTCACGGCCTACGCCGCGCTCACATTCAGCCTATAGCGAGATCATGTTGGAACTTCACAAATTATTTGGCCAGATCTGTCCCATACCAGACTTGTGGTAGTACGAAAGGGCTTTGCAATAGTAGCTCACAGACCGGTCCTTAACTTGACTTAGGCCTAACCACAAACCCCTTGTGCACGACAATCAACCACTGCGGCTCCAACCAACAGGGCATGCCTGCACCCACCACTCTGACCAATTGCCTAAGTCTAAACCAGTTTTATAGTTTGTTTCCAAAATATTTTATAACACTCCTTGACTTTCCAAAATATTTTATAACACTCCTTGACTCACCAAAGTCAAGAGTACAGTTGAAAAGTTTATCATTTTATGTGAAAGATCATCCCAAACTATAAGTAATATAAGCATGGCTAAGCATTTCTACAAAATTTCTAGTTAGTGCTATTGTACTAACTAGGTTTTATCTAGGGTTGACAAGGTATATTGGTAAGCAATATCAAATTTGGCTGTCCAAAGAATTTGGGTGTAACTAGAGTTCAAAACTGAATTTAAACTAACTTGAATAAAATTACGCATGCAATAATAATTTAAAAACAACATAATTAATTTAAAATATTAGGTTCAACATGATCAAAGGTGTAACTTGCCTTCCTCGAAGACCTGGTGCGAATCGTCGGCGTCGTTCTCTCCGAATTCGTCGAAATCTACGCGCGAAGAACCAAACAAATAAATTCAAATAAAATCAAAAAAAATCCAAAAATTATAAAATATATACTGACAGATAGAATACGATTTTAGAAGAATTTAGAAATTTGAATCACTGGATTCGGAGTTCGGACGACGGAAAACGAGCGATTGGAAGTTTGATCGGTTTGGAAATTCCCGAAAATGCAAAACGAAGGAATATTCTCTGGAATCTTATTTTGGCTGATTTTTGAGATATTTTGGAGTGTATGACACGTGGGCCCGGTTGTCATTGGCTAATAAAAATTTTGGCCAAGCCCAAACCGAAAATTGCATTGCACTGGACTTGAACTCACAACCTCATGCATGCATGCACTAACATGCACCCACTAGCCAAGTGAGCACTTGTTGTTTCTTAACAAAAGAATAACAACAATACCAAATAAACATGGATGAATATGATTAGAGAAGGAATCATGGAGGTACACGGGGGCGCGCACGGGAGGCGGCTCACCGGCGGCCGACGGCGGGGCGGCGAATGGCGGCGGGGAGAGTAGGGGCGGCGGCGCACTCACCGGCGACGGCGGCGAGGCACCGGGCGGCCGGCGGCGGCGCAAGGAGGAAGGGGGAGGAATGGTGAGGGGAGGCCAATTTATAGAAAGAGAAGGGAGGGGAGACGATTTCAGTTTTGAGAAGATTAATGGACGGGGAACGGCCGGGAGATTGATGAGGGTGATTAGGGCGTCCGTTTCCACGCTTTAATCGGGAGTTAAGAGGGAGAAACGGGCGTCAATTAAAAGCTTCATTCGGCTCTAATGGTGGAGGAGAGAGAGGGTGGGTGGAGGAAGAACGAGAGGTTGAAGAAACATATGACATGTGGGGTCCATGTGTAATAGAGAGAGGGAGGAAGTGAAGGGGTATGGGCCGTCGGATTGTTGACACGTGGCAAGTGAGTGTTTCATGATCTTTGGATGGAGATGAAGGGGTAAGTGATCATGTGTGGCTAGGATTAAATCGTGGAGAGAGAGTGATTCAATCTGAGAGCGACACGTGGCGGGCTAGGATTAATTTGATTTTTATTTTCGGAATAAAATTTCAGAAAATACTAGAAACTTCATAAACACTTGGAAAAATAATATTTAATGTCTGAAAATTCCAGAAACATTATAGAATATTCCTGGAGCTCTTTTAGACTTAGGAAAAATATTTTTAATTTCAGATTTTCATTTAATAATTTTATAAAATACTTTTTAACCGTTAAAATTGATTTTAAATCCAGAAAAACACAGGAAATCCAAATAAAGTCCAAATGCTTTTAAATAATTAATTTGAAATGATATTTTTACATAAACTCAAAATATATTTTTTATTTAATAGTAATTTTATGTTTTTAGTTAAATTACTTTTTATAAAAGCCTTTTTAAAAGCTAAAAACAGACAAATAAAATCTCCAAAATTTAGGCAACCAAAGAACACTTAATTTTTATTTTTAAATTAAATTATTTTTTTTCACTAAATTTTTTGAAATAAACAGCTGGGCTGTTACACCCCTCTGTCGCCATTTCGGTCCTACAATTGGTATCAGAGCCGGTTAGCTCTTTTCAATAGATCTTAACCGGTCTCAAGAGCCATGGCGATGGACAAGTACTCGACCAAGCCGTCCGTTTTCGATGGCATCGATTACCCCTTCTGGAAGAGCCGAATGGAGACATACATCCAGGCCCAGGGGTATGCCATCTGGCGGAAGGTCAAGGTAAGATTCGTTGTTCAATGCCGGGAACATGGCTGATGTTGAGGCGAATGCAAAGGCAAGGAACATCATCATCCAGGGTTTGAGTCGTACCGAGTTTGACCGCATATCTCACCTGTCGTCCGCCTACGACATCTGGGTGACCCTCGACGCATACCATGAGGGCACCACCCAGATCAAGACGGTTCGACAGGACCAGTTCAAGCGTGAATACAACAAATTCGAGATGCTTGCTGGTGAGTCCCTGGACGAGTGCTTTTTGCGATTTCACAAAATCTTGAGCAACCTCCGAGCGGTCGGTCTCACATACCCCGACTCGGACAACGCTCGTCAGATGCTCGCGGCACTCGATCTGCATGTTTGGGAAAGGAAAGTGACCACCATCAAAGACACGACAGACCTCTCGACCCTGATTCTTGACGTGCTGTACTCGCGCCTCAAGACTCACGAGATTGACGTTGTCTCTCGTCGGTCGAAGTCACAGTCGATGGCCTTGGTCACCGATCTCGTTTCTTCTTCTGGGCCTTCTTCTGATTCTTCTTGTGGTTTCTCCCTTGCTGCTCTCTGTGACATAACTGATGATCAGTTAGAGCAGCTTGTGGATGATCAGCTGGCCCTCCTAGCCCGATGGTTTTCCCATGCCTACAAGGGTAGGAGAGACAGAAAGAGAGGAGGACCCGTGATTTGCTTTGAGTGTGGTGGCCCCAACCACATTCGGGCAAACTGCCCCAAGCTGGAGAAGGGCAAGAACGACTACGGCGGTTCGGGCAAGAACAACTACACCGACAAGAACCGCAACAAGAAGACTCCAGCTCAGACGCCGGGAAAGAAGAAGTTCCGCAACTTTGGCAAAGCCAAGAAGCTCTTCCACCGCGTCCTCACCGCCTTCGACGACCTCGACCTCAGCGAGGTGGAGGGATGGAGCGACGACGACGGGACGGGTGACCAAGATCCCAAGAGCGGCGATGACTTCTTCGGCATGTGCTTCATGGCCCTCGAGGGCGAACTGAGCGACAGCGAGCTGTACTCCGACTCGGACGAGGTATGCCCCACCTACGACCAGCTCAATCATGCTTTTCTTAAGCTAGGTGGTTTTCATGCTAGAGCTAGGGCTAGGTGTACTGAGTTAGAGAAGGAAGTAGATAGACTATCATGGGAGCTTACCTCACTTACATCTGCTCCCTCCCGTGATGATTGTGATACATGCTGTGCTCTGTTGGGTGACATGGAGAAACTAAGGACCTCGCATGATAGTATGTCCTCCGAGCTTGATATTGTTAAGGTGGAGAATGTTAGTCTGCTTGCTGAGTTAGAGTTGAGTAGGATGGCTGTTACCCTACTTATTACTGATGAGACTACTTCTCCCACCTCATGTGAGGTTAAGGACATTGCTGCTAGAGGACTTTATGCCATGCTCCTTGATCTGCCCGAGTCTTGTGAAAATTGCAATAACTTGAAGATGAACTTAAAACGGGCAGATCATAAAATTGCTGAACTACAAGCTTCTTTACTTGAGCCGATTGATTCATGCTTGAACTGTCCTAAGTTAACTGCTGAACTTGAAGCTGTCTCCAAACAGTTTGAAGATATGATTGATCATGATAGGAAGTTGGCTCAGTTTGCTTCTAAGGACCCTGTTAGCTCACCATGCATTAATTGTAACAAACTAAAATCTGACTTGATTGCATTGGATGAGAAATGTGTGAAGCTAACTAAGGACCTTCTAGAGAAGCCACATTGTGCTTGTAATGTGATTGTGGAGAAGGGGGAGAAGCCCTAGGGTAAGGTTGAGACGCTTAGCGACGTGAGCCAACTGGCTAGCAGTAGGATTGTCCCTTCAGAGTCGGCTGTGCGTGCATAAGCCATTCTTCCCTCTGCTATTGGTTCTTCTTCTGCTCCCTTACCTTCTGCTGTCTCTTCTTCCCCCTGCTCTTCTTGTACCTCTCTCTTTCGGGAGTGTCAGTACCTTATGAACACTCTCGAGAGATTTGTAGGAGGCAAGAGAAGCTTAATCTTATTCTAGACCAGTCCAAGATTTGCAAATTCAATCAGGGTCTAGGATATGATTTCTATGAGGACATTAGGAAGCATCCACCTGCTATTCTCAGACCCATAGTAGGAGGTGTGATCGAGGTTGAGCCCAGGTCTGATAAGGTGAAATTCAAATCAGCGGGCTTTGTCCAAGGGATTTCTGACAGCAAGGTGAGTCCACCTGCAGCTTCAGCCTCTCAGAAGGCGAAGCCTCCCCGTGCTGCTTCTACCTCTCAGAAGGTGAAGTATCACTGCACCTTCTGTCAGAAGGATGGACACACAGTCGATCGATGCTTCAGGCGCGCCAAGATCGCGCGTAGAGACCGTGTTGAGTCTCTTGGGCGTATTCAGGGTCGGCCCCAGACCTTGAGTGCACCTAAGACCAACACGAGGTATAGGACTGTTGAGTCTGTGTTTGGGCAGTATCGAGGACTCGGTTTTACTGAGTTTTCTGGTTTTCATCCTCGATATGCTCCTGGTCATGACTTCCGCTGTCCTGAGGGTAGCCGTTTTGCCCATCAAGATAGCTACCCGCGGCGTGTTCAGCATGTTGCAGATGCTCCGACTCGCTCCCTCGTAGCAGTTGGACCTAGCAACAGCTTCAGGTCTGCTCATAGACCTTCTGCTTTGAGTGACAGAGAGCGTAGCGTAGATAGAGGTCAGTCGTGCTTGACTACTTCATCTGATCGATGTGTTACTCAGTATTGGGTGCCAAAATCACTGTTGATTTACCCCAGTACTGAGACTTTACTCTCTTGTTGACTCAGGTTCGCCGGGCAGGGAAGGGAAAGGTTTGGCTCGTCGACTCCGGATGTTCACGACACATGACTGGAGATTCTTGTTGGTTTTCTTCCCTAGCCCGTGCTCCAGGTGATGAGAAGATCACCTTTGGAGATGCTTCATCTGGGCGCGTCATCGCCAAAGGTACTGTGCGCGTGATTGATTCTTTCATTTTGAAAGATGTTGCCTTGGTTAGTAAGCTGCAGTATAATTTGCTTTCAGTTTCTCAGCTTACTGATGACGGTTTCGAGGTGAGCTTTAAGAAAAACAATTGCAAAATTCTTGATTCTTCGGGTAGTCTGGTTTGCGGGATTTCTCGTAATGGGAGGATCTTTCGTGCTGAGTTTTCTGAGTCTTCTGGCGATCCTCTCAGGTGTTTAGTTGCTTCTGAGTCCCGCGATCTCTCTTTCTGGCATAGGAGACTTGGTCATATTGGATTTGACCATTTGACCCGAGTTAGCGGCCACGATCTCATTCGTGGTCTGCCGAAACTCAAGATGGTCAAAGATCTTGTTTGCGCTCCATGCCGGCATGGCAAGATGGTTGCCGCTTCTCATCCTCCGGTCACAGTTACTATGACTGATGCACCGGGACAGCTACTCCACATGGACACAGTTGGCCAGCTCGAGTGCAGTCAGCAGGAGGGAAGTGGTATGTTCTTGTTGTGGTCGATGACTTCTCGAGGTATTCTTAGGTGTTTTTCTTAGCCTCGAAGGATGAGACGTTCTCACATTTCTGAGGTCTTTTTAGTAGGCTTTCTGTTGAACTTCCAGGTGCCTTACGAGCGATCCGTAGTGATAATAGCACGGAGTTCAAGAATTCCTACTTTGAGAGTTTCTGTGGTGAGACAGGTGTAGAGAACAAGTTCTCTTCTCCATACGTCCCTCAGCAGAATGGCGTTGTGGAGAGGAACAACCGTACCTTGGTCGAGATAGCCAGGACGATGCTTGATGAGTACTCTACACCGAGGAAGTTTTGGGCTGAAGCCATTGCGACCGTGTGCCATGTTTCGAATCGAGTTTTTCTTCGGACACACTTGCACCACACTTCTTATGAGTTGAGATACGGGCGAAAGCCCAGCGTCTCTCATTTTTGTGTGTTTGGTTGCAAATGCTTTATTCTGAAGTCTGGGAACCTAGACAAGTTCGAGTTACGTTCCTATGACGGTATCTTTCTAGGCTACTCGACTTCTTCGCGGGCTTATAGGGTCTGGAACTGCGAGTCTAGTAAAATGGTAGAGACCTGTGAGGTGATCTTTGACGAGGCCAGTCCGGGGACTAGGCCAGATATCTCAGGTTCTTTAGAGCAGTCCGAGACCATCTTTGTGGATGATGAGGACGATGGAGACGATGGTTGTTTACCTGATCCAGCTCCTCATCCTCCCCTTGAGATGCCTTCTTCCACGGTACCTCAAGGTGATCAGCCCTTGCCTACGACTTCCTCCGGAGCTAGTGGCTCTGTCCCTGCCTCTTCTGCACACGAGGTAGAGGCCACTTCTTCTCCTCATCCAGGACCTCCCCGACATATCCAGAAAAGACATCCTTCAGAGCAGATTATTGGAGACCTTTTCGAGCGTGTTACCCGCTCAAAATCTGGCTTATCTCAATTCTGTCTCCATTCTGCTTTCATTGCCTCCTTTGAACCCAAAGATGTTTCTCATGCTCTTTCCGATGAGTCTTGGGTTAATGCCATGCATGAGGAGTTAGAGAATTTCGAGAGGAACAAGGTCTGGTCGCTTGTCGAGCCCCCGTGAGGTCACAATATTATTGGGACTAAGTGGGTGTTCAAGAACAAGCAGAGCGAGGATGGAGTGGTTATTCGGAACAAGGCTAGACTGGTAGCTCAGGGGTTCTCCCAGGTTGAGGGTCTAGATTTCGAGGAGACCTTTGCCCCTGTAGCTAGACTTGAAGCCATTAGAATCCTGCTTGCCTTTGCAGCTTCTAAGGGTTTCAAGCTTTACCAGATGGACGTCAAGAGTGCCTTCCTCAATGGCTTTATTGAGGAAGAGGTCTACGTCCGACAGCCTCCTGGTTTCGAAAACCCTAAATACCCAAACCATGTCTTCAAGCTTTCCAAAGCTTTGTATGGACTTAAGCAAGCCCCAAGAGCTTGGTATGAGAGGCTTAAGTCCTACTTGTTAAGTCATGGTTTTGAGATGGGTAAAGTTGACAAGACCTTGTTCATCCGCCGGCATGGCACTTGAGAGACCGTGTGGAGGTGACCACATGTTTGTGATGAGTAATTGACACTTGGTTTAGAAAGATTGAGTTTGGTTTCGGTGCTTCCTGCATAGTCGTAGCCCTGTTTGAGTGTTCGAAAGACCCTACGACCACATTGGGCCGTGGTCGAAACGCAGCAGCAAAGCTTACGACCACGCTTGGCCGCGATCACAAGCTTCCGAGAGGTTTACGACTACTTTGGGCATCATCGGAGTCCATCAGGACAGTCTATGACCACGTTGTGGTGTATACGACCACTTCGGGTGTGGTCGATGGACACTCGAGAGGTTTACGACCACTGTGGCCATGGTCGAACGCTGCTACTCCCACGTTGGTCATGATCAAAAGCTTGGTTCATAGTTTACGACCATGCTGTGTCGTTTACGACCACTCTGGTCGTGGTCGAGCGCACTTACGACCACGATGGTCGTGGTTGGAAGTCGTCAGTCGGAGCTACGATCGCAGTGGTCGAAAGTCGGCGCTCAAACTTACGACCATGTTGAGTAGTCGTGGCTCACGACCACGTTATCGCAGGAAGCGATCGGAAGCACTCGGGTGAAGTCGTAGCGCGGTCGGTTGTGGTCGGAAGCCCATTCGATCACGTTATAGACTTAGGCTGAAAGTCGTAGCTTCTGTTGTCTGGTCGTATGGCTTCCAGAAGCGGTCGTATCAGCTGAATATCGGTCGTAAAGACTTATGAGAGGGTCGTAGACCGTGTGCATTAATGTTTAAGTGATTTGGACCGGTCGTAATGGGTGTACGACTTTGTGGAACATGGTTTGGTTTCTGTTTTGCTTGTGCAAATGTTTATACACAATGTTTTTGTGCGGTGCTATGAATGTATGCTTGTCTGTGATGGTTTGCAGGACTTGGAGACTAGTTGTGGAGAGGCATGGATGGCCAAGACTAGGCACGGGCGGTGCTGGGGTAAAGAGTGGTCGGGAGATGCCGAAGACGACGAGGTCTGCCAGGTGGTTGCAAGACTTGAGCGACAAGGGAGGAGGAAGCTTCCGGGAAGGCAGTAGGATGGCATTTTGGAGAAATGCGGAAAGCTGCAAAGGGAAGCTGTGTCTCTGCGAAAACTCTGGAATGGTTGGCGCTAATGGGCAAAGCAGTGGAGCCGTCGGGAGTAACGGGTAAAGCACTAGAGCTTGTCCTCGCTAGTGGGTAAAGAGAATGGTAAAACCCGATGTTAGGTGGGGGTTTACGGGTTCCCCCTGGTAGCAGAAGGCTATAAATAGAGAGGGTAGAGCTCAGGTGCTCAGTGAGATTCTGATCCCCGAGTTGCTCTGTTCTTCCTTGTTTATTTGTGTGTGTGGGTTCTCGGGATGGAGCAAGTGTGCTCATGTATCTCCCAGTTGGAGTGGCTGTAGAAACCTCCATTATCAATCATTCATCTCTCTTCCTCTATGTTGAGTTTTTGTTCTGTGAGGTGTTTGATTGTTTTGTTTGTGCTTTCTCTGCGTTATCTTTTCCCATGTGTGCATGAGAAGTTGGTTCTCAGTTGTGCGCTGGCCCTTTTGATTTAAGAAGAGTTCTAGCTGCCTAGTTTCCTCCTGCTCTGAACCGGAAATCATTCTCAAAACATTTTGGTCAAGTTATTTCCAAGAGTAACGAGTGGTCAGAGGAATCTCTGCTTGCAGTCGTGTACCTTTACAGGTTCTCCGTTCTTTGTTCGACCTCATCTCTCTGCTCTGATTTCGTTTTGTTAGTCGGTCAAGTCTTCGACTTCATCGGTTGCTCGATCACATGTTGGTCTACGACCACGTTTTTTCGACCAGAGAACTAACTTGAGTATTCGATCTCCTTCTTCATAGCTCTCTAGCTATCGGGGAAGAAGATCTAGTGGGAGTACGAGGGGAAAGTTTGAAGGCACCATTCACCCCCCCTCTGTTGCCATTTCGGTCCAATAATTGGTATCAGAGCCGGTTAGCTCTAATTCATAGATCTTAACCGGTCTCAAGAGCCATGGCGACGGACAAGTACTCGACCAAGCCTCCAATCTTTGATGGCGTTGATTTTCCATTTTGGAAAAGCCGGATGGAGACCTACATCCAGGCACAAGGATACGCTATCTGGAAGAAGGTCAAGGTTCGCTATCTTGTTCCTGCCGATGAGAACATCAATGTGGCGAATATGCCCGATGTTGAGGCGAATGCAAAGGCAAGGAACATAATCATCCAAGGGTTGAGTCGTAGCGAGTTTGACCGCATTTCGCACCTCACGTCGGCTTTCGACATTTGGGAGACCCTCGGTGCTTACCATGAGGGCACCTCCCAAATCAAGACAGTTCGACAGGACCAGTTCAAGCGAGATTACAACAAGTTTGAAATGCTCGCTGGTGAGTCCCTTGATGAGTGCTTTGCGCATTTTCACAAGATCTTGAGCAACCTCCGAGCGGTCGGTCTCACATACCCCGACTTGGACAACGCTCGTCAGATGCTCGCTGCACTCGACCTTCGCGTTTGGGAGATGAAGGTGACTACCATCAAGGACACGACGGACTTCTCAACTTTAACGCTTCACGCGCTGTACTCGCGCCTTAAGACGCACGAGATTGACATTGTCTCTCGTAAGTCGAAGTCTCAGTCGATGGCTTTAGTCACTGATCCCACCTTGGCTTCTGGTCACTCTTCTGATTTGCTTTGCGGTTTCTCCCTTGCTGCTCTATGTGACGTAACTGATGATCAGTTAGAGCAGCTCGAGGATGAGCAATTGACCCTCCTAGCTCGGAAGTTTTCCCATGCTTACAAGAAGAGGAGGGACAGAAAGAAAGGAGGACCTGTGATTTGCTTCGAGTGTGGTGGCCCCAACCACATTCGGGCAAACTGCCCCAAGCTGGTTCGGGCAAGAACGACTACGGCGGTTCGGGCAAGAACGACTACACTGACAAGAACCGCAACAAGAAGACTCCAGCTCAGACGCCGGGAAACAAGAAGTTCCGCAACTTTGGCAAAGCCAAGAAGCTCTTCCACCGCGTCCTCACTGCCTTCGACGACCTCGACCTCAGCGAGGTGGAGGGATGGAGCGACGACGACAGGACGGGTGACCAAGAGCCCAAGGATGGCAACGACGACTTCTCCGGCATGTGCTTCAAGGCCCTCGAGGGCAAACTCAGCGACAGCGAGCTGTACTCCGACTCGGACGAGGTATGTCCCACCTATGACCAGCTCAATCATGCTTTTCTTAAGCTAGGTGGTTTCCATGCTAGAGCTAGGGCTAGGTGTACTGAGTTAGAGAAGGAAGTAGACAGGTTGTCACTAGAGATTATTGCTCTTACATCTAGTCCCTCTAGTGACGACTGTGATACATGCTCTGCTTTGCTGGGTGACATGGAGAAACTAAGGACCTCGCATGATAGTTTGTCCTCCGAGCTTGATAGTGTTAAGGTGGAGAATCTGAGTCTGTTGGCTGAACTAGAAATGAGTAGGATTGCTTCTACTTCATCTACTCCTATTGAGACTACTTCTTGCACCTCATGTGAGGATAAGGACAATGCTTTTAGAGGTCTTTATACCATGCTGCTTGATCTGCCCAAGACTTGTGAAAGTTGTAATAATCTAAAGATGAACCTAAAACGGGCAGATCATAAAATTTCTGAGTTATATGCTTGGTTGTGTGAGCCAGTCGCTTCATGCTCGAACTGTCCTAGATTAACTGCTGAACTTGAATCTGTTTCCAAGCAGTTTCAAGAAATGATTGACCACAATGAGAAATTGGCTGATTATGCTTCTAAGGACCCTGTTAGCTCACCATGCAAAAATTGTGACAAACTAAAAAATGACTTAATTGCATTGGAAGAAAAATGTGTGAAGCTAACTAAGGACTTATTAGAGAAGCCACAATCTTGTTGTGATGTGATTGCTGAGGAGGGGGAGAAGCCCCAGGGTAAGGTAGAGACGCCTAGCGACGCGAACCAACCTGCTAGCAGTAGGACTGTCCATTATGAGTCGGCTGTGCGTGCACAAGCCATTCGTTCCTCTGCTGTTGGTTCTTCATCTGCTCCCTTACCTCCTGCTGTTCCCTCTTCCCCCTGCTCTTCTTGCACCTCTCTTTCGGGAGTGCCAGTACCTTATGAACACTCTCGAGAGATTTGTTGGCGGCAAGAAGAATCTTAATCTTATTCTAGACCAGTCCAAGATTTGCAGATTTAATCAAGGTCTAGGATATGATTATTATGAGGACATGAGGAAGCATCCACCTGCCGTGCTCAGACCCATAGCACCAGGTGTGATCGAGACTGAGCCCAGGACCGAGAAAGTCCAATTTAAGTCAGCGGGCTATGTCTAGGGGATCTCTGACAGCAAGGTGATTCCACCTGCTGTTTCGGCCTCTCAGAAGGCGAAGCCTCCCCGTGCTACTTCTACCTTCCAGAAGGTGAAGTATCACTGCACCTTCTGTCAGAGGGATGGGCACATAGTTGATCGATGCTTCAGGCATGCCAAGATTGCGTATAGAGACCATGCAGAAGCACTTAGGCGTATTCAGGGTCAGCCCCAGACCCTGAGTGCACCTACGACCAGCACGAGGTCTAGGTTTACTGCTGTTGATGGGTTTGGGCAGCATCGAGGACTTGGTTTTTCTGAGTCTTTTGGTTTTCGTCCTCATGCTACACCGGTTCATGGTTTCCGCCGTCCTAAGGGTACATCTCGTTTCCCCCGTCGAGACAGCTACCCGCGGCGTGTTCAGCCTGTTGCTGGTGCTCCGACTCGCTTGCCCGCAGCAGTCGGATCCAGCAACAGCTTCGGGTCTGCACACAGACCTTCTGCTTACTTGAGTCACAGAGAGCGTAGGGTAGATAGAAGTCAGTCGTGTTTGACTACTTCATCTGCTCCATGTGTTACTCAGTATTGGGTGCCAAAATCACTCTTGATTTATCCCAGTACTGAGACTTTACTCTCTCGTTGACTCAGGTTCGCTGGGTAGGGAAGGAGAAAGTTTGGCTTGTAGACTCTGGTTGTTCTCGTCATATGACCGGAGACTCCCGTTGGTTCTCCTCCCTAGCCCGCGCTCCAGGTGATGAGACGATCACCTTCAGAGACGCTTCGTCTGGGCGCGTCATCGCCAAAGGTACCGTGCATGTTAATACTTCTTTTATTCTTAAGGATGTTGCCTTGGTAAGTAAGCTGCAGTACAATTTGCTTTCCGTTTCTCAGCTTACCGATGATGGTTTCGAGGTGAGCTTCAAGAAAAATAATTGCAAAATTCTTGACTCTTCGGGTAGTCTTGTTTGCGGGATTTCTCGTTTTGGGAGGATCTTTCGTGCTGATTTTTCTGAGTCTTCTAGTGATCCTCTCAGGTGTTTAGTTGCTTCTGAGTCCCGCGACTTCTCTTTCTGGCATAGGAGACTTGGTCATATTGGATTTGACCATTTGACCCGAGTTAGCGGCCACGATCTCATTCGTGGTCTGCCGAAACTCAAGATGGTCAAAGATCTTGTTTGCGCTCCATGCTGGCATGGCAAGATGGTTGCCGCTTCTCACCTTTCGGTCACAGTTACGATGACCGATGCACCGGGATAGCTGCTCCACATGGACACTGTTGGGCCAGCTCGAGTGCTGTCAGCTGGAGGGAAGTGGTACGTCCTTGTCGTGGTCGATGACTATTCGAGGTTCACTTGGGTGTTTTTCTTAGCCTCGAAGGATGAGACATTTTCAGTTTTCCGAGGTCGTTTCGGTAGGCTTTCTGTTGAGCTCCTAGGTGCCTTACAAGCGATCCGCAGTGACAATGGCACGGAGTTCAAGAATTCCTACTTCGAGAGATTCTGTGGTGAGACAGGTGTAGAGCATCAGTTCTCCTCTCCGCACGTCCCACAACAAAATGGCGTCGTGGAGAGAAAGAACCGTACCTTGGTCGAGATGGCCAGGACGATGCTTGATGAGTACTCTACACCGCGGAAGTTTTGGGCTGAGGCTATAGCTACCGCGTGCCATGTCTCAAATCGAGTATTTCTTAGGGCACACTTGCACCGCACTTCTTATGAGTTGAGATACGGGCGAAAGCCCAGCGTCTCTCATTTTTGTGTGTTTGGTTGCAAGTGTTTTATTTTGAAGTCCGGGAACCTAGACAAGTTCGAGTCACGTTCTTGTGATGGTATCTTTCTAGGTTACTCGCCTTCTTCGCGGGCTTATCGGGTTTGGAACTGCGAGTCTAGTAAAATGGTAGAGACCTGTGAGGTGACTTTCGATGAGGCCAATCCGGGGACTAGGCCCGATATCTCAGGTTCCTTAGAGCAGTCTGAGCCCATCTTCGTGGATGATGAGGATGATGGAGATGAAGGTTGTCTACCCGATCCAGTCCTTCATCCACCCCTTGAGGTGCCGTCTTCCACCGCACCTCGAGGTGATCAGCCTCTGCCTTCCGCTTCTTCTGGAGCTAGTGGCTCTGTTCCTACCTCTTCTGCTCATGAGGTAGAGGTCACTTCTTCATCTCATCCAGGACCTCCTAGACATGTTCAGAAAGCTCATCCTTCAGAGCAGATTATTGGAGACCTCTTCGAGCGTGTTACCCGCTCAAAATCTGGTTTATCTCAATTCTGTCTCCACTCTGCTTTCATTGCCTCCTTTGAGCCCAAAGATGTTTTTCATGCTCTTTCCGACGAGTCTTGGGTCAATGCCATGCATGAGGAATTAGAGAACTTTGAGAGAAACAAGGTCTGGTCGCTTGTTGAGCCCCCGCGAGGTCACAATAGCATTGGAACCAAGTGGGTGTTCAAAAACAAGCAGAGTGAGGATGGGTTAGTCATTCGAAACAAGGCTAGACTGGTAGCTCAGGGGTTTTCCCAGGTTGAGGGTCTAGACTTCGAGGAGACCTTTGCCCCTATAGCTCGACTTGAAGCCATTAGAATCCTGCTTGCCTTTGCAGCTTCTAAGGGTTTCAAGCTTTACCAGATGGACGTGAAGAGTGCCTTCCTCAATGGCCTTATTGAGGAGGAAGTCTACGTCCGACAGCCTCCAGGTTTCGAGAACCCCAAATACCCTAACCATGTCTTCAAGCTTTCAAAAGCATTGTATGGACTTAAGCAGGCTCCCAGAGCTTGGTTTGAGAGGCTTAAGTCCTACTTGTTGAGTCATGGGTTTGAAATGGGTAAAGTAGACAAGACCTTGTTTATCCGTAGGCTTGGTAGTGACCTTCTGCTCGTCCAAATCTATGTCGATGATATCATTTTTGGCGGCTCTTCCCATGCTCTGGTTTCACAATTCTCGGATGTCATGAACACCGAGTTTGAGATGAGCATGATGGGTGAATTGACATTCTTTCTTGGCTTCCAAATCAAGCAGACTCGGGAGGGCACTTTTCTACATCAGGGCAAGTACACTCGTGACCTCCTGAGATGCTTCGATATGAGTGATGGGAAGCCGGTGTCAACTCCGATGGCTTCTACAGCCTATCTTGACCCAGATGAGGATGGCAAGCCAGTTGATCAGAAAGAGTACAGAAGTATGATCGGCTCCCTTCTTTACCTTACTACCTCGAGGCCAGATATACACTTCTCTGTGTGTCTGTGTGCTCGTTTTCAGGCTTCTCCTCGCGTATCTCACCGCTAGGCGGTGAAACGCATCTTTCGGTACCTTCGAGCTACCATTGACTATGGTATCTGGTACTCTTCCTCATCCTATCTTTCCTTGAGAGCCTTCTCGGATGCAGACTTCGCTGGCTGTAGGATAGATAGGAAGAGCACTTCTGGCACCTGCCAATTCATCGGCACTTCTCTCGTCTCTTGGTCTTCGAGGAAGCAGTCCGGTGTTGCACAGTCCACCGCAGAGGCCGAGTACGTTGCTGCAGCCAGTTGCTGTAGCCAGGTGCTCTGGATGGTCTCGACCCTGCGGGACTTTGGGTTAGCTCTAGATAGTGTTCCACTCTTCTGTGATAACACTTCTGCGATTAACATTGCTAAGAACCCAGTGCAGCACTCCCGGACCAAGCATATTGATATTCGCTATCACTTCCTTCGAGACCATGTGGAGAAGGGTGACATAGTGCTTCAGTTCGTGGAGAGTGACCACCAGTTGGCTGATATCTTCACCAAGCCATTGGATAGTTCTAGGTTTTCAGCTCTGCGGGGAGAGCTTGGGGTGGTTTGTCCTTATGGACTGTAGTGAGGGGGGAGCTTTGGGCTTTACTGCTTTACTGTATTGATTATGCTTCTGTCTCATTTCTGTTGCATTGCATTCGGGGTGCATGTGGGTTTGGTCCTTCCAGCATAGGTTAGAGTGGTTTTCTTGCCGAGTTGCTTAGACTTCGTACTCTTATCTTGTGCTTCCAGGATGCTGCATATTAGCTATTTCTTATCCACTAGGTTGAGCTCACTCACTTCTTGTAGGTTCTAGCGAGGGTTGGGCCACCCTCGGGTAGACAGGGTACGTGTTTGCTCTCTAGTGTGTGATTTACGGTCAACTGATTGTCCTGGAGTCATATTGGGTAGATGAGAGTCTGTCTAAGCCATAGTATCTTCTATACCTTATCTGTGCTTTAAGGACTGCCTATTTGCTGTTTTCTTTGCCAGCTTCTCGATTTTATTGCTTTGGTTCAGGGGGAGTTCATTTGGGAGCTTCTGGAGCTTAATGTTGACTTAACTCAACTTGAACTAAAAAGTTGCATCTCATGTTGAGGGGGAGCTGGATTTTTTTTTTGCATTTCAGCATTCAGCATTGTAAAATAACTACATTGAGCCTTGATTATTATCCTGTTATGACATGTTTACAATGCTTTACACCCTGCCATGACTTGTGCTTATATGCTAGATTTATCATGACTTCATATGTGTAGACTAGCTTTTACCATGATAAGTTTTTTAAAATTGCTCAACTTGAATTAAAACTTGTCATGCTGGCATTTGAGTTTAGTCTTTCTTGAGCTATCCTTTTATGATCCATGCCATGTCAAATAGGCTTAGCTGAACATTGAATCTTTATTGAGCCTTAAATCGAGCTATTTTAGTCTCTTGATGATGCATGACTTAGTACAACATGTTTAAAAGGCAAAAAGATCTCATTTTGTGCGAAAAAACTGATTTCACCATTCCTTTCTCATGAGACGGCTTGCCATTGCACTAGGCATGAACTCAGGGGGAGTTTTGGATGACCTAGACTATCTTCTTAGGCTTCTTGCTTGGAGTAGTCGCATAAGGCTTGAGATCTAGCACATGATAAAACAAAAGGTTGGTTGACAACAACCATAAGTTTCAAAAAGAAAATATGTCAGTTGTGCTCAATTTGCTTAAGCTACAAAAGGAATCAAGTACTTAACCAATGTTTCAATCTTGAGCTTATAGCACTCTATTTGGACTCAATATTAGCTTCCTTGATCCGCTTAGCTTATTGGCATGGCCTGCATCATCCTTGGATATCTCTAGCTAGACTGTGCTCATTGATGACTTGACTTGCTCACAAAATGCACTATATTTCAGATTGTCATTCATGTGTTCTAGCTAGGTTATAAATATCTTGTCATGATCTAGATAGCTTTTTATTGAGTTATGGCTTGGTGTATCTCATTATGGTCGTTATGAATAATTCTCATGGCTCTAAATGCTTAAAATAAATCAACTTCAACCATTTCATCCTTTGCCATGTCATATTCTCCTTGATGTGTTTATTGCCAAAAGGGGGGAATAGAGGAGAAAAAGTCATTTGTAAACTTTTTAGAGCTTTTGAGAACAATTTGCTCTTTCTGTTGTTGCTCTAGTATTCTTTCTGTCGATTGCTTCATTCCTTTCTTTTGGACCATGTTGGACTTCCCAAATCAAACTCGACTTTATGTTTTTTTTCTGTGTTTGTCAATATACTCATCAAGGGGGAGATTGAGAGACCGTGTGGAGGTGACCACATGTTTGTGATGAGTAATTGAAACTTGGTTTAGAAAGATTGAGTTTGGTTTCGGTGCTTCCTGCATAGTCGTAGCCCTGTTTGAGTGTTCGAAAGACCCTACGACCACATTGGGCGTAGTCGTAGGTCACTGGGGTGGTCTACGACCACTTGGACCGTGGTCGAAAGCCAGCAGGAAAGCTTACGACCACGCTTGGCCGTGATCACAAGCTTCCGAGAGGTTTACGACTACTTTGGGCATCATCGGAGTCCATCAGGACAGTCTATGACCACGTTGTGGTGTATACGACCACTTCGGGTGTGGTCGAAGGACACTCGAGAGGTTTACGACCACTGTGGCCGTGGTCGAAAGCTGGTACGACCACGTTGGCCATGGTCGAACGCTGCTACGACCACGTTGGTCATGATCAAAAGCTTGGTTCATAGTTTACGACCATGCTGTGTCGTTTACGACCACTCTGGTCGTGGTCGAGCGCACTTACGACCACGATGGTCATGGTTGGATGTCGTCAGTCGGAGCTACGATCGCAGTGGTCGAAAGTCAGCGCTCGAACTTACGACCACGTTGAGTAGTCGTGGCTCACGACCACGTTATCGCAGGAAGCGATCGGAAGCACTCGGGTGAAGTCGTAGCGCGGTCGGTTGTGGTCGGAAGCCCATTCGATCACGTTATAGACTTAGGCTGAAAGTCGTAGCTTCTGTTGTCTGGTCGTAGCGCGGGCGGTTGCATCAGCTGGGAATCGGTCGTAAAGACTTATGAGAGGGTCGTAGATCATGTGCATTAATGTTTAAGTGATTTGGACCGGTCGTAATGGGTGTACGACTTTGTGGAACATGGTTTGGTTTTTGTTTTGCTTGTGCAAATGTTTATACACAATGTTTTTGTGCGGTGCTATGAATGTATGCTTGTCTGTGATGGTTTGCAGGACTTGGAGACTAGTTGTGGAGAGGCATGGATGGCCAAGACTAGGCACGGGCGGTGCTGAGGTCAAGAGTGGTCGAGAGATGCCGAAGACGACGAGGTCTGCCAGGTGGTTGCAAGACTTGAGCGACAAGGGAGGAGGAAGCTTCCGGGAAGGCAGTAGGATGGCATTTTGGAGAAATGCGGAAAGCTGCAAAGGGAAGCTGTGTCTCTGCGAAAACTCTGGAATGGTTGGCGCTAACGGGCAAAGCAGTGGAGCCGTCGGGAGTAACGGGTAAAGCACTGGAGCTTGTCCTCGCTAGTGGGTAAAGAGAATGGTAAAAACCCGGTGTTAGGTGGGGGTTTACGGGTTCCCCCCGGTAGCAGAAGGCTATAAATAGAGAGGGTAGAGCTCAGGTGCTCAGTGAGATTCTGATCCCCGAGTTGCTCTGTTCTTCCTTGTTTATTTGTGTGTGTGGGTTCTCGGGATGGAGCAAGTGTGCTCATGTATCTCCCAGTTGGAGTGGCTGTAGAAACCTCCATTATCAATCATTCATCTCTCTTCCTCTATGTTGAGTTTTTGTTCTGTGAGGTGTTTGATTGTTTTGTTTGTGCTTTCTCTGCGTTATCTTTTCCCATGTGTGCATGAGAAGTTGGTTCTCAGTTGTGCTCTGGCCCTTTTGATTTGAGAAGAGTTCTAGCTGCCTAGTTTCCTCCTGCTCTGAACCGAAAATCATTCTCAAAACATTTTGGTCAAGTTATTTCCAAAAGTAACGAGTGGACAGAGGAATCTCTGCTTGCAGTCGTGTACCTTTACAGGTTCTCCGTTCTTTGTTCGACCTCATCTCTCTGCTCTGATTTCGTTTTGTTAGTCGGTCAAGTCTTCGACTTCATCGGTTGCTCGATCACATGTTGGTCTACGACCACGTTTTTTCGACCAGAGAACTAACTTGAGTATTCGATCTCCTTCTTCATAGCTCTCTAGCTATCGGGGAAGAAGATCTAGTGGGAGTACGAGGGGAAAGTTTGAAGGCACCATTCACTGTTGGTGATATGCCCTAGAGGCAACATGGAGATGTTGAATATATCACATAGTATGTTTATGATACATTGCTTTGTTCCTTGAAATAGACATTATCATTATTGATCAATGAGTATGTGACTTATTCATGAGACTCTTAATGCCAAAATGTTGCTATTTCTAAATGATCCCTGATCATATATCATATGAGGAACAAATATGATTCAAAGATCAGCATATGTATTGATTGATGATCATGTGTAGAGACCCGAATATGCAAATCCGGACTCTCCTGTGTATTCTGCACTAGTCCAGGATCACGCTAGTGCACACAGTGTAAACAAAGATAAATATCATCCACACCACGATATTCTAAGGAAAATCCAAATTATATTAATAATCATCAGAGTATGACCTTATGGCCAAGCTTACAATTATTAGCCGGAAGGCTTAAAAGAAACTAGCAGCGGAAATCCAAAAGAAAGCGCAGCAGCCAATCGACACGCCCACAGGCTATCGAGTGGAGAACGGAGCCTAATCCGCGAAGACGTCGAAGTACTCTCCTTCTGGAACCTCCTGCTGGTGATACTCCTCCTCCTCAACTGAGCAACAGGGGCATAAAGCCGTGAGTACATTGGTACTCAGCAAGCCGTTTGTAACAAATGAATGCAATATAATATGCAAGGCTTACCAATGGATGGCTGAAAGGTTAATTTGCATAAAACAGCATTTGAAAATACACTAAATAGATTGAAGGCGCAATTGAAGTAAAACAATAATAAACAATAATCAAAGGAATTGAAGTAACCACTTATGGATCTCCCATCCATAAGCTAAACCAACCACTTAAGGACCTCCCAACCAACAGTGAATTAACCACCCACTGTCCAAAACTTTTTAGAAATAACTATACCTCGTGTGAAATCACCGAGCATTGTCCATGACCGAGGACACGGCTATTCGAATAGTTTTACACTCTGCAGAGGTTGCACAACTGTACCCACACGATGTGATAATCCTCACGTTAAAGATAATCACAACAAGGCTTTTACAATGATCCATCTCAACCCGATCCCACTCGCTAAGGTTTCGCCGTCGAGTAGGGTAACCCCCTAGTCGGTAATTGCCCCCTCTTGCGCCACAACAACATCGGTAGTGAAACCAAAGTTGAGACTTCACAAATTATTATGCCAGGTCTATCCCATACTAGACATGTGGTTTGCACGGTAAAGCTCAGATCAATGGCGCACAAAGTTAAGTCCTTAAATGTTACCCCGGCGAAACATCCACATCCCAATGTGCAACCTGCACCCCCTTTACTGCACGATCATTCGCCCGAGTGAAAACCATTTTGTATAACCAACACCAATGACACTACCCATGTCATGGCAATCAAATTTTATAACTGTGGCTGACCACCACGTTCCAATATATCATTAAGTCAAGATTAATTAACACATGTGATGATAGACCCAACGCTACTAAAAGCACGATTAAGCATTCTAATCGTGCCATCCCAAATGTGATCGTAACATAGCATCACTACTAAGTTTCCCAACCTATGGTGACAATGGCATCATGGCATTCAAATTTAACAAGGAGGGAATTACTCAATTGAGGTGATAACTACCAATTACAAGGTTTGTATAAAAGTAGCGATGCAATGTAATTTAAAACAAAATATTTAAATAATAGATTGCAAACTGGGTTCAACATGATCAAAGGACACGACTTGCCTTGGCCTTGCTCAGTTGACGGCTCTTGATCTTCAAATCCAACTTCCGCTCCTTCGAACGCGTGATCTAACGAGAGAGAACGCAAATCGAAACACAAAATAAAATCAAATAAAATTCAAATGAACTCCAAAAATTCTCAAACTTGAACCAAAAGATAGAGCTCAATTTTATATGAATTTAGGAAAAAGAATCGGGTCAATCGGAGCTAGGACGAAGGAGAACGGGCTCTGGGAAGTTTTAATTCCAAGAAAAAGAGACAGACAGGTAGTCGTTACGACCACAAAGGATCCCTACGACCACGCAGAGAAATTTACGACCACGAAGAACTTTACGACTACAACCACAAACCAATCTAAGACTACGAAGCCGATTACGACCACTTAGGCAGGCTTACGACCACGTAGTCGAGCACATGACTACGATCACTCAGTCGAGATTACGACTACGTAGTCGAACCTACTACTTCGACCACACCGAACAATCCACGACTACGGCCACACGGGTGGCTACGACTGCACAGCGGCTACGACTACTCAGGCAGACTTACGACCATGAAGTCGTTTACGACCACATGATCGAACTTACCGGTGGCTTTACGACTTACGACTAAGCCTCTACAACGTAGTCGTAGAACCTTACGACCACACGGATCTACGACACACGGATCTACGACCATGGATGGCGGCGGGACTCACCGGCGACGGCAGAACGACGGCGAGGACGACACGATCTCGGGCTCCGGCACGACCACGGCAGCGGCTACGCGCACGACCACGGCTTTGGCAAGGCGCACGACCACAGCGGCTCAACTCGGCGGCGAGGCTTGACTTGGGACGAGGGAGACACCAGGGGTTCGGCCCTTTTATACCCGGTCGTAGAGGTGTCCTGGTCGGCCACGAGTACGAGTCCGGGTGGGATATGACCTGAGAGTCCCACTCGCATACGAGTACGACTTGCCAAAAGCGGGCGGCTGCGATGCGGGGCGGGGTTCTGGATGGCTGACACGCGGCGGGGGCGGAAGCGGTTGCGGCTCAACCGACTGGTTTTTCTTTTCTTTTTCTTTTTCCAGAAATTCAATTAAATCATTTTGAGCTCTAGAAAAAAAACAAATAATTCCAGAAAAAATCACATAAAATGCCAAAAAAACTCTTGAGGCTCAGGGAACTCAAATAAAATATTTTTGGCAAATGTTCATGTTTGGATTATTCATATTAAATCCTTTTAATTTAATAAAATTCCAATTAAGCTTTAATTAATTCCAGAAAAATCCAAATGGTGAATTGTATTTTAAAAACTTCAAAAAGGCTTTGAAAATCAGGATGTTACATCATGTCTCATGGATCATGGTATGGAGATACCAAATCAATAATATGGACATGTGTTAGTGAACATATGTTGGATAGACCCACCATGAGACACTGCAGAGATTCCATGTGTCATTAGTTGGTCTCAAGTAGTGTTTATGTAGAATCCTTAGACTTGAGATCATCATGGTTCCCAACATGCGTAGTAGCCTATTTTGGGACTACTAACCACTACTCCGTAACTGGGTAGTCATAAAAGTAGTCTTCGAGTTTGCTATGAAACATGTAGTGGGATGTGAATGATCAAGATAGAATTTGCCCTCCTTATGGGAGAGATATCTCTGGGCCCCTCGATGTAATGGATTATGAAAATGCATGGCCATGCCAATGTGATTGAGGAGTCAATCACAAGTTTATAATCCATCACGGAATCGAGAGAGTGATTGAGCTATTAAGAGGATGTCACAGGTCTCGCCTTGAGCTTAATCTATATCGTGAGGCAAAGGGATTCGTACATGAGAACATTACAGGTTCAGCCGATATGATCTTTACGTATACTTTGGGGTTAACATGTCTTGCTAGAGGCCGCTATTAACAGGGTGACCGGAAAGGTGTTTCCGGGTCGCGACCAAGTATACGTGAACCTACAGGGTCGCACACTTAACGGGTTGGAACACTAATTCGAATGTGATTCGGATGTGGGCTCAATTCGGATAGAGATCCGGATAGACTCCTATTGGGCCTCGGTCCACGAGGCCCAAGTGAGTAGGTCTATATATTTGGAGGCGGGGGGCTGAGGGATGTACGCTTCTGTTCCTCCCGAGCAAAACCCTAGCCGCCACCTCCCGAGCCAAACCCTAGCCGCTCGCGAGTGCTGGTACACTCGCGATCGGCGTTCCAGCCCCGGACGTGTGGATACCGGTGGAGGCGCTACTCGTTGCGGCGTTGATCGGCATCAACAAACTACAGATTGGATCTGCTCGTGGTGTGGTTGATCGCGTGGAGGAGACGATCTGTTCGGGACGATCGGCTACTTCCACTACTACCTTGACGCGCGTGGTTGGATCGGCTTCTCCAACTCTTCTTCCGCTGCGCTGCGCGTCTAGTGGTAACGATCTATGATCCCTCCTTAGCATGATGTCCTGGTGTGCGCGGTAGAAATTTTTTATTTTCTGCTATCGTAGCCTACGCGCGTTCCTTCATTCACCCCCCTCTGTTGCCATTTCGGTCCAACATGATCTCCTACTCGTCCAGATTTATGTGGATGACATCATCTTTGGTGGCTCTTCCCATACTCTGGTTTCATAGTTCTCGGATGTCATGAGCACCGAGTTTGAGATGAGTATGATGGGGAGTTGACCTTTTTCCTTGGCTTCCAAATCAAGCAGACTCGGGAGGGTACATTTCTTCATCAAGGAAAGTACACTCGTGACCTTCTGAGACGCTTCGACATGAGTGATGGTAAGCATGTGTCGACTCCCATGGCTTCTACAGCCTATCTTGACCCAGATGAGGATGGCGAGCCAGTTGATCAGAAAGAGTACAGAAGTATGATCGGCTCCCTTCTTTACCTCACCGCCTCGAGACCGGACATACACTTCTCCGTGTGTCTGTGTGCTCGGTTTCAAGCTTCTCCTCGTGTAGCGCATCTTTCGGTACCTCCGAGCTACCATTGACTATGGTATTTGGTACTCTTCCTCATCCTGTCTTTCCTTGAGAGCCTTCTCGAACGCAGACTTTGCTGGCTGTAGGATAGATAGGAAGAGCACTTCTGGCACTTGCCAATTCATTGGCACTTCTCTCGTCTCTTGGTCTTCTAGGAAGCAGTCCGGTGTTGCACAGTCCACCGCAGAGGCCGAGTATGTTGCTGCAGCCAGCTGCTGCAGTCAGGTACTCTGGATGGCTTCGACCCTGCGGGACTTTGAGTTAGTTATCGACAGTGTTCCACTCTTTTGTGATAACACTTCTGCGATTAACATTGCTAAGAACCCAGTGCAACACTCTCGGACCAAGCATATCGATATCCGTTATCACTTCCTTAGAGACCATGTAGAGAAGGGCGATATAGTGCTCCAGTTTGTGGAGAGTGACCACCAGTTGGCTGACATCTTCACCAAGCCATTGGATAGTTCGAGGTTTTAAGCTCTACAGGGAGAGCTTGGGGTGGTTTGTCCTTATGGACTGTAGTGAGGGGGAGCTTTGGGCTTTACTGCTTTACTATATTGATTATGCTTCTGTCTCATTTCTGTCGCTTTGCACTTGGGGTGCATCGGGCTTAGTCCTTCTAGCATAGGTTAGAGTGCTTCTCTTGTCTAGTTGCATAGACTTCTTACTCTTATCTTGTGCTTTCAGGATGCTTCTTATTAGTTGTTTCTTATCTCACTAGATTGAGCTCACTCACTTCTTGTAGCTTCTAGCGAGGGTTGGGCCACCCTCGGGTAGATAGGGTACGTGTTTGCTCTCTAGTGTGTGTGTTTTACGGTCAAGCTAATAGTCCTGGAGTCATATGGGGTAGATGAGAGTCAGTCTGAGCCATAGTTGCCTCTATATCTTATCTATGCTTTAAGGACTGCCTGTTTGATGTATTCTTGCCAGCTTCTCGATTTTTTTTGCTTTGGTTCAGGGGGAGTTCATTTGGGAGCTTCTGGAGCTTAACATTGACTTAACTCTACTTGAACTAAAAGTTGCATTACATATTGAGGGGGAGCTGGATTCTCTGCATCTAGCATTGTAATATAACTGCATTGAGCCTTGATTATTATCCTGTTATGACATGCTTACAATGCTCTACACCTTGCCATGACTTGTGCTTTATTTGCTAGATTTATCATGACTTCATATGTGTAGACTAGCTTTTGCCATGATAAGTGAATTAAAATTGATCTACTTGAATTAAAACTTGTCATGCTAGCACTTGAGTTTAGTCTTTCTTGAGCTATCCTTTTATGATTCATGCCATGTCAAATAAGCTTAGTTGAGCATTGAATCTTTGTTGAGCCTTAAGTTGAGCTATATTAGTTCTTGATGATGCATAAGTTAGTACAACATGTTTAAAAAGCAAAATGATCTCTTTTGTGCGAAAAAACTGATTTCACCAATTCTTTCTCATGAGACAGCTTGCCATTGCACTAGGCATGAACTCAGGGGGAGTTTTGGATGACCTAGACTATCTTCTTAAGCTTCTCGCTTGGAGTAGTCGCATAAGGCTTGAGATCTAGCACACAAAAAAATTGGGTTGGAAACGACCATGAGCTTTAAAAAGACAATATTTTATGTGTTCAATTTGCTTAATCTACAAAAAGAACCATGCATTTAACCAATGTTTCAATCTTGAGCTTGTAGCACTCTATTCGGACTCAATATTAGCTTGCTTGTTCCGCTTAGCTTATTGACATGGCCTGCATCATCCTTGGATATCTCTAGTTAGACTTTGCTTATTGATGACTTGACATGCTCATAAAATGCATTACATTTCATATCGTCATCTATGTGCTCTAGCTAGGATATACATATCTTGTCATGATCTAGATAGCCTTTTATTGAGTTATGGCTTGGTGTAGTTCATTATGGTCATTATGGATAATTCTCATAGCTCTAAATGCTTAAATAAATAAACTTCAGCCATATTCATCCATTGATATGTCATATTCTCTCTTTTGCATCCTTCATGTGTTTATTGCCAAAAGGGGGAGAATAGTGGTAGAAAAAGCTAGTTGGGATCATTTTAGAGCTTTGGAGAACAATTTGCTCTTTCAGTTGTTGCTCTAGTGTTCCTTCTGTCGACATGGTCATTAGTTGCATTTCTATTCATTGGACCATGTTGGATTCTTCAAACTCAAACTGTACTTTGCATTTTTTCTGGGTTTGTCAATATACTCATCAAGGGGGAGATTGATGGACCATGTGAAGGTGACCACATGTGTGTGATGAGTAATTGACATTAGTTAGGTGAGTCAAGTTTGGTTTGAGTGGTTCGGAGTCGAGTCGTTGCGTGGCAATCAGGCTCGGTCGGACTTGGTCAAACTTGGTTGTATGGGTTTAGGACGCCTATTCTTGGTTTCGACAGGTTTGGACTTCATCTGTGGTAAGTATGATGGTATTTACGCTTTCATGTATCGAGCGGTGCTATTTGACGTGTCTCTTGTCTTTGTGACTGCAGGATGTCGAAGTGGAGCTGTGGTGAGACACGAGGTGACCAGACTAGACACAGGGAGGTGTCGAGGTCAGAACGGTCGGATGTGTCGAAGACGGCGGAGATTCGATGTGGTTGCGAGTCGTGGACGACAAGGAGCGCGGAAGCTTCCCGGAAGGTGCAGGAGGGGTGAATCGGGAAATTCGCGAGGCTGCACAAGCGGGAGCGGGCTTCGTTAGACTTAGCGGGCGTAACGGGGCGGAGACCCGTTAGCCATGGCTATATAAAGGATTGGAGGGGCTGCATGCCTTCTTAGGCATTTGGATGGATTTGAGAGTGAATTAGGGTTTGCTAGTCAAAAGAGGCTTTGGGAGGTTGTTTTCTCCTTTGCTCATTAGTTGGTAAGGCTCTTTAGTGGTTAAGAGCAGGGAGAGGGCAGAGGTTCTGTGTCCTTCATCGATACATTCTTGAGTCTTCACTCCAGGATAGCATGTAGGGTTTGTGGTTTTGAGTTGGGAGAGGGAGATGAGGGATTGAGAGATTTGTAATCAAACTTCTTGTTCTAATGTCCAGGCGTATGGGAACTCATCTGTAATCCTTGTGATTTGGAATGAAAAATCTGAAGTTTTTATCTCTTGAGCTCCCTCTGTTCAGTTTTTCCTTCGATCCTCTCTTCTGTTGATTTGTGAGTGTTTGAGTTTCTTGTTGATTGTTGCTGGGGAGTGCCAAAATGGGTTGCTCTATGATGGGAGGATGCCTCAAGATCATTTGTTTGATTTCCCCTAGAGCAAACTTCGTTTTAATCTCAGTTTTCATTTTTGGCCTCCCTCTGTTCATGAACTCAGTTCTAGGATTTTGGGGTTGATCTTGATTCCCTTTGCAAAATGACTTGAAACTTGGTATCCAGAGTCTTAAGGCTATCTATTAGATATCTGGAAAGTCTCATTAGCAAAGGACTTGAGATCATTGAGAAATTGGATTTTGTTGTTTCCTCTGCAGGATTTTCAGTATTTCTAGGGTTTGGTGCAATCTCTTGATTTCCTTCATGGCTTGAGCTGATTTCTGGTCTGAGAGGTCCCTTTGCTATTGCTAATATATCCCCGAAGTTTCGTGTGCAAAGAATCAAGGGTTTGGGAGATATTTGAATTTTGGTTCAGCTTGTGCAAAATTTCAGGTTTCAGCCCAAATCTGAAATTCATGTGTCATAGTTGGATTCTCTTGATTCCCAGGCTCTTCATGGTATTTGATTTACTGTTATGAAGCTCTGAGTCAAAAGGTTGGGGTCAATCCTTTAATTTCCCAAGTTTCTTGAAAGACTGTTGTATTTTCAGTTTCCTGTAGGATAGCATCTCCCTCATAGCTTTCTAACTATTGGAGGAGAGCTTCTTGCATGTACTTGTGAGGGGTTGATTTTTAAAGAGTCGACATTCACCCCCCCTCTGTCGCCATTTCGATCCTACAGAATTATATTAATTTTTTTGGGCATAGTTGTGTTTCTATGTGTGACCTCCGCCACATAATTTTGACAACACAAAACACTCCTGCAGTTTTGCAGTACAAAATACACGAGTAGCGTGAACCTGTAATATCACTGAAAAAACAAAGCAAAAACGAGTATCCTTCCTCCCCCATTTAATTGTCCTACTGTTCCATGGCTTATATTATCAACAGAGCACACTTTTACAGGCAATATTGATCATTGCCTTACTAATACCTCCGCTGATTGGAACTCCCAATAAGATTTGATCAGCTGCTTTAGAGTTTTTACCGTGTTAACTAGGGACCAGACGTGTGATGAAGTATATATATATATTTTGGCTCTTCGCTGCCTGCGTAGAAGACTTTGTTTTCTCTACCTCTGCTTGCGACATTGCCAAACAATCTCAACTGTTTGCTATTTTACAGATTCTTATGCAAACCCTCCTTGGACTAGCATAGTCCCCCTTCCATGTTATAACATATCTTCATAAGCGTAGACCATGAAATAATTGGCTGCATAGCTTACTTTCATTTTGCGTTCAATTATATTATGTAATCATTTTTTATTTTTATTTTCTCATTCGGAGATGATCTGCAAAGTTGAGGTAATGGATCTGACAGTCTCTATTTGTACTACTTGGTAAATAGCAATTCCCTAAATAGCGTTGCCTTATACAATGGGTGGGATGCTGCGATCATAGCAATTTGTGTTTAACGTCCTGCTTCAGAACGTTCACGTTACAGGTACCTCCAAGCATGACGCCAGGTAATAGACCTAGATATTATCTACTTGATACTTCTTTATCAAAACCTAAGATGATTTCCTTGTGATTTACCTCATATATAGTGCCGCTTGTATATTACTGTTTGGCCAACGACAATGAAAAGGCTCAATATGGATGCCTTACACGAAACTACATCTGTCAGGTCTTACCTCCAAGCGTATGTCTTCTCTGTTCTAAGAGTTGACAAAATCAACTCTTCGCTATGATAATTGGGAGTGTCTGAGCATCACCCGGATATTTTCTTCTTAACTATCATCCAAATTTGTGACCTTTGGATTAGAGATCACGGGGCTCCTTGTTTTTGAAGGGGGGGGGGAGATTTTTTTTAAGGGGAAGGGTGTAGAATTCAAGGGGGAGGGGAGAATTCATGGCCATTGGATCTCTAATCCAACAGTTCTAAATCTGGATGATAGTTACAAAGAAACATTCGGATGATGTTTAACAAAACCCATAATAATTTCTGTTGTGGTTACAGACCAAACAGAGAGAGAGGTATGATAGTGGAGAGTTAGGTGAGCAATGCTTAGGGTTTCCCCCATGGCCTGTATCGTTTATATATATCCACATGGGGAGTGTTTTTACAGTGGTGCCCTTACATTTAAGTATCCTTCTCAGGGGCATTTATGCCATCATACACGTCCCACTTTGGGCCTTACAGCCTTTTAGCAAGCCGCCTGGGCTTAGGTGGGGGCCACCCCTACAACAGGAGCCTCTCATGGTGAAGGGCTTCACAGGCCGAAGCCATGTTGCCGAGCCATTTGGCCCCCTCCGTCCCTACGGCCTATGAACTTCTGTATTGTTTGATGGAGCCATATTGCCTGATGTAGTCTCCGCCCCGCAGCGAGGGTATAGCGCTGGGTGGGTTGCCGAAGCCGTCCTCGCCCGCAGGGCCCTTCAGTGGAGGGGTCGAAGTCGCAGCGGAGACGTGCTCTTGTCGCGGACAGGTCGAAGCGTCGCGGGGCCAACTCCCGTGCTTGACATCGCAGCCGAGTGGGGGGGCTTCGCTCGGAGACGGGTCCGAGGCGAGCTCGTCGCGGGAGTGATGTTCGAGGTCACGCTATAGACGTGGGGCCGACATATAGCCCAACCGACTCGTGGACCGGAGTCGCTGTCTGAATGCCGACGCTAATCGCACCGTCCCCTGGGATGTCAGGGGACGGGCAGCCACGACCATGCGTGCTGTCCCAATAGAAGGGTATACGTGGCGAGGCGCGATTGGTGCGTCATGGTCTGCCAGCGGTCGCACAACCGCGGTCACGCGTCCCTTCCCGAGAGAGGTGGGACACGTGGCGGGACGCTATTGGCGTGTCATGCGCTGTCGAGCGGCTTGCATCCGCGCTTCCTCATCGGCGAGCGGTTGCGCTCCTCGATCACGGGGAGCCGAACTGCCAGGCACCCGCCGGTTGCAGTCCCGTCGATTGGGATGCCGCCGGTTGACCTTTCGCCAGCCTGACGACTCCCCGCCGGGTGAGCATAGGTATAAATACGTCAGTACAACGACTTGTTCCTCCCTTATCCCCGGTTGCTCATCTTGTTCCTGCACGCGGTTATCTTCTCACAAGTAGGCCTACTTTTGTTCATCTGTGTTTGATGATTGCGTCTACTGACGCTGATATCAGCGAGCGTTGATGAACAAAAGGCGGCCTATTTATGAGAACACGTCAAAGCTTGTTGTAGATCGGCAGTCGCGCTCCCTGATTATGGGGGCACGGGGGTTGGACCCCCACTGGTCGGGGCTGAGAAGTTGTTGCGTGAACTTCGGAGTCGCTGTGGCATTCGGCGTCGCTGTGAGGGCTTGATCGGGGTAGACTCCGGAGTCTTCGCGCGGACCTAGGATCGTAGGCCAGATGGTATCCTGCGGCTCGAGGACAGTGCTTGGATGGCATTGTAGGTTAGATCGGTGCCTGCTCGTCTCCGCACTCCGCCCGCCGGGTGCGTCCTATCAAGAGGAAGCCAGATCTGCGCGAGACCCCACTATATGGACATTATTTGTGAGATGTTAAGCGCATAAAGTAAAATATTTAGAATGTTAGGACAAGACCTTGTTTCTCTCGAAATTCTCTAACTCCTCATGCATGGCATTGACCCAAGACTCATCAGAAATAGCATGACAAACGTCCTTGGGCTTGAATGAGGCAACAAAGGCAGAATGGAGACAGAAATGTGACATGCCAGACTTTGAGCGAGTGACGCGCTCAAAGAGGTCTCCAATAATCTGCTCGGAAGGATGGTCTTTCTGGATATGTCGGGGAGGTCCTGGATGAGAAGAAGAACTGTCCTCTACCTCGTGAGCTGACGAGGTAGGAACAGAGCCACTAACTCCAGAGGAAGCAGTACGCATGGGCTGATCACCGGGAGGTGCAGTGGAAGAAGGTACCTCAAGGGGAGGATGAGGAACTTGATCGGGTAGACAACCCTCATTTCCATCGTCCTCATCATCTACAAAGATGGGCTCGGACTGCTCTAAAAAACCTGAGATATCGGGCCTAGTCCCTAGACTGGCCTCGTCGAAGGTCACCTCACAGGTCTCTACCATCTTACTAGACTCGCAGTTCCAAACCCTATATGCCCGCGAAGAAGTCGAGTAACCTAGAAAGATACCATCACAAGAACGTGACTCGAACTTGTCTAGGTTCCCGGACTTCAGAATGAAACACTTGCAACCAAACACACGAAAATGAGAGACACTGGGCTTTCGCCCATATCTCAGCTCATAGGAAGTGCGATGCAAGTGTGTCCAAAGAAAAACTCT
This sequence comes from Dendrocalamus latiflorus, assembly GCA_017311315.1. Taxonomy (NCBI): domain Eukaryota; kingdom Viridiplantae; phylum Streptophyta; class Magnoliopsida; order Poales; family Poaceae; genus Dendrocalamus; species Dendrocalamus latiflorus. The sequence goes on along the minus strand of CM029612.1, from coordinate 28,229,227 downwards.
GTTCGAAACATGGCACGCGGTCACAATAGCCTCAGCCCAAAACTTTCTAGGTGTAGAATACTCATCAAACATCGTCCTGGCCATCACGACTAGGGTACGGTTCTTCCTCTCCACGACGCCATTCTGCCGTGGGACGTGCGGAGAAGAGAACTGGTGCTCTACACCCGTCTCATCGCAGAACCTCTCAATGTAGGAATTCTTGAACTCCGTGCCATTGTCACTGTGGATCGCTCGTAAGACACCCGGGAGCTCAACATAAAGCCTACTTAAAAGACCTCAGAAATGTGTGAACGTCTCATCCTTCGAGGCTAAGAAAAACACCCAAGAGAACCTCGAGAAGTCATCGACCACGACAAGAACATACCACTTCCCTCCTGCTGACTGCACTCGAGCTGGTCCAACTGTGTCCATGTGGAGCAGCTGTCCTGGTGCATCGGCCATAGTCACTGTGACCGGAGGGTGAGAAGTGGCAACTATCTTGCCGTGACGGCAAGGAGTGCAAACAATATCTTTGACCATCTTGAGTTTCGGCAGACCACGAATGAGATCGTGGCCGCTAACTCGGGTCAAATGGTCAAATCCAATATGACCAAGTCTCCTATGCTAGAAGGTGAGGTCACGGGACTCAGAAGCAACTAAACACCGGAGAGGATCACCAGAAGACTCAGAAAAATCAGAACGAAAGATCCTCCCATAACGAGAAATCCCGCAAACCAGACTACCCGAAGAATCAAGAATTTTGCAAGCGTTTTTCTTAAAGCTCACCTCAAAGCCGTCATCGGTAAGTTGAGAAACAGAAAGCAAATTATACTGCAGCTTACTAACCAAGGCAACATCTTTCAAAATAAAAGACTCATTAACACGCACTGTACCTTTGGCGATGACGCGCCCAGATGAAGCGTTTTCGAAGGTGTTCGTCTCATCACCTGGAGCTCGGGCTAAGGAAGAGAACCAACGAGAGCCTCCGGTCATATGTTGAGAACAACCGGAGTCTACGAGACAAACCTCTCCCTTCCTAGCCCGGCGAACCTGAGTTAAACAGAGAGTAAAAACTCAGTACTGGGATAAATCAAGAGTGATTTTGGCACCCAACACTGAGTAACACGTCGAGCAGCAGAAGTAGTCAAACACGACTGACCTCTAACTACCCTACGCTCTCTGTCGCTCAAAGAAGCAGAAGGTCTATGTGCAGACCTGAAGTTGTTGCTGGGTACGACTGCTACGGGAGAGCGAGTCGGAGCACCGGCAACGTGCTGATCACGCCGTGGGTAACCATCTCGACGGGGGAAACGAGATCTACTCTCAGAACGGCGGAAGTCACGACCAAAGGTATATCGAGGACGAAAATCAGTAAAACGAGAAAAGCCAAGTCCTCGATGCTGCCCAAACCCATCAAGCTGAACAGTCCTAGACCTCGTGATGGTCTTAGGTGCACTCCAGGTCTGGGGCTGACCCTGAATATGCCTAAGAGCCTCAACACGGTCTCCATGCGCAATCTTGGCGCGCCTGAAGCATCGCTCGATCAAGTGCCCATCCTTTTGATAGAAGGTGCAATGATACTTCACCTTCTGAGAGGTAGAAGTAGCACGATGAGGCTTCGCCTTCTGAGAGTCCGAAGCAACAGGTGGAATCACCTTGCTGTCAGAAATCCCTTGGACAAAGCCCGCTAACTTGAATTGAACTTTCTCAGTTCTGGGCTCGACCTCGATCACACCTGCGGCTATGGGTCTGAGCACGGCAGGTGGATGCTTCCTCACATCCTCAAGAAAATCATATCCTAGACCTTGATTGAAGTTGCAAATCTTGAACTGGTCTAGAATAAGATTCAGCTTCTTCTTGCCGCCTACAAACCTCTCGAGAGTGTTCATAAGGTACTGACACTCCCGAAAGAGAGAGGTGCAAGAAGAGCAGGGAGAAGAAGAGACAGCAGAAGGTAAGGGAGCAGAAGAAGAACCAATAGCAGATGAGTGAATGGCTTGTGCATGCATAGCCGACTCGGAAGGGACAGTCCTACTGCTAGCAATTTGGTTCACGTCGCTAAGCGTCTCTACCTTACCCTTGGGCTTCTCCCCCATCTCAGCAATCACATTACAATCAATTGGTGGCTTCACTCGAATGTGGTTGGGGCCACCACACTCGAAGTAGATCACGGGTCCTCCTCTCTTTCTGTCCCTCCTTCTCTTGTAAGCATGGGAAAATTTTCTGGCTAGTAGGGCTAACTGGTCATCTACAAGCTGCTCTAACTGATCATCAGTTACATCACAGAGAGCAGCAAGAGAGAATCCACAAAGCGACTCAGAAGAACATCCAGGAGCTGAAGTGGGATCGGTGACTAAGGCCATCGACTGCGATTTCGACCTTCGAGAGACTATGTCAATCTCGTGAGTCTTGAGGCGTGAGTACAACGCGTCAAGAGTCAAGGTCGAAAGATCAGTGGTATCCTTGATGGTAGTCACCTTCATCTCCCAAACACGCAAGTCCAAAGCAGCGAGCATCTGACGAGCATTGTTCGAGTCGGGGTATGTGAGACCGACCGCTCAGAGATTGCTCAAAATCTTGTGGAACCGCACAAAGCACTCATCGAGGGACTCGCCAGCGAGAATTTCAAACTTGTTGTAATCTCGCTTGAACTAGTCCTATCGTACCGTCTTGATCTGGATGGTGCCCTCATGGTATGCATCGAGGGTCACCCAGATGTCGAAGGCCGACGTCAGATGAGAGATGCGATCGAACTCGCTTTGGCTCAAACCCTGGATTATGATGTTCCTTACCTTCGCATTCGCCTCAACATCAGCCATATTTCCGTCATTGATATTCTCATCGGTAGGAACAACATATCGTACCTTGACCTTACGCCAGATGGCGTAGCCCTGAGCCTGGATGTGGGTCTCCATCCGACTCTTCCAGAAAGGATAGTCGATCCCATCGAAGATCGGGGGCTTGGTCGAGTACTTGTCTGTTGCCATGGCTCACAGACCGGTTAAGATCTATAGACGAGAGCTAACCGGCTCTGATACCAATTGAAGGACTGAAATGGCAACAGAGGGGGGGGGTGAATCGTGCCTCTTAAAAATCGACCCCCAAAATATCCATAAAAGTTTCAGCTCCAATAGCTATGGTAGCTATGAAGTTGAAAATATTTGCTCACTGACTATACCGAAAACAAACCAGAGCCAAGCTGAGAAAGAGCTGCTAGAGACAAATTGAGACCGACTTTAGTCCAAAAAAAAAGACCGAAGAGACATGCAGCTATATTTTTCCCAAGATACTGCAGAAATTAATGGTCTTGGCTAAAACCGAAAAGTGCTATATGCCACCTAAAGACACATGCAGTCTGGCAACCAAAGAAACTGCTTTTGCTAGCACAAAGAGGGCTGAAAAGATCAACAATTGAAAGCAAATAGCACCTGCTTGCTGCCCAAAAGAAAATAGTTCAGTTGCAGCGGGAAACCACCAAAGAGTTGCCCTTTCAGTCCAAACAGCAAGAGGTAAAAACCTGTAGCCAAACTCTTATTCCACTGACCTTAATTCTCAACCGAGAGAACTCAAAAGAGCAGGCTGCATGCAGTCTTTGCTACTGAAACAGGAAGCACTCGAGAAGGACAAAACAAAAAAACAAAAAGAAAAACAGATTTACTACAGGGGGCCAAGAGTATTGAAGCTTCTGCCGAGACCAAATTTTTTATTAAGTACAAATGGCAGCAAGCTACAGTAGCCTGTCCGAAACCAACCAACCAAAATAAAACTTCTGGGACAGCCAACCAAAATGCAGCACAAGTTCATCCGGCCGAAAATCAAGCATTCAATCGGTCAAACAGGAAGAGAATTCAGCAGACAAACAACCGAAGGCAACATATATAAATATATATTTTTGGGCCGGTCATGACTGCAGTTTTTGATCAAAAATATTGAGAGGATTAGGCAACAAGAAGCGAACAGCAGAGGTGCTGCGGACAGCTCACCAAGAAATGACAAATACTGCAGGAAACGGAGATGGCAAGAGAAATAGACGGCAAACTAAAAGAGCACATAGCAGCGATTAAGAATAGGAGGCATAGTAAGGTTGTCAATCACAGTAGCTACTCACGAGGAGATAAGCTACCGAACACATGATAGCTTAATTTCTGCCTTTTTCAAAACAAAGGGTCAAGAAGGGACATAAGACACAGAGAATGGTGAGCTAGAATAAAGAACGCACAGGAATAAACTAGAGAGCAGAACACCTCAAGACAAATCATCTCCAAAACAGAAATTTCCAAAGAGGGTCAAAGAGAGAAATGATTACATGGAGTTTCTTACAACATCTCACACCTCAAGAACACAAGAACTACCCCATACGCAGTTACAAATCAAGGAGAAGCAACAAAGGAAAGAGAGGCAAAGCCAAAACAAACTCTAAAACCCTAACACCCTCTCTCTCAAGCCATCTCTCTCAAAAATCACTCTCATTTTTCATACTCTCATTTTCATGCATGGAGAGAACCACGATTGGTTCAGTTTAGTACTTCTATGAATCTTGTGAATGAACCTGTTAAATGCACAATTTTTCCCACTTTAGCTAAAGAAAAAATGAATACGTTAAGGACACTTTAGAGAGATTTTTCTTCGGTAAGAAAAATCTAAATATGATTCTAGACAAGTCAAAAATAAGCGTCAAAAACACTAGTCTAGGGTTTAATACTCCTAATTATGACAAGAATAATCCACCTAAGCTTATTAAGGTCTTTGGAAGTGGGCTAATTGAAACCAAAGGTGTGCCTCATAAAATTGTGTTTAAATCTGCTAGTTTTGTGCTAAGTTCATTGAATAATGTTGTAGGTGCTATCTTGTTATCTCAAAAGAATTCTAATTGTATTAAATTTCATTGCACCTACTGTGGAAGAAGTGGACACTTGCATGAATTTTGCTTTAGGCGTGCTAAGAAAGAGAAGAAAAGATTGAATGTTTTAAGACAAAAATGTGCAACCTCTTTTGTTCTTAGAACTAATGTGAAAGTTAGACTTTTATAGAACTTTTATGATGGCTTTCAATCTACTTCACGTGCTGGTTTGGGACATAATTCAAATAATCACATTCTTTTTGGCATTTTGATTGTCCATGCGCACACGATTTTGGTTCTTGTTTTGTTGTTGTTCCTCCACGTTGTGTGTCTTAGTATTGGATTCCTAGATCTTATTTCACTAACGTCAATACTGTGATGTAGGTACAACTGATGAGGAAGGGAAATATGTGGCTAGAGGTTCCAGGACATTCTAGGTATATGACCGGTGATTCAAAATGGTTCTCCTCCCTTACTAGGTACTATGATGGCTAAAGGTACAATGCGTGTTAACGATAAATTTATTCGTAAGGATGTTGCTTTGATAAGTAAATTGAAGTACAATTTGCTTTTAGTTTCATAGTTGATAGATGATAACTTTGAAGTGAGTTTTAAGACACATGCTTGTAGAGTTTTAGATGCTTTTGGGATCTTATTTTCAATATATCTCAATTGGGGAAGGTCTTTAGAGGTGATTTTAACCATTCTTTTTCACTTGATGTTAGATGTTTGGTAGCTTTTGAATCTAGAGATCTATTCTTTTGGCACTGTAGGTTGGGACACATTAGTTTTGATCACCATACATGGATTAGTGGGATGTATCTCATTAGGGGGTTACCAAAGCTTAAGGGTGGTAAAGATTTGGTTTGTTCGCCTTGTAGGTATGGTAAGATAATAGCTACTCTACACTCACCTCTTTCCATGATCATATAGATGGCCCTGTCAATTGCTGTACATGGACACTGTAGGTCCTTCTAGGCTTGGTTTGTTGGAGGCAAATGGTACATACTTGTAATTGTTGATGATTACCACAAATATTCTTGGTTTGTTTTATGGTGTCTAAAAATGAGGCTTTTGGTCATTTTAAAAATTTATTTCTTAGACTTACTAATGAATTGATAGGTGATCTAAATGTTATAAGAAGTGATAAGGGTATTGAATTTAAGAATTCATCATTTTCTTCTTTTTGTTCTACAAAATATTTAGAACATCAATTTTTTTCCCTCGTGTCCCACAGCAAAATATGGTCGTAGAGAGGAAAAATAGAATCATAGTTGAGATGCCTAGGACTATGCTTGATGAACATACTACTCCTAGGAAATATTGGGCTAGGGCTATTTCTACTGCATGTCATATTTCTAATAGAGTTTTTTTGAGAGCCTCATTGCACAAACCTTCTTATGAGTTGAGATTTGGTCGTAGGCATAGTGTTTCTCACTTCAGAGTATTTAGGTATAAATGCTTTATTCTTAAACATGGTAATCTTGATAAATTTGAATCTAGATCTTTAGATGACATTTTTCTTGGTTATCCTACTCACTCTCGTGGTTATCGTATACTCAAGTTAGGGATTAACAAACTTACTGGGACCTACGAGGTTACTTTTGATGAGGCTAGTTCTAGTACTAGACCTGACATTTTAGGTACACAAGGTCCGGTGGAGTTCGAAAGAGTAGTTCTTGATGAAGGGAATGATCTTGATTTTGGTGATGGTTTTCCTTCCATGCCATCACCTGCACTTCAGCTAGAGACATTGCTACCTCTAGTGGGGCTATACCTCCTAATACGCTACTATCAACTGATAGATCACCTACAGAAGATGTTGGTAATATTGAAGCTACCTTAGAACCTTCTACACCATTGCATATTCAGCGGCGTCATCCTCCAGAATTGATGATTGATGACATTCATGAAAGGCTAACACGATCTAGGTTTTATTCTCCTAACTCACATGTTGATTCTACTTTTGTTGCCTCGTTTGAGCCCAATGATGTAAGTCATGCTTTATCTGATGAGTGTTGAATCAATGCCATGCATGAAGAATTAAAAATTTTTGAGTGTAATAAAGTCTGGACCTTAGTTGAACTTTCTCATGGACATAATATGATTGGAACTAAATGGGTTTTTAAAAATAAACAGAGTGAGGATGGTGTTGTGGTTAGAAATAAGGCTAGACTTATTGTGTAGGGGTTTACTTAGGTGGAGGGTCTAGATTTTGGTGAAACTTTTGCTCCTATTGCCATATTAGAAGCTTTTCGAATTCTCTTAGCATTTGCTGCATCTAAAGTTTTTAAATTGTATTAAATGAATGTTAAAAGTCCTTTTCTTAATGGCTTTATTGAAAAGAAAGTTTATGTTAAACAACCACCTGGGTTGGAAGATCCTAAATTTTGTAATCATGTCTACAAATTGTGTAAAGCCTTATATAGATTGAAACACGCTCTTATAGTATGGTATGAAAGGCTCAAATCGTACTTGTTAAAAAATCATTTCCAAATGAACAAGGTGGACAAAACTCTTTTCACGCTTAGGCATAGTAATGATCTATTACTTGTTCAGATTTATGTGGACAATATCATCTTTGGAGGCTCCTCACATGCTTTGGGGTTAGGTTTTCAGATATTATGAGCAAGGAGTTCGAGATGAGCATGATGGGGGAGCTAATTTACTTCTTAGGTTTGCAAGTACAACATACTAAGCAGGGTAGTTTTATTCATCAAACCAAGTACACTAAGGATCTGGTTAGGCGTTTTGACATAGAAACTTGCAAACCTATCTCTACACCAATGGGTTCTACAACTGTTCTTGATCTAGATGAAGAAGGTGAGGTGGTGGACCAAAAAGAATATAGAAGCATGATTGGGTTACTACTTTACCTTACTACTTCGATGTCGGACATACATTTTGCTATGTGTTTTTGCTTTTGATTTCAAGCTTTACCTCTTGCATCCCATCGTTAGGCTATGAAAAGAATTTTCAGGTATCTCCAATCAACTTTAGATTTCAGACTCTTGTATTCTTCTTCATCCTGTCTTACCCTGTAACATCCCAAAATTTGGCTTTCTGGAAAAATTTAAATTCAAATTAACTATTTTAAAGTAATTGGATTTTACTTGGCTTTTATTTGATTTTTTGGATTTTATTTCAAAATTTAAAGCAAGAAAATGTATTTTAAATATTTTTTTAAAGCCAAAAAGAGTTTATTATATTTTTCCTAGCCTTTCCTAAATTTTTAAATAATATTTGAGAATTTTCTAAAATTTAAAATCAATTTTCAAAGCTACAAAGTATTTTATAAAATTATTAAATTCAAACCTAAAATTAAAAATATTTTTACTAAGTCTAAAATGCTTCCAGGAATATTTTATGATTTTTTTTGGAATTTTTAGACGTTAAATATTATTTTTCCAAGTGTTTATAAAGTTTCTAGTATTTTCTGAAATTTATTCCGAAAATAAAAATCAAATTATTCCTAGCCCGCCAAGTGTCACTCCCAGATTAAATCAATCTCTCTCCACGTTTTAATCCTAGCCACACAAGATCACTTACCCTTTCATAACATCCAAGAGCCATGAAACATCCACTTGCCACGTGTCGCAAATCCGACGGCCCGTACCCCTTCACTTTTTCTCTCTCCCTATGACATATGGACCCCACATGTCATAACCTTCTTCAACCTCTCCTTCTTCCTCCTCCCACCCTCTCTCTCCTCCACCATTAAAACCGAAATGGAGCTTTGAAATCCCGCCGTTTCCTCCTCTTAACTCCCGATTAAAGCGTGGAAACGGAAGCCCCAATCACTCCCCTCTAATCCGCCGGCCGTTTCCCCTCTTTTATTTCCCCTCATTGCGGTTTGTATTAATTCCGGCGAGCTCTAAACCGCCGGCCTCCCCCTCCTCTCCCCACCTATAAAAACCCCCCATCCAAAACCTTTTTCGGCACCGCCTCCCATTGCTCCTCCTTTTCCCCTTCTTGGCCGACCGTTGCAGCCACCCCAGCCGCCTCCCGTCGCCTCGCCGCTGCCCCCAACAAATTCCGCCGCCGCCTCCTCCTTGCGCCGCCGCCGGCCGCCCGCCTCCCGTCGCCGCCGTCGGTAAGCCGCCGCCGCCTCTCCACCTCCCGCCGCTACTCGCCGCCTCACCGCCGGCCACCGGCGAGGCCGCCGGCCGGACATCTCCCGTGCGGCTGCGCGTGTGCCCGCGTGACCGGTCTTGCCTGCGTGGACGGCCACGTGGCCGCCACCTCGCGTCCGCGTGGCGCCAAGCAAGTGGAGCGCCACCTCAGCCCTAATCTTCCCCCGTGAGCTTGGTCCACGGTGGACCGGGCCCGCATGTCATCAAATTCAAATTTCAAATTTTCGCTGACGTCATAATTATGTCTTTCCCGTATAAAAATAAATCCCAAAAATCAGCCTTTTCATTTTCTCTCCCTTGAATCTTTCGGAAGCCATAACTTTCTCATTTTAACTCCGATTTGAGCCGTTCAAATTCCTAAATTTTTCTAAACTCCTAAACTATCCAAATATGTACTCTGTTTGAATTTTATTTAAATTTTGTTTGAATTCATTTGTTTTGTTTGTCTGTCTTTTCGTGCGTAGATTCCGCCCTCGCTGAGGAATTCGTCGAGTCGCAACAAGAAGAACCAAACAGCGCTCAAGAAGGCAAGTCTCCTTTGATCATCTTGAACCTATGATTTTGAAATGTTTTAATTATTTTAAATTATGTGCATTGCTATTTACATAAAACATTAGTTCAAATCCTAAGGTATTAGTTAATCCAACTTTGTTATGCCCTCAATTGAAATTGAATGCCACGTACCTTTGTAACCCTAGAATTTCTTTTGTCTCTTTAATGAGATTATTATAATTATTTGTGAATAGTAGAATGGTAGTATAATGCTTAGTCAGGCTACTTAATACCTTTGAAATTTAAAAAAAGGGAAATTATGATTTATTGTAATAACTTTGTGTTTATAAGCTTAGTGGTGATTGGAGTTGCCACTGTTCTTTTAAAATAAAATAAAATGTGAAAGTTGGTTTAGATTAGGGTGGATGGTTGGTTTGGGTTGGTGCAGTAAGCACGAGATCTTGTAAAGTGTATGTTCCACCCTAGTCAATTAAGGACCGACGCTTGTGATTGTCCAGACTGAGCACTACCGTACAACCCTAAGTCTATATGGGTACGACCTAGCTGATTAACTCATGACAGTCTAGTTTAGGTGCCACCAGTGGAAAGTGGGTGCCAGGGATTTACTGGTTATTCACAGTGAGGGACAGGGATTTACTGTACTCATATGGCGCAAGAGGGGGCTTCGGATTGGGCAGATTTAACCCTTCTGCAGTGAAACCTCAGCGCGTGGTGTCTAGCTAGTCTAGAGTGAGGTAAAGGCTTTGTGATAATTTATCTGTGTCTCATGCCAAAGGAAGCGTGGTGACTATTAAGATAATTTATCTCTTAGGGGTAAAGTTGTGCAATCTCTGCAGAGTGTAAAACTATTCGAATAGCCGTGCCCACGGTCAAGGGCGGGCAAGGAATGCATTCACATGGTAGATTTTTGGTTTTGGTTTTAAAATCAAAGTTTTTGTATTCCGAGAGTGGAGGGAACTCTCGAAATGGTATCCTGGCAGTTGGAGCCAGAGAGGGTGGATGGAACCCGCAGTTTTAACTTGGTCAGATAGACTGGATTAGCTAGTGTTGGTAGATGGAACCTTCACTATAGAATTAAAGATAGTTATGTTAAACATTTACTTTATTAAATCGATGCCTTCGAAAATAATTAGAAGTAATCGAATGAAAATGTTGCTTTGTGCAAAAGAACCATATAGCCTTCCTTTGTCAAGCTTTGCATCTATTGCATTTTTCCCAAGACTTGCGGAGTACTTTATGTACTCACATGCTGCACTCAAACATAACAAGCAGAGGAATACGAAGCCCAAGAAGGAGACTACGACTACTTCGCTGGTGGCTTCGACGAAGGATTCCAGGAGTTTTAGGTCGCGCTTCCCCAGTCAACTGCCTGTGGCATATTAATGGGTCTACTTTGAATTTACCTTGCTTCCGCTGTATTCTGGTTGTGTGAGGTCTTGGAACCTCCAATGTAATAATGAGACCTTTTCGGTCAGTACTCTCAATTATTGTAATAACACGATGCTGGTGAAGTATTCATTTCTGTTTAACTGTGTGCACTAGCTTTGATCTGGGACTAGTGCAGTAATACACAGAGGGTCCGGGTTCGGAAATCCGGGGTCCCGACATACCCTATGTGTATATTCAGATAGTGATTTTGCGGGTTGTAGGATTGATAGAAAGAGTACTTCTGGTACATGTTACTTTTTAGACTCATCATTACTTTCTTGGTCTTCTAGAAAGTAATCATCTATTGCACAATCCACTACTAAAGCTGAGTATGTAGCTGTTACTGCTAGTTGTTATCAAAGTCTATGAATTTCTACTACACTTAGAGATTATGGGTTAGAATTGAGTAGTGTTGCACTTTATTGTGATAACACTGGTGATATTAATATTGCTAAAAACCTAGTGTAACATTCTATGACTAAACATATTGATATCAGATTTTATTTCTCTCAGAGACTATGTGGAGAAGGGTGTATTGTTCTATATTTTATTGAATTTGATTTTTAGATTACTGATATTCCCATTAAGCCGATTGATACTTCTCGATTTGTTTGTTTGCGGAGTGAGTTGGGGGTATATCATCCAATGGGATTGTTCTGAGGGGGAGTTCATTTTGTATATCATTGTAAAGGCTTGTTTTTTAGAACTTGAATTATTATTTAATCCAATAATCACGAAACAAGTCATGATGTGTATTTGAGCTTTCTTGTCATGATTTTATATGTGTAGCTTAGCAAGGCCATAATTAGCTATTTATTAAATTTTGTCAACTTGCACAAACAACATGGCAAGGTTGAATTCTTTGGCTAAGTTTTGATTAGAGTGATTACTTTTTGGGATGTGTTATGTTTAAATCCCTAGTGAAATCCTGATTCTATAGGTCAAGTCTAAGTTCGTGCCATTCTAGTTCACAATTATGTATACAGCTCAACAATTCTTTCCTAGAAGACAACTTGGCATTGCACTAGGCATGAATGGGGGGAGTTTTGTATGACAAGATGATTAAACCTTAATATGTTTAGCTTGGCATGATCGAAAAGTAAGGATTGAGATACTACAACTAATGAAATATGATTCAAGTTGGCTTAAAAGATCATTTTAAATGTGCTAAAATTAATTTGGGTTGAACCTCAGGAGGCCGTTGTAGATGGCTCCTAGTCTAGGACGTGGTTTACTAAGATAAGCCATAATCAAGTGTCAATAATAAAGTCCTATATGTTGAGTTATGTAAATTTATATTAAGCTTTGTGTTTCAGTTTAGCACTTTTGGCTCACTTAGTTCTTGATTTTAACATCTAGATTTTAATTTGTATTTTTATATCGCTAACTTCTTTAGTGAGATCTTTAGCTTAGCTGGTCATTTTTATGAAGGTCTGTCATGTACATTAATTTGCTGAATCACATTATAAGCTTTTTTTTGCCTGTTTTATTATATATACATGCTTATGATCAAGCAAGCATTACAAGTGCACGACGTTGTACATATCAATTTAATTGGTTTAAATAACCTTTTAAGTTTTCATGGTGTGTTTTTCTTTAGATAAATTTTGGATCAAGAATTTGGATGTGAGTTCTCTCTTTGTTGGTTCTTCCTGTTGTGCCTTGATGTTTACATTGCCAAAGGGGGAGAGTTTTGAGAGAGATTTGTCGCTCAAAATGCTAATAGATGCTAATAACCTGAATTGCATCCTCCCGTTGTGACAGCCGGTTGACATGCTTTTCCTTAATGCATTACAAATATATTGTTTTCGCATAAGCAAGCAATAGGTGGTGTATTTAATATGATATTCATATGTAGGATAAAGTTGTATGCTTAGCACCGGTTCCTGTATTCTGGAGAGTGGATATATGCATATAGTACCATCCAGTATTCCTCTATGTATGTGTGTATAGTCATATATATTTAGGTGGAAATATATGAGTTCATTGATTTTTCTTTTACGAAATATAGCCTGCAGATGATATGTATGTGTTGTTTGTGGAACCAGGACAGCCTTTGTACCAGATGAATTATATTTTTTTTTGGGCATAGTTGTGTTTCTATGTATGACCTCCACCACATAATTTTGACAACACAAAACACTCCTGCAGTTTTGCAGTACAAAATACACGAGTAGCATGGGCCTGTAATATCAATGAAAAAACAAAGCAAAAACGGGTGTCCTCCCTCCCCCATTTAATTGTAATCGCTACCGCATTTCTTAGTTGCCCTACTAATCCATGGCTTATGTTATCAACAGAGCACACTTTTACAAGCAATATTGATCCTTGCCATATTAATATCTCCGTTGATGGAACTCCCAATAAGATTTGATCAGCTGCTTTAGAATTTTTACCCTGTTAACTAGGGACCAGACGTGTGATGAAGTATAGTTTTTTTTGGGGGGCTCTTTGCTGCCTGCATAGAATAGCTTACTTTCATTTTGCGTTCAATAATATTATGTAATCATTTTTTATTGTTTCTCATTCGGAGATGATCTGAAAAGTTGAGGTAATGGATCTGACAGTCTCTATTTGTACTACTTGGTAAAGAGCAATTCCCTATCTAAATAGCGTTGTCTTATACAATGGGCGGCAGCGGCGGAGCGCTCGATAGGGCAAGCCCTGGCTTGCGCCAGGGCTTGATTTTTCCGCCGCCCTCGAGTCCAACCAAATCCTTGGGGAATCTCGCGCACCGTCGAGCTGCCTCGGATGCTCCCGGCCTCGCACCCGCTGCTCTACGCCTGCGCCTTCCGCGACAACGCCCTCGTCGCCGAGCTCGCCCACGCGCTGCCTGACGCCGGCGGCGCTGACCTCCCGGCGCTCGCCGCTGCCCTGGTCGCCGAGGCGCCGCCGCACCACCGGTACGTCACCCACTCCGCGGCGGGGCGGGCGCACGCGCTGCTACTCGCGCCGCCGCTCGCGCTCGCGGCGGTCTCGCAAGCGCCGCAGCTCCCAGCGTCCCACCTCCTGCTCTTCCTCCGCCGCCTGCGATGCCTCCCCGAGCCCAGGATGTGCGACGAGATGCCGCGGCTGGCGCTCCGCCTGCCTTCCCCGACGAGGAGGCGCTCGCGCGCGGGGCCAGCGAGGTCGCCGCCGCCGAGGCCGAGGCGGAGGAATCGGCGCGGTGGGAGGGTGAGCTCGCGCGGAGGACGCCCAAGCGGAAGCGCTGCGGCAGCGCCGGGTGGACGTGGAGGCGCCAGCTCTTGCTGGTCATCCTCGCGGATCTCGTGCTCCTTGGCGTGCTCTTCGCCGCCTGGCTCGCTGTGTACAGGGGATTCAGCTGCATTGGCCGGTAAATATGTAAAAAAAGGTAAACGCAACTTTTCTAATTCATAGCCTTCTACTTCCGGCACCGCTCTCCCGCCGCCGCGCTCCACCTGTTCGACACAATGCCCGACCGGACCTCTCCCTCCTGGTACACCGCTCTCCCACCTTGATCTGGAAACTGGCTTGCTTTCAATCCGCCCCACCTCATTTTTTTCCCGTCCTCCGCCACTGATGGGCGGGATGCTGCGATCATAGCAATTTGTGTTTAACGTCCTGCTTCAGAAAGTGCACGTTACAGTGTAACATCCCAAAAATGGAACTATTGTAATTATGAAAAATTTAAAATCTTTCATTTGTTTTTCCAGTGTTGGTTAAAAAAAAATTGGCGTTTATTCGAGTTTCTTGATTTGGTTCCTTGCTAACAATCCGAACTAATAAAAAGTAGATCTTGATCAAGAACCAAGACTGAAAATCAAATCAAGGAAATTTCAAATTTGTGTTTAACGTCCTGCTTCAGAAAGTTCACGTTACAGCTACCTCCAAGCATGACGCCAGGTAATAGACCTAGATATTATATACTTCATACTTCTTTATCAAAACCTAAGATGAATTCCTCGTGATTTACCTCATATATAATGCCGCATGTATATTACTGTTAGGCCAACGACAATGAAAAGGCTCAATATGGATGCCTTACACGAAACTACATCTATCAGGTCTTTCCTCCAAGCGTATGTCTTCTCTGTTCTAAGAGTTGACAAAATCAACTCTTCGCTATGATAATTTTCTTTTTCTGTGTTCCTACTATAGGCATAGATGTTAAAGCTATCGGTCATACGAAGTATAAATTCTCTGACACAAGTATCCAACTGCGCGTCGGCAAATATTTTCCATGTGAGGCTCCGTTTCCCTATTTCTCGCGGCGTAGCGTAGCGCGTCTCCCTATCTAGTGAACTTCATGGACGAAAAATCGAACACAGAAGGGGAAGTGGAAATCCAAGAGCCACGATTGCCTTTCTTTTTCTTTATCTTCTCTCTTTTTCTTCTCCTGTCCTTTACAAAGGGTGGTACAACTGTTTATAAAGAGACTAACCCGGCCCCTCGACAACGGCATCCCACCAGGGGCAAGCTTGTCCATCTCCTCCCAATGGTCCCTCGCCGCTGACGTGTGCAGAGATTAGCGCTAATCAAATTAGTGTATGGGTTAACGATAAGCGGTTAATAGTAAGCACCTCACCGGGTAGCGTATTCTACAAGATTCACCAGGGGATGGAATCTTATCAGTGAGAAGTTGTCTGCCGGCCAGTGAGGCCACACAATTGATGATTTGATATAGGGCATGCGAATTATCTTGTTCTTCTAATAGTGACATCGATTTTGCTACCAAGGTGGTGTTTAGGTGTTATTTAAATAGCTTCTCATTTTAGAAGTCAAAACTTGTTTGGTATACGTTGACTTCTTAACGCTATGTTTTTCTTTTTTTTCTCTCTTTTCTCTTACATTATTCATGAAGTTATAATAGTGTTTTTATTTTTATTATTTTTTATTTATTTTTCAGTAAAATTAATGGTTGTTATAGTATTATTTTAGTTAAAAGTTACAGTACTTTTGAACGGAGCCTTAGTATAGGAACTTAGAGGTCTTAGTTCAGCTCAAACAATCTCGTTTTGACATAAATGAATCAATGGAAAGAAAAAAGAAAGTGGAGAATTTATTCATTTACGGCGCTCCCTATTCTTTATCGAAAACTCTACTCTTTTTTGCTGACTGAATTGATAGCAGTCTAGTAATCTGTACGATTCAGCTGATGAAGTCCAAGCTCTCTTGTTGACTTGGTAGTTGCCTCACTATTTCTACCTCAGACAGTTGGACATCACTCGCACTATTTCTACCTCAGACAGTTGGACATCACTATCTCCATCCCCGTCCTAGACGTTCTACTTCTCTCGGCGTTTCCCTCCAAAATATCTCTCTGTAGGATAAGTCCACTGTCCACAACTTCCATCAAATTCAACCACTGGTACGTTCTTACTACAAGGTGGCCACAGACTTACTCAATCTGTGGTATGCATACGCAACTGATAGGCTACCGGGCTCGATCGTGGAATGGCTTCAAAAGACGAATGAAATGCAGGTAGTGCCGCGAAGTACTCGTTGATATCGTAGTTCTGTAAAATAAAAGCTCGTAATATTATAATGATGTTTTACTTTGTATACACTACTACAGAAAACCATATTACAGACGGTTCAGAAACGTCATCACAGACGGTTTTCTGAACCGTCTGAATTTATGGGTCAGTGATAATCGAAGGTTATCACAGACGGTTTTCGAACCGTCTGTGGTGTAAATATCATAGACGGTTTGTAACTAAAAACCGTCTGTGATAGCTGATAATCACAGACGGTTTGTAAGTAAAAACCGTCTGTGATAGGTGATAATCACAGACGGTTTTTAACTGAAAATCGTCTGTGATAATCAATATCACAGACGGTTTTTAGTTAAAAACCGTCTATGATTATTACCTATCACAGACGATTTGTAAGTAAAAACTGTCCGTGAGCTATCACAGACGGTTTTTACTTATAAACCGTCTGTGATATTCTTTTCTACCCCTAAATCTATTTCTGTTTATTGGCTAGCCTCAGGAAATGCTAGCCATGCCCTCTGAAACAAGCAGATCAACATGTACATGTACACTACAATTCACATCTCAATTCATTTCACAAACATAAAACATCCAATTCACATCTCAATTCATTTCACAAACATAAAACATTCATTTTGCAAATCAATTAATTGAAATGAAATAAAATATTTATTAACAAATACACAATTACAAAAGATCTACATTGTATTTGCACTTAGATGGTAACATTGCATTTTTTATTACTATATCACTCCGGAATCGAGGTCTCGTGAAAGGAACAGATCCATAATCAACGAACTTGTTAGGCTGCACAAGGAATACTTGGATGGTGCATGATTGTCATCCAAGTATTGTTTGTGCAGCCTGACAAATTTGTTGATTATGGATCTGTTCCTTTCACGAGACTTCGATTCCGGAGTGATAAGAGCAATAAAAATCATTGTTTGTTGTCAAACTCTCCATCTGAGTTTATGACTTTAGCAACCAAAAAGTACGTGAACTCTCCTCGAATTGTGAAATGTCGGTCTATTTCAATGCAATTGACAAGATGGACGTGGCCTGTTGATAGAAATATCAATGTGCATATATATATATATATATATAACCTGATAAGTATGAAGTAATTATGGGAAAATTGACAAACCTTAGAATTGGTGATCCTCGAGGAATCCTGGAGTAGGTCCATATGATAGCAGACATAGAATCGACACATGTTGCCCGACGACTGCTGGTGGCACTGCAAAAAATGGAATGTGTTAATTCAAGAGGCATTACTACCAATTGTTGCATAGGATTAATTAATGTGTAATAGCGAATACCTTAAATTTTTGAACATGTGTTAGGCCTTTGGCCCCTTGCGTGGAGACACCTGCCTTTACAACATACATCACGAACGCCCTACGTGATTCGAAAAAATTGACCTTAGTCATTTGGAAGGAAAGAAAGAGTACAATATAGGTATGTATGTAGAAAATGTACGTACCTATCGATTACTTGGCTGACAACTTTGTAGTCCTTTTTATTCTTACTTAGGGAATCAAGGTATATTGTCTTGTTCCATTTTGGTACAATTACTATTAAAATCCAATGATAGTCCTGATTGTAGGGCATAAGTACATATTCCTTATCGCGGTAAGCCACCAGTGCTGATGCAATGTACCTCTCGACGAAGGGTGTATCCTTGTTGATGGTATGCATGGCGACCAAGTGTGGGTCCAAGAAACCAACCGATGATTTGGATGATCTAGCTTTAATCACCATGTGTCTATATATATACACACGAAAGCAACGAATTATATATGACATTTATCGGTATGACATGAACGGAGACTGTGATTGTACACACTTACAGCGTCCAGCATCGAATGAGTGAGGCGTCGAGAGCGTTCAGCATGAAAAGATCAAATAAATCCTCGAAGGTGACCACGAAGACACAATCTTGAATATTGTGCTCTAAAGATCCGGCCCAAATTTGACAGTGATACCTGAGCGCCGTTCTCCCTCTGGTTTATTGGACTGTTCCATATACCACTTGTGTAATTGTAGGCAACTAATTGGTAGGGTTTTCAAGCACGTTACGAGGTCAACCAACAGCTCGCCAAGCACGAATTTGTAGGCCAATGGCAGGTATGGGATATCATCATCGGTCATATTTGCTTTGCCCTTGCTGCCTCGGCTATAGGTCGACTATAAAGGTAGCACCGGTGGAAGTTGATGCACTGGTTCAGATAGGTCTTGTGGAGATGGCACCAGTGCATGTAGCTGATCTGGTTCAGATTGCCCTTGTGGACCTGCCACCGATGAAGAAGCCTCCAGGCAGATATCGCTTTTGGGCCACTGGATGAAGGTTCCAATGGCTTACCCTAGAGTCACGAGCTCGTCGTTGGGGGGCTTCAGTAGCGGGACGACCTCGAAATTGGCGTGTACACCATCCACTGAGGCTTTTCCAAAGCCTAGCGCTAAAGCTTCACGGTGCACCATGACCTCTTGAGTAGATGGATATGCCAGGCCCCATGCAGCGCACAAGGCAATGGAGGCATATCTCACTTGGAGCTTGCACTTCGTACGCTCCTACATAACATACAAAATTAGCTACTCCAATTAATAGGCCTATCAACGGATCGAGCATTGCAGAGATAATTATTATTACCAGGATGTCGTCCACAGGAAATCTGGTCTCGTTCTCCATCGTAGGATTGGACACGCAACTACTCGAACGGTTGAGCGGGCTAGCTAGCACAGGAGCGGTGGCAGCGGCCTGCTGATTTTCTGTAAATGTCCGCATTTCATCTCTAACATAATCAGCCAGCTCCTCTTTAAGAGATGCCTTGATCTCTTCTTGTAGCTGTGCCTCACGCTCGGCTTTGGTTTTCTTCCTACGCCGATACAATTTGGAGTCATCTTGGAAACCATGTTTCCAAGGAACGTAAAGCCCAAGGCCTCTCGTACGACCCGGGTGCTCCTTGTTTCCCAGGGCCGCAGAGAGTATATCTTTCTCCCTTGTTCCCTGGAATGATCCCTGGGAAGATTCAACACTTAGCACTTCCTGCAAGAGCGCGACATGTAATTTCACTTCCTACGAAGTTGTGGAGTAATTACAAGCTACGTAGTTCGATCGATATCTTACCAGGTACTGGGACACTTGATGGTCTGTAGGGTTTCGAAAGGTGACGTCCCCCGATGTTGTTGTAGATGACCTTGCTCTAATCCAATTTCGAGCGCGGTCATCCAGGATATTAGCAAATGGCGGGGCGGTGTCCTGCAGGATTGCCTGTTTGTCCTCCCTCCTCCACTGCGAGATTTTACCCACATACCCGAACAAAGAACCTTCTTGGCTTTATACGTGGTTTTAGGCAAGTCATTTCCCTCCGGAAGCATGTCCGCTAAAAGACCTAGCAGCGCCGTGAAACTCTAGTCGGACCAACCGTTGCTTGCCTTCAATTTCAACAATTCAAGCACGCCCGACAACCTCGTGTACTTTGACCTGCAGCACGTGAACAAAGGTTTCTTCGAGTCCTCCATCAAGCCCCAGAATTTAACATACTCTCTCTCATCATAGTTCTCTTCTACATCACGAAGCATCTGATCCAGATTGTCATCGTGCAACCTATCTGAATTCGAACAACAATCGACATCATCCGGCGGCATGTCATTCACTTCACTGGCGATGTCATCCGGCGGCATATCATTCACTTCACCGGCGATGTCATCCGGCGGCATCGCCATGACTGGTCCAACACGTATAACCCTTTTTGAAACCCCTCCGAATCAAGTGCGCTTTAATTTGCCCTTGGTTCTTAAACATCTTTAAATTCTCGCAGTCAGTGCATAGACAGTACATATATTCCACCTCCTTATTCAACATATCCTCCTCGGCAGCTCTTGTAAAAGCAGACACGCCATTAAAGTACTCTTCACTCACACGGTTCGCAGCATACATCCAGCTTCGGTCCTACGTTATGTATATATATATAACAACTTAGTATTAAAAATTAAATTAATTAATTATTACTACATATATACCACATGCATTGAGGCTTTGCTAGCTTAATTCATATTATAAACACAACAGCTATTTCCCCAGCGATCGTTGAAGGTATATAACCAACAATTTTGACAAATTTTGCCTCCCACATGACGGGAACTGATCATGTATGGTCAAGTAGATGCAAACCATCTTTAATAACACTCACCAAAACTTACATCTAAATTGTAATGCAAAGAAAAATAAATTTAATTACTAATCATATCTAGAGCAATCAGGAACGTATGAATCTTCAAAGCTCAATCTCTGCCTCCTCCCACCAAATTAATTGGCCTGAAATCGCCTAGCTTGCCTCCTGAGCGAAAGAGTGCAGCACCAGCTAGATCTGGATCAAAATGAAGATAGATGCGGTTCTGACCGACGCAATAAATGTCTAGCGGCATTATCACAGACGGTTTTTTATTACAAATCATCTGTGATAATTCTAAGATTATCGCAGACGGTTTTTAATACAAACCGCTTGTGATAATCAGCTTATCACAGACGGTTTTTAATAAGAACCGTATGTGATACTGAAATATCACAGACGGTTCATCGGTAAGAACCATCTGTGATACTCGTTTTTTCTGACGCCATCAACACAGACGGTGTCCAAATTAAAACCGTCTGTATTAGTGTCGGTCACAGACGGTTTTGTCAAACTGTCTGTGATTTGGCGTCTAGTATTAGGCTTTCTGTAGTAGTGATATTAGCTGGGTAGTCAGTACCGTTCCCTCCTAGATTCATGTGTTTTGAGTGCATTACTTCCAAACACATATTATTGTAACACTGTGAATTATATTGTGCTTCCTATTATTCAAAAGCTCTATCAGGGATGGTAACACACACAATGTTCAATAGGGTATACAATTGAGTTTTTCATTGACAATGCGAGCGTTCAATCTGCAATTCCCACGTTGAAACTTCTGGACACCTTTCCGATTTCATAAATTGTCTAATGTCACTACCAGTTTGACTAATTCTTGAATTCAATCGCATGTACTCAGCTGGTCACTGCAGGCCAGGTGGCCTTCTCTTGGTTTGTCATCCATCCAAAAGTTCCCTGGAAATAACATAGCAGGAATGCCCTCATTACTGCAGTTTCGTGGTCAGTTTGGTTAGCAAAATAAGAACACAAGGGACCACGCCTTCAATCAACTTGTGGACTATAATGTTCTCACAGAGTTACTTCTCTGCTTGGAAGCTCATATTTATGGAATAAGATGGATACTATCTTCTTCGTATTCCCATTTTTCTTTCAGAGAATAGACTCGCTAACTTTGGCAGAACGCCTGAACCATACAAATCTGATACTTCCGTTATGGCAGCTGAGTTTGTAACATCCTTTGATTTTGGATGTGGATAGGGTAACATCTTTCATACATCTTCAAATTTTGAGTTGAAAAGTTCTATTTCTTAGGGAGAAGGTTTGAAACCAATCTGCGTTTTCATTTTTTAGTTGACAATTCTAAATTTTGAGATAAAAGTTGAGAGACCATGTGGAGCTCATCCCGTGTGTGTGATGAGTAATTGACAAATGTTTAGGATAGTCAAGTTTGGATTGTGTGGTCGAACCATGTCGTTGCGTGGTGCAACAGGCTCGGTCGGACTTGGTCAAACATAGTCGTATGGGATTAGGTTGCATGTTCCGATGATTCAACAGGTTTGGACTTCGTCATGAGTAAGTATGATGTGCTTATGCTATTTACGCTTTCATGTATCGAGCGGTGCTATGTGACGTGTTTCTTGTCTGTGTGACTGCAGGACGTCGAGGCGGAGTCGTGGTGAGATACGAGGTGACCGGACTAGACACAGGGAGGTGTCGATGTCAGAATGGTTGGATGTGTCGAAGACGGCGGAGATTCGATATGGGTGCGAGTCGTGGACAACAAGGAGCGCGGAAGCTTCCCGGAAGGTGCACGAGGGGCGAATCGGTAAATTCGCAAGGCTGCACAAGCGGGAGCGGGCTCCGTTGGATTTAGCGGGCGTAACGGGGTGGAGACCCGTTAGCCAAACGCTATAAATAGGTGGAGGCGGCTGCATGTCTCCCCATGGCTTTGGGAGAGAGTTAGGGTTTGCTTTGGTCAAAAGAGTCTTTAGGAGGTAGTTTTGCTTTGGGCTTTAGTTGGTAGAAGAGGCAGGGTTCTGTTGAGAGCTTATCCCCTTCGAAGCTTCTCTGTGTGTTCCTCCTAAGAAGCATGTGAAGCTCTTGGTGATCTTGAGGATGGAGAGGGAGAGTGAGGAGATCGATTGAGAGTCTTGTAATCATTCCTCTTGTTCTAATGTCCATGCGTATCGAGACTCCTCTGTAATCCTTTTGCTTCAATGAATG
The DNA here is from genome assembly GCA_017311315.1 of Dendrocalamus latiflorus. Lineage (NCBI taxonomy): Eukaryota > Viridiplantae > Streptophyta > Magnoliopsida > Poales > Poaceae > Dendrocalamus > Dendrocalamus latiflorus. The sequence goes on along the minus strand of CM029612.1, from coordinate 28,206,522 downwards.
GAAATATGAAGTTTTCTCCCGTGCTCTCTATTCTTCCTTCGTTCTCCTTTTCGGCTTGATTTTGAGTTTCGTGATTTCTTGTTGTTTGTTGTTGGGGAGTGCCAAAATGGGTTGCTATGACATGGGGGATGCTCAAAAGTCATTTGGCTATTTAATCTCAAGAGCAAACCGAGTTTGATTCCAGATTTAGTTTTTGAGCCCTCTCTGTTCTTCATTTTCTCCTTCTAGGGTTTAATGCAAATCTTGATTCCCTTCGCGAGATGGCTTGAAATTTGGCATGGAGAGTCCAGAGGCTATTGAGTAGCTATCCTCAAAGTTTCATAGCCAAAGGATCAAAGATTAGGGAGTAATTTGGTTTTTGGCTCAGCTCTTGCAAGTTTTCAGATTTTTGCTATAATCTGAAATTCTTGTTTGTAGGGTTGGTTTGTTTGTTCTCTAGAGCCTCCTTGCTATTGAGTATGTATTGGTGATGTTTTGGGCCAAAAAGAATGGAAGAATTCCATCATTCTCATGGTTTTTAAAGCTCTGAATATTTGCTGTCTGAAAATCCTGTTTGCTGATTTCTTCGTGCGGTACTACCGCTCCTCAAGAGGTACTACCGCTCGGCTCAGCGGTACTACCGCTCGTCTCAGCGGTACTACCGCTTGCAGTCTGACCTGCTCTGAAATTATTTTTCTTGATTGCTTCTTTTTGGATCTGTTTTATCCTTGTTGCTGTGACTTCCAGTAAGTGCATATCTTCTATCTTCATATCTTCCATAGCTATTGGAGAAGAAGCATAAGTGTGGATACTTGAGAGCGAATTTAATTTTAGAAAGCGACATTCACCCCCCTCTGTCGCCATTTCAGTCCAACAATTGGTATCAGAGCCGGTTAGCTCTAATTCATAGATCTTAACGGGTCTAAAGAGCCATGGCGACGGACAAGTACTCGACCAAGCCTCCCGTCTTCGATGGCATCGATTACCCTTTCTGGAAGAGCCGAATGGAAACTTATATCTAGGCTCAGGGGTACGCCATCTGGCGCAAGGTCAAGGTCCGGTTTGCTGTTCCTGCCGATGAGAACATCAATGCTGGAAATATGCATGATGTTGAGGCAAACGCTAAGGCAAGGTACATCATTATCCAGGGCCTGAGTCGTAGCGGGTTTGACCGCATATCTCACCTTTCGTCCGCCTTCGATATTTGGGAGACCCTCGATGCGTACCATGAGGGCACCAACCAAATAAAGACGGTGCGACAGGACCAATTCAAGCGAGATTACAACAAGTTTGAAATGCTCACTGGCGAGTCCCTTGATGAGTGTTTTGCGCGTTTTCACAAGATCTTGAGCAACCTCCGAGCGGTCGGTCTCACATACCCCGACTCGGATAACGCTCGACAGATGCTCGCTGCCTTGGACCTGCGTGTGTGGGAGATGAAGGTGACTACCATCAAGGACACCATGGACCTCTCGACTTTGACTCTTGATGCGCTGTACTCGTGCCTCAAGACTCACGAGATTGACATTGTCTCTCGCAAGTCGAAGTCACAGTCGATGGCCTTAATCACCGATCCCAGTTTGGCTTCCGGTTCTTCTTCTGATTCTCTTTGCAGTTTGTCCCTTGCTGCTCTCTGTGACATAACTGATGATCAGTTAGAGAAGCTTGCGGATGAGCAGCTGGCCCTCCTTGCTCGAAGATTCTCCCATGCTTACAAGGGGAGGAGAGACAAAAAGAGAGGAGGACCTGTCATTTGCTTTGAGTGTGGTGGCCCCAACCACATTCGGGCAAACTGCCCCAAGCTGGAGAAGGGCAAGAACGACTATGGCGGTTCGGGCAAGATCGACTACACCGACAAGAACCAGAACAAGAAGCCTCCAGCTCCTACACAAGGCAAGAAGAAGTTTCGCAACCTTGGCAAAGCCAAGAAGCTGTTCCATCGCGTCCTCACCGCCTTCGACGACCTCGACCTCAGCGAGGTGGAGGGATGGAGCGACGACGATGGGACGGGTGACCAAGACCCCAAGGGCGGCGACGACTTCTCCGGCATGTGCTTCATGGCCCTTGAGGGCGAACTGAGCGACAGTGAGCTGTACTCCGACTCGGACGAGGTATGCCCCACCTACAACCAGCTCAATCATGCTTTTCTTAAGCTAGGTGGATTTCATGCTAGAGCTAGGGCTAGGTGTACTGAGTTAGAGAAGGAAGTGGATAGACTGTCACTAGAGATTATTGCTCTTACATCTGCTCCCTCTAGTGATGATTGTGATGCATGCTGTGCTCTGTTGGGTGACATGGAGAAACTAAGGACCTCGCATGATAGTCTGTCCTCTGAACTTGATCTTGTCAAGGTGGAGAATATTAGTCTCTTGGCTGAGCTTGAGATGAGTAGGGTAGTTCCTGTTTCATCTACTTCTGTTGAGACTATTGCTTGCACCTCATGTGAGGATAAGGACAACACTTTTAGAGGTCTTTATACCATGCTCCTAGATCTTCCTGAGTCTTGTGAAAATTGCAATAAACTGAAGATGAACCTAAAACGGGCAGATCATAAAATTACTGAGTTGCATGCTTCTTTACTTGAGCCGATTGCTTCATGTATGAACTGTCCTAAATTAACTACTGAACTTGAATCTATCTCAAAGCAGTTTCAAGAAATGATTGACAATAACAAGAAAATGGCTCAGTTTGTGACTAAAGATCCTGTTAGCTCACCATGCATTAGTTGTGATAAACTAAAACTTGAACTCGTTGCTTTGAATGAACAATGCGTGAAGCTAACTAAGGATTTACTAGAGAAGCCATCAACTCATTGTGATGTGACTGCTGAGGTTGGGAAAGAGCCCAAGGGTAAGGGGGAGACGCTTAGCGACGTGAACCAAATGGCTAGTAGTAGGACTGTTCCTTCGGAGTCGGTTGTGCGTGCACAAGCCATTCTTTCCTCTACTGTTGGTTCTTCTTCTGCTCCCTTACCTTCTGCTGTCTCTTCTTCCCCCTGCTCTTCTTGCACCTCTCTCTTTCGGGAGTGTCAGTACCTTATGAACACTCTCGAGAGATTTGTAGGTGGCAAGAAGAAGCTCAATCTTATTCTAGACCAATCCAAAATCTGCAGATTTAATCAGGGTCTAGGATACGATTTTTATGAGGACATGAGGAAGCATCCACCTGTCGTGCTCAGACCCATAGCACCAGGTGTGATCGAGACTGAGCCCAGGACCGTGAAAGTCCAATTTAAGTCAGCAGGCTTTGTCCAAGGGATTTCTGACAGTAAGGTGATCTCACCTGCTGCTTCGGCCTCTCAGAAGGCGAAGCCTCCCCGTGCTACTTCTACCTCTCAGAAGGCGAAGCCTCCCCGTGCTACTTCTACCTCTCAGAAGGTGAAGTATCACTGCACCTTTTGTCAGAAGGATGGACACTCGATCGATCGATGTTTCAGACGTGCCAAGATTGCGCGTAGAGACCGTGCTAAGGCACTTAGGCGTATTCAGGGTCAGCCCCAGACCCTGAGTGCACCTAAGACCGGCACGAGGTCTAGGGTTCCTTCTGGTGATGGATTTGGGCAGCATCGAGAACTCGGTTTTTCTGAGCCTTCTGGTTTTTGTCCTCATGCTGCTCTTGGTCATGACTTCCGCCGTCCTGAGGGTAGATCTCATTTTCCCCGTCGAGATAGCTACCTACGGCGTCTTCAGCATGTTGCTGGTGACTTGACTCGCTCCTTCGTAGCAGTCAAGCCCAACAACAACTTCAGGTCTACTCACAGACCTTCTGCTATTTTGAGTGACAGAGAGCGTAGGGTAGATAGAGGTCAGTCGTGCTTGACTACTTCATCTGCTCGACGTGTTACTCAGTATTGGGTGCCAAAATCACTATTGATTTACCCAGTACTGAGACTTTACTCTCTATTTGACTCAGGTTCGCCGGGCGGGGAAGGGAAAGGTTTGGCTCGTAGACTCCGGGTGTTCACGACACATGACCGGAGACTCCCGTTGGTTTTCTTCCCTTGCCTGTGCTCCAGGTGATGAGAAGATCACCTTCGGAGATGCTTCATTTGGGCGCGTCATCGCCAAAGGTACAGTGCGCGTAAATGACTCTTTTATCTTGAGAGATGTTGCCTTGATTAGTAAGCTGCAGTATAATTTGCTTTCAGTCTCTCAGCTTACCGATGATGGTTACGAGGTGAGCTTTAAGAAAAACAATTGCAAAATTCTTGATTCTTTGGGTAGTTTGGTTTGCGGGATTTCTCGTTTTAGGAGGATCTTTCGTGCTGATTTTTCTGAGTCTTCTGGTGATCATCTCTGGTGTTTAGTTGCTTCTGAGTCCCGCGACCTTTCTTTCTGGCATAGGAGACTTGGTCATATCGGATTTGACCATTTGACTCGAGTTAGCGGCCACGACCTCATTCGTGGTTTGCCGAAACTCTAGATGGTCAAAGATCTTGTTTGCGCTCCATGCCGGCACAGCAAGATGGTTGCCGCTTCTCACCCTCCAGTCACAGTTACTATGACCGATGCACCGGGACAGCTGCTCAGACCAGCTCGAGTGCAGTCAGCAGGAGGGAAGTGGTATGTCCTTGTCGTGGTCGATGACTTCTCGAGGTACTCTTGGGTGTTTTTCTTAGCCTCGAAGGATGAGACGTTCACACATTTTTGAGGTTTGTTTAGTAGGCTTTCTGTTGAGCTCCCGGGTGCCTTACGAACGATCCGCAGTGACAATGGCACGGAGTTCAAGAATTCCTACTTCGAGAGGTTCTGTAATGAGACAGGTGTAGAGCACCAGTTCTCTTCTCCGCACGTCCCACAGCAGAATGGCGTCGTGGAGAGGAAGAACCGTACCTTGGTCGAGATGGCCAGGACGATGCTTGACGAGTATTCTACACCTAGGAAGTTTTGGGCTGAGGCCATTGCTACCACGTGCCATGTTTCAAATCGAGTTTTTCTTCGGGCACACTTGCATCGCACTTCTTATGAGTTGAGATATGGGCGAAAGCCCAGTGTCTCGCATTTTCATGTGTTTGGTTGCAAGTGCTTCATTTTGAAGTCCCAGAACCTAGACAAGTTCGAGTCATGTTCTTGTGATGGTTCTTTCTAGGTTACTCGACTTCTTCGCGGGCTTATCGGGTTTGGAACTGCGAGTCTAGTAAAATGGCAGAGACCTGTGAGGTGACCTTTGACGAGGCCAGTCCGGGGACTAGGCCAGATATCTCAGTTTCTTTAGAGCAGTCCGAGCCCATCTTTGTGGATGATGAGGACGATGGAGATGAGGGTTGTTTACCCGATCCAGTTCCTCATCCTCCACCCGAGGTGCTGTCTTCCACCGCACCTCAAGGCGATCAGCCCATTCCTTCTGCGTCTTCTGGAGCTAGTGGCTCTGTTCCTACCTCTTCTGCTCATGAGGTAGAGGTCACTTCTTCATCTCATCCTGGACCTCCTAGACATATCCAGAAAGCTCATCCTTCAGAGTAGATTATTGGAGACCTTTTCGAGCGTGTGACCCGCTCAAAATCTGGCTTATCTCAATTCTGTCTCCATTCTGCTTTCATTGCCTCCTTTGAGCCCAAAGATGTTTCCTATGCTCTTTCCGATGAATCTTGGGTCAATGCCATGCATGAGGAGTTAGAAAATTTCGAAAGAAACAAGGTCTGGTTGCTTGTTGAGCCCCCGAGAGGTCACAATGTCATTGGAACCAAGTGGGTGTTCAAGAACAAGCAGAGCGAGGATGGGGTAGTCATTCAAAACAAGGCTAGACTGGTAGCTCAGGGGTTTTCTCAGGTTGAGGGTCTAGACTTCGAGGAGACCTTTGCCCCTGTAGCTCGACTTGAGGCCATTAGAATCCTGCTTGCCTTTGCAGCTTCTAAGGGTTTCAAGCTTTACCAGATGGACGTCAAGAGCGCCTTCCTTAATGGGATCATTGAGAAAGAAGTCTATGTGAGACAGCCTCCAGGTTTCGAGAACCCTAAATACCCAAACCATGTCTTCAAGCTTTCCAAAGCTTTGTATGGACTTAAGCAGGCCCCTGGAGCTTGGTATGAGAGGCTTAAGTCCTACTTATTGAGTCATTGTTTTGAGATGGGTAAGGTGGATAAGACCTTGTTCATTCGCCGGCATGGCACAGACCTTCTGCTCGTCCAGATCTATGTGGACGACATCATCTTTGGCGGCTCTTCCCATGCTCTGGTTTCACAGTTCTCGGATGTCATGAGCACCGAGTTTGAGATGAGCATGATGGGTGAGTTGACCTTCTTCCTCGGCTTCCAAATCAAGTAGACTCGGGAGGGTACTTTCTTGCATCAAGGCAAGTACACTCGTGACCTCCTGAGACGCTTCGACATGAGTGATGGTAAGCCGCTGTCAACTTCGATGGCTTCTACAGCCTATCTTGACCCAGATGAGGATGGCGAGCCAGTTGATCAGAAAGAGTGTAGAAGTATGATTGGCTCCCTTCTTTACCTCACTGCCTCGAGACCGGACATACACTTCTCCGTGTGTCTGTGTGCTCGTTTTCAGGCTTCTCCTCGCGTATCTCACCGCCAGGCGATGAAACGCATTCTTCGGTACCTTCGAGCTACCATTGACTATGGTATCTGGTACTCTTCCTCTTCCTGTCTTTCCCTTAGAGCCTACTCGGATGTAGACTTTGCCGGCTGTAGGATAGGTAGGAAGAGCACTTCGGGTACCTGCCAGTTCATTGGCACTTCTCTCGTTTCCTGGTCTTCAAGGAAGCAGTCCGGTGTTGCACAGTCCACCGTAGAGGCCGAGTACGTAGCTGCAGCCAGGTGCTTTGGATGGTCTCGACCCTGTGGGACTTTGGGTTAGTTATCGACAGTGTTCCACTCTTTTGTGATAACACTTCTGCGATTAACATTGCTAAGAACCCAGTGCAGCACTCTCGGACTAAGCATATTGATATCCGATATCACTTCCTTAGATACCATGTAGAGAAATGTGACATCGTGCTCCAGTTTGTGGAGAGTGACCACCAGTTGGCTGATATCTTTACCAAGCCATTGGATAGCTCTAGGTCTTCAGCTCTACGGGGAGAGCTTGGGGTGGTTTGTCCTTACGGACTGTTGTGAGGGGGAGCTTTGTGTTTTACTGCTTTATTATATTAATTATGCTCTTGCTCCTTTCTGTTGCATTGCATTTTGGGTGCATTCGGGATAGTCCTTCTAGCATAGGTTAGAGTGGTCTTCTTGTCTAGCGTTTAGACTTCTTGCTCTAATCTTGTGACTCTAGGATGCTACTTGTTAGCTGTCTCTCTTCTAGGTTGAGCTTACTCACTTCTTGTGGGTTCTAGCGAGGGTTGGGCCACCCTCGGGTAGACAGGGTACGTGTTTGCTCCCTAGGTTGTTAGCAGACCAGCTGATAGTACTCGAGTCATATGGGGTAGATGAGAGTCAGTCTAAGTCATAGTTGTCTCTATATCTTGTCTATGCTTTAAGGACTGCCTGTTTGATTTTCTTTGCCAGCTTCTCGATTTTATTGCTTTGGTTCAGGGGGAGTTTATTTGGGAGCTTCTGGAGCTTAATATTGACATAACTCAACTTGAACTAAAAGTTGCATCACATGTTGAGGGGGAGCTGGATTTTCTTGCATTTTAGCATTTCGCATTGTAATATAACTACATTGAGCCTTGATTATTATCCTGTTATGACATGTTTACAATGCTTTACACTTTGCCATGACTTATGCTTACTTGCTAGCTTTATTATGACTTCATATGTGTAGACTAGCTTTTGCCATGATAAGTAAATTAAAAATTGCTCAATTTACATTAAAAATTGTCATGCTAGCATTTGAGTCTAGTCTTTCTTGAGCTATCCTTTTATGATTCATGCCATGTCAAATAGGCTGAGTTGAGCGTTGAAAGTCTAATTGAGCCTTAGAATGAGCTATTTTAGTCTCTTGATGCAGCATGAGTTGGTGCAACATGTTTAAAAAGCAAAAAGATCTATTTTGTGTGAAAAAGCTGATTTCACCAATTCTTTCTCATGAGACGGCTTGCCATTGCACTAGGCATGAACTCAGGGGGAGTTTTGGATGACCTAGACTATCTTCTTAAGCTTCTTGCTTGGAATAGTCGCATAAGGCTTGAGATCTAGCACATAACAAAAATTGGGTTGGAAACGACCATGAGCTTTAAAAAGATAATATTTTATATGCTCAATTTGCTTAATTATACAAAAAGAACCAAGTACTTGAACCATTGTTTCATTCTTGAGCATATAGCACTATATTTGGCCTCAATAGTAGCTTTTTGGTTCCGCTTAGCTTATTGACATGGCCTGCATCATCCTTGGATATGTCTAGCTAGACTTTGCTTATTAATGGCTTGACATGCTCACAAAATGCACTAAATTTCAGATTGTCATCTATTTGGTTTAGCTGGCTTATATATATTTTGTCATGATCTAGATAGCCTTTTATTGAGCTATGGCTTGGTGTAATTCTTTATGGTCATTATGGATAATTCTCATGGCTCTAATGCTTAGAATAAATAAATTTCAGCCATCTTCATCCATTGTCATGTCATATTCTCTCCTGTGCATCCTTGATGTGTTTATTGCCAAAAGGGGGAGATTTGTGGTAGAAAAAGCTATTTCGGGAGCTTTGAGGAAAACTCGTTCTTTCTTTTGCTCCTTGTGTCGACATGGTCACTAGCTTCATTTCTCTTTTCTTTAGACCATGTTTTGACTTCTTTCTTGCATTTCAAACTCAACTTTGCGCTTTTTCTGAGTTTGTCAATATACTCATCAAGGGGGAGATTGAGAGACCATGTGGAGGTCATCCCGTGTGTGTGATGAGTACTTGACAAAGGTTTAGGATAGTCAAGTTTGGATTGTGTGGTCGGACCAAGTCGTTGCGTGGTGCAACCGGCTCGGTCGGACTTGGTCAAACTTGGTCGTATGGGATTAGGTTGCATATTTCGATGATTCGACAGGTTTGGACTTCGTCATGAGTAAGTACGATGTGCTTATGCTATTTACGCTTTCATGTATCGAGCGGTGCTATGTGACATGTTTCTTGTCTGTGTGACTGCAGGACGTCGAGGCGGAGTCGTGGTGAGACACGAGGTGACCGGACTAGACACAGGGAGGTGTCGAGGTCAGAACGGTTGGATGTGTCGAAGACGGCGGAGATTCGATGTGGTTGCAAGTCGTGGACGACAAGGAGCGCGGAAGCTTCCCGGAAGGTGCACGAGGGGCGAATCGGTAAATTCGTAAGGTTGCACAAGCGGGAGCGGGCTCCGTTGGATTTAGTGGGCGTAACGGGGTGGAGACCCGTTAGCCAAGCGCTATAAATAGGTGGAGGGGGTTGCATGTCTCCCCATGGCTTTGAGAGAGTGTTAGGGTTTGCTTTGGTCAAAAGAGTCTTTAGGAGGTAGTTTTGCTTTGGGCTTTAGTTGGTAGAAGAGGCAGGGTTCTGTTGAGAGCTTGTCCCCTTCGAAGCTTCTCTGTGTGTTCCTCCCAAGAAGCATGTGAAGCTCTTGGTGATCTTGAGGATGGAGAGGGAGAGTGAGGAGATGGATTGAGAGTCTTGTAATCATTCCTCTTGTTCTAATGTCCATGCGTATCGGGACTCCTCTGTAATCCTTTTGCTTCAATGAATGGAAATCTGAAGTTTTCTCCCGTGCTCTCTGTTTTTCCTTCGTTCTCCTTTTTGGCTTGATTTTGAGTTTCGTGATTTCTTGTTGTTTGTTGTTGGGGAGTGCCAAAATGGGTTGCTATGACATGGGGGATGCTCAAAAGTCATTTGGCTATTTAATACCAAGAGCAAACCGAGTTTGATTCCAGATTTAGTTTTTGAGCCCTCTCTGTTCTTCATTTTCTCCTTCTAGGGTTTAATGCAAATCTTGATTCCCTTCGCGAGATGGCTTGAAATTTGGCATGGAGAGTCCAGAGGCTATTGAGTAGCTATCCTCAAAGTTTCATAGCCAAAGGATCAAAGATTAGGGAGTAATTTGGTTTTTGGCTCAGCTGTTGAAAGTTTTCAGATTTTTGCTATAATCTGAAATTCTTGTTTCTAGGGTTGATTTGTTTGTTCTCTAGAGCCTCCTTGCTATTGAGTATGTATTGGTGATGTTTTGGGCCAAAAAGAATGGAAGAATTCCATCATTCTCATGGTTTTTAAAGATCTAAATATTTGTTGTCTGAAAATCCTGTTTGCTGATTTCTTCGTGCGGTACTACCGCTCCTCGATAGGTACTACCGCTCAGAGGTACTACCGCTCGGCTCAGCGGCACTACCGCCCAGCGGTACTACCGCTCGTCTCAGCGGTACTACCGCTTGCAGTCTGACCTGCTCTGAAATTATTTTTCTTGACTGTTTCTTTCTGAATCTGTTTTATCCTTGTTGCTGTGACTTCCAGTAAGTGCATATCTTCTATCTTCATAGCTTCCATAGCTATTGGAGAAAAAGCATAAGTGTGGATACTTGAGGGGCGAATTTAATTTTAGAAAGCGACATTCACCCCCCCCCTCTGTCGCCATTTCGGTCCAACAAAAGTTGAAATTTTCGGGTCAAGGTAATTGAATTTGAGTTACGCTAAAAGGTGAAATTGTTTCGTTAAAAGTGCGAAAAAACCTATTTAAGCCTTAACTTACTCCCTATTTCCCCCAAGCTCTCGTGCCCCATTTGCCCTTAGAGAGGAAAAATTTGACATTCTTCCCCAGTTCAGCCGTTAGTTTCACCGTCCAATTCCTCACCATTCGGTGAGTTTACAACAACGTCGTCGTGCACTTTGCATTTGTCTCATCTTTCTCTACCTTGTGCTCACCTATCCGTGCTTGTTTTCCCTTAGGAAAACAGAAGCCATTGACCTCACCATCGAGCGCAGCATCGCCGCCGACCTTGACCCCCTTACCCCTACGCTCTAGTGAGTTTTGACCTTCGACATCATGTCCTTAGTGTTTGCCTTGGCCTCCATGTGCTAATGTGCCCCTTGAATTGCCTTGCCATGCCCTAGAGATGCTGAAACACCGCTGTTGACCCAAAAGCCCACTGACCCATTATCGCCATCGATCTCCCTCTCTCCTCCATCTCTCGGTAAGCCCTTCCACCCCCTTACAATTCAGCTCAAAGCCGAACTAGTAGACTAGCTATTGGACCTTAGAACTGGCCACATTGTCCCTGCATCACTTGACCTTTCCTCACAGTCGCCAGCCACTGTGGACAGCATAGCACACCATGCAAAACCCACTGAGCATGACTCTATTAGCTTTGCCCTATCTCATAGAGCAAGAATCCACCTTTACTTTGAGATGCTAGGTTGGAAATTAGGAAGTTCACCGTTGCCAGCCATCCCGGCGTCACCAGCCATGCCGACGTTGCCTTACCTACCATTAACCCCATCCGATGACCCTAGATCCCCAAGCCATGCATGAAACACTTTAGGCAGCCCCTGGACCATTTATGTGCTTGGTTTTGACCTTAGCATGGCCCTTGTGTTGTTGTCATCATCTCGGCACCTAGCGTCGCTGCTCACTGATGATTAGCGCCCCGATGTAATGCACCGGTGTCGGACCCAAATTTAGTCAATCTAGAATTCTCTATGAATAGCACTGCACTATTCTCTGAATTAGTAGATAGTGCTCACAGATACATTACTAAATCATTTCACACAGTACATAAACCATACCAAGCATTTATATTATAAAACATCAGAGTTCACATAGACCGCATCGGACCAAGTTTACAATAAGGGCTGGTTTGGCCAAAAGGTTACATTACCCAAAAGTGAAAGCAAAAAGGGAAGGCACATCTCACCATAGACAAGCAACTGAGATGACCTGTGTGCAACCGATGTTAACCAAAGGCATGGGTAATATTGGTGCACACAATCGTCAGCTTGGTCAGCCAGACTGGGGTAAGACCTAGACTATTAGAGTCTAATCTAATCTCCACCATCTTCATCAGCATCAGCTCTTGACCTTTCTACTAGATGTAGTGACCTTGATCCACAGGTTCTGAAGGGTTGAGAGCGAGGATGAGCACAAACAACGGTGTTTCACGAGCTAACACACAAAGTGCAAGTACTTGCACATGCAGGGTTTGACAAGGATGGCTCAGGTTCTTTTATCTGTTAAAGGCAACATTTTAAAAATACCATAACTAACAATTCCTATGACTTAGCATTTTAACCAAATCATATTTTACCAAAGAGAGTAAAAGTTGTGCAATATTTATAGCGGTGTAGGTTCCATCCACCTTCCACCATATGCTTAATTTTGATTACTAAGGTTACATCCACCCAATTAGCAATCTTGGGTTACATCCACTCAGGGAAATCCAAAATCATGGTTACATCCACCTGATGAGTTTCATCCCATCCACAATGGTTTTTGAAATAGAAACTAACTTGAGTAAGTTTTCATGCCCACCCTTGACCGTGGGCACAGCTATTCGAACAATTTATACTCCTAGAGACTGTACATTTTACCCACAAGAGATAATCAACTTGCTATGTTTCACACATTTCTTTAGACATTTGAATCAAAGACATCATCACAAGGCCTTTATAGTACATCCCCCAATGTAAGTTGGACCTGCTAAGGTTTCACTTGAGGTCATGTGCCACATAGCAGCTTACATCAGTGACATGACCCGTGTCCATGACGACTTAAACCAGTGACACGACTCGTGGGTCACTCCGATAGTGCATCTCGCGATAGTGAGTACAAATTATTTAGCCATGATGATACCATTATAGACTTGTGGTTGTATTGTTTTATATTAGGAGAGCATCACAGGATTATGTCCTCAAATTATATGGGTGGTACATACCACAAACCACCCCCGCCATCATACTATCTACCCAGATGTTGTAACAATAAGTTTTAGGATTTTGTGAAACATAAACTAAGTTATACCAAAATACTAGTCATTTACTGTAACATCCTAAAATTCGAATGTTTGAAATCACGAAGAAATTAAAACTTTTATGTGCATCTTGATGGTATTTGAAACTTTGTCAAAATCTTATTTGGGCTTTTCCGAGTTTCATGCTAAACCAAATAATAACTGAAAATAATTCCCAAATACAAACACGAATTATAACAATAAAAGCTACGAAATAATTTTGTGAGTGTAAAACACCAAGAACCAAAATCCATAAATCAAATTAAATAAAAATCCACCTTAAATCAAACTGACCAGAGAACTCAAACTCGGATTCAATTTCGAGTTTTCCAAAACTTAAAATTTGAAATTCAATTACTTAAGTCTCGAAAATAATTGAAGTGTAAATTAAAATTTAAAAATTAGATAAGGGAAATAAAATATTGAACTGCAAAAGAATAGGAATGGTCGAACAAATATTGAAAGCTTGCATTTAAATAACCAAACAGATAATTCAAAATTTTGAAAATTTCACGAAACTCAAAATCAGTAAATCCAAATGTGAGTTAAAGTTGTATATTAAAAATTCAAATTTCAAAATTTTGGCTTGGCCCCTTCATTTTCTCTTTTCTTCCCATTTTCTTTCCTCTCTCACTTACATGTGGACCTACTTCTTTTTCTCTCTTTTTCTTTTTCTTTTCTCTCCTCCCTCATATTTCTTCTCTGGTTCTTGGGCCCGTGCGCCCCGCTGCTCCTTTCTTTTTTTTCCTTCTCCCTTCTCCTTCTCTTCCTATTCTCCTTCTTCCCCATTCTCTCCTTTGCGCTGTGTTCTCTGCCTCGCTTCCCTGTGGCAACCATGTACCACACCGCCTCCTGCCACTACGTGCATCGCCACTGTTCATCCATCATCACCGCGCCTGCCCCGTCGCCATCACACGTCGTCCCATCACCTCACCCCGGCCATGCCCGTGAGCCGCCTATCGCTTTCTGCCGCCGCCGCACACCAATTCCCCGCCGTCGCCCACAGTTTTCCCCTCCACCGCTATAAGTAGCTCCTCCGGACTTCCCTGTTGCGCCTGCACTCGCATCTTTCCTCCTTTGTTCTTCTCCCGTCTCAGCCCGTGCGCCGGCCGTAGCTGCCTCACGCCACCCCGGCCGCTCCGGCGAAGCCCCGCCACTCTGACCACGTCATTTCATGTCCCTACTTCTCCTCTTCCTCCCCTCTGGTTTAATTGGAATTCCATGCACCTAGGATCACCGCACCGCCCTTGTTCCCGACCGCCGACCAATGTCGCCTCTACCATAGCCAATGCTTCTCCGATGCCTCGCAGTTCAATTGTTCACTGTGGGAGCACCCCATTGATGCCCTGAGGCTTCCCCAAGCACCGGCTGTGGTTTCCCTCCACCCCAGCTCGCCGGCACCATGAAGCTCCTTGTGCCCCCCGTGGCCTCCGCCGCCGGCTCACCTCGGGTCTGCTCTGACTTGGCGAACCACTCGGTGAGTTTCCACTTACCTTACTCATCCTCATGCGCTCGCCACTTTCCCCCTCCTCCCTGTCGGCACCGCCATCCCCTTTCCACCTCGCCGTCGGCCGCTCAAGCAGCCGCCCAAGCCATCCTACGCCATCCAGGGCCGTGCCACCTCCTCCACTAGCTTCCTTGTTTCCCTGGGAACCCATTTTTTTGGTCACTACCGCATTCCTGGCCGTCGCCTGCCACCGGCAAGCCTGGAGCTGAGCCCCGGCTGCATCCTCTATTTTGGCCCTGCCGCCACTCGGCATATCTCGGTTGGGTGCCTTCACCCTGTCAGCCTAGGGCTCCCGCCCATTTGGCTCGACCGAGCGCGCATTGACACTCACAAGCCTGCCGAGTTCAATTCCGTAGGCCGCATTGACATTTGGTTTTTATTTTGATTTTTATTAATCCATTTGAATTAAGAAAAAACAGAGAATAATTTAGTGAAGCTAAAAAACTTAACTAGGATGTAAATGAGATTATTTAAGATTTAAATTTGGATTAGTTCATATATGATAAATTAATATGGTTTGAATAATTATCTAAAAGGCTAATTATTAATTAAAGATATTGATAAAGAAAAAAAAACTTTGGTTAAATGTCCAAATTTAATAAAGATTACCCTTAATTAAAATTAAAATATATGCCCAATATTTAACATGCCGCCATTAAATAAATCTTAGTGGTAGATTTTGCTAAATAGCAAATATTGTAATATGACGCTATATAAAGCTTTGCCCAGATAAATAAATTTAAATTAAAGCTAAGCCTAATAATAACTGAAGTATAGACAAAATGATAATGGTGCCATTAATTAAATCTTAACGTTAGAATAGGTGAGCATAATTGTATATAACAAGTTAGGACCCATACAAATGGATCCTAATTCAAATTAAATTATGCCTAGTAATAACTAAGGGTATATAAAACATCACACCGCAAAATGCTATAAACTTGGACTCTAAGATTAATTCAATAAGCTAAAAACTGTATACATCGCATATATAACATATGCCCTGAATATTAACACACGACAAAGTAATGCTTCGCTAATCTCATACACCGATTCATAGGTCTAACTCGACTCATGGAATTTCCTTGATAAATACAAAAATAATAAAAGAAGCTATTAATAAAAAGATCGAGTCATCGTATTCTGCCATCAGCTATACCTAGTTATCTCCGAGTACTAAACAGAAATAATCTCATGAATATACCTTTATCATGACCCATCCTTGACCTCCATTTTGACAAGTTTCCCTACCATTCCCCACTTCACTCCAACCACTATGACACCGATAATACTCCACGCCCAATCAACCTTATCTCAAGTCACCTATTTAATCATAATAAAAATTAATCAAGTTCAATTGGATTTATTTGGACCATTTGAGTTATTGCATTTATTTGGATTCAGTTGTTTAACATGTAATTAGAAATTGGAGACCTGAAGAATCAAGGTATCAAGCGTGATCAAGGGCAAAGTGAAGATAAAGACTAGAAGCTCAAGAGAAAACATTGTGTGAGCTCAAGGCCACGGTAAACCGCGCAAGGTGAGTCAATACTTTGATCATATTTGAACCTATATTTATGCAAATTTATTTCCGTTTTAAACTATCAACTTGCATGCTGTTATTTTATGTGTCAATTTATGTTCAATTTCAAGTTGCTAGTTATACTCCCATTATTGCACTTGTTAATATTACTCTCCTTGAAACCCTTGGATATATGAGCCTTGTCACCATAGCAAAATTATAATGTTATAACTTTCAAAAATAAGTCTACAACTATTCACTATGCTTAGTATTGCTTATATATTCGGGGGTAACAAAAATGCCCCACAACCTTACCTTTGAATTATAAGAAACTGATTTGGGAAGTTATGATGGAAATGTTTGCTATAACTGATGTGGTTATTTTATGTTCCCAAAAACGCCAACTTGCTTAAATATCTGGGCAGATGGATCGGGGGTGTGGTGCAGTGGTGCATGAGAGTGTGGTTAGTGGTAGAACCGCCCAGATAACCTTAAGGACCGAATCTTATGATGACCTCCTAGTGTACAATAGTACAACCACAAGCTGGCAAAATGTAGGCAGGGCTAACTAATTTGTGCAGCTCTAAAGTGGTTACGTGAAGGTGTGAACACAAGCAAAGGGATGGATGGTCTCATCCCCGCCTTTGCCCATGATGGCTCACGAGGGACCCTTCTCCAGGGATGTACACATCCTATAGAAGGCAGAACTTAGCGGGCGTAACCACTTTAGGATTATGCATTGTAAAGGTCCTGTGATAATCTACTCAACCACATGTCTAAGGTATCGTGTGGAGCAAGAAGTGGATTATCTCTTGTGGGTAAAGTGTACAAACTCTGTAGAGTAAAAACTATTCGAATAGTCGTGCCCACGGTCAAGGGCGGACATGGGAACTTAACCAGATATAGTTCTATTTCAAAAACTTTGTGGGTGGAATTGGAAAAGTGATGGGTAGTGCAAAGCCCTGATTTGTGTTGCCCTTGGTATCGCCCCAATGATAAGGTAAGCGGTTATAACGCTGAAAGGTTAGCATATGGTACAGAAATCATGTAACGGTGGATAGAATCTGGATCGCTATTATTATTGCATTCTTTAACACATTATCTTTAGTTAAAACGGCTAGGTCTCAGGAGATTTCTATGTATTACATTTTAAAAGCAATTTATGGCAAATAAAATAACCAGAACCTTCCGTTGATAAGCCATGCATGTTATCTATTTGCATCCTGTGTATTGGCTCACGGAGCACGGTGGTTTGTGCTCACCCTCGCTCACTCAATTAATCCAGAACCAGGAGTAAGATCGCAACGCTTCAGCATTTCACTTGGTCAAGATGGTGAAGAAAATGAAGATGTCAAGAACTAGGTCGCGAACCCCCAGTTGGCTACCTGTGGGCACGTCCTAAGTGTCCCCACCTGTGTGCTTCATTTCCACTGCTGCATTTTATTGATTTTGGCCTAATCGGCCCATGAGTAAGTCTACTAATATATTTACGCTTATGCATGATATGAATTTTGATATTCAGTACTGTATCTGTGAGCACTATCTACTAATACAAGGAATAGTGCAGTGGAATCGCAGAGGATTCTGGATTGTAAAATCTGGGTCCCACATTTACATCCAATGACTACCCAAAATAAATTTTCTTATTTAAAGGATGATAATTAGGGCAACTAGTACCCTGGTACTTAAGCAAGACTAGCATGGCACTTAAGTACAACTTATAGCTAGTGAGGTTACCATTTAGTATCTTAGGGTGACAAGGAACATGTAAATCAAGTGTCAATGATGGCATAATAATATTACTAAATTATTAAGTAGGCATGTAACTAACTTAAGCTTGACATACATAACAAATTAAGCATGCAATTTGTTAATTTAAATACACATAAATTTCCATAAGATGTAGGGTTGAAATGATTAAAATGCTGACTCATCTGAGTCAAAGGTAGGTTTGTCTTGGTACTCTTGTGTTGCGTCGACTTGGGGCTTGTCGGCATCTTCGTGCTCTACTTGGATAGTCGCATCGGAAAAACAAACAAGATGCAAAAACAAATAAATAAATACAAAAGAAAAGTCAAATAAAATCCAAATTAAACAAAACCTACACCCATATATATATATATATATATATATATATATATATATATATATATATATATATATATATATATATATATATATATATATATATATATATATATATATATATATATATATATATATTGTTTTTAGGAAAACTTAGAAACAAGTTTCATTAAATTTGGAGCTAAGATTAATGAGAATGGGCTCTCCAAAGCTTAACTTTAGATTAAATCCAAAAATAAATAGAGGTGACAAATTCTCTCATCGGTAGGTGGGGCCCACCTTTCTAAATTAATTTTATGTGGAAAAGATGCAGAAGCTAACCACTAGGCCGATTGGATTTTTAATTAAATTTGATTTATTCTTCAAAAGAAAAGTGGTCAGATGCTGACGTGTGGGACCGGTGCACTGTGTAAATAGTAACCAAGGCCCCATTTGTTAGTGGCTCTCATTGCTTTTAAATGGTTTAAACATGATTAAAAGCTGATAGGCACAGTTGTCGGTGAGACAACACTTAAATTAATGGAGGTGGGGTCCACAAGTTAGCAAGATTAGGGAGTACTAACTACTTTCAACCCTAATTAATCTTGTAATTAAGCCCTATCCGAGATGCTACATGGTCTTCTTCCTCAGTTGAAGGGTGGCAGAGCTTGCCGACAGTGACAGGAGTCACATTGGTCGGTGGGGGGTGGCCAAAATGGAAAGCTTGGCCAAAATGGCTCTTGGGGTGGCCGATGGCAGGCTTAGGCAATGGTGGAAAACCAGCCATGGCACCACAGCGGCCTGGGGTGCTAGGGACCAAGTCCTTACTGCAAGAGCTAATAAGGACCAATGTGAACTCACCGAGAGGGAAGATGGAGCCTAGGGGCTAGCAGGTTAGGCTGGCGGCGGGGTCAAGCGACAAGCGAGAGTCTAGGTAGCCTCAGGGCATCTGTGCTATGCTCCACATATGCGCAATTGTCCTGGGGTGCCACGGAGCTGCAAAGGCATCAATGGCGGTGGTCCAAACAAAGGAAAGCAAGAAGGGAGAGGAGAGGTGCTCGGGAGCGTTGGAGGCGACGGAGGTGCGATTGGGGATGAGGTAGAGCCATCCATGGGCTTTTATAGCCACGGGGAGGCGAGAGATGTTGCACGGGGAGGCGAGAGCGCGCAAGGGCCAAAAGCGGCGTTGCTCGGCGTAGCATGCGGCGGCAGAAGGGAGGGGGCAGGGCTGGTGTGCTACGCAGAGGGAGCATGCAGACATGGTTAATACGGCCAGGGAAAGGTGGGCACTGCAGAGGCAACGCGGAGCGACAGGGGTGGGTCAGGCGCATGGGCACGACACGTAGAAGAGGGAGGAGAGGAGATGGGGCCTAGGCATAATGGAGCATTGCAGAGGTGTTGCCAGGCACAGGCATAGTGGAGGCGGGCCACACACAGGGGAAGGTAGTGGGGGCGTGGTTGGGGCACGCATGACACAGGACGTTGGTGTGCTCCGGATGCGACGGGCATGGGTCTACACGGTGCTAGCATAGAGAGAGAGAGAGGGTGAGCCAGCTAGGCTGGGCCACTGCCACTGGGCCAGGGAGAGGCAAGGGATAGAATGGGCCAGCCCAAGGAGGTTTTTAAATTTTTGAAAATTTTGAAACTCAAGCAAAAAATTTGAGAAGCACATTCAAAATCAAATTCAAAATTTGAAACTTTATCTACAAAATTTTTTGCAGGCCCAAAATAGGGTGTTAAAAAACCTACCCCCTTTAAACAGAATCTTGACCCTGAGATTCTGTCTACCTTGAGAACAAAATGGGTCATAGACAGGGAAAGATGCTTGCCTTAGGCAGAATTTTTCTACAATAACAGTTATCAATCCAGCCTTAAGATGTCTCCTTTTGAGGCTCTTTATGGCGAGAGATGTAGAACTCCCCTACATTGGTTAGAAACAGGAGAAGGATATATCTTTGTGCCAGATATCCTCAAGCAAGTAGAAGAGAATGTCCGACTAATCAGAGACCGCCTACAAGCTGATCAGTGCAGACAAAAGAGCTATGCTGACAACCGTCGTAGAGAACTAACCTTCCAAGTTGGGGATCATGTCTACCTCAAGGTGTCACCCCTCCGTGAAGTCTGAAGGTTCAAAGTGAAAGGTAAGCTTGCACCTAGATACATAGGCCCATTTCCTATCATCACCAAGTGCAGAGAAGTCACCTACAGATTGGAGCTACCTGCAAGCTTGGCAGATGTGCACAATTTATTCCACATCTCTCAGCTCAAGAAGTGCCTTAGAGTCCTTGAAGAACAAGCATCAGTTGAGGCCATTGAGTTTCAGAACGACCTAACCTACCCAGAGCATTTGATCAAGATCCTCAACACCATGGAGAGGCAGACCAGATGCCAAACCATCTGCTTTTGCAAAGTTCAATAGAGCAACCACTCAGAGTGAGAAGCAACCTGGGAACGTGAGGATTAGCTTAGATTAGACTTCTCCTTCCTGTTTTTAGTGTAGCTCGAATATCGGGGTCGAGATTCTGTTTAAGTGGGGTAGGATGTGTAACATCCCATTTTTGGGATTGTTACTCTGTGCTGTAATTCAATGTTATTTGTTGAAGCTGGTGTTTAAAGTTCAAAAGCCTAAGTTTAAATTTTAGTTCCTAGCTTTTTATCTTGCTTAATATCCTTTCTCCCGCCAAAAATTCAAATTGTCCTCATGGGCCTGGCCATTTTTCCTTTCAGCCCAACTAGCTCTCCTCCTTTTCTCCTCCCTAGCCTTTTGGCATAGCCGGCCTGGCATCACCCTCCCTTCTCCTTCCTCCCCTCCCCATTCCTCTATTTCACCTGAGCGCGTTGTCCGCGCCACGTGTCACCACCCTTGGATTCTCCTCTCCTCCAAAGCGCTAGCCTTCCCTGTGGTAGCTTCGTCATCAACCCATGCTCCCCAAGCTAGGCCTAGATCCCTGCCTTGCCTTCTAGCCCCACCATGCGTCGCCTCCCTCCATTTTTCGCCGCGATCACCATCAGAGCTCCCCCGATTTTGCCATTACATTAGGGTCTGCACTGCTAGGGTAGGGCATTGAAGCCACCCTGCATTTGCTTTCCCTGTGCTGGCCTTGTGACGCCCTCCCGTCAAGCTCCACCCCGTGGCCTCACCACCACACCGCTGTACCCGAGCAACAAATGTCCCGTCAGCATCACCTCTTCCCTATGTGCAATCACTCCTCGGTAAGCCATTGCATGCGCCTGGTATCTTTCCCACCTCTCTGCCCTAGCTCAGCCCTAGTCTTGTCCCCTCCCTCCCTCCACTCGAGTCCGCGATAGTGCCTCCACTACCGCGCACCTTAACTCGCAGCCAACACTCTCCACTTCCTTCCTCCCTCTATAAAAGCCCGATCAATCCCCCCAACAACTCTTCATCCATCTCCTGCTCTAACTCCTGAGCTCAAAATGACCGCCACCACAAGTTCCTTCGACCGCCATCGTCGCCAACTCATTTCAGAGAACCACCATCGACATTGACACTTCCCCTAAGCTCCCCTATATTCTCTAATGCTCCCATGGAGCCTAATTGGATTCTTTTCCTCCACAGCTCGCTGGAGGTTGTTTCCTCTCCAACTCCGGCCATCCATCTGTGCCATCGACTCTGACCCCCACCATTTGACTACTTCTGGTTGGAGCATCCATGCCGTCCCGTGAAGCCGTCTGCGATGTCAATTTGAAGCTCTGCCACCTCGTCTCCTTTGACGCTGATGGCCATCCTCTACCGCTCTGATCCATTGATGCCAGCTCTTCACTGACCTTCCGAAGCTCCCCTTCCTTTCTTGGTGAGCTCCCAATCACTTCTAGATGCTCCCTTCTTTTTTAATTTAGCTCTAGTTGAGTAGCTTGCCACCGTGACCATCCTCTATTTCCACCACTGCCTAGCTCGCCGTCGGCGCTCCTCCGATCTATGTCGGTTCGATTCAACCCACCAGGAGGTGCGCACGGGGTCGAGCATCCTATTTTGGGAATGCTCTCGCACTGCCATGCTTTCCCTCGCCATCGGTGAGTCTCGCCGCCGCTCGACCAAGGAAAGGGCACTTTTCCTGTGTTATTAGTTTTAATGTTCCATCGTTAGTGTTTAATGACTGTGATTAGCATTTGTTAATGAACCGCTGACCGGTGAGCCCCGTATCGGTTTATGTCCTTTGTTAGACTGACATAAGGGCCCTACTTCGGTCATTAATCTTTTAAAACCCCGATTAAAAATTTGGGACACTGACTAGTAGGCCCAAAACACTACTTACATAGTGTCGAGGGCACACATCTCAATCTCAGGCATTTTCCGAAAAAGAAAATTGTTTTTCTTTAATTTAATAACCTGTGGGTCCCACATTTTATCCCAAAAATCAATTAAAAATGGTGGGATTTTTATTTTTTGAAACACTCTCTCCTTTGTTTATTTTTGGAATTTTTCCTGAGAATAAACTTTGGAAAGCTTGTTCTACCTCGTTATATCTTCGCATTAAGTGAAACTTGTTTCTAAAATTTACTAAATTCAAGCTCTTTCTGTTGGCTCTAGTTTTGTTCAAGTTGAAGTTCATTTGAATTTTATTTGGTTTTTATTTGCTCTCTTTGCATGTTGTTTGCTTTTCGGCGCGTCCGTCCAAGTAGAGTTTGAAGATGCGACAGAACCGCAAGTCAACGCACCCCAGGAACAGCAAGACCCCCAACCTTTGAGCTAGGCAAGTCAACACTTTAATCATTTTGATCCTATCTTTCATGCAAATTACATTCATTTAAATTAGTCAAAATTGCTTGCGTTAATTCATATGCAAATGTACATTACTTGTAGGTAGCTATCAACCACTTGTCAATCTAGCAATATATCTATGCCATCATTGAAACTTGAAAATTCATGACCCTTGACCCCTTAGATAATAATATTATCTGGAATAGCTATAAGTCTTACGTAAATGCCATGCTAGTCTCGTGAAGTCCCGAGGCACTCGTTGCCATGATCGTCATCCTTTAAACATAAATTCTTGATTTGGGATAGTCATAGGATGTAAATGACTGACAGTTTGAGACAACTTATCTTATGATTCTCAAAACTATCAAAACTTGCTATACCTATCTGAGCAGATGGTAAGAGTGGTGGGTGTGCATGTAACATGAGAAGTGGTGGTATGTGCTATGAACTGCTAAACAAATTAAGGACTTAATCCTGTGATGACCCCTCATGTAAAATAGTACAACCATAAACTGGCAAACTATATGCTTGGCTGAATAATTTACTAGACACCATGTAAAGGTCATGCGTACCCATTTCACTGACCTATGGAAAGCTGTGGTCCAGCTGTGCTCGGTGTCAGGGTATGACTTCCCGCACTAACTTATGGGAGCTACATCTGGTGGTTCTCCATAAGGGTGGATTGGTGATGGGGCGAGGTATTGTAAAGACCTCATGACAATCTCTTGATCTACATGACCAAGGAATTGCGTAGGCTCGTCCGGTTGATTGTCTCTTGTGGGTAAAGATGTACAATGTTTATAGAGTATAAATTGTTTGAACAGTCGTGCCCACGGTCAAGGGCAGACATGAGAACTTCCTCGAGTTAGTTCTATTTCCAAACATTTGTGGGTGGGATAAAAACCTGTTGGAGAGAAGTACTTCAACTTTGACTTTTCCCTAGAGGGAAGTTGATGCGGACCAACTAAGGATTAGTTGATACGTAGGGATGGCCCGATCTTTCCCGATATGATCAGCGAGGTTCCTTCTCCTTGGATAGAGTCTTCTCCTTGCCTTGATGCAGCAAACAATATTGATAAGGTCAATTTGCACTAGTATGCAAGGCGCACACTAGAAGCAATCCGCCGTACTCCCCAAACCGTGAATTCGGCAAGAAGACACGAATTAGAAGAGATGAACCTTGTAGATTCGATGGGCAATCTCAAGAATCTTCTATTCTTGCCTTGCACCAACTCAACAAATTCCAAACGAGAAAACCTTGCAATCACGCAATCTGGCAGCCACCAACCATCATGGCGATTTTCTTCTTAATTTCACGAGTCTAAAAACTTATCATTTCATAGCCTAAGTTACAATGGGGGCTAAGGCCATGGTCTTATATTGGTGTACAATGCACATCCTTGACTAAAACTCACGCACAACTTGGCCTAAGGCCGAAACAAACTCCAATACGAACTAAAAAGGAAATACCTAAACTGCTACATCTGAATTCTCTCTCAATTTGTGATGTGACCATGAGGATTCCTTGGTTGGCACCTCATCCATTGTATGGGGCTTTTAAATAGCTTTCCAATGAGTCTAAGAACGCCCAAATCGGACTCCGTTTGTGAAAGTTATGGGCGTTTTAGTGTTGGACTTCCTGTCTGTCCCGAACCGAATCCGAACTGAATTCAAATATGCATATGTTTTCTTTTCTTGTTCAAGGGGCTTCCAAATCCGTTTGGAACCTGAAAAGGAATCCTTCTCAACCTTTGGAAAACCATGGTGTGGTCGGATTTCACCCTTACATGCATTGCAGTACTCGGACTCTTTATGTTTGGCAGGTCTCGCGCGTCTATCCGGACAGCTCGTGCAGCATCCAATGAAGTTGCCATAACTTTGTGTAGGAAGCTCCAAATCAAGCGCTGTTTAATTCGATGGAAAGTAGACTTCATTATCTTTCCAAATATGTATTTTTTGTGCATTATAAACCTAAGAATTGGCATTGGGAACTTCATGAACTTTGTGGACAGAACTGTAATCACGACAACTTGATTGATCTTGTGCCTTCCTCTTTAGCCAAACTAACTTTCTTCCTTCTCTATCCACACCTCTAATTCCATGCATTGTTGTCTTGTTTGCACTACGCAAAGGAGGAATCACATAAGCATCCGCACAATCTAAGATATTTTTCTCTCTCCCATAACCGATAACTTCTTTCTCCTTGCACAATTTAGCACTACAAAATCTTGTCACTTCAGATTGCATAGATGAAGCACAAATCAATGTATCATTCACACTCTTGGCCACATCAGAAGTACTCCAGCATTGGTAATACGGTGAATGTTGCCTAATGATAAAAAACCCCGACATACTAGTCATTGGTGGATAATGGCTAGTATGTTGTAACATGATATTTTATACTACGCTAAAACCCCGACATGCTTAATTATCTGGGTGGATGGTAAGAGGGGTTGATGTAGTGGATGCACAAGAATGTGTGATCAGTGGTACAACTACGTAGATAACCCTAAAGACTGAATTTAACTCTAACCTTCCAATGTAAAACAGTACAATCGCAAGTCTACAAAGTGAAACTGGGCTAAGTAAGATTTTATCGAACCCTGAAAGTTATGTCACTAGTTGGGGAGTGGAGAGTGCAGGAGGGGTTTTGTGTATAGTCTTGAACGGGACACCAAGTGGAGGGTGAAGTCCACTAGCTGTGCTAGTCTTTGTGGAAAGTTGTAGTCCAACTGCGCCAGTTGTTATCGTGGGCATTCTGCACAACTTATGGGACCCGGTGTGTACGGCAATAGCCCATATGGGTGAGATGGAAGAAGCGGCAAAGTATGTCCTAAAAGCTGTGTGATGATCTCCTCAATCTACATGACCAAAAAATCACGTGGGTAAAAATAGTTGATTATCTCTTATGGATAAAGTGTACAACCTCTACAGAGTGAAAGCTGTTCGAACAGCCGTGTCCATAGTTAAGGGCGGACTTGGGAACTTACTTGGATATAGTTCTGTTTCTAAAAACTTCATGGGTGAAATGAAAAGTGTTGGGCAGTGAATGCCTTGATTTGTGTTGCCCTGGGTGTTGTTCCCAGTGATAAATATGAGTGGATGTAATGCTAGAAAAATAGCATATGGTAATTAATATTATTGCAATCATTCGCACATTTAGAAAACCTATTTTAGTCAAGTTCGCTAAGTCTCAGGAATATTTAATTATTATAAATTGCCAAGGCATTTGGCAAAAATGAAAATAGCCCGAGCCTTCCTTTGGTAAGCCTTACATCAATATAATTGCATTTTTGTGTATTGGCTCGCAGAGCACAGCGGTTTTGGTGCTCACACTCGCTTACTCAATAAACTCATAAATAAGTGCATAGGATCAGTACACCTATGATGATGCCCCTGGTCCTACTAGAGGAGAAGATGAAGGAAATTAGGATGTATTTTAAAGTTTTAAATCCTAGTATAGCGGATTTTGATGGAGATTGTGTGCGCATATATTACCCTATCTTGGATAATATTTGTTGCTCACATTTTATCCCCAGTCGCCTGCCTGTGGATTCTTAAGGTCCTACATTTTGGTTTACTATTTTCGTCTCTGCTTTTTAGTATTGTAAGTTTTGGCTGAACAGACTCTTATGTAAACAGTCATCCTATGTGGTGAGGTAAAACTCTGATGTGTAATATTTAGATATCATATGTTTATTTCAATGTATAAGATGAATCGGCAATGTATCTGTGAGTACTATCTACTGATCCAGATAATAGTGTGGTAGAATCACAGATGATTCTGGATTGAGAAATCTGGATTTGACATGAGGAGTCCAACTATTTGCATTTTAGAACGTTTATATTTTCCTAACCCATGACTGATTAAAAATGCTCTTCTAATTAGTAAATTTGTGCAACATGCATTTTATATCCGTGAATTACACAAAATATATTTGTGCAACATGCATTTTATATCACTTTTTTAGGGAACGTTTGACATCAATCCAAACGATGAAGTGGCCCAAGTGACATGCACTAATATGCTTAAGGGTGGGATTGTCAATTCTGTAAGCTAAAAAGGTGTTATTTCAATAATGTTCCTGTGAATGAAGTACTTACAAAAGGCCCACCACCAAATATCAAGCCAGAAGATTGGACAAAACTTGTGGAGAAATGGTCTGATCCACGAAAAGGTATGAACGAAACAGGACAACAATCAATAGTTGTGCATCTGCTGGTATGTCGTACTAATAAGAAGTCTCTTAATCTAGGACACTTCTGAAAAGAACAAAATTAACTGAGGAAAGGTCAAACTTTACCAAACTACTGGTTGTAGGAGTTATGTTGACCAACTTTATTTTCCGGTAAGTTATGGATCTTTTCTCCAATAGCTCAATGCACCGTGTTAATAGAAAGATAGTTGTTGTATCTTCCAATATCTTCTTGTACAAGGAGAAAAACAACACCCAAGACTCAAATGCTATCAAATTTTTCAAAGAAAGCCACTTCAGCAAGAAGAATGGATGCGTGAGTGAAGATGCATAGGAAGCATATGTATGTTCTACATGACACAATTTTCATTGATAATGTTTGCTTTCTAAATGTTTGTCAAGATTCTTCTTCTGTGAGTGATTAAGAACTAATATTTAGATGTGAACAAACATTACTACTAGTTTACACTAACAAATTTTACTTTCAGGCCACAATGGAAACACTTAGAGAGCAAACTCAAGCAGAAGGTGAACAACCAGAACTTTTTGTGGACATCGTTTCAGAAGTTTGTCTCAAAGAAGCACATCAAACACATTTCTTGTTAACATGGGTTTCCCATCAACCCTGCTTTATCTAGGCGCATCCAAGAACTAAAAGACACACTTGAGAGGAGAGAGAGGCAAATGCAAGGAACAAGCAGCAGCTCATTGCACGACTTGAATTGAGAAGAAACCAGCAGGAACCATCAAGAAAAAAATTGGACAATATGAAGACCCAGGAAGAGAAAATGGATACTTTGGTAAAGAAACAAGAACAACGGACTTCACATTTGTGTGCTAATGAGAAACAGAGGTGTCTTTGGGATATGGTGCTCTTGGTGGCATATGACTATTGAACTTCCTATCTTTTGGTAGTGTGAGAGTATCATATCACTACACCATGTCCCAAAATTGGTAACAATAAATTTGTCGGCAAAGGTACCATAGACCGACAACCGATGTGTCAGTAATTACCTTTTCCGACAGATGATATCTGCCAGGATAAATGCAGTCGGGAAAGACTTTTGCCGACAGATAAACGTTTACCGACATATATTGTGTTAGTGGTTTGTAACTTTTACCGACAGATATGATTTCCCGACAGATATGGTTTCCCGACAGATAGAAACATTACCAACAGATAAACTATCAGTAAATATGGATCTACCGACAGATAATATATCAGTGAACTAGACTGATAGGTTCAAAATTTGAAACAACAAATCCTATTATCTGTCAGTAATTCATCAATACAAGATTTATCATTGATTCCTATATATAGGAGCAGTCCAACAGAAGGATACACATCATACATGGATCAAATTACATGGATCCACAAGGCAATACATACATGCATCGACATTCAACAAATATATATTTTCATCACTTTCCACAAAGCATAGCACCATTCCAGTTCAGTTAATCCACAACATTCCACAAAGTAATACCACAACCATTCCAGAATTTGCAACAACCATTCCAGAATTTGCTCAAAAGACTATAGCACCTAAATATGATCCATTTTAGCTAAATAACCCACTGTCCAAAAGCAACAACAGCTCAGAAGGTTTTTCTAAGTAACAATTAGATATGAGTGTGTCCACAAAAGTTTCCTTGTCCAAAAGCAGCAAAAGTCTGAGTCATCTATCTATCCTTGCTAATTCATCTAACTTTCCTTGTAGTCATTCATCTACCATTGCTTCACAAAAGTTTCACTACCACAAAATAAGCAATTCATCTGGCTGCCCTTGCTAATTCCTTCCACTATTGTTGGTAGGGGCTGCAATAGCAGTGTTGTTGCCTGAAAACAAATGAAAAACCATTTAGTGATGCTTTAGCTAGTATTGGATTTAGTGTTATATATGTTAGTACATGGTCATATTGGATTGTCTATTGAGTGATACCCTCCTGTAATTAATCACTAGGATTTGAAATAAAACACCACTTTTATATGCAATTGACTGAATATTTGAAGCAAGATATGCAATTACTAGTTAGACACCAAAATTCTAACTTCCTTATGCAAAATAGAACTCAAAATTCAAGTACCTGCACACTGGTGCAACTTAGTTGTCTTCTTCTGTATCTTCATCTAAACATATATAGCAAGTTAGCAGCAGCTAGCTGAATGCAAGTAATAACAGAAAATGAAATAAGATTTATGATAGAATATTACTTTGACATATGGCCATGCGATGCACATCATGTGAGCATCAGCCATAGTCTCCATGCCATTATATGGGCGAGGTAGCGTTGCATCCCTTTTGATGACAACATCAATAACCACCTCACAATAATTTCTCCCAAGAGGAACTTGTCCCACCAATGTATTTGGGTCAGTTGAAATAATTGTTGCCTTAGCAACAGGACTAAGTGTAAGAAGCCCATAGAGTATCACATCTCTACCAGCCTAAAGAACACAACGCATTCCATAAAGGTTAACAATAGAAATCAGCAATACTTGTCTACTATGTATGAGTATATATAGAGAGAAAGAAATATTACTTGAAGTTCACAATCATGGCGAGGGTTTGTATTGCTCTCTAGTACAGTTGCATTATTTTGTGCATTAGTCCTTGGGAATGAAACTTGCCTATGGACAACAATGTTTCATCATCACTTAAGACATGATTTTCAGCTGAGGCAAACTCAACCTCAGTGTTTTCATCTTGTTCATTGTCACCAAATTCTTGTTCAAGTCTTGAGTCCTATTAGATATCAAATTGGAGTTAAATGCAATGGAATGATCAACAAAAATTTCAACACAAGAGCATGGACAACTCTTACAAGATGATGAGAATTAGATCCATGCTGTGAATTGGACCCTTGGACAGCAAGCATCAATTTCTTCATCTCATTTAGCTCTTGTTGCATTTGGTCTACACGGCCGGTTAGCAGCTCAACTTTCTGGTCAGCTTGGCGACGAGCTTCAATTTCAATTTGAAGCCTAGTTGATTTGTAGCTTTTAGCTCCAGGTGTGCCAATATCTTGTGGAGTTGGTCCTAGACCGATAACACGAACACGCCCAGCTGGCTCCTTCTCTCCACAAACAAATGAATATAAGTCACCTTCTTCAATAGTTTTGTTCTTCAATTCTGGGTTGTTTATAGCTACTGCTTGTAGCTTATTCTGAAAATGAATTCCATGCACAAATTAGTAACTAGATTTTATTGGTAACTACTGCATAGACACTTACAATAGTTGATCTTGCTTGTTCACAAGGAGTTCCATCTTTATGCATGTGTGTCAAGATATAGATTTCATCTCTACGGGCCTCATACCCAAGTTCTTCAGACTACAACAAGTAATTCAGTTAGCAATAGACTTGGTTCTTAAGCAATATACTAAGTTGTGATTAAAACACTCAGGCAGCATCCACTCAGTTTATTTAGTGACCAACACACAAGAATTGTACTATGCCACATTAGTATTGTGGAATTGGCGAATAAATACATATGGTCACGATTCAAAAATGGTGTATATATATTTGTCAACGTGAAAGCAAATCATGACGATTTAATGACAAAACTATGAGAATGCGTGACAATAGCTCTTGTATTGCGTGACAGTCACTTTTGTCATAGATTTGCATCACTCTATGACGGTTGACAATCTATGAAGAACAAGAATGGTTCCTCACACCCGGCTCTTTGTGACGCACATTTTATGATGATGTGTGTGACAATATTTGTATCATCATAAATATGCTCTATGACAAAATTAAGGTTTTTGTGATGTTTTTAGATTGTCATTGAACATAAAATCTCTTGTAGTACAGAGGATGAACTCTGATATGGCAGAACAAGACACTGCCGGTTGGCAGAGCCAGTGTTCTAAGAACTACATAGTTCTCACAACTTAACCCTTTTATTTTTCTCTCTTATTGATAACATCATTAGAATGCAGCCTAATAAATCTCAAGTACTGTTAGTACAGTGAGTGGTTAAACAAAGCTGACACGTACGGCATATGCCAATCTAAAGCAAGAGTGACAGAAAAAAAAAGAAACCAATGCTCAACAAAACCAACAGATTGGATAGTTTATTAAAGCCAAGATCGAGATCTACGTAGCTCCTTTCTTTCTTCTTTCTATGTTCATTTGTTTATGGACAAATAGGGAAGCATTATATTCCTTACATTCATTTCTTTATGCCAAAGTATCAGGTATTAGTATCCTTGTTGCTTACGGTTGTAGATAGAGATATATTTTGGTCAAACTCTCGTACATCTATAATTGTTCTGTTGTTGATCGGTTATTATTAACCATACGACAACATGGCTTATAAAGCTACCAAAGCTGCACATCGCACGGTCTTCGGTTTTGCGTCTATCTTTGAAACTTTACACTATATTTCTTACATGCTACTGAAGGTTTCTCTCTTGCCTACTCTACAAATCGAAAAACTATCTTTTTCATTTTGCTCCAGTATTTTCCACCTATAGTCAAGTACTGAAGTTCAATTATTCCTCAAATTTCATCCCAGTTCCCACGTCGTTTATTTTTTCAGAGATGGGTGTCAGTGTATCACATCTTAAATTAACAGCAGTTCTCCACGAAATTTCCTTTTGATTTTCTTTCTTCAGCCTAGCCATGACGGTGTAATTCTCACTACTACAGAAAACCCTATTACAGACGGTTCAAAAACGTCATCACAGACGGTTTTCTGAACCGTCTAAATTTATGGGTCAGTGATAATCGAAGGTTATCACAGACGGTTTTCGAGCCATCTGTGATGTAAATATCACAGACGGTTTTTAACTAAAAACCGTCTGTGCTATTCTCTTCTACCCCTAAATCTATTTCTGTTTATTGGCTAGCCTCAGGAAATGCTAGCCATGCTCTCTGAAACAAGCAGATCAACATGTACATGTATACATCCAATTCACATCTCAATTCATTTCACAAACATAAAACATTCATTTCGCAAATCAATTAATTGAAATGAGAACAAGCAAATACAGTATGAAACACAGTACACATTTTAAGATTAGAGTCTACCATTACAAGAATAGACAGACAAACAACAAACAATAAAGAGGAGGAGAACAACAAACAGGTTGCTCATCTAGCTAACACAACAAGAACAAAGAAAAGCAAAGATCCTCTATGCATAGGCCTTCTCGCCCCTGATGCAGCGCGCGAGCTGGATGTCTTTGACGC
This sequence comes from Dendrocalamus latiflorus, assembly GCA_017311315.1. NCBI lineage: Eukaryota > Viridiplantae > Streptophyta > Magnoliopsida > Poales > Poaceae > Dendrocalamus > Dendrocalamus latiflorus. Next base: position 28,174,481 of record CM029612.1, on the reverse strand, counting down.
CCACCATCGTCGGTGTTGATTGAGCGCTGCCTTGTGCATCGTCTGCTTCGTGAGACAATTATGGTATGGGTTAAGGAGCAGGAGGAGAACAGCAAGGAGGAGGAGAACAACAAAGAGAAGTAGAACAACAAGGAGAAGGAGAACAGCAAAGAAGAGAACAGAAAGGAGCAAAGAGGAGGAGACTATTATTTATAGGGGAAGAAGAGGGACGGAGAGGTGGAGCTACGATCCGTGGGGTGAGGATTGCTGAATTTCTATTGGCTAGGATTGGGTTGAGGAGGATCGACGGGCCCACAGATTATCACAGACGGTTCTATATATAGAACCGTCTGTGATGAATGAATATCACAGACGGTTCTATATATAGAACCGTCTGTGAATTAGAGCACAAAATTTTATATACCGATGCAATATAAACAACTAGTCTGAAAAGATAAAATAGCAAAATTTTATATAGTTTATATATACTCATTTGAAAGGTTTCGATGATATCTACAACTTTTCAGTTGAAGCAAAATCCAAATTCTGAAAGGAAGACCAAGAAAAAGGGCAAAAACAAAAACCAAAAACTTGCGACGCAGGTTTAGGTCCAAAGATGGCCGATTTTTGGGGTCTTGGAGGGCGACTAGTGCAATATGGTCAATTTTTTTTTGGACCGGGCTCGTCGTTAGCTTTCCAACGAGTACAAGAACGTCGAAAACGGACATCGTATGCAAAAGTTATGCCCGTTTTACTGAAGGTGTGTCAAAACTGAATCCTACTCGGACTCAGGCGGGAAATTATGAAATTTTGGGGAATTACAAGGCGGGAAATATATCACAGACGGTTTTATAATAAAAACCGTCTGTGATAATCTGGAGTATCACAGGCGGTTTAGTGGTAAGAATCGTCTGTGATATTCCTTTTTCCCACCACAAATACCACAGACGGCCTCCAAATTAAAACCGTCTGTAATAGTGTACATCACAGACGGTTTCACAAAACCGTATGTGATTTGGCGTCTAGTATTAGAATTTCTGTAGTAGTGTCTTTACTATTATTTCTCAGCTAGATACAAGCTTAGCCACTTTCTACCACCAATACAAGCTGTTTTTTAGGACTGTTGTCGCGGAGTAAGAGACCAAACAAATAAACTTTATGGATGAAAAATCGAACACCCGAGGGAAAAACGGAAACTCAAGAGCCATGATTGCCTTTCTTTTTCTTTCTTTTCTCTCTTTTTTTTCTCCTGTCTCTACAAGGGTGGTACAACTGTATTTATAGATGTACTTAGAGCATCTCCAATAGTGACTTAGAGCATCTCCAATAGTGACTTATGAGTTAGCTCTAAGCATATTATTTTATATTTTAATAGAAGAGAGAGAAAAGCTATCTCTTGATCAAAAGCCAGTCTCATACACACATTCCAAGATTATGTGAGAGTGTCATGTGAGGCTATTTATGTTATGAGCTATGTGCTAAAAGTTAGTACTATTGGAGAAGTTGTCTTAGAGCTAGTAACTAGCTCATACTGTTAGAGATGCTTTTAAGAGAGACTTAGCCCTTGGGGTTAGCCTCGACAACGACATCCCAACAGGGGAAAGCTTGTCCTTTTCCTCCCAGTGAGCCCTCCCCGCTGACGTCTGTAGAGATTAGCGCTAATCGAATTAGTGTATTAGGGGTTAATGATATCTGTTCTTTTCAGCATTTCAAACGGTTTTTAGCTTCATCGTCTTACAGTAATTATTATTTATTAGAGTAATAAACTACAACTATAAGTTACAATTAAAAGAACATGACGATAGCGTTTAGTATATGAACCTAGAGGTTGTAGTTCAGCTCAAACAATTTCGTTTTGACGAAAACGAATCAACCAAAAGAAAAAAGAAAGTGGAGAATTTATTCATTTACAGTTCTCACTATTCTTTATCGAAAAATCTACTCCTTTTCTCCTGACTGAATTGATAGCAGTCTCTCTTGTTGACTTGGTAGTTAGCTCGCTATTTCTACCGCAGACAGTCTTGGACATCACTAAATCCATCCACTTCCTCTACGTTCTACTTCTCTCGGCGTTTCATGAAATTCATCCACTGGTACGTTCTTACTACAGCTTCGCTCAGTCTTGGCTTATGATATTCCAAAAGAAAGATTTTACCAACCCAATGAACCCATTACTACAGCTTCGTTCTTGTATCTCTTCTCTAGAGTCCTCATCTACGCCGGTGAAATCCTCCTCGTCTTGCCTATCAAAAACAGCTATTACGCGGTGAGACTTGTCGTACACTCATTGAACCCATAATCTCATGCTCGTACACCAGTAGTATTACGAGAGGGTGTTTATAGGAAAAACCAAGTGTTCTGTATATATAAATTACTTTCTCCTCTGCAGGAATCCCCCAAGTCGTTGGACCCTCATTTATGGCGGAGACGGTCGCCTCTGCGCTTGCCGAGGAGATAGTGAGCCAAATCGTATCCGGTTTGATTGAGAAGCACGGATGCAAATCAGACGAGGAGAACATGGAGAGATTGGAGATCGCGCACATCAAGCTAGAGGCTGTTCTTGATACATCCGACAAGTGGCAGATCAACGACGCGTCGCTTTTGCGTTGGCGCAAGAAGCTGAAGCGTGCATCTGAAGAGTGTGAGGAGACGCTGCACAAGTACAAGCAGCGTGTTGCGAAAAACGACGAGAAGGATCAGGAGGTAAGGAACTCCGCCTTCCCTAGACGGCTGGCTCATGCCGCCAAGTCATTCGTCTCCTCATTCTTGGAACGCGATGACAAAAGCAACTCGAGTAGCTCTGTCATTCGAAGGTTCGAGCGGTTTGCAGACGGTGCCGGTGAGTTCCTGAGGTTCGTGGAGCTCGGCGGCACGCCGCGGCAGTACATGTTCTTCAATCCTCTCATTGGGCACCTTCTAGCTGGCAAAGAGCTACGGTATAGAATTGTCCGGGGAAGCCAATACAATCTGTTTTGGGTCCGCGCCCCAATTAGCTTCGAAGAGCGTGGGCTGGAGGCCACGCTTCTCTTCGTTTACGAAGACAACGAGGCGCCAGATAAAAATTTGTATCTAAGTTGCATGCTACGGCTTTCGGAAAGCACGGACATAGTTGGAATCACCATCAAGTGCTTAAAGTTGGTCACCCCTCACTTCAAGTCGGCGGCTGAAGCTGTTAGCAAACAACTCCCACAGCTGCCAACGCAGGACTTCACCTGGGTGCCATATGTTTATTATAGTGACAATGAACACTGGAACAGTCTTCATAGCACTACGACTCAGTGGTTTCGCCCAAACCCACACTGCTGCAAGCAACATGAGCCCATGTCCTGTAGCAGCAAGGCAAGCATACTGAAATTATCGGACTTTTCTCTAGAACCAGTTATTCAAGTGTCCTTGCAATGCCACATCCCACTGTCAAAGTACAACATGCACAGGAGTACAATCGTCCAAGGAGAAACGGGTTGTTTAAAAGAATTGCCACATCTTAAACTTGGGCTCCTCGTCTCACCGCATGGCTCTTTAGAAGACCGGATGCCTGCTATTGAGTGTTCTGCGATTGAGGTAATCGACGGCGAAGAGCAGAGTAGCATGCACACAAATATTAGCCTAGAACAACTTGACGAGGTCATGCTGCCAAAGGCAATAGATTGCCTTTACCAAAAGGCTGAAGCAACGGCATATCAGATGTTCTGGAAGTCAAAACATGGCACTGCATACCTTCAGGTTGAGAAGACAGGCTTGATGAAGATGCCACCGAAGCAGAATAGAGAGGCTGGAAACAGGAGGTCAGTAATCCAGCGATGCCAGGACCAAAAGCAAGAGAGATGGATACAGATGACCACAGACTTCCTCAATCTGTGGGTTGCACATGCACCTGACAGGCTAAAGGGCTCAATCGTGGAATGGCTCCAGAAGGAGGATGAAATGCAGTTAGTGTAGCGAAGTGCTCCTTAATATCGTAGTTCTGTAAAATAAAAGCTTGTAATATTACAGTGATGTTTTACTACACATATTAGCTGGGTGGTTAGTACTTTTGCCCTCTTGGATACATGCGTGTGAAGTGCGTTACTTCCAAACTCATTATTGTAACACTACGAATTATATTATGCTTCCTACTATTCTATCAGGGATGGTAACATAGACAATGTTCAATAAGGTATACAATTGAGTTTTTCGTTGACAATGCGAGCGTTCAATCTACTATTCCCACATTGAAACTTCTAGACACCTTTCCAATTTCATAGATTGCCCAATGTCACTACCAGTTTGACTAATTCTTGAATTCGATCGCATGTACTCAGCTGGACAATGCAGGCCAGAGGGCGTTCTCATGGTTCGTCATCCATCCAAAAGTACACTAAAAATAACATAGCAGGAATGCCCTCTTTACTGCTGTTTTGTGGTCAGTCTGGTTAGCAAAATAAGAACATAAGGAGCCACGCCTTCAATCTCTCAGTGTAACTTATCTGCTTGGAAGCTCATATTTATGGAATAAGACCGGTACTATCTTCTTCTTATTGCCTTTTTCTTTCACAGAATAGAATTGCTAACTTTGGCAGAACGACTGAACCATACAAATCTGATGCTTCTGTTAAGGTAGCTGAGTTTGTAACATCCTCTGATTTTGGACGTGGACAGGGTAACATCTTTCATAATCTTCAAATTTTGTGTTGAAAAGTTCGATTTCTTAAGGAGAAGGTGATGGACCGTGTAAGTTGGTCCAGGTTAAGTTTGTGATGGACCATTGCAATGTTTGTAGAGTGATCAATTGGCTTTACAAAGATTACACTCTGTCAGGATTGGTTTGGATAGAAATTGAGAATTTCAGGATTTGAGTCATGGATTTAGTTAGGTTGACCTGAGTCATTGGATTAAGGTTGCATGATGCATATCTTGGCTAATGTAGGTCAAGTTGTGAGGAACTTGTGCCTGGAAATAAATTCTTTGTCTTTGGATGTGCAATGTAGCTTGGAGTCAACTATGGTCAACAGTGGTGATCGGGGCTAGGCTCATAGAGGAGTCGAGACCCAGAACGATCAAGGATGCTGGGTGAGACGGTGGCTCAAGCATGGCATGAGAAAGGCAATAATGTTGAAGGCGAGTTCGAACGACAGGATGATGCCTGGTGGCTTCCACGGGCCAAGTGAGTCGTGGTTCGGTGGAACCAGGACTGGAGAGACTTGGCGGCACGTGGCAAGCTAGTGGTGTACCTACATGTGGCAAGCATGGCGATTGCTTGCAAAGGATGGTGATGACCGAGTCAACAAAGGGGCATTTTGATATTTTGATAAAAATACCGGAAACCATATTGGATCAAAACCGCGGCGTATGGGCGATGCGTTAGATAGTGGTTAAGGTCAAGATGGACTGGTTTGATCAAGACAGATCAAAGCTAAGTTTTAGCGGATGCACACTTATGCTCTTTGAAAAGCATGCATAAGTGAACTTGAGTGAGTAAAACTCAGGTCATTTCTTTATGGTGGAGACGGTCGGCTCTGCACTTGCCGAGGAGATAGTGAGCCAAATCGTATTGTGGCGACCCGCGTTATTACCATGGGGTAATAATGCTAGTCAACAGATTATTATCCGTTTTAGCTGATAGAGCATCGCTTTAACGAATAATAAGCCCATCAGAGTATTGCAACAGAACAATCATTAGAGATAGAAGATTACATACATTCACATCGCTATGCTGGGCTAAAGTTTCATACAACTTATTCAGTTAAGATATTACAATACCAGGAAAGAGTTTAGTGCAGAATTCTAATTATACAAGAGAGAATACAGTACAATACACTAATATCACAAGTACCCTAATGGTAGAGTCCGAGCTGCTCCTATGTCTCTAGTCATCCCAGTCCAAGTATACGGGGTGACCCTCAAACGGCTCGTCCTCATTACAACCTCCCTCCCACTGGGAGTAAGGCTCCTCTGTACATGCCTCATCTCCACCCGAACCCAGCTGGTATCCTCTAAGCATAAAAAATAATAGTAAGGGTGAGTACAGAGTACTTAGCAAGCTTATATAACAAATATGCATTGTATGTTCTTGTTCTATCTCTATTGTTCTCCCTCATTTTTATATCCATTTTCAATCTCTAATTTATAGAAAATAATGGTTTTAAGTTAGGAAAGATTTTGGATTCATTACTTTGGAAAACTATTGTACATACGCATGAACAGTAAAAACTCCCACAAGTTTTCAAAATTCTCCTTTCGCGGAGACAAGCATGAATTCATAATTTATATAGCATTGCGCAAGCTCGTACCACTTTACCCATCACCACTCTGATCCTGATGGCTCCTGGATCTCCACATTTCCTTAGATGCAGTGCCCAGATTAGAGTACAATACTTTTACATCTATGTCAGTATATTAATCTCCACCCAGTTACTCATAAGTGGCAGCCTGGAGCGGTGTACCACCCTCACTCAGACCCACAAAAAGCGACTTAACTGTTGGTTGGGGTGGTTTCTAACCCTCGCCCAACACCCAACTGCGTAATATATCGCCTTCGCATACCCCGCTTCTGGTCTCTGACCAGTCATGGGTTCTTGCGATCCGCATCCCCCACATCTGGCCTACTTACCAGTTCTGGGTTCTTGCGACTGTGGATCCCCCACTCCGGTGTTGGTCTAGCTCTTGTGGGTTCTTACCCATGTGGAGGATATAATACTTTGATAGCGCTACTAGTCTATCCGTCCTCGAACGGGATGTTGGTTGATACATTTTGGTGCAGTTTGTTCACACGGATGAAGTTTGTGATTCCTTACATTCTATTCTTATGCAGAGGTCCCAAACCTGTCCCTTTGTCACCTACCAAGGCAACCTCTACCCACCTTCTTACTTAATCTAAGTGGACAGCTGCTCCGTCAGTTGTCGTCTATCTCTTTCCTTTACCTTCTTTCTTATAGCCTTTCCTTGAGTTAAATACTTTTCATAGTTTTAATGCAAGGTGATATTGAGTTCATATAAAAATACTTTTTTATGGAATATATGCAGAATAGTTGCTCAAAGGAATGCTTGATTGAGTCTACAATAAAGCACTGAGTCTCCTCGCTACCTTGATACAAATTCCCTTTGAAGATTTGGTACTTCACATGTAGATTATACTAGAGTTTATTCTATGACGTCGAATAGATAACGTGCCTAATTAATTGAGTGAATCCTACTAGTATGCTTGCGGGGGTTTCTAGTTTCTTGCTTCGCTTAAAACCGGCTCCTAGGGTTCTTTATTGAGTTGGATTGGTCAACTAACAATTGCTCTTATTCAATTAATGTTATTTTCGTGTGTAGAAATCTAAGAATATTATGTTGACATGGAGAAATTGGTTAGGTCTCGGATGGTTCCTAAAATAATTGCTATCATTTTTATGCGGCTAACATTCACTTACGCAGTTCTTGGTACATTCAATTAATTTATTTAATTGCGACAATTCTTTTATGACAAGGTTTCTATAATGCACATCTATTAGCAAGTATCCCTAAATTTAGGAAAATCTAGCCTGTAACATTTTATTTTGCCTATTTTATTTTTATTTTTTTTTCTTTTTTCTTTTCTTTTCTCTCTTTTTGCCGATGCTCTCATTTCTTTCCTCGCTTTCTCTCCCTCTCTCGGCTGTCTCCCCTCTCTCGGATTCAGATCGGGTCCAGTGCCGTGCCTCTGGCGCTGCGTCGCCTCTGTGATGGTTTCATGGTTGCCCAGTGGTGCTAGTTAACAACGAATGGTGGCTTATTGTGTGTGGCCATGCAAGGTTTAATATTGAAATTGATGCTAATATTATGGGTGATTGGTGGGCTACCTTTACCAGTTGAGTTGGTTGCTTTGGGCAAGGATGACACTTGTGCTTAGCGGTTGCTTTCTTGGTCGTGGACGTGCTAGCTGGCCTTGGTAGTGGTCTTCTCCATTACATCTTGCAGGCCCGGTTGGCCCCTTGCCACCTTCATACTACTGTTTGGCGCTTCCTGGTGCTTGTCTGTGATGGCTGATGCTCTGTGATCGAAGGGTTTGAGGGTTTGGGGAATGAGACTGGAGGGAGAACTGGCTTGCTAGAGCCGTGATGTTTCTTCTGCCTGTCCTTTGCTTGGTTGGTTGTGTGTGGTAATTGGCTTGTGGCTGTGCGGCGTTTTCTCGATGCTTTGCTATCCTCTCTGTGACTCAGTGGCTGGGTTATCCAGAGAGGTCATGTTGTCCCTTACTATAGCCCTACTGTGGTGGTTGAGTGATATTTTAGGGTTTTGGGGTATTCGGCCGGTTGCTATGGTATTGGGATCAATGCCAGGTTTGTTTATGCCGAGTGGTGATCCTGTGGTTGTGAGAGGTGCCGACTAGCCCCGGATAGTGAGGTATCTCTGTGAACAGACTGCCCCTCCTGAAATTAACCTCTAGGTCTCTAACGGCAATTTCTATCTTATTTCATTGCCTCGCTTATTTTTATTTGTTCTTTTGTTCGGTCTTTTTCTGTATTTTAATTACTGATTCACTCATAATGGAATGGCGGTGTGGTGGTGGTTTGACGGCGGATTCTCATGTATGCAATGACCTAAATGTAACTTCGTCTTCCTTTTATTATTGATGTACAGATGATATGAATGTAAACTAATTCAAATGCAATTTCTATTTGTTGTTGGTATGGATGCAATTGTATATGTACATGATGAATTTACATTTGTAATCAGGTTCTCTATTGTAATTGTGTTGATGAATAAATAAGTAGCGGTTGGTTTATTTTATTGCGTTTGTTGAGTTGAATTCTCTCAGCGATAACCGAATTTAAAGAGTTTAATCCCTAATGTTGGTTTTACTGCTTAATCATTATTAGTACACTAATTGCGATGCTTAGATTAGTTAGAAAATGCGAGGCGTTACATCCTACCCTCCTTAGAAAAGATTTCGTCCTTGAAATCAAGGTCTTACTTAAAAAGGTTTGGGTAGTTGACACATAGGTCCTCCTCCATCTCCCATGTCTCCTCTTGTGCGGTGTGGTTCCTCCACTAAACCTTATAAAAGCGAATTGATGGTTTCCTTAACTTTCGATCCTCGATCTGTAATATTCTTAATGGACTTTCTTCATAGGTCAAATCGGCTTGTAACGGAATGTCTACTTGAATTATTTGTTCTGACGATTGACGCAGACATTTTTTGAGTTGAGATAAATGGAATACGTTATGAATTCTAGACAATTCCTTGGGTAGCTCCAGCTGGTAAGCAGAACTGCCTCTTTGCTCTAGTATTCTGGATGGTCTGACATATCTAGGGCTTAATTTTCCTTTTGATCCAAATCGACAGATCCCCCGCATCAGTGACACCTTTAGGTATACATAGTCACCAATTGCAAAGGTAAGGTGATGAGGACATCACTTATTCGGATACACACAACACTCCTCCACTTGACATTCAAGGACCAATCACTAGAGCTCGCGCCCGGCAATTGAATTTACAGGTGAGCTCGTTCCTAAGTACTTCTTTTTGTTCATTTGAGAATCGATTGCTACCTAATGATTTAATTATGATTAGGAACCATGGAGAGGACCTGGAAGTACTTGGAGAAGGGCTACGAGGTGCACAAGTCCAGCAAGGGCGGTCGAATCATGTTGGAGGCCCAACACAAGCCGACTACGAATCCAATTCGGAGTCCAGGACCAGGCCACACTAAAACGGATGCCCAGATCGCATCCGGGCTCCGTTTTGGACGTTCTACATATGGATGGAAAGCTGAGAAGGCGACCTTTCCAATGGCTCTAGTCCCATGTCAAAATTCCTTCTGAGTCAACGGGAATTGTCGAAACAGGTGGGCATTTAGAATCTATCAGGGTGCTGCGCCACCGTCTATTGGGCCGTTCGGCTTTGTATCGTGTTGGAGCCATTAGGGCGCGTCTAGGGGTTTTGCACGCCCCTCAATCCTTGATATCCAGCCACCACCCCCACCATTAGGGTTTGGGTTTTGCTTAGATTATTCTATCTTTGAACAGTTTCGCCGTTCATCGGTTTGTGAGACCCCAACTTTCGAGTGCTAAATCAATACATCTGTAATTCAGTTGTGTTCTTCCTTGTTCTTGCTTCTGTTCTTCGATTCGCAGGCGAGGATTAGCCTTCTTGGCGAGGTCAACCGGGCTGCGCACGGTTGATAACTTGAGGAGACATGGTGCTGCGATTGCGGGGTTGGGACCGTGTTGTTCGGAAGCAGGATCGATTTGTGTCGCGCCTCCACCAAATCGAACATATCCAGAACCTGTTGGAAGATCAGGACCCCGTTCCTATCACGCGTTATATGCAGCAGCACAGCGCAGCCGGCGGACCACGGTGCCCGGCGCGAGGACGAAGATAAGTTTTTTCCGAAACTCGAAGATAGGCATCCTTCTGTTCATCAACATTCTATGACAATGCCCATCCACACTAATCCTGCCGCAAGACAGTCCCTTCAAAGAATGAAGATGAACAGAGGCAACCAATCTTCGAGACCAAGATCATTCCAACCGTACCCGGTTGTGGCCCTATGAAGGATGGCGTAGGACGACGACGTATATATATACCCGCTGCGTCCCGGAGCCGACGGGAACCTCAACCGGCGTCCACACGTGTGGAAGTGCGACCGGCGGGAGCTAAGCGGTTCGGTTGCCCACGATCGGGAAGTGCAGCTGCTGACAGCTGGGGCGCATACCGGTAGTCATAGGTTGTTTCCTGTCCCAGATCTCGTTTAGCCTTTTGCACAATTTAATTTCAGAGTCTGTAGTGTTGAGTTTGTGTCCTTAGTCGAGTTGTGTTGCTGGTTTAGATCGTGTTTTGTTTCGGGTTGTCTTGCTTCCGCTACCTCTCATACAAACCCTAGCCGTCAACTTTTGTTTTCCCACCCATATCCCACCCACTGTTTTGCGTCATCCATCGCGTCTCGTGATCACCCAGCACCATCCCCCACCTTTCCCCGAGCTTCCGCCCCCAATTTCCACAAATTTCCTCCACCCGATTTTCGTTTCGGCCTCCACAGCAACCATAACTCGGAGGCCCTCCTTCAAACGGCCGTAACTTTCTCATACGGACTCGAAATCAGGTGATTTTTTTCCAAATTGGGTGAAATTGAATTGTGCATCCGAAACTCTCTAGCTTCACTGGGTTTGGCGAATTTATTTTGCCCAAATTCGGCCTGGAAAGTGCAGTACTCGATCACCGAAATTTCATCATCGAATTTACAACACATTCATCATTTTCTGTAGGCCACACCTTACATCAGATTGAGGTGAAACTTTGTGTGGTTACTATTTCTATGCTCTGCTTTGTGAAAAAAATAAAAGAAAAAAGAAAAAAAGAAAAATTTTGGCACCTGGGCTTATAGTGCTGAGAGTGCTATCCGTGCCCAAAAAAACCGTGACAGAGCACAGTTTTAGGTTACAGAGCTTCATTTGTTTTGTGCTTATGCTGAATTAAGTTTCTCATTGCCTGGCCATCTTTGTTGCTGTCTTTGGTTTACTATTCTGGTCTTGACTCCTTGTTCATCATATCATAACTGATATAGGACACATTTAGACCAGCAACTAGGACCAGTGCTTTGGATATTTATTCAGCATTACTATCTGTTATTGATTTGTGTTCCACTAACATATTTGGCCTGCCAAGCTCCATATACCTACTTCCGGATAGCACAGTTTTTGACCCTTGCAATCGCCGGATCACACTCTCCAGGTATCCTTTGGCTTGCTTTGGTAAGAACACTTGTAAGAGCTTGGTAAGCCACTTCCTTTGCGGGTTCCCACTGCCCTTCCTTTGTAGTTGATAGGGATAATCCTTTTTTGGTTTTCCCTGTGTTTCCACTAACCATGGTAGGAGACGAAGGGGACGGGACACCGGGCGATTTCAACGAGTGTGTTAGTCGCGGCCAGCTACAAGCTGCGCTCGACAAACAAAATGCTTCACTCACTGATCTCGATGCGAGAATGGACACCATCGTCGCCGCCATTGCCCAGTTGAACACCACGAAAGGCATTGAGCGGGTGGAGCGGCGGATGGCTGACCTCACTGGTCGGATGGACACATTGGAGGCACGCCTGCCACCTGTCAATGATGGCCATCATCATGATGATGACATAGTGTATGATGCGGATGTCAACATTGATCAGCGGGCGACACAAGATGCACGACTACATCAGTGTCTTCAGCACAACCGCCATGGTATGGGAGGAATAACCAGAACCGTCATGGTAACGACGACCCTTTTGCTAAAGTCAAATTTACCCTTCCGGGCTGTGCACGGTTGATAACCTGAGGAGACGTGGTGCTGCGATTGCGGGGTTCGGAACGTGTTGTTCGGAAGCCGGATCGATTTGTGTCGCGACTCCACCAAATCGAACATATCCAGAACCTGTTGGAAGATCGGGACCCCGTTCCTATCACGCGTTATATGCAGCAGCACAGCGCAGCCGGCGGAGCACGGTGCCCGGTGCCAGGACGAAGATAAGTTTTTTCCGAAACTCGAAGATAGGCATCCTTCTGTTCATCAACATTCTATGACAATGCCCATCCGCGCTAATCCTGCCGCAAGACAGTCCCTTCAAAGAATGAAGATGAACAGAGGCAGCCTATCTTCGAGACCAAGATCATTCCAACCGTACCCGGCTGTGGCCCTATGAAGGATGGCGTAGGACGACGACGTATATATATACCCGCTGCGTCCCAGAGCCGACGGGAACCTCAACCGGCGGCCACACGTGTGGAAGCGCGACCGGCGGGAGCTAAGCGGTTCGGTTGTCCACGATCAGGAAGTGTAGCTGCTGACAGCTGGGGCGCATACCGGTAGTCATAGGTTGTTTCCTGTCCTAGATCTCGTTTAGCCTTTTGCACAATTTAATTTCAGAGTCTGTAGTGTTGAGTTTGTGTCCTTAGTCGAGTTGTGTTGCTGGTTTAGATCGTGTTTTGTTTCGGGTTGTCTTGCTTCCGCTACCTCTCATACAAACCCTAGCCGTCAACTTTTGTTTTCCCACCCATATCCCACCCACTGTTTTGCGTCATCCATCGCGTCTCGTGATCACCCAGCACCATCCCCCACCTTTCCCCGAGCTTCCGCCCCCAATTTCCACAAATTGCCTCCACCCGATTTTCGTTTCGGCCTCCACAGCAACCATAACTCGGAGGCCCTCCTTCAAACGGCCGTAACTTTCTCATACGGACTCGAAATCAGATGATTTTTTTCCAAATTGGGTGAAATTGAATTGTGCATTCGAAACACCCTAGCTTCACTGGGTTTGGCGAATTTATTTTGCCCAAATTCGGCCTGGAAAGTGCAGTACTCGATCACCGAAATTTCATCATCGAATTTACAACACATTCATCATTTTCTGTAGGCCACACCTTACATCAGATTGAGGTGAAACTTTGTGTGGTTACTATTTCTATGCTTTTCTTTGTGAAAAAAATAAAAGAAAAAAGAAAAAAATTTTGGCACCTGGGCTTATAGTGCTGAGAGTGCTATCCGTGCCCAAAAAAACCGTGACAGAGCACAGTTTTAGGTTACAGAGCTTCATTTGTTTTGTGCTTATGCTGAATTAAGTTTCTCATTGCTTGGCCATCTTTGTTGCTGTCTTTGGTTTACTATTCTGGTCTTGACTCCTTGTTCATCATATCATAACTGATATAGGACACATTTAGACCAGCAACTAGGACCAGTGCTTTGGATATTTATTCAGCATTACTATCTGTTATTGATTTGTGTTCCACTAACATATTTGGCCTGCCAAGCTCCATATACCTACTTCCGGATAGCACAATTTTTGACCCTTGCAATCGCCGGATCACACTCTCCAGGTATCCTTTGGCTTGCTTTGGTAAGAACACTTGTAAGAGCTTGGTAAGCCACTTCCTTTGCGGGTTCCCACTGCCCTTCCTTTGTAGTTGATAGGGATAATCCTTTTTTGGTTTTCCCTGTGTTTCCACTAACCATGGTAGGAGACGAAGGGGACGGGACACCGGGCGATTTCAACGAGTGTGTTAGTCGCGGCCAGCTACAAGCTGCGCTCGACAAACAAAATGCTTCACTCACTGATCTCGATGCGAGAATGGACACCATCGTCGCCGCCATTGCCCAGTTGAACACCACGAAAGGCATTGAGCGGGTGGAGCGGCGGATGGCTGACCTCACTGGTCAGATGGACACATTGGAGGCACGCCTGCCACCTGTCAATGATGGCCATCATCATGATGATGACATAGTGTATGATGCGGATGTCAACATTGATCAGCGGGCGACACAAGATGCACGACTACATCAGTGTCTTCAGCACAACCGACATGGTATGGGAGGAATAACCAGAACCGTCATGGTAACGATGACCCTTTTGCTAAAGTCAAATTTACCATTCCATCTTTTTCTGGTCTTTATGATGCTGAAATATATTTTGATTGGGAGATGACGGTAGAGCAAAAGTTTAATTCTCACTTGGTTCCTGAACAACATAGAGTTAGACAAGCTACTAGTGAGTTTAAGGACTTTGCTATTATCTGGTGGAATGAACTGGGTACCATGCGCTTACAACCTGATACATGGGAGCGGTTAAAAGAAGCTATGCGTAATCGTTTTGTTCCTCCCTCATAAACGTGATTTGAGAAAAAAAACTGCAGCGCTTAGAACAAGGTGATAGTTCTGTTCAGGTCTATTATGCTGAGCTTCAAAAGGGTATGGTGTGTTGTGGGGTTGTTGAGGAAACGGAGGATAAGATTTGTCGTTTCTATGGGGGGTTACGGCGTGAAATTCAGGATATTGTTGATTATAAAGATTTTGCTACTGTCAACCAGTTGTTCCACCTTGCTATGCTTGCGGAAAAACAATTGCAGGGACGCAAGGAATCAGCGAAGGCAAGCATCGGACGGCCCTTCTACACGCCGCGAACAACTACATCGATGGAACTACCCAAGTCTTCTTCGAGTTTTCGTTCTCCTCCACCACCTATGAACAAGATTGCAGCAGCGTCACCGAAGCCACCTTCCACGACACGCTTTGCAGATTCTACAAAAAATTCTTTGCAGGGTCCAGCCAAGAGTTCTTCTTCCGTGGCTTCAACGGGCCGCTCCTCCGACATTCAGTGCCACCGCTGCATTGGCTTGGTCATGTGCAGAAGAATTGCCCTAGTCAACGGGCATACATCGCCACAGAAGATGGAGGCTACATCAGCACTTCGGATGTCGAGGAGGATGATGATGTTGCTGCTACCTCGGACGACAATGGCGGTGGTGATGACGACCTGGTCCTTGGTGGGATGTCCACAGCGACGCTACGGAGCATCGTTGTGCAGCGAGTCCTCAGCACACAGGTACAACAACCCGATAAGCTTCAACGCCATAATTTGTTTCAGACTTTCTTCGCAATCAAGAACCGGCGCGCACGTGTCATCATTGATGGAGGAAGCTGCAACAACTTGGTGAGTTCTGATTTGGTCAAGAAGCTTGGCTTGACCACGCGACCGCATCCACATCCATACCATATTCAGTGGTTAAATGACTCTGGAAAAGCTAAGGTAACACAAACATGCCGAGTCCATTTTTCCATTGGTGGTTATGCTGATCATGTTGATTGTGATGTGGTTCCGATGCAAGCATGCTCTCTTTTATTGGGTCGACCTTGGGAATTTGATAATGATGTTTTACACCATGGTAGTAGTAACAAATACACTTTTATGCATAAGGGAAAGAAAGTTACTTTACTGCCTTTGACCCCAGCTGAGATTATAGAGGCCGACAGGGAGAGAGCTGCTGCTGCTAATGATCCAAAGGAACATGATAAATATGAAAAACAGCAAGTAATCCATTTGAAAAATTCTGTTATGCTTGCCACAAAATCAGACCTTGCTGCAATTCATGATGTTAATGATACATGCTATGCTTTTGTGTGCAAAGATGCTTTATTTTCTCTTGATAATATGCCTTGCACTTTGCCTGCTCCTGTCACTAACCTTTTGCAGGAGTTTAGAGATATTTTCCCTGATGAGATACCTCCAGGACTTCCACCCATTCGAGGGATTGAGCACCAGATTGACTTGATCCCTGGAGCGAGTTTGCCAAACCGTGCGGCGTACAGGACCAATCCCGAAGAGACTAAGGAGATTCAGCGACAAGTCCAAGACCTTTTGGACCATGGGTACGTACGTGAGAGCCTTAGTCCTTGTGCTGTTCCTGTTCTTTTGGTTCCCAAAAAAGATGGTTCTTGGCGTATGTGTGTAGATTGTAGAGCCATTAACAACATTACTATAAGGTATCGTCATCCTATTCCCAGGCTGGACGACATGCTTGATGAGTTGTGTGGTGCTATAATTTTCACAAAGATTGACTTGCGTAGTGGATACCACCAAATAAGAATGAAACTTGGCGATGAATGGAAAACTGCTTTTAAAACTAAGTTCGGCTTGTATGAGTGGTTAGTCATGCCTTTTGGTTTAACTAATGCACCTAGCACTTTCATGAGATTAATGAACGAGGTTTTACGCCCTTTCATTGGCAAATTTGTGGTCGTTTACTTTGATGATATCTTGATTTATAGCAAGTCCATGGATGAACATTTGAATCACTTACGTGCTGTTTTTAATGCTTTAAGAGATGCACGTTTGTTTGGTAATCTTGAGAAGTGCACCTTTTGCACGGATCAAGTCTCTTTTCTTGGCTATGTTATGACTCCACAGGGAATTGAGGTTGATAGAGCCAAGGTGGAGGTGATATGGAGTTGGCCCATGCCCACGACGGTCTCCCAAGTGCGGAGTTTTCTTGACCTTGCAGGATTTTATCACCGCTTTGTCAAGGAATTCAGCACCATTGCGACACCGTTGATTGAGTTGACAAAGAAGGGCGTCGTGTTCCATTGGGGGCCATCACAAGAGGAGTCCTTTAATCTTTTGAAGGACAAGCTTACACACGCACCATTGCTCCAACTTTCGGATTTTGGTAAGACTTTTGAGCTGGAATGTGATACTAGCGGAATTGGTATTGGTGGTGTTTTGATGCAAGAAGGCAAACCTGTTGCCTACTTTAGTGAAAAATTGAATGGTCTTGCTCTTAATTATTCCACGTATGATAAAGAATTGTATGCTCTTGTTCGTTCTTTAGAGACGTGGCAACACTATTTATGGCCTAAAGAATTTGTCATTCATTCCGATCATGAATCACTTAAGCATATTCCTAGTCAAACCAATTTGAATCGTAGACATGCTAAGTGGGTTGAATTTATTGAATCTTTTCCTTATGTCATTAAACACGAGAAAGGGAAGGATAATGTGATTGTTGATGCTTTGTCTCGACACTATACCATGTTGTCTCAACTTGATTGTCGCATTTTTGGTCTTGAAACTATTAAAGCACAATATGCTTTTGATGCTGATTTTAAGGATGTGTTGTTGCATTGTAAATTAGTGATCAATGATGGGTTTTTGTTTAGAGCTAACCGCCTATGCATTCTAGTTGGATCCGTTCGTCTTTTGTTGTTGCAGGAGGAGCATGGAGGCGGTTTGATGGGACATTTTGGTGCTAAAAAGACGGAGGACGTTCTGGCCACACACTTCTTTTGGCCAAAGATGAGACGAGATGTTGAGCGGTTTGTGGCTCGCTGCACTACATGTCAAAAAGTTAAGTCTCGCTGTCGGGACCCCAGATTTCTGAACCCGGACCCTCTGTGTATTACAGCACTAGTCCCAGATCAAAGCTAGTGCACACAGTCAAACAGAAATGATTACATAACCAACAACGCTTTATTACAATAATAGAGAGTACTGACCGAAAGGTCTCATTATTACAAATGAGGTTTCAAGACCTCACACACACGAAACTATCATTAATTTTATAGTGAAGGTTCTATCCACCAACACTAGTTAACCAATTCTAACTGATAAAGTTTAAAATTGCGGGTTACATCCACCCACACTGGCTTCAACCGTCAGGACAACCATCCGAGAGTTCCCTCTACTCTCGGAATACGAAAATTATCTTAATAGTCACCACGCTTCCTTTGGCATGAGACCCAGATAAAATATCACAAAGCCTTTACCTTACTCTATTCTAGCTAGACACCACCCGCTGAGGTTTCACCACAGAAGGGTTAAATCCACCCAGTCCGAAGCCCCCTCTTGCGCCATATGAGTACAGTAAATCCCTGTCCCTCACTATGAATAACCAGTAAATCCCTGGCACCCACTTTCCACTAGTGGCACCTAAACTAGACTATCATAAGTTAATCAGCTAGGTCGTACCCATATAGACTCGGGGTTGTACGGTAGTGCTCAGTCTGGACAATCACAAGCGTCGGTCCTTAATCGACTAGGGCGGAACATACACTTTACAAGATCTCGTGCTTACCGCACCAATCCAAACCAACCATGCGCCCCAGTCTAAACCAACTTTTACGTTTATTTATTTTTAGAAGAACAGTGGCAACACCAATCACCACTTATTTCTAAATACAAAGATTATTGCAATGAAACATAATTTCCCATTTCAAGATTAGAAAAGAATTAAATAGCATGACTAAGCATTATACTACCGTTCTAATATTTATCAAAGATTTAATAATAATCTCATTATTGAGACAAAGAAAATCCTAAGGTTACAAAGGTACATGGCATTCAACTTCAATTGAGGGCATAACAATAATTGGTTTAACTAACTTGCTAAAACAAAATTAAGATTCTATGTAAATAGCGATGCACATAAATTTAAAATAATTAAAACATTTCACAAACATAGGTTCAAAATGATCAAAGGAGACTTGCCTTCTTGTGCACTGTTTGGTTCCTCTTGCTGCGGCTCGACAAACTCTTCGGCGACGTCGGATTCTTCGCGCAAAAGACAAACAAACAAAGCAAATACAAATACAAATAAAATTAAAATGAACTCCAAAAATTTTAAAACCAGAACCAAAAGGTAGAGCTCAATTTTAGATGAATTTAGGAAGAAGAATGGGTTAATCGGTGTTCGGATGAAGGAGAACAAGCGATCTAAAGTTTGCCGGTGCGAGAAAATACTGGAAAATAGCAAAAGTTACTGTTCACCCGAGATCAGCACTTTTGGAGAGAAGGCTAGCGTCGGCGAGAGGAGGCATGGGTGGTGAATCTAACTAGCAAAATGGGTTGCTAGGGACCCAAGGCACACATAGGAAGCGACGGCATGCCAAACGGAGAATGATGACGGCACGGGCGGCTACAACGACATGGTTAGGAGAGAGGAATAAAACCCGGGCATAAAACATGGAGAAGTAGGGTGAGCACGAGCTACAACGACGTTTGAACGACATCGGGAAGGAAAAAGGAAAAACTTAATATCTTGGTGCTCAGTGAACGAAATCGAAAACCATTTGGAGGGTAGATACCTGGGATGGTTTGGCACAATGTGACACGAACGGGTTGGGGAAAACACCACCGGATAGTTGGGGACACGAGATGCCATGGCGAGGTTCGAAGGTGAAAATTTGTGAAGGCTTTTTGGGAAAAAGGAAGTGAGCACGGCGTAGAACGCGATGAGACAAGTCTAAGAAAAATTACAACACGGGCTAAAGCTTACCGGAGACGACGAATCGACGTCGGGAAGCGATCTTGACCTAGATTGGGGAAAACTCGATTCCGGGAGATTGGCTGCACCAAAACCAAATTAACTTGGCAAGAAGATAGATGGCACATGATGGCACAATGTGACGCAAAAGGATCACAGAAAAACTCACCGGATAGCTCGAGACGCGACGAGCAAATTCGGGACCGAAGGGTCTCGATGCCGATGGCGTCCTGAGCGTTGAGGGGACTTGCCACGGCTTGGGATGGGTTTAGAGGGGTCAAGGGGTTGTATTTATAGACTTGGAAGAGATAGAGACCGACTCCAATTCACAAATTTCGGTTTAGAGTCCGTTTCAGAAAATAGGAGATAAAAGGCAAATGGATGAACGAAATGGAAAGAGGCTGTTGGACCGAAATGGCGACAGAGGGGGGGTGAATGTCGCTTTCTAAAAATAAATTCACCCCTCAAGAATCCACACTTATGGTTCTTCTCCAATAGCTATGGAAGCTATGAAGAAAGAAGATAGGCACTACTGGAAGTCACAGCAACAAGGATAAACCAGATCCAGAAAGAGACAGTCAAGAAAAATAAATTCAGAACAGGTCTGACTGCAAGCGGTAGTACCGCTGAGCGGTAGTACCTCTCGAGAAAATCAGCAAACAGGATTTTCTGAAATCTGAGAAATTCGCAAAGATTCTTGGATTCTTGGCTTGAGACACTTTGAGGATAGCTAGGGAACACTCCCAGAAGAATAATCCAAGAGCCAATTTCGAGAATCCACTAGAAAATCAAAAGAACAAGGATTCTTTTATCTCAAAACCTAAAAATGCATGTCTGCGCCAAAAAATCAAATTACTCCCCAAGCTTTTATCCTTTGGCCATGAAACTTTGAGGATAGCTACTCAATAGCCTCTGGACTCTCCATGCCAAATTTCAAGCCATCTCGCGAAGGGAATCAAGATTTGCATTGAACCCTAGAAGGAGAAAATGAAGAACAGGGAGGCTCAAAAACCCAAATCTGAAATTAAACGAAGTTTGCTCTTGGGAAACTCGATCAAATGATCTTGGCGCATCATCCCAACATATAGCAACCCATTTTGGCTCTCCCCAACACCAAACAACAAGAAGTCAAGAAACTCAAAATCAAGCCAAAAAGGAGAACGAAGGAAGAACAGAGAGCACAGAGCACGAACAGAAGAAATGAAACTTCAGATTTTCATTCATTGAACCAAAAGGAATACAGAGGAGTCCCGATACGCATGGACATTAGAACCATGGATGATTACATGGATTCACCACTCAATCCTCTCCTCTCCCCATCTCAAGAACACACCTCTCTACATGCTTGCTAGGGAGGAACACACACAGAGAAGGGAGATGATCGTGGGAGACAAGGTGCTGCTGCCCTCAACCACTAAAGAGCAAAGCAAAACCACCTCTCAAAGCCTCTTTTGACCCACTAAAACCCTAACTCTCTCCTAAAGCCATGGGGAGACATGCAGCCCCCTCCACCTATTTATAGGGCTTGGCTAACGGGTCTCCACCCCGTTACGCCCGCTAAATCCAACGGAGCCCGCTCCCGCTTGTGCAGCCTTGCGAATTTACCGATTCGCCCCTCGTGCACCTTCCGGGAAGCTTCCGGGCTCCTTGTCGTCCACGACTCGCAACCACATCGAATCTCCGCCGTCTTCGACACATCCGACCGTTCTGACCTCAACACCTCCCTGTGTCTAGTCCGGTCACCTCATGTCTCACCACGACTCCGCTTCGACATCCTGCAGTCATCACAGACAAGAAACACATCAAATAGCACCGCTCGATACATCAAAGCATAAATAACATCAAAGAGTCATACTTACTCATGATGGAGTCCAAACCTGTCAAATTAACATAATATGCAACCTAAGTACTTTGATCAAATTTGACCAAGTCCGACCGAGCCCGTTGCACCCCGCAACGACATGGTCCGAACCACTCAAACCAAACTCGACTGACCTAAACCGATGTCAATTACTCATCACTCACACGGGGTCACAACTACATGGTCTCTCAGAGGCCAATTGGGATGGATTCCTTGCGTGATTTGGCACAACTTTCCTATTGGGAGGACATTGAAATAAGGTCCGGATTGGAAGTTATGAAGAGAGAGGAAAAATGGAAGGAAACGTGTACAAAACTAGAATCTAGCTCTACTCGCATCGCGCTCTCCTCTCTTTTTTTTGTGGAAATTTAAAATTGAGCTCAAACAAACTCTGAAAAATTCAAGAAAATGCAGAAAAATTCCTTGTGACACAAGGAACACAAATAAAATATTTTTGATAAATATTAATGTTTTATTTAATCATATTAAATCTTTTTAATTAATAAAAATTCCAATTAAGCTTTAATTAATTCCAGAAAAATCCAAATGGTGAATTTTATTTTAAAAGCTTCAAAAAAGCTATAAAAATCAGGATGTTACAAACCTACCCCCTTAGAAAGAATCTCGTCCCCGAGATTCGGACGGACTAGGAAAAAGAAAGGAGAGGAAAGCGCAACTCTTGGTTCCTTGCTCTTAAGCTGCTTCTTTTTTTAAACCAAATTGAAACTTACCAAGCATGATTGCGGCCCTTGGGGCACCTTTTGCGGTGATGTGGTTAACTCGTCCTCTTCCTTGTGATTGTAGAGTTCTTGGAGCTTTTCCTGCAGTTAGAGATACTCCCCGTCCTTGTCCTACAACTGGAGTTTGCGCTGGTGTATTTCCCAAATTGAAAGGAATTGGAGTGATAGCATGAGGCTTCTGTGGGCAATTGCCTGCATAATGCCCCATCTCATGACACCGAAAACATTGCACCCCTGCTGATGTGCTGCTTTTATGAGGTCAGACTCCGGTAAAGATGTGGGGTTCTTGCATCTCCGAACGAGGCGTAGATCCTGGAGTTCTTGGTGCATCTGTTGCGGCTGGAGCTTTGATGAACTGGGGTGGGTTCATTCGGGGTCTTGAACTGCTTGCATTATACTGTGTCTGAAAAGCCATCTTTGACTTACGAGAGTCCTGCAATTGATATTGAGCATCTTCCTGGACAAGGGCCTTATTTAGCATGTGCTGAAATGTCAAAAAATCTTTGAACACCAACTGCACCTTGAGGTTGGGATCAAGTCCTTGCATGAACCAACAAATCTTTGTTGCGTCTGTTGCCACATCTTCTGGTGCATACCTGGATAGTTGAGTGAACCTATTCAGGTACTCAGAAACACTAAGGTTTCCCTGCTGCAGCTTGTGAAACTCCCTCTTCTTCATTTCCATTATTCCCAAAGGAATTGTGCAGTGTGGAAAGCCTCAACAAATTCAGCCCATGTGATGGCTTGCACATCTTGATGGGTGGCACAGTAGTTTTCCCACCAAATAGCAGCAATTCCTTTAAGTTGGTGGGTGGCATACAACACCTTTTCATTATCATTACACTGAGCTAATATCAACTTCTTCTCCACATCCTTGATCCAATCGTCTGCCTCCAATGAATCCACTGAACCAGCAAAAGTAGGAGGTCTTGTCCTCATAAATTCTCCCAACTTAGACTAGGGTGCTTGGTTTGGTGCCTGCAGAGCTTGTTGCACCTGGTTCTGAGCAAGGGCTTGGAGTAGTTGCAATTGCATAGCCATCATTTGTTCCAAGTTAGGCGCTTGAGCAGGTGGTGGTGGAATGTTGTTGTTTGGCTGGGCATTGGCATTACGGCTGCTGCCAGGGTTGCTCCTTGTGTTCACCATCTGAAGCGGTTTCCGGGGTAGAAAAAGGTAAGAGGGAACTAGCATAGGTAAGAGATTAGGGGGAAACTAAACACCATCCCAAACCAACACACAAGAAAGAAGCAAGCAACAACTTAGAAGAAACTTAACTTGAAATCAAAATAGTTTTTAAGGATGGCTGTACTACAAGTATACAAAGACTTGGCACAGTCCACCTAACACACAAGCAAGTAATATATAAGCGTTCTAAAATCGTAGGACTTTACTTGGATACTACAACTAAAGAACTAGTCATCGCTCCTTAATGATGACGAGTTTCTCCATGTGCTTCTTAGACGCAACCTTACTGAGTCGTCTATAGAAATTACAAAGGGAAGAGAGTACAATTACCATTCCAAAAGAAAATAAGCAGATAGATAAGGAAGAATGCCATGACGAAGGTAAGGAAGAAAGACAAGAAAAGACAAGGATAGCACATTATTAAATTTTTTATTTTACAAAATAAATTTTTGAAACTCTTCTATTACTGACCATTCTAACTAGGCCACGTCCTACAGTCAAATTGGCTCTGATACCACCTCTGTCGAGACCCCAGATTTCTGAACCCGGACCCTCTGTGTATTACAGCACTAGTCCCAGATCAAAGCTAGTGCACACAGTCAAACAGAAATGATTACATAACCAACAACGCTTTATTACAATAATAGAGAGTACTGACCGAAAGGTCTCATTATTACAAATGAGGTTTCAAGACCTCGCACACACGAAACACAGCGGAAGCAAAAATAAATCCAGTGGAGACCCATCAATACGCCACAGGCAATTGACTGGGGAAGCACGACCTAGTACTCCGGGAATCCTTCGTCGAATCCACACGTGAAGTAGACGTAGTCTCCCTCTTGAGCTTCGTATTCCTCTGAGTATTATTTTTGAGTGCAGCATGTGAGTACATAAAGTACTCCGCAAGTCTTGGGAAAAATGCAATAGATGCAAGGCTTAACAAAGGAGGGTTGTATGGTTCTTTTGCACAAAGCAATATTTTATTTCAAATACCAGTAAGTAATTTCGAAGGCATTAATTTAATAAAGTAATTGGTTTAACAGAAACTATCATTAATTTTATAGTGAAGGTTCTATCCACCAACACTAGTTAACCAATTTTAACTGATAAAGTTTAAAATTGCGGGTTACATCCACCCACACTGGCTCCAACCGCCAGAACAACCATCCGAGAGTTCCCTCCACTCTCGGAATACGAAAATTTTGTTTTTTTAAAAAAAACAAAAACCAAAGATCTACCATGTGAATCCATTCCTTGCCCGCCCTTGACTGTGGGCACGGCTATTCGAATAGTATGACACTCTGCAGAGGATGTACAACTTTACCCTCAAGAGATAATTATCTTAATAGTCACCACGCTTCCTTTGGCATGAGACCCAGATAAAATATCACAAAGCCTTTACCTTACTCTAGTCTAGCTAGACACCATCCACTGAGGTTTCACTGCAGAAAGGTTAAATCCACCCAGTCCGAAGCCCCCTCTTGCGCCATATGAGTACAACAAATCCCTGTCCCTCACTGTGAATAACCAGTAAATCCCTGGCACCCACTTTCCACTTGTGGCACCTAAACTAGACTATCATAAGTTAATCAGCTAGGTCGTACCCATATAGACTCGGGGTTGTGCGGTAGTGCTCAGTCTGGACAATCACAAGCGTCGGTCCTTAATCGACTAGGGCGGAACATACACTTTACAAGATCTCGTGCTTACCGCACCAATCCAAACCAACCATCCGCCCCAGTCTAAACCAACTTTTACGTTTATTTTTTTTTAGAAGAACAGTGGCAACACCAATCACCACTTATTTCTAAATACAAAGATTATTGCAATGAAACATAATTTCCCATTTCAAGATTACAAAAGAATTAAATAGCATGACTAAGCATTATACTACCGTTCCAATATTTATCAAAGATTTAATAATAATCTCATTATTGAGACAAAGGAAATCCTAAGGTTACAAAGGTACATGGCATTCAACTTCAATTGAGGGCATAACAATAATTGGTTTAACTAACTTGCTAAAACAAAATTAAGATTCTATGTAAATAGCGCTGCACATAAATTTAAAATAATTAAAACATTTCACAAACATAGGTTCAAAATGATCAAAGGAGACTTGCCTTCTTGTGCACTATTTGGTTCCTCTTGCTGCGGCTCGACAAACTCTTCGGCGACGTCGGATTCTACGTGCAAAAGACAAACAAACAAAGCAAATACAAATAAAATTAAAATAAACTCCAAAAACTTTAAAACCAGAACCAAAAGGTAGAGCTCAATTTTAGATGAATTTAGGAAAAAGAATGGGTTAATCGGAGTTCGGATGAAGGAGAACAACCGATCTAAAGTTTGCCGGGGCGAGAAAATACTGGAAAATAGCAAAATTTACTGTTCACCCGAGATCAGCACTTTTGGAGAGAAGGCTAGCGTCGGCGAGAGGAGGCATGGGTGGTGAATCTAACTAGCAAAATGGGTTGCTAGGGACCCAAGGCACACATAGGAAGCGATGGCATGCCAAACAGAGAATGATGACGGCACGGGCGGCTACAACGACATGGTTAGGAGAGAGGAATAAATCCCGGGCTTAAAACATGGAGAAGTAGGGTGAGCACGGGCTAGAACGTGGCTTGGCGAAGCTAGGAGAATTGTTGGCTCGGCCAAAGACCCACCGGAGATGTCGCAAACGACGTTTGAACGACATCGGGAAGGAAAAGGAAAAACTTAATATCTTGGTGCTCAGTGAACGAAATCTAAAACCATTTGGAGGGTAGATACCTGGGATGGTTTGGCACAATGTGACGTGAACGGATTGGAGAAAACACCACCGGATAGTTGGGGACACGAGATGCCATGGCGAGGTTCGGAGGTGAAAATTTGTGGAGGCTTTTTGGGAAAAAGGAAGTGAGCACGGCGTAGAACGCGATGAGACAAGTCTAAAAAAATTACAACAAGGGCTAAAGCTTACCGGAGACGACGAATCGACGTCGGGAAGCGATCTTGACCTAGATTGGGGAAAACTCGATTCCGGGAGATTGGCTGCACCAAAACCAAATTAACTTGGCAAGAAGATAGATGGCACATGATGGCACAATGTGACGTGAAAGGATCACAGAAAAACTCACCGGATAGCTCGAGATGCGACGAGCAAATTCAGGACCGAAGGGTCTCGATGCCGTTGGCGTCCTGAGCTTTGAGGGGACTTGCCACGGCTTGGGATGGGTTTAGAGGGGTCAAGGGGTCGTATTTATAGGCTTGGAAGAGATAGAGACCGACTCCAATTCGCAAATTTCGGTTTAGAGTCCATTTCAAAAAATAGGAGATAAAAGGCAAATGGATGAACGAAATGGAAAGAGGCCAATTGGGATGGATTCCTTGCGTGATTTGGCACAACTTTCTTTTTGAGAGGACATTGAAATAAGGTCCGGATTGGAAGTTATTAAGAGAGGAAAAATGGAAGGAAACGTGTACAGAACTGGAATCGAGCTCTACTCGCATCGCGCTCTCCTGTCTTTTTTTTGGAAATTTAAAATTGAGCTCAAACAAACTCTGAAAAATCCAAGAAAATGCAAAAAAATTCCTTGTGACACAAGGAACACAAATAAAATATTTTTGATAAATATTAATGTTTTATTTAATCATATTAAATCTTTTTAATCAATAAAAATTCCAATTAAGCTTTAATCAATTCCAGAAAAATCCAAATGGTGAATTTTATTTTAAAAGCTTGAAAAGGCTCTGAAAATCAGGATGTTACACTCGCTTGAATCCACATGGTTTATATATGCCTCTTCCTGTTCCTTCTATTCCGTGGGCAGATATTTCTATGGACTTCGTTTTAGGATTGCCCAGGACTAAGAGGGGGAGGGATAGCATTTTTGTTGTTGTGGATCGCTTTTCTAAGATGGCTCACTTTATACCATGTCATAAAATCGATGATGCTGTTCATATTGCTGACCTCTTTTTCAAAGAGATAGTTCGTTTGCATGGTATGCCTTCTACTATTGTTTCATATCGTGATGCCAAGTTCTTGAGTCACTTTTGGCGTACTCTATGGAACAAGTTGGGTACAAAGTTGTTGTTCTCTACAACATGTCACCCACAAACTGATGGCCAAACTGAGGTGGTGAACCGCACATTGTCTACCATGTTGAGAGCTGTTTTGAAGAATAATTTGAAGCTGTGGGAAGAGTGTTTGTCGCATGTTGAGTTCGCATATAATCGAGCGGAACATTCCACCACCAAGGTAAGTCCTTTTCAGGTAGTGTATGGATTCAATTCCCGTGCCCCTATTGATATTTTACCTTTGCCTACTAGTGATAGAGTTCATAATGATGCTAAGGAGCGTGCTGATTTTATTGTCAAAATGCATGAGACTACTAAGGCAAACATTGAAAAGATGAATGAAAAATATAGGATTACTGGTAGTAAAGGTTGAAAGGAAGTTAAACTTGAACCGGGTGATTTTGTTTGGTTGCACTTGAGAAAGGAAAGATTTCCTGAGTTAAGAAAGTCAAAATTGATGCCTAGAGCTGCTGGTCCTTTTAAGATAGTTGAGAAGATAAATGATAATGCATATAAACTTGAGTTTCCTCCCGAGTTTGGGGTTAGTCCCACCTTTAACATTTCAGATTTGAAGCCATACTTAGGAGAAGAAGATGAGGCTGAGTTGGGGACAACTCCGCTTCAAGAGGGGGAGGATGATGAGGACATCACTTCTTCGGATACACACAACACTCCTCCACTTGACATTCAAGGACCAATCACTAGAGCTCGCGCCCGACAATTGAATTTACAGGTGAGCTCGTTCCTAAGTACTTCTTTTTGTTCATTTGAGAATCGATTGCTACCTAATGATTTAATTATGATTAGGAACCATGGAGAGGACCTGGAAGTACTTGGAGAAGGGCTACGAGGTGCACAAGTCCAGCAAGGGCGGTCGAATCATGTTGGAGGCCCAACTCAAGCCGACTTCGAATCCAATTCGGAGTCCAGGACCAGGCCGCACTAAAACAGACTCCCAGATCGCATCTGGGCTCCGTTTTGGACGTTCTACATATGGATGGAAAGATGAGAAGGCGACATTTCCAATGGCTCTAGTCCCATGTCAAAATTCTTTCTGAGTCAACGGGAATCATCGAAACAAGTGGGAGTTTAGAATCTGCCAGGGTGCTGCGCCACCATCTTTTGGGCCGTTCGGCTTTGTACTGTGTTGGAGCCATTAGGGCGCGTCCAGGGGTTTTGCACGCCCCTCACTCCTCTATATCCAGCCGCCACCCCCACAATTACGGTTTGGGTTTTGCTTAGATTATTCTGTCTTTGAACAGTTTCGCCGTTCATCGGTTTGTGAGACCCCAACTTTCGAGTGCTAAATCAATACATCTGCAATTCAGTTGTGTTCTTCCTTGTTCTTGCTTGTGTTCTTCGATTCGCAGGTGAGGATTAGCCTTCTTGGCGAGGTCAACCGGGCTGTGCACGGTTGATAACCTGAGGAGACGTGGTGCTGCGATTGCGGGGTTCGGAACGTGTTGTTCGGAAGCCGGATCAATTTGTGTCGCGCCTCCACCAAATCGAACATATCCAGAACCTGTTGGAAGATCGGGACCCCGTTCCTATCACGCGTTTTATGCAGCAGCACAGCGCAGCCGGCGGAGCACGGTGCCCGGTGCCAGGACGAAGATAAGTTTTTTCTGAAACTCGAAGATAGGCATCCTTCTGTTCATCAACATTCTATGACAATGCCCATCCGCGCTAATCCTGCCGCAAGACAGTCCCTTCAAAGAATGCAGATGAATAGAGGCAGCCTATCTTCGAGACCAAGATCATTCCAGCCGTACCCGGCCGTGGCCCTATGAAGGATGGCGTAGGACGACGACGTATATATATACCCGCTGCGTCCCGGAGCCGACGGGAACCTTAACCGGTGGCCGCACATGTGGAAGCACGACCGGCGGGAGCTGAACCGCTGCCCACGATCGGGAAGTGCAGCTGCTGACTGCTGGGGCGCATACCGGTAGGTGGGCGGATAGCGCATGACGCGCCACTAGCACCTTGCCACGCGCCCTGGCCACTTGGGAAGGGGCGAACGGCCGCGTCGTGTGACCGCTGACAACCCACGACGTACCAATCGCGGCTTGTCGTGTGTGCCCTCCAGATGGAACAGCGCATACGGCCGCAGTAGCTTGTTCCTGACAGCTCAGGGGTCAGCGGGATTCCAGGTGCCATTAAAGCGCACTACCTCACCGCGGAGCCGCCAGCCATGTCGACATCAGGCCGGGCGGAGCGCCTCACCCTACTCGATCGCTCGGGGTTATGCGCAGGAGGCCCGCCGAAGGCGCCTGACCCCGCCTCGCTCCCGGCTCCAACTTTGGCTTCGACTTTGACCCCGCAGCTGGAGGACCCCGGGCTAGGACGACTCCGCCAACTCGCCCAGTGATGTGCCTTCGTGGCAGGGCAAATACTACACCAAGCAATAGGCTCCATCGAGCATTAAGGAAGTTCACAGGCCACAGGGACAGAGGGGGCCAAATGGCTCGGCAACATGGCTTCGGCCCGTGAGGCCCGCCACCATGAGAGGCTCCTGTTGTAGGGGTGGCCCCCACCTAAGCCCAGCTGGCCTGCTAAGAGAGTTGTAAGGCCCAAAATGGGATATGTGTAATGACATAAATGCCCCTGAGAAGAATACTCAAATGTAAGGGCATTGCTGTAAAAACACTCCCCATGTGGACATATATGTATATATATATATATATATATATAAAACCAGCCATGGGGAAACCCTAGGCCATTGCTCACCTAACTCTCCACTACCATACTCTCTCTCTCTGTTTGGTCTGTAGCCACAACAGGCCTTGAATCTTTTCCCATCTCAGAGCAATCAAAAACCAGCCATTGGATCAAGGATTCAACTCAAGAACGCAAATGAACAGAGGGAAGAGCAAAAACGAAATCCATCACAAAGAGAGTAAGAAATGGAAATAGCCCCACATAAAACTTCTCATATTGACAGGAAATGACTACAAAGGTGTCCCCATATGCGATTGAAATCAGAGGAATGATTACAAGGAGTATCAACTCATATCCTCTCTCACCATCTCAGGACACACGCAGGGAGAACACAAGAACAGAGAACCTACTGAATACAAGCAAAACAACCCTCTGCCATCTCCCACCAACTCCAAAACTGAAAGGAAGAAAGCAAAACAACTTCTCTAAAGCCCTCACAACCTCTCACTAGCCATACAACATGCAGGAAACACTCCTCCTTTTATAGCCACTTTTAATGGGTTCATCAAATGATCTGCCCATTAAGCTTTTTCGCTTTACCCACAACTCTAGTGCTTTGTCCACAATCCACTTCCTTTAGTGCATCTTTGTGTATTCACCAAAACACACCTCGTGCACCTTCCGGGAAGCTTCCTCATTCCTTGCCTTCCAAGTCTCGTAGCCACTTTGAGTCCTTGCCGTCTTCGGCACACCTCGACCGTTTTGACCTCGGCACCGCCTGCACCTAGTCCGGTCATCGTGCCTCGCCACGACTCCGTCTTGATGTCCTGCAGCCAACACAGATAAGAAACACATCACATAGCACCGCTCGACACAATGTAATCAACAATAGCATTAAGAGTAAACTTAAGCATAAAACAGTCAAAACCTGTCGAATCAAGAGAATAGGCATCCTAAGCACTTCGACCAAGTTTGACCAAGTCCGACCGAATCCGATTGCACCATGCAACGACATGGTCCAAACCACACAAACCAAACTCGACTTTTCTAAAACAGATGTCAATTACTCATCACACACACGGAGTCACCTCCACATGGTCTATCAAGTTCTATTTCAAAAACTTTGTGGGTGGAATTGGTAAAGTGATGGGCAGTGCAAAGCCCTGATTTGTGTTGCCCTGGGTGTCACGCTAGTGATAAGGTAAGCGGTTATAACGCTGAAAGGTTAGCATATGGTACAGAAACTATGTAACGGTGGATGGAATATGGATCGCTATTATTATTGCATTTTTTAACACATTATGCTTTAGTTAAAACGGCTAGGTCTCAGGAAATTTCTATGTATTACATTTTAAAAGCAATTTATGGCAAATAAAATAACCAAAACCTTCCCTTGATAAGCCATGCATGTTATCTATTTGCATCTTGTGTATTGGCTCACAAAGCACGGTGGTTCGTGCTCACCTTGTTCACTCAATTAATCCAGAACTAGGAGTCAGATCGCAACGCTTCAGCATTTCACTTGGTCATGATGGTGAAGAAAATGAAGATATCAAGAACTAGGTCGCGAACCCCCAGTTGGCTGCCTATGGGCATGTCCTAAGTGTCCCACCTGTGTGCTTCATTTTCGCTGCTGCATTTTATTGATTTCGGCCTAATCAGCCCATGAGTAAGTCTACTAATATATTTACACTTCTGCATGATGCTGACGTGTGGACCGGTGCCCTGTGTAAATAGTAACCCAAGCCCCATTTGTTAGTGGCTCTCGCTGCTTTTAAATGGTTTAAACATGATTAAAAAGTTGATAGGCACAGTTGTCGGTGAAACAACACTTAAATTAATGGAGGTGGGGTCCACAATTTAGCAGGATTAGGGAGTACTAACTACTTTCAACCCTAATTAATCTTGTAATTAAGCCCTATCCGAGATGCTACATGGTCTTCTTCCTCGGTCGAAGGGTGGCAGAGCTTGCTGATGGTGAGAGGAGTCACATTGGTCGGTGGGGGGTGGCCAAAATGGAAAGCTTGGCCAAAATGGCTCTTGGGGTGGCCGATGGCAGGCTCAGGCAATGGTGGAAAACTAGCCATGGCACCACAGTGGCCTGGGGCTCTAGGGACCAAGTCCTTATTGCAAGAGCTACTAAGGAGCAATGTGAACTCACCGAGAGGGAAGATGGAGCCTAGGGGCCAGCAGGTTAGGCTGGCGGCGGGGTCAGGCGAGAGTCAAGGCAGCCTCAGGGCATCTGTGCTATGCTCCACACATGCGCAATTGTCCTAAGGTGCCACGAAGCTGCAAAGGCATCAATGGCGGTGGTCCAAACAAAGGAAAGCGAGAAGGGAGAGGAGAGGTGCGATTGGGGATGAGGTAGAGCCATCCATGGGCTTTTATAGCCACGGGGAGGTGAGAGACGTTGCATGTGGAGTCAAAGCGTGCAAGGGCCAAAAGCGGCGTCGCTCGGCGTGCGGCGTGGCATGCGACGGCAGAAGGGAGGGGGCAGGGCTGGTGTGCTATGTAGAGGGAGCATGCAGACATGGTTGATACGGCTAGAGAAAGGTGGGCACTGCAGAGGCAACGCGGAGCGGCAGGGGTGGGTGGGGCGCATTGGCACGACGCGTAGAAGAGGGAGGAGAGGAGATGAGGCCTAGGCACAATGGAGCATTGCAAAGGTGTTGCCAGGCACAGGCATAGTTGAGGCGGGCCACACACAGGGGAAGGTAGTGGGCGGCGTGGTTGGGGCACGCATGACACAGGGAGTTGGCATGCTCCGGATGCGACGGGCATGGGTCTACGTGGTGCTAGCATAGAGAGAGAGGGTGAGCCAGCTAGGCTGGGCCACTGCCACTGGGCCAGGGACAGGCAAGGGATGGGCTGGGCCAGCCCAAGGAGGGTTTTCAATTTTTGAAAATTTCGAAACTCAAGCAAAAAATTTGAGAAGCACAATCAAAATCAAATTTTGAAACTTTATCTACAAATTTTTTTGCAGGCCCAGAATAGGGTGTTAAAAAACCTACCCCCTTTAAACAAAATCTTGACCCTGAGATTCGGTCTACCTTGAGAACAAAATGGGTTATAGACTGGGAAAGATGCTTGCCTTATGTAGAATTTTCCTACAATAACAGTTATCAATCCAGCCTTAAGATGTCTCCTTTTGAGGCTCTTTATGGCTGGAGATGTAGAACTCCCCTACATTGGTTAGAAATAGGAGAAGGATATATCTTTGTGCCAGATATCCTCAAGCATGTAGAAGAAAATGTCCGACTAATCAGAGACCGCCTACAAGCTGCTCAGTCCAGACAAAAGAGCTATGCTGACAACCGTCGTAGAGAACCAACCTTCCAAGTTGGGGATCATGTCTACCTCAAGGTCTCACCCCTCCGTGAAGTCTGAAGGTTCAAAGTGAAAGGTAAGCTTGCACCCAGATACATAGGCCTGTTTCCTATCATCACCAAGTGTAGAGAAGTCACCTACAGATTGGAGCTACATGCAAGCTTGGCAGATGTGCACAATTTATTCCACATCTCTCAGCTCAAGAAGTGCCTTAGAGTCCATGAAGAACAAGCATCAGTTGATGCCATTGAGCTTCAGAAGGACCTAACCTACCCAGAGCATTTGATCAAGATCCTCAACACCATGGAGAGGCAGACCAAATGCCAAACCATGTGCTTTTGCAAAGTTCAATGGAGCAACCACTCGGAGTGAGAAGCAACATGGGAACGCGAGGATTAGCTTAGATTACACTTCCCCATTTTTGGGATTGTTACTTTGTGATGTAATTCAATGTTATTTGCTGAAGCTGGTGTTTAAAGTTCAAAAGCCTAATTTAAATTTTAGTTCCTAGCTTTTTATCTTGCTTAATACCCTTTCTCCCGCCAAAAATTCAAATTGTCCTCATGGGCCTAACCCTTTTTCCTTTCAGCCCAGCTAGCTCTCCTCCTTTTCTCCTCCCCAGCCTTTTGGCCCAGCCGGCCTGGCATCGCCCTCCCTTCTCCTTCCTCCCCTCCCCATTCCTCTATTTCGCCCAAGCGTGTTGTCCGCGCCATGTGTCGCCACCCTTGGATTCTCCTCTCCTCCAAAGCGCTAGCCTTCCCTGTGGTAGCTCCGTCATCAACCCATGCTCCCCAAGCTTGGCCTAGATCCCTACCTTGCCTTCTAGCCCCACCATGCATCGCCTCCCTCCATTTTCTGCCGCGATCACCATCAGAGCACCCCCGATTTTGCCGTTACATTAGTGTTTGCACGGCTAGGGTAGGGCATTGAAGCCACCCCGCATTTGCTTTCCCTATGCTGGCCTTGTGACGCCCTCCCATCAACGTCCACCCTGTGGCCTCGCCACCACACCGCTGTACCCGAGCAAAAAATGTCCCGTCAGCATCACCTCTTCCCTATGTGCATTCACTCCTCGATAAGCCATTGCATGCGCCTGGTATCTTTCCCACCTCTCTGCCCTAGCTCAGCCCTAATCTCGTCCCCTCCCTCCCTCCACTCGAGTCTGCGATAGTGCCTCCACTACCGCGCACCTTAACTCGCAGCCAACACTGTCCACTTCCTTTCTCCCTCTATAAAAGCCCGATCAATCCCCCAACTACTCCCCCAACTACTCCTCATCCATCTCTTGCTCTAACTCTTGAGCTCAAAATCATCGCCACCACAAGTTCCTTCGACTGCCATCGTCGCCAACTCATTTCAGAGAACCACCATCGACATTGACACTTCCCCTAAGCTCCCCTAAATTCTCTAATGCTCCCATGGAGCCTAATTGGATTCTTTTCCTATGCAGCTCACTGGAGGTTGTTTCTTCTCCAACTCCGGCCATCCTTCTGTGCCGTCAACTCTAACCCCCACCATTTGACTACTTCTGGTTGGAGCCTCCATGCCGTCCTGTGAAGCCGTCTGCGATGTCAATTTGAAGCTCTACCACCTCGTCTCCTTTGATGCTGATGGCCATCCTCTACCGCTCTTATCCATCGATGTGAGCTCTTCACTGACCTTCCGAAGCTCCCCTTCCTTTCTTGGTGAGCTCCCAATCACTTCTAGATGCTCCCTTCTTTTTCTATTTAGCTCTAGTTGAGTAGCTTGCCACCGTGACCATCCTCTATTTCGACCACTGCCTAGCTCGCCGTCGGCGCTCCTCCTATCTGTGTCGGTTTGATTCAACCCACCAGGAGGTGCACACGGGGTCGAGCATCCTATTTTGGGAATGCTCTCGCACTGCCATGCCTTCCCTCGCTGTCGGCGAGTCTCACCGCCGCTCGACCAGGGAAAGGGCACTGTTCCTGTGTCATTAGTTTTAATGTTCCATCGTTAGTGTTTAATGACTGTGATTAGCATTTGTTAATGAACCGCTGACCGGTGGGCCCCATACCGGTTTATGTCTTTTGTTAGACTGACATAAGGGCCCTACTTCAGTCATTAATCTTTTAAAACCCCGATTAAAAATTTGGTACACTAACTAGTAGGCCCAAAACACTACTTACATAGTGTCGAGGGCACACATGTCAATCTCAGGCATTTTCCGAAAAAGAAAATTGTTTTTCTTTAATTTAATAACCTGTGGGTCCCACATGTCATGCACTAAACCTTTAAGATTTAGAAATATTTCAAAAATCAATTGAAAATGGTGGGATTTTTATTTTTTGAAACACTCTCTCCTCTGTTTATTTTTGGAATTTTTCCTGAGAATAAACTTTGGAAAGCTTGTTCTACCTCGTTATATCTTCGAATTAAGTGAAACTTGTTTCTAAATTTTTTTAAAATTCATGATCTTTCTGTTGGCTCTAGTTTTGTTCAAGTTGAAGTTCATTTGAATTTTATTTGGTTTTTATTTGCTCTCTTTGCATGTTGTTTGCTTTTCGGCACTTCTGTCCAAGTAGAGTTTGAAGACGCGACAGAACCGCAAGTCGACACACCCCAGGAATAGCAAGACCCCCAACCTTTGACCTAGGCAAGTCAACACTTTAATTATTTTGATCCTATCTTTCATGCAAATTACATTCATTTAAATTAGTCAAAATTGCATGCGTTAATTCATATGCAAATGTACGTTACTTGTAAGGTAGCTATCAACCACTTGTCAATCTAGCAATATATCTATGCCATCATTGAAACATGGAAATCCATGCACCTTAACCCCTTAGATAATAATATTATCTGGAATAGCTATAAGTCTTACATAAATGCCATGCTAGTCTCGTCAAGTCCCAAGGCACTTGTTGCCCTGATCGTCATCCTTTAAACATAAATTCTTGATTTGGGATAGTCATAGCATGTAAATGATTGACAGTTTGAGACAACTTATCTTATGATTCTCAAAACTATCAAAACTTGCTATACGTGTCTGAGCGGATGGTAAGAGTGGTGGGTGTGCATGTAACACGAGAAGTGGTGGTATATGGTATGAACCGTGTAGGACCGAAATGGCAAAAGAGGGGGTGAATGGTGCCTTCAAAATCCGCCCCGAGTATTTACACACTCTTCTTCTCCGATAGCTATCACAGCTATGAAGACAAAAGAGGTTTGCTCACTGGCAACCGAAAACCAGACTGATAGCCGAAATACACAACAGAGCTAGCAAAAAAGAAAACTGACTGGCAAAAGGAAAGATCACAAAACAGAAAAGGACTTTTGCTAAAAAAACTTAGAAGACTATATACTACAAAAAAGTCTTACCGAGAGACTGAGAATGCTTGACTTGATCACAAATGCTAGCTAGGAAACACAAGCCGACTGACAAAAGACTTAACAATTACTACCTCACAGCCGAAACAAGAAGCAGTAGGGACAGAGAACCTAAATCAACAGCTGAAAAAACAGAATACAGACATGCCATCCGAAAACTGAAAACAGGCTGAAAACTAAATACTACAGTTTTTTAAACCGGACTGGCTGCAGGGATTAAGCCTGACTGGCTGCAGAAGGGCTTTCGGTTAGACTGCACAGAAGCACAGGTTTGGCTGCTGGTTTAGCTTCGGCCTGACCAGGGAAACAAAGATTAGGCAGCCTGAAAAGAGACACAGCAAGCTCTGAACCCGCAGCACGAAAGTAGCAGAGAAAAGCTGACTAAAAGAAAAAATGAAACTGCAGCCGAAAACATAGTAAACACTGAAGCTACAGCCAAAAATACTAAAAACTAAAGAAGGACCCGAGAACAATCTGTCAAGACAAAAACATAAAGCCGAACCACAACTGAAAATGGATTGACAGACTTAAAAGGAAGAAGCTTAACCAAGAACAAAGATTAAAACAAACTGAAGCCAAGAAATCGAGTGATTGAATGCAAAGTGCACAGTAAATACTGCGCTGCTAAACTGTAAATAAAAACTGAAGCTTGTGACTGCTGAAACCAGAAATTGTCTGATTCACAAATCATCCGGTTATGTGACATCAAAACAAAATCACTCTCACTCTCTGGCAAGAGAATACACGAGCTTGACTGCTTTTCTCTTAGAACAAATCAGACCCAACACTGGAGATAGCGAGACAAACAAAGCCCAGATTCAATGACCGAATCCCTTGCAGTTCTCGGGTCTTTTGATCGAAGAAGATCAAACACTGCTATAACACAACTTCAGAGAGAGAGAGATCACAAAGAAATGAGCACTTCTCAGCCCAGGAATCAAGAAAATCGACCTTCCTCTATTTACGTAAATAGTAAACCCTAGGCAGGGGAAAAACAGAGGAAGTTTGGGGGCCACAACAGAGAGAAGGGCAGTACTCATTGATTCTGATTTTCACTCTTGGGAATGGATTGGCCAAATGGCCTTGGGGCTAATTCGCAGCACAGAGCAAAAATCAGTATCTACTCTCTCAAGAACTCAACTTAGACCTAAGAAAATCACATTGCAGTCATGAAGGAACTTGAGCAAAACAAAAGAGGCACCACAATAAAGAAAGAAAAGACATCAAATCACAGGAGGAAACAGAAAATCAGAGCAACTCAAGTTAACTCAAATGAATTCATTTCATAGAGATGAATGATTACATAGAGTCTTGTTACAGCCATTTCTTGCCCAAAGTCACTACATGACTCTCACTGAGATGAACACATGAACACATACCCTTCTTAAGCACCAGAACACACTACACTGCCTGAGCTCATATACAGGACTCACAACCACAGATGGGAAATCAAGAATTGCAGACTAAGTCCCACTACATGACTCACACATAAAAGAGGAAAGAGCCAAAAAGGCTTCACCAGGATGGAGGGAAAACAAGCCTCCCACTTCAAACCCTAACCTTCTCTATAGCCATGCACTAACGGGTCTCCAACCCGTTATCTTCAATCGAATCCGCTTCCATTTTGCAGCCTTACGCATTTTACCGAAATGCCCCTACCGCACCTTCCTGGAAGCTTCCCCTTTTCTTGTTGTCGACGCCTCACAACCACTTCGAGTCCTCGCTGTCTTCGGCATTTCCTGACTGCTTTGACCTCAGCACCGCCTGTGCCTAGTCCGGCCATCCATGCCTCGCCATGACTCCACCTCAAAGTCCTACATCACCGCTCGAAGCAATATAATCAACATTAGCATCAAAAGAAGGTACTTAAGCATGAAATACCCAAATCGACCGATCGAGAAGAAGGAACAAGCGTCCTAAGCACGTCCGACCGCGTTCGACCAAGTCCAACCGAACTAGACTGCGCTATGCACTGACTTGGCGCGAACCAACCAAATCAAACCCAAACTTTCCAGAACACGAGTCAATTACTCATCAAAAACATGGGGACACCTCCACATGGTCTCTCAAACCGCTAGACAAATTAAGGACTTAATCTTGTGATGACCCCTCATGTAAAACAGTACAACCATAAGCTGGCAAACTATAGGCTTGGCTGAATAATTTACTAGACACCATGTAAAGGTGATGCGTACCCATTTTACTGACCTGTGGAAAGCTGTGGTCTAGCTGTGCTCGGTGTTAGGGTATGACTTCCCGCACTAACTTATGGGAGCTACCTCATGACAATATCTTGATCACGTGACCAAGGAATCGCGTAGGCTCGTCCGGTTGATTGTCTCTTGTGGGTAAAGATGTACAATCTCTATAGAGTATAAACTATTCGAACAGCTGTGCCCACGGTCAAGGGCAGACATGAGAACTTCCTCGAGTTAGTTCTATTTCCAAACATTGTGGGTGGGATAAAAACCTATTGGAGAGAAGTACTTCAACTTTGGCTTTTCCCTAGAGGGAAGTACTCCAGCATTGGAAATACGGTAAATGTAACCTAATGATCAAAAAACCCCGACATACTAGTCATTGGTGGATAATGGCTAGTATGTTGTAACATGATATTTTATACTACGCAAAAACCCCGACATGCTTAATTATCTGGGTGGATGGTAAGAGGGGTTGATGTAGTGGATACACAAGAATGTGTGATCAGTGGTAGAACCACGTAGATAACCCTAAAGACTGAATCTAACTCTAACCTTCCAATGTAAAACAGTACAATCGCAAGTCTACAAAGTGCAACTGGGCTAAGTAAGATTTATCGAACCCTGAAAGTTATGTCAGTGGTGGGGGAGTGGAGAGTGCAGGAGGGGTTTTGTGTATAGTCTTGAACGGGACACCAAGTGGAGGGCGAAGTCCGCTAGCTGTGCTAGTCTTTGTGGAAATTTGTAGTCCAGCTGCGCTAGTTGTTGTCGTGGGCATTCTGCACAACTTATGGGACCCGGTGTGTATGGCAACAGCCCATATGGGTGAGATGGCAGAAGGGGCAAACTACATCCTAAAAGCTGTGTGATGATCTCCTCAATCTACATGACCAAAGAATCATGTGGGTAAAAATAGTTGATTATCTCTTATGGATAAAGTGTACAACCTCTACAGAGTGAAAACTGTTCGAACAGCTGTGTTCATAGTTAAGGGCGGACTTGGGAACTTACTTGGATATAGTTCTATTTCTAAAAACTTCATGGGTGAAATGAAATGTGTTGGGCAGTGAACGCCTTGATTTGTGTTGCCCTGGATGTTGTTCCCAGTGATAAATATGAGCGGATGTAATGCTAGAAAAATAGCATATGGTAATTAATATTATTGCAATCATTCACACATTTAGAAAACCTATTTTAATCAAGTTTGTTAAGTCTCAGGAATATTTAATTATTGTAAATTGTCAAGGCATTTGGCAAAAATGAAAATAGCCCGAGCCTTCCTTTGGTAAGCCTTACATCAATACAATTGCATTTCTGTGTATTGGCTCGCAGAGCACAACAGTTTTGGTGTTCACACTCACTTACTCAATAAACTCATAAACGAGACAACAGGATCAGTACACCTATGATGATGCCCCTAGTCCTACTGGAGGAGAAGATGAAGGAAATTAGGATGTATTTTAAAGTTTTAAATCCTAGTATGGCGGATTTTGATGGAGATTGTGTACACATATATTATCCTATCTTGGATAATATTTGTTGCTCACACTTTATCCCCAGTCGCCTGCCTATTTTCGTCTCTGCTTTTTAGTATTGTAAGTTTTGGCTGAACAGACTCTTATGTAAATAGTCATCCTATGTGGTGAGGTAAAACTCTGATGTGTAATATTTAGATATCGTATGTTTATTTCAATGTATAAGATGAATCAACAATGTATTTGTGAGTACTATCTACTGATCCAGGGAATAGTGCGGTAGAATCACAGAGGATTCTGGATTGAGAAATCTGCGTTTGACATGAGGAGTCCAACTACTTGCATTTTAGAACGTTTATATTTTCCTAACCCATGACTGATTAAAAATGCTCTTCTAATTAGTAAATTTGTGCAACATGCATTTTATATCCGTGAATTACACAACATATATATGGTGTGATTTTCATGTAATATCACTTTATTAGGGAAAGTTTGACATCAATCCAAACGATGAAGTGGCCCAAGTGACATGCACTAATATACTTAAGGGTGGGATTGTTAATTCTGTAAGCTAAAAAGGTGTTATTTCAATAATGTTCCTGTGAATGAAGTACTTACAAAAGGCCCACCACCAAATATCAAGCCAGAAGATTGGACAAAACTTGAGGAGAAATGGTCTGATCCACGAAACAAGGTATGAACGAAACAGGACAACGATCAATAGTTGTGCATCTGCTGATATGTTGTACTAATAAGAAGTCTCTTAATCTAGGAAACTTCTGAAAAGAACAAAATTAACTGAGGAAAGGTCAAACTTTACCAAACTACTGGTTGTAGGAGTTATGTTGCCCAACTTTATTTTCTGGTAAGTTATGGATCTTTTCTCCAATAGCTCAATACACCGTGTTAATAGAAAGATATAGTTGTTGTATCTTCCAATATCTTCTTATACAAGGAGAAAAACAACACTCAAGACTCAAATGCTATCAAATTTTTCAAAGAAAGCCACTTCAGCAAGAACAATGGTTGCATGAGTGAAGATGCATACGAAGCATATGTATGTTCTAAATGACACAATTTTCATTGATAATGTTTGCTTTCTAAATGTTTGTCAACATTCTTCTTCTGTGAGTGATTAAGAACTAATATTTAGATGTGAACAAACGTAACTACTCCTAGTTTACACTAGCAAATTTTACTTTGAGGCCACAATGGAAACTCTTAGAGAGCAAACTCAAGCAGAAGGTGAACAACCAGAACTTTTTGTGGACATTGTTTCAGAAGTTTGTCTCAAAGAAGCTCATCAAACACATTTCTCGTTAACATGGGTTTCCCATCAACCCTGCTTCATCTAGGCGCATCCAAGAGCTAGAAGACACTGGAGAGGAGAGAGAGAGAGAGGGGCAAATGCAAGGAACCAGCAGCAGCTCATTGCACGACTTGAATTGAGAAGAAACCAGCAGGAACCATCAAGAAAAAATTGGACAATATGAAGACCCAGGAAAAGAAAATGGATACTTTGGTAAAGAAACAAGAACGGACTTCACATTTGTGCGCTAATGAGAAAGGTATCTTTGGGATATGGTGCTCTTGGTGGTATATGACTATTGAACTTCCTATCTTTTGGTAGTGTGAGAGTATCATATTTTGCTTCTGGCTAAGATGAACTCAGTCACCTCTCTTGTGTTTGGAAGTTTTAATGTCTGAAACTTCCGTGTCAATTAATGTCAGAAACTTGTCTCTCTAAGGGCCTGTTTGGGAGAGCTCCAGCACTGAAAACGTGGATCTAGAGCAGCAGCTCCACTATGGAGCAGCTCCACCGTGGATCTGGGATCCCACCATGGAGTGTTTGGCTTGTACAGCAGCTCCAGATCCACGAAATTGAGGTTTTGGTTGGAATGACCACTTTTGGTGTGATGGGTGTAGTGGCATTGGTGGGTAATTATCACCCAACTCCACGGTGGAGCACCCCTTGAGGAGCTCTATGAAATCCATGGATCTGACCCTCAGATCCAGGATTTTGGTGGATCCAGATTTCGCGGAGCTGGAGCGTTTGGGTAAAATTTTGTGGAGTTGAGCTGTTTTTCGTGGATCTGGAGCTGGTGGAGCTCTCCCAAACAGACCCTAAAACTTCAGTTATGTGTGTGTCGGATGTGGTATGTGAAATGTGAAATGGATCATATGCAGTTCTAATGTGTTTCTGACATTAGCGACGTGTTTTGTAATATCAATGGTGGTGTTGTAAAAAATTTACTAATTTCATCATAATTGTACTGTGCCACATTAGTATTGTGGTATTGACGAATAAATACATATGGTCACGATTGAAAAGTGGTATATATTTGTCAACGTGAAAGCAAATCATGACGATTTAATGACAAAACTAGGAGAATGCGTGACAATAACTCTTGTATTTTGTGACAATCACTTTTGTCATAGATTTGCATCATTCTATGACGGTTGACAATATATGAAGAACAAGAAATGGTTCCTCACTCCCGACTTTTTGTGACGCACATTTTATGATGACGTGTGTGATAAAATATTTTTATCATAAATATGCTCTATGACAAAATTGAGGTTTTTGTGATGATTTTAGATTGTCATTCAACATAAAATCTCTTGTAGTGACAGAGGATGAACTCTGATATGGCAGAACAAGACACTGCAGGTTGGCAGAGCCAGTGTTCTAGGAACTACATAGTTCTCACAACGTAACCCTTTTATTTTTCTCTCTTCTTGATAACCTCATTAGAATGCAGCCTAATAAATCTCAAGTACTGTTAGTACAGTGAGTAGTTAAACAAAACTGACACGTACGGCATATGCTAATCCAAAGCAAGAGTGACAAAAAAAATAATGCTCTACAAAACCAACAGATTGAATAGTTTACTAAAGCCAAGATCGAGATCTACGTAGCTTCTTTCAGTAATGCTATCCATTAACCCCTTGGGGGCAAGCTTGTCCTTTTCCTCCCAGTGATCCCTCCCCGCTGACGTCTATAGAGATTAGAGCTAATCGAATTAGTGTATTAGGGGTTAATGATATCCATTCTTTTTTGGCTTTTCAGACGGTTTTTAGGTTCGTCGTCTTTCAGTAATTATTATTTATTAAAGTAATAAACAATAACCATAAACTACAACTTAAAAAACATGATAGCGTTTAGTATAGGAACCTAGAGGTTGTAGTTCAGCTGAAACAATTTCGTTTTGACGAAAACGAATCAACCAAAAGAAAAAAAGAAAGTGGAGAATTTTTTCATTTACAGTTCTCACTATTCTTTATCGAAAAATCTACTCCTTTTCGCCTGACTGAATTGATAGCAGTCTCTCTTGTTGACTTAGGTAGTTTCCTCGCTATTTCTACCGCAGACAGTCTTGGACATCACTAAATCCATCCATCCACTTCCTCTACGTTCTACTTCTCTTGGCGTTTCATGAAATTCAACCACTGGTACGTTCTTATTACAGCTTCGCTCAGTCTTGGCTTATGATCTTCCAAAAGAAAGATTTTACCAACCCATTGAACCCATTACTTTCTCCTCTCCAGGAATCCCACAAGTCGTTGGATCCTCATTTATGGCGGAGACAGTCGCCTCTGCGCTTGCCGAGGAGATAGTGAGCCAAATCGTATCCGGTTTGATTGAGAAGCATGGATGCAAATCAGACGAGGAGAACATAGAGAGATTGGAGATGGCGCATATCAAGCTAGAAGCTGTTCTTGATACATCCGACAAGTGTTAGATCAACGACGCGTCGCTTTTGCGTTGGCGCAAGAAGCTGAAGCGTGCAGCTGCAGAGTGTGAGGAGACGCTGCACAAGTACAAGCAGCGTGTTGTGGAAGACGAGGAGAAAGACCAGGAGGTAAGGAACTCCTCCTTCCCTAGACGGCTGGCTTATGCTACCAAGTCATTCGTCTCCTCATTCTTGGAACGCGATAACAAAAGCAACTCGAGTAGCTCTGCTGTTCGAAGGTTCGAGCGGTTCGCAGATGGTACCGGTGAGTTCCTGAGGTACGTGGAGCTCGGCGGCACACCGCGGTAGTACATGTTCTTCGATCCTTTCATTGGGCACCTTCTAGCTGGCAAAGAGCTATGGTATAGAATTGTTCGAGGAAGCCAATACCTTGTGTTCTGTGTCCGCCCCATTAGCATCGAAGACCGTATAGAGCTGGAGCCAATACCTTCTAGCTGGCAAAGAGCTATGGTATAGAGCTGGAGGGTAGGCTTGTCTTCACTTACGAAGATGACGAGGCGCCAGACAAAAATTTGTATCTAGCTTTGACTCTACGGCTTTCGAAAAGCACGGACATAGTTGGAATCACCATCAGGTGCTTAAAGTTGGTCACCCCTCACTTCAAGTCCGCGGCTGAAGCTGTTAGGAGACAACTCATACAGCTGCCAACACGGGACTTCACCTGGGTGCCATATATTGACTCTAGTGACAGCGAACACTGGGATAGTCTTCATAACACTACGACTCAGTGGTTCCGCCCAAACCCACACTGCTGCAAGCAACATGAGCCCAAGTCCTGTAGCAGCAAGGCAAGCACACTAAAACTATCAGATTTTTCTCT
Organism: Dendrocalamus latiflorus; assembly: GCA_017311315.1. Lineage (NCBI taxonomy): Eukaryota > Viridiplantae > Streptophyta > Magnoliopsida > Poales > Poaceae > Dendrocalamus > Dendrocalamus latiflorus. Next base: position 28,129,563 of record CM029612.1, on the reverse strand, counting down.
AGAACCAGTTATTTATGTGTCCTTGCAATGCCACATCCCACTGTCGAAGTACAACATGCAGAGGAGTACAATCGTCAAAAGAGAAACGAGTTGTTTAAAAGAATTGCCACATCTTAAACTTGTGCTCAGCTTCTCACCGCATGGCTCTTCAGAAGACCTAATGCCTGCTATTGAGAGTTCTGCGATTGAGGTAATCGACGGCGAAGAGCAGAGTAGCATGCACACAAATATTAGCCTTGAACAACTTGATGAGGTCATGCTGCCAAAGGCAATAGATTGCCTTAACCAAAAGGCTGAAGCAACGGCATATCAAATGCTCTGGAAGTCGAAACATGGCACTGCATACCTTCAAGTTGAGAAGACAGGCTTGATGAAGATGCCACCGAAGTAGATTAGAGATGCTGGGAACATGAGGTCAGTAATACAGCGATGCCAGGACCAAAAGGAAGAGAGATGGATACAGATGGCCACAGACTTCCTCAATCTGTGGGTTGCACATGCACCTAATAGGCTAAAGGGCTCAATCGTGGAATTGCTCCAGAAGGAGGATGAAATGCAGTTAGTGCGACGAAGTGCTCCTTAACATCGTAGTTCTATAAAATAAAAGCTCGTAATATTACAATGATGTTTTAGTATATATATTAGCTGGGCGGTTAGTACTATTGCCCACTTGGATACATGCGTTTGGAGTGCGTTACTTCCAAACTCATATTATTGTGACATTGCAAATTATATTGTGCTTCCTGCTATTCCAAAGCTCTATCAGGGATGGTAACACAGACAATGTTCAATAAGGTATACAATTGATTTTTCCATTGACAATGCGAGCATTCAATCTACAATTCCCACGTTGAAACTTCTAGACACCTTTCCAATTTCATAGATGTCACTACCAGTTTGACTAGCTAATTGTTGAATTCGATCGCATGTACTCAGCTGGACAATGTAGGCCAGAGGGCCTTCTCATGGCTCGTCATCCATCCAAAAGTACACTAAAAATAACAAAGCAGGAATGCCCTCTTTACTGCAGTTTTGTGGTCAGTCTGGTTAGCAAAATAAGAACATAATAAGGAGCCACGCCTTCAATCTCTCAGTGTTACTTCTCTACTTGGAAGCTCAAATTTATGGAATAAGACCGGTACTATCTTCTTCTTATTCCCTTTTTTCTTTCGGAAAATAGAATTGCTAACTTTGGCAGAACGCCTAAACCATACAAATCTGATGCTTCCATTAAGGCAGCTGAATTTGTAACATCCTTTGATTTTGGATGTGGACAGGGTAACATCTTTCAAACATCTTCAAATTTTGTGTTGAAAAGTTTGATTCCTTATGGAGAAGGTGATGGACCACGTGAGTTGGTCCAGGTTAAGATTGTGTTGAACCATTGCAATATTTGTGGAGTGGTCAATTGGATTTGCAAAGATTGCACTCTGTGAGGATTGGTTTGAACAGAAATTGAGGATTTTGGGATTTGAGTCATGGATTTAGTTAGGTTGACCTGAGTCATTGGATTAAGGTTGCATGATGCATATCTTGGCTAATATATGTCAAGTTGTGAAAAACTTGTGCCTGCAAACGAATTCTTTTATCTTTGGATGTGCGAGATCGCTTGGAGTCAACTGTGTTTAACGGCGGTAATCGGGGCTAGGCTCATGGAGGAGTCGTGGCCCAGAACAATCAAGAATGCCGGGTGAGACAGTGAGCACAAGCATGGCATGAGAAAGGCGGGAATGTTGAAGGCGAGTTCAAACGGCGGGATGAAGCCAGGTGGCTTGCATGGGCCAAGTGAGCTATGGTTTGGTAGAACCGTGACTGAAGAGACTTGATGGCACGTGGCAAACTAGTGGTGTATCTACACATGGCAAGCATGGCGATTGCTTGCAAAGGATGGTGATGACCGGGTCAACAAAAGGGCATTTTGGTATTTTGACCAAAATACCAGAAACCATCTTGGATCAAAACCGCGGCGCATGAGCGATATGTTGGAGAGTGGTTTAGGTCATGATGGAGCTGGTTTGATAAAGGTGGATCAAAGCTAAGTTTTTAGTAGATGCACACTTATACGCTTTGAAAAGCGTGCGTGTGGGGTTGTCCCCATTGTAATAGTGGATAGGATCTATTTTGGGGTGTATGTGGCTAGTTGCTTACCTATAAAAGGGGTTGGAATGGAGATATGTAAGGTTAACTATCAAAACCTCTCTCATGTGCTTTTTGTTTAGGTTCATGATGTGCTCTTTGTCCTCCAATATGGAGTGGCTGTAAACTCAACCTTCTCAAGTGCGCAATATATCAATCTTTGTATATTTCTATGGATTCATCTTGATTTGGTTGTTTTGCTCTTGATTTGGCTTCAAAGTGTAATTTCTTGATCCAAGGGTGATGTAACCACGCCACCAACACATACGACCATAGCGGTCAATATCAAGATTGAACTAAAGGTGAATTCGTTTCTTCAACTTCAACACATTTTAAATGAGAATATGATGCTACCTAATGATGAAAATATATATATTTGTAGCACCACATCACTTTGGAACCAATTGAAGCAAGGGTTCAAGTTGGACAGGTTTTGGAATCCAATTCGGCCTCCAGATCAATTCGGATTCAGCCTGACAAGCCAATTTCAAACGGCCATAACTTTTGATCCAGAAAGCTTCTCAGGGCCCGTGAGTACTCGTTGGAAAGCTCTTGGAGTCTACTTTCAGATGGATCTGGTCTCACCTCCAAACTCCATCCGAGCAGATCAGAAACTGCAAAACAAGTCACGTCACTTTTCCAATCCGAGTCAAAATGGGCCGAGGGCCTTGTAACTTGGGCTATTTGGGCCGGTACTGTTCACGTGAACAGTAGCACGGGCGCGTGAACAGTAACCGTGAATAGTACCACATCCCTTGTCATTAGATAAGTGTGGCTTCCCCCTCCCCTATTTAAGGAGGCCGCACCCCTTTAGTTTTCCTTGGGGGTTTTGCTTAGATTAATCTGTCTTTGAACAGTTTCGCCGTTCATCGGTTTGTGAGACCCCAACTTGTGAACTTAATATTTATTCGCAATTTCAGATTGCATCTTGTACTCTCTTGCTTGTGTTCTCGATTCGCTTGCATGAGATAGCCTTCTTGGCGAGGTCAATCGTGTTCGGCACGGTTGATAACCAACGGAGCAGTGGTGTAGTGATTGCGAGGGGTTCGATCTGTTTTGGTCGGAGCCTTTGGATCATCAACGTCGAGATCTCCACAATCGACTTATCAGTACCTCTCGGAAGATCGGGCCATCGTCACATCAGTTGGTATCAGAGCAACGGTTGCCCGTGAGGTAATTCTTGTATCCCTAGTTAGTAGATTGGGTTTTATTTCCTATAGTCCAGAAAAAAAAATTGCCCCACAAAAAGAATTAATTCCGCTGTCCAAACCCCGTTGTGCCTTTCAATCTGTTAGTTTTGGTTTGCTAAATTGAATTTGTGTCCATATTAGCATTGTCTAGTTGCTGGTCATATCCTTGTTCCATTAAAAATCCAAACAAAAGAAAAATCCCCCACCCCAAACCCTAATTTCCAATTTCGGCTGTTTTTTCCTTCCTCTGCAGCCGCCACCAAAAACGCCATAACTTTTGATTCCGAGATTATTTTTGAGTGGGACCACCGCCATTAGATTCAAAAATCCCTTATCCATCTATCTGTAAAATTTCACGTCATTCCAGCAAGTCAGTTAAGAGATATATGCGGTGGACGTTGATCTAAAATTCCAGATTGAATCTGCAACAGTCGGCACTTGTGAATTTTGTGCGACTTTTTCAGTCGGTTTCCAGAAGTTGACCCCAAAAGCAAATATGTAGAAAAATCCGTCATAAAACAGAGAAAAAAAGAATCAGTGAAAAAAAGGCATCTGACAAAAAGTTACGGCCAAAATACCGACGTACTGTCCAGTGGACAGAAATCTTCAGTTTTCAGTTTTGGGTCAATCCTTGTGTTCTTCAATTCCATATTGCATTGGATTGAATTATCTTGTATTTACCACTCATACACATTGCCATACACTTGTTTTTAGCCTTCTTCCATTCTTGGTTGATCAGCAACATAGGCTAAGTGCTAGATACGGACTATAATTCAATTCTATGCAATTCTGAAATTAACTGATTGTTCTCCATTGCTACCATATTGTGCCTTCCAAGCTACACCTACTCTTGAACAAAACAGGTTCCCTCTTGCAATCGTACCCACGCTCGACACGGTATCACGAACCAGCCACCGGTTGTACCACCTGCTGCATCGGTAAGAACACTTGTAAGAGTGTAGTAAGACGCTTGAGAATATGTGATTCCACCTTCCACCACCTAGTAGTGCATAGGGATAATACCTTTGTGTTGTCTTTTGTTTTCTACTAACCATGACAGGTGGGTTGTCTGATGATAATGAGAGACAAAACCGCGACGCAAGTGCTTCATTTGTTGCCCAAGATGCACGCCCACGACACCGCCTACATCAAAACCGTCACGGTATGGGAGGTAATAATTTTCAGCACCATAATGATCGTTCTAATCATGACCCTTTTGCTAAAGTCAAATTTATCATTCCATCTTTTTATGGTCTTTATGATGCTGAAATATATCTTGATTGGGAGATGACGGTAGAGCAGAAGTTTAATTCTCACTTGGTTCCTGAGCAACATAGAGTTAGACAAGCTACTAGTGAGTTTAAGGACTTTGCTATTATCTGGTGGAATGATATGGGTACCATGCGCTTACAACCTGATACATGGAAGCGGTTAAAAGAAGCTATGCGTGCTAGATTTGTTCCTCCTGCTTTTAAACATGAAATGCATAAGAAATTGCAGTGCTTAGACCAAGGTAATAAATCTGTCGAGGAATATTATCAAGAACTACAAATAGGCATGTTGCGTTGTAATGTTGTTGAGGACACGGAGGATAAGATTTGTCGTTTCTATGGGGGGTTACGGCGTGAAATTCAGGACATTGTTTATTATAAAGATTTTACAACTGTCAACCAGTTGTTCCAGCTTGCTTGTTTGGCAGAAAAAGAATTGCAGGGTAGGCAACAAAGGACGAGGAACAACTTTGGAGGTACGTCTACATCGAGATCAACGCCTGGGCAAGCCAAGATAGCCTCACCTCCTATTTGTCGAGCTGCTGCCCCCTCTGTGAGTAGGGCGCATTCAGCAGCACCGTCGCCACCATCACGCGCACCCGAGACGAGCAAATCTACTAGTGTTAAAGCACCAGTACAGAGCTCTTCATCGGTTGCTTCCACGGGCCGTACGACGGGCATCGTGTGCCACCGTTGTAAAGGGATGGGCCACGTCATGAGAGATTGCACAAGTCAGCGGGCGTACATTACGACAGAAGATGGTGGTTATGTAAGTGCTAGTGATGTTGAGGATGAATATGCTCTTGCAGCTAACCTTGCAGGTAATGGTGATGATCATGAGAACAAACCTGTGTTTGTGCCATTTTCTGTGACTAACAACTTGCAGGTAGTTGAGAACCATGCCAAAGAGGAGCATGAGCTGATTGAATCACTGACCCCATTGGTTGAGAATGAAGATAAGGAGATGGATGCACTTACATCATCTGAGGAGAGCCAAAAAGGTAAAGAACATGGTGCTATCATCGCTCACGGTATTGATTTCGTACTACAACAAGACATAGCGCAACCTTGTGAGTATATACCTACTGTAGTACAATCTTTTGATATTCCTTGTGTTGACTTAAATGAACCATGTGCTAATCTAAATTCTCATAATTTTGCACATGTTGAATTAATAACACATAAAGAAGTTTTGACTAGAATTTATCCTGCTAATTCATTGTGTTACATCATGTTGGATCTACCTATGAAATTATCACATGCTATGGAGAAAGTTTCTGAACTTGCATGTTCGAAATTCTTATTTAGTACCTACACCCCTGGATATAAGTTTAATTTGATTGGAGATTATGATGTGGAAAATCAATTTCTTGTATATCGAATATGCATAACTTGCGATCACATGGATGAATTGAAACTTATTGTTTGGGACAACAATTCTTGTATGTTGAATCATGTTGAATGTGAGAGGGAAGTAAGATTTAGTACTCATTCAATGCCTATGTGTTCATCTCTTTTTGCACCATCTAGTATAGACAATCTGAATAAAGATGATGAATTATGGCAGAACATACAAAGCTCTTCACTCTTACTAGATGAATTTGCTATTGTTCGATTGAGATATGATTATATAGATGAACTTTGCTTGATTCCAAAAGTTGTAGTTTTGCCCATATGTGCCACCACTACAAGTTTACAAATTCAAATATTTGAATTGCATAAATGCTTCACTTACATTTGCAAAACAAGTTGCAACAATTACTGTGTGACAAATTTTGAATTGCTTATTAACTTATATGATTACTCTTGGGTTAATAATACAATTAGCTTTTATGATCGTTGCTGTTTTATAACATTAATTGTGCAACAACGAAGAACGGTTAAAACGGATGACATATACATATACCATGCATACACCTTGGCTTCTTTGTTACCATTTTTTCAGCTTATCAAAAGCCGAGGACGGCTTTGTTTGCAAGAAGGGGAGGATGATAAGAACATGAACCCTATGGATACAACCATATTTGCACTACTTGTTGTTACAATTACAAGAGCTCCTACGCATCACTTAAATTATGAGGTGAGCTCGTTTCAAAGAGATTGTACTTTATTTGATAAAGAACTTATGATATTACATGAGAGTTTGTTGCGTTTGTTATCATGTACCAAGATTTATGATCAAGATCATGCAATACGTGATGCTACACCTATGTTAAAACCGAGGACGGTTTTCTGTCAAGAAGGGGAGGATGATGTAACCACGCCACCAACACATACGACCATAGCGGTCAATATCAAGATTGAACTAAAGGTGAATTCGTTTCTTCAACTTCAACACATTTTAAATGAGAATATGATGCTACCTAATGATGAAAATATATATATTTGTAGCACCACATCACTTTGGAACCAATTGAAGCAAGGGTTCAAGTTGGACAGGTTTTGGAATCCAATTCGGCCTCCAGATCAATTCGGATTCAGCCTGACAAGCCAATTTCAAACGGCCATAACTTTTGATCCAGAAAGCTTCTCAGGGCCCGTGAGTACTCGTTGGAAAGCTCTTGGAGTCTACTTTCAGATGGATCTGGTCTCACCTCCAAACTCCATCCGAGCAGATCAGAAACTGCAAAACAAGTCACGTCACTTTTCCAATCCGAGTCAAAATGGGCCGAGGGCCTTGTAACTTGGGCTATTTGGGCCGGTACTGTTCACGTGAACAGTAGCACGGGCGCGTGAACAGTAACCGTGAATAGTACCACATCCCTTGTCATTAGATAAGTGTGGCTTCCCCCTCCCCTATTTAAGGAGGCCGCACCCCTTTAGTTTTCCTTGGGGGTTTTGCTTAGATTAATCTGTCTTTGAACAGTTTCGCCGTTCATCGGTTTGTGAGACCCCAACTTGTGAACTTAATATTTATTCGCAATTTCAGATTGCATCTTGTACTCTCTTGCTTGTGTTCTCGATTCGCTTGCATGAGATAGCCTTCTTGGCGAGGTCAATCGTGTTCGGCACGGTTGATAACCAACGGAGCAGTGGTGTAGTGATTGCGAGGGGTTCGATCTGTTTTGGTCGGAGCCTTTGGATCATCAACGTCGAGATCTCCACAATCGACTTATCAGTACCTCTCGGAAGATCGGGCCATCGTCACATCAAAGGGTTTTTGAGTCAATTTTTTGGTATTCTAACTTGCTATGAAATGTAAGAATATATCTAGATTTATCTTGGTCATCATCATCCTATGAGCTAGTTATATTCACCAATTTTGATCGACACGATTTTGATGTAACCTTTCAACAAACTGAAAAAGGTCTCATCTTTGGACATGATTTTTATCATTGTTTGTTAAAATAGGTTCACAATACCTTGGAGATGATATCTACAAAGTTTCACATCATTTGGATCTATGGATGAAAGTTCCATCTATTTTTGTTTTGAATTTGAGCTACAACAGTCAGTGTAGACTCTGTCAAGAACGTCGACCAGTTTTACGACCACGTTGGTTTCTGAGAGACCATGTGGCCGTGATCCCATGTTTGTGATGAGTAATTGACAAGTGGTTTGGATAGCTTGAGTTTGATGTTAGTGGTTCGAGCCGAGTAGTCGTGTGATGCAGTTTGGTTTCGGTCGGACCTGGTAAAACCTAGTCAATCGTGTTTAGGATTGGTATTCCTTTGATTCGACAGGTTTGGGCTTTATCATGCTAATTTTGATCACATGTATTGAGCGGTGCTATTTGATGTGTTTCTTGTCTGTGTTGGCTGCAGGACGTCGAGGCGGAGTCGTGGCGAGACACGGTGGACTGGACTAGGCGCAGGTGGCGCTGAGGTCAGAACGGTCGGGAGGTGTCGAAGACGGCGAGGGCTCGAAGTGGCTGGGAGGCTTGCAAGGCAAGAAAGGAGGAAGCTTCCTGGAAGGTGCGCGAGGGGCGTTTCGGTAAAAATGCAAAACTGTACTAAAGAAAGCGGGTTTGGATAAAGCATCGAGTAGGTGGTGACCTAATGGGTAAAGCATGTGCAAACCCATTAGTGGGAGGCTATAAAAGGAGAGGGAGAGGTTGTGCTGAAATTGAGAGAGTGGGTGTAAGAGTTAAAGTTTTATTTGGTTCTCTCCATGTATGAAATTTGAGAATGAGAGAAAGAGAGAAGGTGAGAGTTTCTCTCTAAGCTCTCCAGGCGTATGGGGACTTAGTGAGATTTAGAGAGAGATCGAGATGTAAAATCCATATTTCAATCTTTCATGTCTCTGAAATCTGTGTTTGTGTAGCTGCTGTGATTGCTCTGTTTCTCTCGGTTCATTTTTTTTTGAGTTGGTTTTTGTGTTCAAGTTGCTAAACTCTTTTGCTATGATCTGAGATAGCTCCATTGTCTTTTGATCTCTTCATCCCCATGAGCAAAAGGGTGTTTCAAAAGGTATTTTAGTGCTGCCGCTTAGCCCAAATTTGCTTATTTCCTTGCGGTAGGAATGTTCTCCTTTTGGGCTGCTTCTCCCTTCTCGGTTCCCTGCATTTTCAGCTAGCAATTGCTGCAGGTATCAAGCCTTCGGCAGAGCAGTTTTTGCTCTTTTATTTAGCTGATTTCTGCAGTGTTTTGCTGCAGGTTTGTGCCGTTTTTGCAAGCAATTTCAGCAGCAAACAACACTTTTTCAGTGCAGTTTCCAGTGCAGTTTTTGGCCAGGAACTGCTAGTTCCTTTCGGCAGCAGTACTTCCTCTTTTCTGCAGTACAGTGGCTGTCTCTTGGCAGCAAAGACTTTTATTTGGCAGCAAGGTTCATGCTCTTTTGTCTCCTTTTCTTTGCATGCAGTCTGCAGTTTTGTGTTTCAGATTTTTGTGTCTCTTTTCAGCCTTGATCTTTTCTCTTGTGAGGAGTCTTCTTGGTGTGCTATGTGTAGATTTCAGTGTGCAGTAGCTGCAGTAGCCACTGTAGATCAATGTTTTAGTTTTTGGTTAGTTTTTACTGTTGTTTCTCTGCTGTGGTAGTATATCTCTGCAGTCTCCTTGCTGCTCCTGTTTATGAAGTGATTTTACCTGTTTGTCAGTCTGTTTTTAGTGAACGAATTTGATCCCTTCTTCTTAGCTCGTTAGCTATCGGAGGAGGAATCGGTGAGAATACTTTGGGGGTGATTTTTTTTAAAAAAGGGTACGACATTCACCCCCCCTCTGTCGCCGTTTCTGATCCAACAGTTTCAACCACGGTTAAGTTCTAGATCGCATGCATCATTTTGACCACGTTCAATCTTCCGACCGCATCGCATTTCCCTACCACATGGGATTTTTGACCCCTCACTGATTGACAATTTCACTAGTTGTTTTTTGAACTAAACGTTGGTCGTAGATCACTTATTGGCTTTCGACCACGTTGGTTGTTTGACCACTTGTTGGCTTACGACCATGTTGGTTACGACCATGTTGATCACTTTGGTTGCCAACTGGTTTCGACCACCTTAGTTGTTTAACCACTCGTTGGCACTCGACCACATTGGTTACGGCCACGTTGATTCTCGATCACTTTGGTTGCCAACTGGTTACGACCACGTTGGTTGTTCGACCACTTGTTGGCGTCTGATCATGTTGTTTACAACCATATTGGTTCTGACCACATTGGTTGTGTTAGAAATAATCTTGACTTAGAGTCTATGTCATAGTAGTGTTCGTTTCCGAGTATAACTCAAGTTGAAGTTGAGACTAACTTGAAGTCCGAATCGGAATAGGAGTAGGAGAGTTTTATCGCTATATATTGCGGAGATTGTTCCCAATTTTGTAGGGCTTGTGAGAGGAGTACCCAATTATCGCTAAAGGAGTTCCCGGAAGCTTAGGGGTATAAATAGATGCATGTCTCCTGGTGGAGGGTAGGGCTTGTGAGAGGAGTTAGAGGCTGTTAGACTTTTTGCTTTGCGCTTTAAGTTGTTGAGGGTTGGTGAGGTGCACAGGGTATGTCTCCTGCGTGGGATGCTTTAGGGGGTAGAATGTAGTGAGAAGGGATGAGTTCTTGGTCTCTCTACTCATGTGATTTGAGATTGTGAGAGAGGGGATGAGTTGATACTCCATGTAATCATTCCTCCGTATTCAATCATGTATGGGGATGAATCATTTTGTTTTGAGTTCTCTTGTCTCTTGTTTTCTTCTTCGTGTTTTTGCTCTGGATGATTTCTCAGTTTTGTGTTTTGGTGTTGTTTCTAGCTAAGGAGTAGCAAAATAGATTGCACAGTGATGGGATGATGTTTCTAGACCTTTTGGTTAGATAAATTCCCTAGAGATCAATGGAAACTCCAAAGATTCCCTTTTTGTCCATTTCCTCTGTTTTTGCATTTCTAGGGTTTCTAGTCAGGGCATGATGGAATCTCCTGTTTCTCTTTATTAAATGGCTTGAGATCTTGTTTGTTTAGCCCTGAGATCTTTGCTAAGATGACTGGAAAAACTCATGAGCAATGGATTTGTGAATGATGAGTAATTTGGATTTTTCCTCTTTCACAATTCTATTTTCAGTTTTTTGCCCAAATCCTTGATTCTTGTCCTTGAGTTGATTTCCCTTTGTCCCCTAGGCTCTTCTTGTTATTTAGAGTGTTGTCTTGTTGTTCTGGGCTGAGAAAATCAGAGACAAATGTCAAATTTCTCTGCTGCATGAAGTTCCAGAAACCTCAGTTTTGTTGACTGAAAATTCAGCCTGTCTGCTCGACGGGCGGTCGAACCGGAGGGCCCTTGGCGGTCAGATCGCACCTACCAAGGTGGTCATACTGGCTTCCCAGGCGGTCAGACCGGCGGTATAAGCCCAGTCAGACCGGCCTGCATGCGGCGGTCAAACCGGCCTGCATACGGCGGTCTGACCGGCCCTGCATCCTTCGGATGTTGTTTTCCCTTTGAGCAATTTTCTTGCAGTTGCTTTTGATGATTTATTTGCCTCTGTGTTTTCTTTGCAAGTTGAAGGTTCCAGTAGGTAGCATAACTTCTTCTTCGTAGCATTGGTTACTATCGGAGAAAGCTTTAAGTGGGTACTTTTGGGGGAAGTTTTAAAGTCGACATTCACCCCCCCTCTGTCGCCGATTTCGATCCTTCACAACTTGAAGTCCGAATTGGAATAAGAGTAGGAGAGTTTTATCCCTATATATTGGGGAGACTTGTACCCAGTTTTGTAAGCAAGAAAAGCAAGACAAAAGCAAAGAAAGAGGGGGAGCAAATAAGAGAGTAAAGAAATTTAGAAATTTCTTCCGTGTTCTCTTAGATTATTTGTGATGTGTGCATTTTCTCCTGGGGTCAAAATTGTAACAGTCTGTTCAACCACTCGTTGGCGTTCGACCATGTTGGTTATGGCCATGTTGGTTTTGGTCTCGGTGGTTATCAACTACGCTGGTTTTTGACCTCTCCTTGGTCATCGACTGCGAGAGGCGATTTCCAACCACACTTGTTTTTGATGTACTATCAATTCTCGACTATGATAATTTCTATTTTGTAGTCGATTTCCAACCACATTGAACTTTCGACTAGTAGTCAAATTTATGACCACGTTGCCAGCTTTTGACCACGTTGTTGAATTTCAACCATTGTCAGCTTTTGACCATGTTTTTTTCCTGCTGTGTAGTTGTGTTCGACTCTGTTTCTTTAGTTTTCAAGTGGGTTTTCAACCCTAATCTTCATAGCTTTGAAGTTATCAGAGAAAAGGGATAAGTGAATACTTAGTGGAGAAATTGAAAGGTACCATTCACCCCCTCTCTGTTGCCTGTCCAGTCCTACAAGTGGTATCAGAGCCCGGTTAGCTCTTTTCAATAGATCTTAACCGGTCTAAGGAGCAATGGTAGCAGACAAGTATTCCACCAAGCTTCCTATCTTCAATATGGTCAACTATCCCTTTTTAAATAGTAGGATGGAGTCTTATATTTAGGCTCAAGACTATGCAATCTGGGGAAAGGTTAAGACTCGGTTCATTATTTCTGGCGATGAGCACATCATAGTGATAAATATGCCAAATGTGGAGGCAAATGCTAAGGCAAGGAACATCATCATCCAGGGTCTAAGTAGAAATAAGTTTGATTGCATCTCTCATCTCTCGTTGGCTTGTGATATTTGGGTGACCCTCAATGCATACCACGTGGGCACCATCCAAATCAAGACTATCTGACAGGACTAGTACAAGCGAGAGTATAACAAGTTTGAGATGTTTGCTGGTGAGTCCTTAGATGAGTGTTTTGGCAGATTTCACAAGATTTTGAGCAACCTCTAAGCTGTTGGTCTTACATACTCAGACTCAGACAATGCTCACCAGATGCTTTCTTCGTTGGATCTCAGGGTTTGGGAGATGAAAGTGACAACCATCAAGGACACGACTGACTTGTCGACTCTGACTCTTGATGCGTTGTACTCACGCCTCAAGAGTCATGAGATTGACATCATCTCTTGCAAGTCGAAGTTACGATCGATGGCCTTGGTCACCGATTCCAGTTCTACTTCCAGAGCATCTTCTGATGGTGCTTCTTGTTTCTCTTTGGCTTCTTTATGTGAGATGAGTGATGAACAATTTGAGCAGTTTCCAGAGAGTGAGTTAGCCCTCTTAGCCGGAAAATTCTCACACGCATACAAGAGGGTTAGGGAGAGAAAGAGAAGTGGTCCAGTAATCTGCTTTGAGTGTGCTGGTGTCGGATCCCAGAGCAACAACTCCTAGATCCTCTGTGTAAATCGCACTAGTCTAGGATCAGCTAGCACACATAGTGGACAACAAAGATAAATACCAACCATAATGATATTTATTAACTAAATATGGGCATGATTGCCAAAGTTTATATCAATGGCACATAAGCCAAAATTAAATAATAGCAGCAGAAGAAAACACCAAAGCGGAAGAAGCCCACTAAGCCTGCCCACAGGCAAACGACAGTAAGACGCGACCTACTCGTCCAGATCTTCACCGTTGTCAAAGTCATCTACCTCTGTGTGGAGATAGCAAGGTGAGTACAAACTTGTACTCCGCAAGTCACATGGAGAAATTCAACATAATGATAAAGGCAACAAAGGAAGGTACATAGGGTTAGTTGAGTGTAAAGCAGTAATTTGAGAAATACCATAAATAGATTAAAACTGCTGAATTTAATACAATAAGTAAAAATAATAACTATAGTTGAAATTAATACCATTAGTGCAAGCTCCGAACAAACACTAACCTAACCACAGGCATCCCACTTGGACCATGTTTTCCAAAAGATCTCGTACGGATTCCATCCATCCACACGTTTCCAATCACTCATGGATTCCATCCATAAGGTTTTCATAAATCTCTTTGAAAAACAAAGTCTAATCCATGAAAAACATTACTCAGCTTGCCCACGACCGTGGGCACAACTATCCAGGATAGATTATACACTCTGCAGAGGTTGTACAACTTTACCCACAAGGCATGATCATCTCATATTGCCACGCGAGTAACACACTTCCTTAGGTGTGCGGCGGAGAGATCATGACAAGGCCTTTACAATGCAAAGCCTTCAACCTTGCTAAGCCAATACTAAGGTTTCACCCCAGTAAGGAATCCACTAGACCAGGACCCCCTCTTGAGCCAAGTGAGACTTCTCATGGCCTACGCCACACTCACTTTCAACCTACGACATGACTAAGGTTGGGACCCGTGAATTAATCAGCCAGGACTGTCCCATACCAGCCTTATGGTAGTACGATAGGGCTTTGCAATAGTAGCTCACAGATTGATCCTTAATTGGTTAGCCTCAATCACATACCTCCTGTGCCCGGCAATCAACACTGTGTCTCTTAACAATAGTGCATACCTGCACCCACCACCTAACTATTAGCCTAAGTCTAAACCAGATTTTATATTTTATTTTAAAATATTCCATAATACTTCTTGACTCACCGAAGTCAAGAATACTTTTTGAAAGCTTATCATTTTATGTGCAAAGGTTATCCCAAAATAAAGATTATGTGTAAGCAGATATAAGCATTTTGATATAAAATTCTCTAGTCCATACTAGTGTACTAACTAGAGTTTTATTCTAGGGTGACAAGGTACAATGTTGCACAAGATCAAAGGTGTCAATAACAATTGGGGATTCACTAAGTTTAATACTGGAATTGAAATACTTGAATAAACATATGCATGCAATACAATTTAAATCAACATAATTTTATTTACAAACTGAGATCAACATGATCAAGGTGTGTGACTTGCCTTGCTCCTCAAAAGGATGTGAATCGTCGTCGTAGAATTCTCCGGAATTGTCGTAGTCTACACGTGAAAATAACCCACCAAACTAAAAAAAAATTCAAATAAACTTCAAATATTTAAACTAAGGAAAAACAGATAGATTGGAATTTTTAATGAATTTAGGAATTTGAATGGGCTCAATCGGAATTAGGTCAAAGGAGAACAGGCTATCGGAAGTTTAAAATCAGAGAAAAAGAAAAAGGTTGATTTTTAGGAATTATTTTTCTAAAGGAAAATGGAATTACGACAACGCAGTCAAACTTACGACCACGCAGAACAACATACAACCACACAGTCGAGCCTACGACCACACAGTCGAACTTACGACTATAAAGTCGTTTACGACCACATAGACGGGCTTACGACTATGAAGTCCTTTATGACCACACAGACAGGCTTACGACTATGAAGTCATTTATGACCACTGATGTGACGATGGCCCGATCTTCCGAAAGGTACTGTTGTGGCTACAGGCCAAACAGAGAAGGAGGGGACTAGTAGAAGAGGAAGAGGAAGAGGGAGCCAGACCTGTGGATGGTTGGTGAGATTGAGAGGATGTCCTCCCCTTTGCCCCTCCTGGGGGTTTATATATATGAGTGGGGTAGAATGGGAAATCCCCATTCTACCCCTTAGTATTTACAAAGGATGAGGGTACATTGGTATATTTACACTGGTATATTCCTCTACACTATTGGGCCTATTACATATTGGACTAGTTGCACGGCCCAGTCACGGGGGGTTGGGCCACCCATACAACAGTACTCCCTCGACAGCAAGCGCTGAGGTCCCGATGGGCGAGCTGACGCGATGAACCACCCCAGCCCCCCGTTCCCCGACAGCAAGCGCGAGAGTGCCGATGCATCTGGTAGCTCGCAGACCCTAGAGACAATGCCTATGAAGAAATCAGTGAAGCGCCGATGACACCGTCGAGCGCCGAAGACGTGCCGTCCCGCCGAGGCGATGCCTACGAGGCGGACGGTGGAGTCGAGCACCGAAGACGTGCCGTCCCGCTGAGGCGATGCCTACGAGGCGGACGGCGGGGTCGAGCGCCGAAGACGTGCCGTCCCGTCGAGGCGATGCCTACGAGGCGGACGGCGGCGTCGAGCGCCGAAGACGTGCCGTCCCGCCGAGGCGATGCCTACGAGGCGGACGGCGGGGTCGAGCGCCGAAGACGTGCTGTCCCGCCGAGGTGGTGCCTACGAGGCGGACGGCGGAGTCGAGCGCCGAAGACGTGCCGTCGAACGCCGAAGACGTGCCGCCCCGCCGAGGCGATGCCTACCAGGCGGACGGCGGAGTCGAGCGCCGAAGACGTGCCGTCCCGCCGAGGCGATGCCTACAAGGCGGACGGCGGAGTCGAGCGCCGAAGACGTGCCGTCCCGCCGAGGCGATGCCTACGAGGCGGACGGCGGAGCCGAACGCCGAAGACGTGCCGTCCCGCCGAGGCGATGCCTACGAGACGGACGGCGGAGTCGAGCGCCGAAGACGTGCCGTGCCGCCGAGGCGATGCCTACGAGGCGGACGGCGGAGTCGAGCGCCGAAGACGTGCGGTCCCGCCGAGGCGATGCCTACCAGGCGGACGGCGGAGTCGAGCGCCGAAGACGTGCCGTCCCGCCGAGGCGATGCCTACGAGACAGATGGCGGAGTCGAGCGCCGAAGACGTGCCGTGCCGCCGAGGCGATGCCTACGAGGCGGACGGTGGAGTCGAGCCCCGAAGACGTGCCGTCCCGCCGAGGCGATGCCTACGAGGCGGACGGCGGAGTCGAGCGCTGAAGACGTGTCGACACTGTCATTCCCCTACCTTCGAAAAGAGTGCCCGCGAAGAGCGGGCGCTTGCGGCGTAGGCCGAGGGCACTACGCACGCGGAGGCAAGGAGGCCAGACCGCCGTTCCCCTACCTTCAAAAAGAGTGCCCGCGAAGAGCGGGCGCTTGCGGCGTAGGTCAAGGGCACTACGCACGCGGAGGCAAGGAGGCCAGACCGCCGTTCCCCTACCTTCAAAAAGAGTGCCCGCGAAGAGCGGGCGCTTCGGGCGTAGGCCGAGGGCACTACGTACGCGGAGGCAAGGAGGTGAAACCGCCGTTCCCCTACCTTCAAAAAGAGTGCCCACGAAGAGCGGGCGCTTGCTGCGTAGGCCGAGAGCACTACGCACACGGAGGCAAGGAGGCGAAACCGCCGTTCCCCTACCTTCAAAAAGAGTGCCCGCGAAGAGCGGGCGCTTGCGGCGTAGGCCGAGGGCACTACGCACGTGGAGGCAAGGAGGCCAGACCGCCGTTCCCCTAGCTTCAAAAAGAGTGCCCGCGAAGAGCGGGCGCTTGCAGCCTAGGCCGAGGGCACTACGCACGCGGAGGCAAGGAGGCGAAACCGTCATTCCCCTACCTTCAAAAAGAGTGCCCGCGAAGAGCGGGCGCTTGCGGCGTAGTCCGAGGGCACTACGCACGCGGAGGCAAGGAGGCAAAACCGCCGTTCCCCTACCTTCAAAAAGAGTGCCCGCGAAGAGCGGGCGCTTGCGGCGTAGGCCGAGGGCACTACGCACGCGTAGGCAAGGAGGCCAGACCGCCGTTTCCCTACCTTCAATAAGAGTGCCCGCGAAGAGCGGGCGCTTGCGGCGTAGGCCGAGGGCACTACGCACGCGGAGGCAAGGAGGCGAAACCGTCGTTGCCCTACCTTCAAAAAGAGTGCCCGCGAAGAGCGGGCGCTTGCGGCGTAGGCCGAGGGCACTACGCACGCGGAGGCAAGGAGGCGAAACCGCCGTTCCCCTACCTTCAAAAGGAGTGCCCGCGAAGAGCGGGCGCTTGCGGCGTAGGCCGAGGGCACAACGCACGCGGAGGCAAGGAGGCGAGATCGCCGTTTCCCTACCTTTAAAAACGGGGACCGCGGAGAGCGGGCGCTTGCGGCGTAGGCCGAGGGCGCTACGCACACCGAGGTAGAGAGGCGAAAGCGCCGTTTTCCCAGGTTTAAAAACGGGGCCCGCGGAGAGCGGGCGCTTGCGGCGTAGGCCGAGGGCGCTACGCACGCCGAGGTAGATAGGCGAAGGCGCCGTTCCCCTACCTTTAAAAACGAGGCCCGCGGAGAGCGGGCGCTTGCGGCGTAGGCCGAGGGCTCTACGCACGTCGAGGTAGAGAGGCGAACGCGCCGTTCCCCTACCTTTAAAAACAGGGCCCGTGGAGAGATGGTGCTTGCGGCGTAGGCCGAGGGCGCTACGCACGCCGAGGTAGAGAGGCGAAGGCGTCCTTCCCCTACCTTTAAAAACGGGGACCGCGGAGAGCGGGCGCTTGCGGCGTAGGCCGAGGGCGCTACGCACGTCGAGGTGGAGAGGCGAAGGCGCCATTCCCCTACCTTTAAAAATGGGGCCCGCGGAGAGCGGGTGCTTGCGGCGTAGGCCGAGGGCGCTACGCACGCCGAGGTAGAGAGGCGAAGGTGTCGTTCCCCTACCTTTAAAAACAGGGCCCGCGGAGAGCGGCCGCTTGCGGCGTAGGCCGAGGGCGCTACGCACGCCGAGGTAGAGAGGCGAAGGCGCCGTTCCCCTACCATTAAAAACGGGGCCCGCGGAGAGCGGGCGCTTGCGGCGTAGGCCGAGGGCGCTACGCACACGGAGGCAAGGAGGCGAGACCGCCGTTCCCCTACCTTCAAAAACAGGGCCCGCGGAGAGCGGGCGCTTGCGGCATAGGCCGAGGGCGCTACGCACGCCGAGGTAGAGAAGCGAAGGCGCCATTCCCCTACCTTTAAAAATGGGGCCGGCGGAGAGCGGGCGCTTGCGGCGTAGGCCGAGGGCGCTACGCACGTCGAGGTAGAGAGGCGAAGGTGCCGTTCCCCTACCTTTAAAAACGGGGCCCGCAGAGAGCGGGGCTTGCGGCGTGGGCCGAGGGCGCTACGCACGCCGAGGTAGAGAGGCGAAGGCGCCGTTCCCCTGCCTTTAAAAACAGGGCCCGCGGAGAGCGGGCGCTACGCACGCCGAGGTAGAGAGGCGAAGGCGCCGTTCCCCTACCTTTAAAAACGGGGCCCGCGGAGAGCGGGCGCTTGCTGAGTAGGCCGCGGGTGCTACGCACGCCGAGGTAGAGAGCCGAATGCGTCGTTCCCCTACCTTTAAAAATGGGGCCCGCGGAGAGCGGGCGCTTGCGTCGTAGGCCGAGGGCGCTACGCACGCGGAGGCAAGGAGGTGAGACCGCCGTTCCCCTACCTTCAAAAACGGGGCCCGTGGAGAGCGGGCGCTTGCGGCGTAGGCCGAGGGCGCTACGCACGCCGAGGTAGAGAGGCGAAGGCGTCGTTCCCCTACCTTTAAAAACGGGGCCCGCGGAGGGCGGGCGCTTGCGGCGTAGGCCGAGGGCGCTACGGACGCGGAGGCAAGGAGGCAAGACCGCCGTTCCCCTACCTTCAAAAACAGGGCCCGCGGAGAGCGGGCGCTTGCGGCGTAGGCTGAGGGCGCTATGCACGCCGAGGTAGAGTGGCGAAGGCGCCGTTCCCCTACCTTTAAAAATGGGGCCCGCGGAGAGCGGGCGCTTGCGGCGTAAGCCGAGGGCGCTACGCACGCGGAGGCAAGGAGGCGAGACCGCCGTTCCCCTACCTTAAAAAACGGGGCCCACGGAGAGCGGGCGCTTGCGGCGTAGGCCGAGGGTGCTACGCACGCCGAGGTTGAGAGGCGAAGGCGCCGTTCCCCTACCTTTAAAAACGGGGCCCGCGGAGAGCGGGCCCTTGCGGCGTAGGCCGAGGGCGCTACGCACGCCGAGGTAGAGAGCCGAAGGTGCCGTTCCCCTACCTTTAAAAACGGGGCCCGCGGAGAGCGGGCGCTTGCGGCGTAGGCCGAGGGCGCTACGCACGCGGAGGCAAGGAGGCGAGACCGCCGTTCCCCTACCTTCAAAAACGGGGCCCGCGGAGAGCGGTGCTTGCGGCGTAGGCCGAGGGCGCTACGCACGCCGAGGTAGAGAGGCGAAGGCGCCGTTCCCCTACCTTTAAAAACAGGGCCCGCGGAGAGCGGGCGCTTGCGGCGTAGGCCGAGGGCGCTACGCACGCCGAGGTAGAGAGGCGAAAGCGCCGTTCCCCTACCTTTAAAAATTTGCGGTGCACTGCCTGGTGTAACACGCGCGGGGGCACGATATCCAAGTGCACTCCCTGGTGCAACGCGCGCGAAGGCGCGATATCCAAGTGGTGCGCCGCCTAAAGCGAGGCACTCCCTGGTGTCTTGGCCGTGTCGCAATTTACGACTTAATTTATAGTCCGTAGACTCGCGCGTGCGGAGGCGGACCTCGACGCTACGTCTTATTTAAAGTCCGTAGACTGGTGTGTGCGGAGGCTGACCTCGACGCTACGTCTTATTTAAAGTCCGGAGACTGGTGCGTGTGGAGGCGGACCTCGACGCTACGTCTTAATTTATAGTCCGTAGACTCGCGCGTGCGGAGGCGGACCTCGACGCTACGTCTTATTTAAAGTCCGCAGACTGGTGCGTGTGGAGGCGTACCTCGACGCTACGTCTTATTTATACTCCGTAGAGTGCGCGTGGAGGCGTCCCCCCGTTGCGTCTTATTTAAAGTCCGTAGACTGGTGCGTGCGGAGGCGGACCTCGACGCTACGTCTTAATTTATAGTCCGTAGACTCGCGCGTGCGGAGGCGGACCTCGACTCTACGTCTTATTTAAAGTCCGTAGACTGGTGCGTGCGGAAGCTGAGCTCAACGCTACGTCTTATTTATAGTCCGTAGACTCACGCGTGCGGAAGCTGAGCTCAACGCTACGTCTTATTTAGAGTCCGTGGACTGGCGCGTGCGGAGGCAAACCTCGACGCTACAACTTCTTTATAGTCCGGAGACTCTCGCGTGCGGAGGCGGACCTCGACGCTACGTCTTATTTAGAGTCCGTGGACTGGCGCGTGTGGAGGCGAACCTCGACGCTACGACTTCTTTATACTCCGTAGAGTATGCCGACGCTCGAGGCAATCGTGCGATTTAAACAAAAGCGAGGACCAAAACAGAGGCACGAAAAGAAATGGCCGAAGACTCGCGACAATGAAACGCTCCAGAACGCAGTATCAGAAAATCGTAAACGCTGCGATGACCCAGAACAGGCCAAAACTGGAGAAGCAAATACGGCCAAATCAAATGCTCTCATATTGGCACTGCAGTCACCATAAATGATACGATGCACAACCGCTTCTTTGTTGCCATGCATGCAAGAAACGCAGCGGTGATTATTAAAGCTTGGCTATGCTTGTACTGACCTCTGTTTCAACTCACATGGAGATGAGCGGACTCCCACTGGAACGTCCCTCTGAACTCGGATTCGCCCGTCGCAGGGCGCACTGCTGAGGCCACCGCGGAGGGAGGCTTCGAAGCACGATACAGCGCGGAGGCTCAGAAGCGACGACTCGATGCAGGTGCGCAGGGGCAACACGGGGGCGAGCGGAGCACCGGGCGACCTCGTCAGAGCCGTCTCCGTCTCCATCGGAGGTGATGGCTCGGCCTGAAGGCTCGCTGCGAGGCACTCCGGGCGACGCGCCAGGATCGAGGTCGTGGAGCCTTGAAAAGTGCTGGAGCGAAGTCCACCGCGTGGGGTCGACGCTGACGCTGCCCCTGCGAAGTCCATTGTGCGGAGCCAGAGCCCACGTCGCGGACGCCGAGCGGAGGCCAACACCGCCCCTGCGAAGCCCGTCGTGCGGGGTCAGAGCCCTTCGGAGGCACTCGACGACGTGGAGAGGACACTTCGGCCGTGGTGCGGACGATCGGAAGCGAGGCGCCTGACGACACGGAGGCTTCGGACACGAGGTCCGAGAGCTCCGTCGTGGAGGCGAGGCGGGGTGAGGCGCGGAGACAGGCGGAGATGGAGCTTGTCGTCAGTTTGCGCGGAGACCCGGGGTTGGTGCGGAGGCCTGACGTCGCATGGAGAGTCGACGCGAAGACTCGTCAGCTCACGGATGTGCGGAGACTCGGCGGAGGCTAGCGAAGCTCGGTGAGGTTTCTGGGAACCGGCGTACCGGCGACACGGGCGGAGGCGTGGCGAAGTCCAGGTTGTGGAGCGAAATCCTGCGCGGCTCAGTGGGACGACGTGGTACGCCGACATGGCCTCGTCGATGCAGTCTCCAGCTTGAAATCCCGTGACGGTGCTGACGACAGGCTCGAGCTCTGGGAAAAAGTCACGTGAAGCCCGGCTCGCGGAGGCGGGGTCCTGCGCGGAGCTGGCGGAGTCTCGCGTGGGGCGTACGCGGCGACGGAGGCAGAGCCGATAGAGGCTAGGCACGACCTGCACGGATGGATGCGTACGTATGTATGCACATGGTTATGCATACGAAGTTGAGCCTGTAATTCTTGTCGAATGCACTGTAGACGACGAAGCTGAAGGACGCCTTGCTTGCAGATGGATCTGCACGGGGTCTCCGCTTTTGCCTGCGGATGCCTGGGAAGGATACCGCGCGGCCGCGGGCACTGCCGGCGGAGCCTCGGTGCGGAGGCTGACGCCAGTTTCTGCTAGTGACGCCTGGGCGCTACTCCGCTAGCTCATACCGTCCATGGAGGGAGGCTCCATGTACGCGTTCATACCGTACTCCGCTAGTAGCGTGGATGCTTGGACGTAAACTCATGTCATGCATGGAGGTTTCACGTATGCATGCATGAATAAATGCTTGGATAGATATCTTGTGCATGTATACATGAATAGGTACCTGATGTACGCACGCATGAGAAGATGTACACATACAGCTCGTCGCGGAGACTTCGCAGTGGAGGCCATGGCGTGGCGGTGACCTCGCAGCTGTGGAGACCCTCAGGAGCTCGGGGCAGGCGACCTCGTCGGAGGTTGGCGGAGACTTCGCGAATCCGGGGCAAGTGACACGCGGAGTCCAGAGCAAAGGCCCGTCTCGAAGACCCCGACACCGCCGAGGCTCCGTAGATGCTCGACGATGCGAAGACTTCCAGACGGCACAGTGCTCGTGGACTTCGGGGGCGAGGCGCGCGCGGTGCTTGGGGTCCCACCTTGCACATGCGAAGTCTGAGCGGAGGCCAAGGCTGTGCGCACGCGGTGGCGGAGTGTGCGGAAGTCGGCCTCAACCTGCGTGTTCCTCTCCGAATTAGCCACGTCCCTGAAATCAAGTACGACTGCATGCACGGAGGGGTTTTTGCTGCTTCGAGCCGGAATTCCACGCGTAGTCGACGGTGACCTAGTAATGCTCTCGCCGAAGACGTGCGGCGCGGGTGGTCCGACCGGGGCCGTAGTCGCGCGGAGCCATCGTATACCGCGCGGAGCCGCCGTATACGTGAACCCATCCGTCACGCGGAGCCGGTGCATGGAACAGCAGCTTCCGCGGATGGGCAGAGTGCAGGGCCGGTGGCCTCTAGGCGACGCTGCCCGACGGCACCTACAGGCGAAGCCCGTGCATCTTACCCACCGAATCTGCCAGATCTGGATCTAGAAAAGAAACGAGGGCTCACAACAGAACTGTGTGCTCAAAAACCTTTGCCATATTTCACGAGATGCACATATATGCATATAAACCGAAGCGAACAAGATAACAACAGGATGAACTTATCTGTGATGCTTCACGATAGGAGCAACCTGAGGTACTCCTATTCCGCGCTGGGAAGCTCCTTCGATGGTGGCCACCTCAAACGCCCTTGCGCAACTTCTTGCTCAGTCCCCACGGACGGCGCCATCTGTTGTGGCTACAGGCCAAACAGAGAAGGAGGGGACTAGTAGAAGAGGAAGAGGAAGAGGGAGCCAGATCTGTGGATGGTTGGTGAGATTGAGAGGATGTCCTCCGCTTTGCCCCTCCTGGGGGTTTATATATATGAGTGGGGTAGAATGGAAAATCCCCATTCTACCCCTTAGTATTTACAAAGGATGAGGGTACATTGGTATATTTACACTGGTATATTCCTCTACACTATTGGGCCTATTACATATTGGACTAGTTGCACAGCCCAGTCACGGGGGGTTGGGCCACCCCTACAACAGGTACTGATAAGTCGATTGTGGAGATCTCGACGTTGATGATCCAAAGGCTCCGACCAAAATAGATCGAACCCCTCGCAATCACTACACCACTGCTCCGTTGGTTATCAACCGTGCCGAACAAGGTTGACCTCGCTAAAAAGGCTATCTGCTGCAAGCGAATCGAGAACACAAGCAAGAGAGTTTAAGATGCAATCTGAAATTGTATTGCGAATAATGTTTAAGTTCACAAGTTGGGATTTCTCAACCGAACAATGCGGTGAAACTGCTAAGCAGAATAATCTCTTAAGAAAAACCCGAGGAAAACTAAAGAGGTGCGGCCTCCTTAAATAGGGGAGGGGGAAGCCACACTTATCTAATGAAAAAGGAACTGTTCATGTGAACAGTACCGGCCCAAATAGCTTAAGTTACAAGGCCCTCGGCCCACTTTGACTTGGACTGAAACAGTGATGTGACTTATTAACAGTTTCTGATCTTCTCAAATGGATTTTGGAGGTGATACCAGATCCATCTGAATGTAGACTCCAAGAGCTTTCCAACGAGTACTCACGGGCCCCGAGAAGCCTTCTGGATCAAAAGTTATGGCCGTTTGAAGTTGGCTTGTCAGGCTGAATCCGAATTGATCTGGAGGCCGAATTTGATTCCAAAACCTATCCAACTTGAACCCTTGCTTTAATTGGTTCCAAAGTGATGTGGTGCTACAAATATATATATATATTCCTCATTAGGTACCATCATATTCTCATTTAAAATGTGTTGAAGTTGAAGAAACGAATTCACCTTTAGTTCAATCTTGATATTGGCCACTATGGTCGTATGTGTTGGTGGCGTGGTCACATCGTCCTCCCCTTCTTGATAGAAAACCGTCCTCAGTTTTAACATATGTGTAGTGTCACGTATTGTATGATCTTGATCATAAATCTTGGTGCATGATAACAAATGCAACAAACTCTCATTATGTAATATCATAAGTTCTTTATCAAATAAAGTAAAATTTTTTTGAAATGAGCTCACCTCAAAATTTAAGTGATGCGTAGGAGCTCTTGTAATTGGAACAACAAGTATAGCAAATATGGTTGTATCCATAGGGTACATGTTCTTATCATCATCCCCTTCTTGCAAACAAAGCCGTCCTCGGCTTTTGATAAGCTGAAAATATGGTAACAAAGAAGCCAAGGTGTATGCATGGTATACGTCATCCGTTTTAACAGTTCTTCGTTGTTGCACAATCAATGTTATAAAACAGTAATGATCATAAAAGCTCATTGTATTATTAACCCAAGAGTAATCATATATGTTAATGAGCAATTCAAAATTTCTCACACAGTAATTATTGCAACTGGTTTTGCAAATGTAAGTGAAGCATTTATACAATTCAAATCTTTGAATTTGTAACCTTGTAGTGGTGGCACATATGGGCAAAACTACAACTTTTGGAATCAAGCAAAGTTCATCCATATAATCATATCTCAATCGAACAATAGCAAATTCATCTAGCTAGGGTGAAGAGATTTGTATGTTCTGCCATAATTCATCATCTTTATTCAGATTGTCCATACTAGTTGGTGCAAAAAGAGATGAACACATAGGCATTGGATGAGTACTAAATTTTACTTTCCTCTCACATTGAACATGATTCAGCATACAAGAATTGTTGTCCCAAATAGCAAGTTTCAATTCATCCATGTGATCGCAAGTTATGCATATTCGATATACAAGAAACTGATTTTGCACACCATAATCTCCAATCAAATTAAACTTATATCCAGATGTGTGGCACTAAACAAGAATTTCGAACATACAAGTTCAGAAACTTTCTCCGTAGCATGTGACAATTTCATAGGTAGATCCACATGATGTAACACAATGAATTAGCAGGAGAAATTCTAGTCAAAACTTCTTTATGTGTTATTAATTCGACATGTGCAAAATTATGAGAATTTAGATCAGCACATGGTTCATTTAAGTCAACACAAGGAATATCAAAAGATTGCACTACAGTAGGTATATACTCACAAGGTTGCTCTATGTCTTGTTGTAGCACCAAATCAGTACCATGAGCGATGATAGCACCATGTTCTTTACCTTTTTGGCTCTCCTCAGATGATGTAAGTGCATCTATCTCCTTATCTTCATTCTCAACCAATGGGGTCAGTGATTCAATCAGCTCATGCTCCTCTTCGGCACGGTTCTCAACTACCTGCAAGTTGTTAGTCACAGAAAAGGGCATAAACACAGGTTTGTTCTCATGATCATCACCATTACCTGCAAGGTTAGTTGCAAGAGCATATTCATCCTCAACATCACAAGCACTTACATAATCACCATCTTCTGTCACAATGTACGCCCGCTGACTTGGGCAATCTCTCATGGCGTGGCCCATCCCTTTACAACGGTGGCACACAATGCCCGTCGTACGGCCCATGGAAGCAACCGATGAAGAGCTCTGTGCTGGTGCTTGCACACTAGTAGATTTGCTCGTCTCGCGTGCATGGGATGGTGGCGGCAGTGCTGCTGAACGTGCCCTACTCACAGAGGCGGCAGTAGCTCGACAAATAGGAGGTGGCGCTATCTTGGCTTGCCTAGGCGTTGATCTTGATGTAGACGTACCTCCAAAGTTGCTCCTTGTCCTTTGTTGCCTACCCTGCGATTCTTTTTCTGCCAAACAAGCAAGCTGGAACAATCTATTGATATCGTTATACTCTTTGTAATCAATTATGTCCAGAATTTCACGCCTTAAGCCCCCATAAAAACGAGCCATCTTATCCTCCTCGTCTTCTACAACATTACAACGCAACATGCCTATTTGTAGTTCTTGATAATATTCCTCGATAGATCTATTACCTTGGTTTAAGTGCTGCAATTTTTTATGCATTTCATATTTAAAAGTAGGAGGAACAAATCTAGCACGCATAACTACCTTCAATCTATCCCATGTATCAGGTGTTAAACCAGAATTAACTACTTGAGTCCACCAAATGATAGCAACATCTTTAAATTCAGTAGCTTGTCTAACTCTATGCACTTTAGGAACTAGATGGGCATTAAATTTTTGTTCAACTGTCATCTCCCAATCTAGATAAGTTTCAGCATCATAAACACCCGCAAAAGATGGTGTGGTAAATTTAACTTTAGCAAATGGGTCATGATTAGCACGATTATTGTGGTGCTGAAAATTATTACCTCCCATATTGTGATGGTTTTGGTGTGGTCGATGTCGTGGGCATGCATCTTGGGCAGCAAATGCAGCGCCGGTGTCGCGGTTTTGTCTCTCATTATCATCTCCCTCCTCAAGATCTTGGACTGCATTGTGATCATACTCGCGTCCATTGTTTAGCGACCGATTCAGCATTCTTTCAAGGCGTGCAATACTCTCATTGATGGTGCGCTGCAATGTTTCTGTCGTAGCTTGAAGCGTCTTGTCAAAGTCATCAGTAATGGTAGTGCGTTGTTCATCCTAGAGCGTCGTGAGCTCTCCCTTTAAAACACACTCTTGATCATCAGACGACCCACCTGTCATGGTTAGTAGAAAACAAAAGACAACACAAAGGTATTATCCTTATCAACTACTAGGTGATGAAAGGTGGAATCACGCATTCTCAAGCGTCTTACCACACTCTTACAAGTGTTCTTACTAATGCAGCAGGTGCTACAACCGGTGGCTGGTTCGTGATACCATGTCGAGCGTGGGTACGATTGCAAGAGGGAACCTGTTTTGATCAAGAGTATGTGGAGCTTGGAAGGCACAATATGTAGCAATGGAGAACAATCAGTTAATTTCAGAAATTGCATAAAATTGAATTATAGTTCGTATCTAGCATTTAGCCTATGTTGCTGATCAACCAAGAATGGAAGAAGGCTAAAAACAAGTGTATGGCAATGTGTAGGAGTGGTAAATACAAGATAATTCAATCCAATGCAATCTGGAATTGAAGAACACAAGGATTGACCCAAAACTGAAACTGAAGATTTCTGTCCACTGGACAGCACGTCGGTATTTTGGCCGTAACTTTTTGTCAGATGCTTAGTTTTCACTGATTCTTTTTTTCACTGTTTTATGACGGCGTTTTCTACAGATTTTCTTTCTGGGCAAACTACGTAATCCCAACACAGAAATTCGCACAAAAATCATAACTGCCGACTGTTGCAGATTCAAAACAGATAATTGGGTCAACTTTCACCGCATATATCTCTTAACTGCCTTTCTAGAATGATGTGAAATTTTACATATAGATGGATAATGAATTTATGAATTCAATGGCAGTGGTCTCACTCAAAAATAATCTCGGAATCAAAAGTTATGGCGTTTTTGGTGGCGGCTACAGAGAAAGGAAAAATCGGCCGAATTTGGAAATTAGGGTTTGGGGTGGGGAATTTTTCTTTTGTTTGGATTTTTAATAGAAGAAAGATATGACCAGCAACTAGACAATGCTATGACGGACACAAATTCAATTTAGCAAACCAAAACTAACAGATTGAAAGGCACAACAGGGTTTGGACTACGGAAATTAACTCTTTTTGTGGGGCAATTTTTTTTCTGAACTATAGGAAATAAAAACCAATCTACTAACTAGGGATACAAGAATTACCTCACGGGAAACCGTTGCTCTGATACCAACTAATGTGACGATGGCCCGATCTTCCGAAAGGTATTGATAAGTCGATTGTGGAGAACTCGACGTTGATGATCCAAAGGCTTCGACCAAAACAGATCGAACCCCTCGCAATCACTACACCACTGCTCCGTTGGTTATCAACCATGCCGAACACGGTTGACCTCGCCAAGAAGGCTTTCTCCTGCAAGCGAATCGAGAACACAAGCAAGAGGGAAGATGCAATCTGAAATTATATTGCGGATAATGTTTAAGTTCACAAGTTGGGGTTCCTCAACCGAACATGCGGTGAAACTGCTAAGCAGAATAATCTCTTAAGAAAAACCCAAGGAAAACTAAAGGGGTGCGGCCTCCTTAAATAGGGGAGGGGGAAGCCGCACTTATCTAATGACAAGGGATGTGATACTATTCGCAGCTACTGTTCACGTGGACCACACAGACGAGCTTACGACTATGTAGTCGTTTACGACCACACAGACAGGCTACGACTATGTAGTCATTTACGACTATGAAGTCGTTTACGACCACACAGATGAGGTTACGACTATGTAGTCGTTTATGACCACACAGATGAGGTTACGACTATGAAGTCATTTATGACCTCACAGATGATCTGCGACGAGTATCTAGTCACAACTGGCAGCCGTAAGGGTCTCAGGTGCTGACGTGGCTTGCCGACCGGGAGGGCGCTCGGGACTCGAGGGTCGCTAGCGAACGACAGCACGGCGGTAGCCGGCAAGTGGTGCAACAGAGAGAGGAGAGTGAGGGGAGTGTGACGGTGCTTGCGGTATTTACCGAGGATGGCTGGAGGGTGGTCGGCAACGAGGGAGGAGGCGTTGGTGCTCGGGTCACTAGTGCGGCGGCTCTCTAGTGGCGAACATGGGCCGCAAAGGGGTCAACAAGCATTGTCGAGGCTTGGGGAAGCTGACGGAGGTGTTGGCGCTCCTCGGGGATGGTCGAAACGGTAGGGATTGCTTGCTGGAGTTCCTTAGAAGCTTAGCAAGGGGGAAAGCACGAGGCTGGGGCCTTGGGCTACTCCTCGGGTGGGTTGGAGGTGGTGCGGGCTAGTTTGAGGGGAGGTGAGGCTGAGGGGGCCTTTATATAGCCTTCGGCGTGTGCTCATCTATGGCAATTGCTTGTCGGAATTTTGGCTGGCGTTGATTCAATTTGGGAAGAAAAGGAAACATGGGGAGGCGAAAGGAAATGGGGCCAAGATTGAGGGGATTTGATCTCGTGCGGCTTGCGGTTTTCAAAACTGAGTCATGGCGGAGAAGGAAGGCGGCAGCAGCGGAGATTCGGTTGGCCGGTGAAAGAAAGGAAAGGGGAGGAACAAGAAAGGAAGGAGGCGGCGTGGGGATGATGGATCTGACAGGTGGGGCCCACCTATCAACGGAAAGAGAGAGGAGAGGTGTGGGGGGGGTGGCGGAGACCAATGGATGAAGATTAGACGGGTGGGAGGAATAAGTGGCCGCAGACAAGTGAGATGGGCCGGGGCGACGTGGGCAAGATCGGGTGGTCCACATGTCGAGCAGGGAGAGAGGGAAGGCAGGATATCAGGCAGTGACATGGGAGCATCTTGGCCGTCCACGCGTCAGCCGGAGGAAGGGGCGGGAAGATTTAAATTTTATTTTTGATTTGGATTTTCAAAAAACCCAAGAAAAGCAAATAAAGCTCAGAAAAATAACAAAAAATATCCAAAAACTCCAAAACATTCATAGAAGTTCCTGGAGATATTTTGGACTTAGCAAAATTATTTCCAACTAGATTTGGTATTACGTTCTTATGGTGAAAATACTTTTTAATTTCAAAAATAGATTTTAAACTCTAGAAAACCAGAAAAACCAGATAAAAGCCAAATAAATCCAGATAATTAATTTGAATTAGGTTTTCTATATAAAATCAAAATATCTTTTTTATTTAATAATTTTTTTGGGCTTTTACTTAAATTACTTTTTAAATCCACCTTTTTGAAAAAAAATGCAGAAAATCAGGGCAAAACAAAATTAAAATTTAGGCACCAAAACACTTATTTTTATTTCAATCCAAATTAATTTAATTTAATAATTTTCTTTTTTCTCACTTAGAAATTGAAATAAATAGCTGGGTTGTTACAGGTGGCCCCAACCACATTCGTGCGAACTGACCCAAGCTGGTGATGGGCAATAACGACTATGACGGCGTGAGCAAGAATGACTACATAAGCAAGAACTACAATAAGAAGCCCCTAGCTCGTGATCAAGACAAGGAGAAGAAGTATTGTAACCTTGGTAAGGCTAAAAAGCTCTTCCACCGTGTCCTCACCACCTTCGACAACTTCAACTTTAGCGACATAGAGGGCTGTAGTGACGATGATGGTGAGGATGATCCGCACAAGGACACCAAGGACGGTGATGACTTCACTGGTATGTGCTTCATGGTTGATGAGAATGACATCAACGATGACAATCTCTACAACGATTCCGATGACGTATGCCCCTCCTATGACCAGCTCAATGATGCTTTTCACAAGTTAGAAAAGTTCTATGCTAAATGTAGTACTAGGTATGGTGAGTTAGAAAAGGAGATAGAGAGCTTGTCACGGGAGCTTACTTCATTTAGATATGTTCTCTCCCGTGATGATTGTGATGTATGTACTTCTTTGTTGGGAGATATGGAGAAGCTAAGGACCTATCTAGATAGTGTGATTTCTGAGCTACATTTACTTAAGGTGGAGAATGTTAGTGTGTTAACTGAGATAGAGAAGGCTAGAGTTGCTCCTCTTTCATCTGATTCTATTGAGACTACATTTTGCACTTCATGTGAGGATAAGGATATTGCTTTTAGAGGTTTATATACCATGCTTCTTGATCTGCCTAAAACATTTGAAAGTTGTAACAACTTGAAGATTAACTTAAAGAAGGCAAATCATAAAATTGCTGAAATACAAGTTGCCTTGCTTGAGCCTGATGTTTCTTGTGCCAACTATCCAAAATTAACTAGTGAACTTGAATCAATTTCTAAGCAATTTCAAGACATGTGTGATCACAACAACAAAATGGCTGAATATGATTCTAAGGCACCTGTTAGCTCACCATGCAATAATTGTGAAAAACTAAAATCTGAATTGATTGTATTAGATGAAAAATATGTAAAGCTAACTAAGGATCTACTAGAGAAGTCACAATCTGCTTACTCTTTCTATGCTGAAGTAGGGGAGAAATCTAAGGAAATGATATAGACTTTATAGGAAGAGTTACGAGGACCTGATGGCTAGGATTAGAACTACCCCTGTGTGTCTTACAAAGCCCTCAAGGTTGAGGCAGCCGTGCACAAGGAGAGATATGCACGTACCATTCGATCTTTTGCTTCTAGTTCTTCTTCCTCTCCTTCTGGTTCCTCATCCTCTCCTTCTCCCTGTTCTTCATGTGCTTCTCTTTTTCAGGAGTGTGAGTACCTCATGAACACTCTTGAAAACTTTGTTGAAGGCAAGAAAAGGCTCAATCTTATTCTTGACAAATCTAAGATTTGCAAGTTTAATCAAGGTCTAGGATATGATTTCTTAGAGCATGTAAGGAAATATCTACCTACTGTTGTTAGACCCGTAGCAGCAGGCGTGATCGAAGTTGCACTCGAGCCTAAGAAAATTGAGTTTAAGTTTGTGGGCTTTGTCTAGGTGATTTCAGATAGTAAGATTGTGGACTCGATTTTCAGGCTCTTTCTATTTTTGGTCCTCGAGTTGCCTCTGGTTAGGATAGATCTCATTTTTTCCATCGAGATACCTATCCGTAGCATGATCAGCATATTACTGTAGGTGATGAGGACATCACTTCTTCGGATACACACAACACTCCTCCACTTGACATTCAAGGACCAATCACTAGAGCTCGCACCCGACAATTGAATTTACAGGTGAGCTCGTTCCTAAGTACTTCTTTTTGTTCATTTGAGAATCGATTGCTACATAATGATTTAATTATGATTAGGAACCATGGAGAGGACCTGGAAGTACTTGGAGAAGGGCTACGAGGCGCACAAGTCCAGCAAGGGCGGTCGAATCATGTTGGAGGCCCAACTCAAGCCGACTTCGAATCCAATTCGGAGTCTAGGACCAGGCCGCACTAAAACGGACACCCAGATCGTATCCGGGCTCCGTTTTGGATGTTCTACATATGGATGGAAAGCTAAGAAGATGACCTTTCCAATGGCTCTAGTTCCATGTCAAAATTCCTTCTGAGTCGACAGGAATCATCGAAACAAGTGGGCATTTAGAATCTGTTAGGGTGCTGCGTCACCATCTTTTGGGCCGTTTGGCTTTGTATCGTGTTGGAGCCCATTAGGGTGCGTCCAGGGGTTTTGCATGCCTCTCACTACTCTATATCCAGTCGCCACCCCCACCATTAGGGTTTGGGGTTTGCTTAGATTAATCTGTCTTTGAACAGTTTCGCCGTTCATCGGTTTGTGAGACCCCAACTTTCGAGTGCTAAATCAATACATCTGCAATTCAGTTGTGTTCTTCCTTGTTCTTGCTTGTGTTCTTCGATTCGCAGGCGAGGATTAGTCTTCTTGGTGAGGTCAACCGGGCTACGCACGGTTGATAACCTGAGGAGATGTGGTGCTGCGATTGCAGGGTTCGGAACGTGTTGTTTGGAAGCCGGATCGATTTGTGTCGCACCTCCACCAAATCGAACATATCCAGAACCTGTTGGAAGATCGGGACCCCGTGCCTATCAAGTGGTAATCAGAGCTTCAGGTGTTCCTTTAGGTTCGAGTTTACCCTACCTTTGTTGTTTTCGGTTTCATCCTAGAGTCCAAGAAAAAGCCCTACAAAAAAAATTGTAGTCATAGGTTGTTTCCTGTCCCAGATCTCATTTAGTCTTTTACATAATTTGATTTCAGAGTCCGTAGTGTTGAGTTTGTGTCCTTAGTCGAGTTGTGTTGCTGGTTTAGATCGTGTTTTGTTTCGAGTTATCTTGCTTCCGCTACCTCTCATACAAACCCTAGCCAGCAACTTTTGTTTTCCCACCCATATCCCACCCTCTGTTTTGAGTAATCCATCGCGTCTCGTGATCACCGAGCACCATCCCCCACCTTTCCCCGAGCTTCCGCCCCCAATTTCCACAAATTTCCTACACCCGATTTTCGTTTCGGCCTCCACAGCAACCATAACTCGGAGGCCCTCCTTCAAACGGCCGTAACTTTCTCATACGGACTCGAAATCAGACGATTTTTTTTCAAATTGGGTGAAATTGAATTGTGCATCCGAAACTCCCCTGCTTTGGTGGGTTTGGCAAATTTATTTTGCCCAAATTTCTTCACCGAATTTACAGCACATTCATCATTTTTTATAGGCCACACCTTACATCAGATTGAGGTGAAACTTTGTGTGGTTCCTATTTCTGTGCTCTGCTTTGTGAAAAAAATAAAAGAAAAAAGAAAAAAAGGAAAATTTCGGCACCTGGGCTTATAGTGCTGAGAGTGCTATCCGTGCCCAAAAAAAACCGTGACAGAGCACAGTTTTAGGTGACAGAGCTTCATTTGTTTTGTGCTCATGCTGAATTAAGTTTCTCATTACCTGGCCATCTTTGTTGCTGTCTTTGCTTTGCTATTCTGATCTTGACTCCTTGTTCATCATATCATACCTGATATAGGACTCATTTAGACCAGCAACTAGGACCAGTGCTTTGGACATTTATTCAGCATTACTATCTGTTATTGCTTTGTGTTCCACTAACATATTTGGCCTGCCAAGCTCCATATACCTACTTCCGGATAGCACAATTTTTGACCCTTGCAATCGCCGGATCACACTCTCCAGGTATCCTTTGCCTTGCTTTGGCAAGAACCCTTGTAAGAGCTTGGTAAGCCACTTCCTTTGCGGGTTCCCACTGCCCTTACTTTGTAGTTGATAGGGATAATCCTTTTGTTTTCCCTGTGTTTCCACTAACCATGGCAGGAGACGAAGGGGACGGGATACCGAGCGATTTCAACGAGTGTGTTAGTCGCGGCTAGCTACAAGCTGCGCTCGACAAACAAAATGCTTCACTCACTGATCTCGATGCAAGAATGGACACCATCGTCGCCGCCATTGCCCAGTTGAACACCACGGAAGGCATTGAGCGGGTGGAGCGGTGGATGGCTGACCTCACTGGTCGGATGGACACATTGGAGGCACGCCTGCCACCTGTCAATGACGGCCATCATCATGATGATGACACAGTGTATGATGCGGATGGCAACATTGATCAGCGGGTGACACAAGATGCATGACTACGTCGGTGTCTTCAGCAAAACCGACATGGTATGGGAGGTAATAACCAGAACCGTCATGGTAACAACGACCCTTTTGCTAAAGTCAAATTTACCATTCCATCTTTTTCTGGTCTTTATAATGCTGAAATATATCTTGATTGGGAGATGACGATAGAGCAGAAGTTTAATTCTCACTTGGTTCCTGAACAACATAGAGTTAGACAAGCTACTAGTGAGTTTAAGGACTTTGCTATTATCTGGTGGAATGAACTAGGAACCATGCGCTTACAACCTGATACATGGGAGCGGTTAAAAGAAGTTATGCGTAATCATTTTGTTCCTCCCTCATATAAACGTGATTTGAGAAAAAAAATTACAGCGCTTAACAAGGTGATAGTTCTGTTCAAGACTATTATGCTGAGCTTCAAAAGGGTATGGTGCGTTGTGGGGTTGTTGAGGAAACGGAGGATAAGATTTGTTGTTTTTACGGGGGGTTACGGCATGAAATTCAGGATATTGTTGATTATAAAGATTTTACTACTGTCAACCAGTTGTTCCAACTTGCTATGCTTGCAGAAAAAGAATTGCAGGGACGCAAGGAATCAACGAAGGCAAGCACCGGATGACCTTTCTACACGCCGCGAACGACTACATCGACGGGACTGCCCAAGTCTTCTTCGAGTTTTCATTCTCCTCCACCACCTGTGAACAAGTTTGTAGCAGAGCCACCGAAGCCACCTTCCACGACACGCCTTGCAGATTCTACAAAAAATTCTTTGCAGGGTCCAGCCAAGAGTTCTTCTGTGGCTTCAACGGGCCGCTCCTCCGACATTCAGTGCCACCGCTGCCATGGGCTTGGTCATGTGCAGAAGAATTGCCCTAGCCAACGGACATACATCGCCACAGAAGATGGAGGCTACATCAGCACTTCGGATGTCGAGGAGGAGGATGATGTTGCTGCTGCCTCGGACGACAATGGCAGTGGTGATGATGACCTGGTCCTTGGTGGGGCATCCACAGCGACGCTACAGAGCATCATTGTGCAGCGAGTCCTTAGCACACAGGTACAACAACCCGATAAGCTTCAACGCCATAATTTGTTTCAGACTTTTTTCGCAATCAAGAACCGGCGCGCACGTGTCATCATTGATGGAGGAAGCTGCAACAACTTGGTGAGTTCTGATATGGTCAAGAAGCTTGGCTTGACCATGCGACCGCATCCACATCCATACCATATTCAGTGCTTAAATGACTCTGGAAAAGCTAAGGTAACACAAACATGCCGAGTCCATTTTTCCATTGGTGGTTATGCTGATCATGTTGATTGTGATGTAGTTCCCATGCAAGCATGCTCTCTTTTATTGGGTCGACCTTGGGAATTTGATAATAATGCTTTACACCATGGTAGTAGTAACAAATACACTTTTATGCATAAGGGAAAGAAAGTTACTTTACTGCCTTTGACCCCAGCTGAGATTATAGAGGCCGATAGGGCAAGAGCTGCTACTGCTAATGATCCAAAGGAACATGATAAATCTGAAAAACAACAAGTAATCCATTTGAAAAATTCTGTTATGCTTGCCACAAAATCAGACCATGCTGCAATTGATGATGTTAATGATACATGCTATGCTTTTGTGTGCAAAGATGCTTTATTTTCTCTTGATAATATGCCTTACACTTTGCCTGCTCCTGTCACTAACCTTTTGCAGGAGTTTAGAGATGTTTTCCCTGATGAGATACCTCCAGGACTTCCACCCATTCGAGGGATTGAGCACCAGATTGACTTGATCCCTGGAGCGAGTTTGCCAAACCGTGCGGCGTACAGGACCAATCCCGAAGAGACTAAGGAGATTCAGCGACAAGTCCAAGACCTTTTGGACCGTGGGTACGTATGTGAGAGCCTTAGTCTTTGTGTTGTTCCTGTTCTTTTGGTTCCCAAAAAAGATGGTTCTTGGCGTATATGTGTAGATTGTAGAGCCATTAACAACATTACTATAAGGTATCGTCATCCTATTCCCAGGCTAGACGACATGCTTGATGTGTTGTGTGGTGCTATAATTTTCACAAAGATTGACTTGCGTAGTGGATACCACCAAATGAGAATGAAACTTGGCGATGAATGGAAAACTGCTTTTAAAACTAAGTTCGGCTTGTATGAGTGGTTAGTCATGCCTTTTGGTTTAACTAATGCACCTAGCACTTTCATGAGATTAATGGACGAGGTTTTACGTCCTTTCATTGGCAAATTTGTGGTCGTTTACTTTGATGATATCTTGATTTATAGCACGTCCATGGATGAACATTTGAATCACTTACGTGCTGTTTTTAATGCTTTAAGAGATGCACATTTGTTTGGTAACCTTGAGAAGTGCACCATTTGCACGGATCGAGTCTCTTTTCTTGGCTATGTTGTGACTCCACAGGGAATTGAGGTTGATAGAGCCAAGGTGGAGGCGATATGGACTTGGCCCACGCCCACGACGGTCTCCCAAGTGCGGAGTTTTCTTGGCCTTGCAGGATTTATCGCCGCTTTGTCAAGGAATTCAGCACCATTGCGACACCGTTGATTGAGTTGACAAAGAAGGGCGTCGTGTTCCATTGGGGGCCATCACAAGAGGAGTCCTTTAATCTTTTGAAGGACAAGCTTACACACGCACCATTGCTCCAACTTTCGGATTTTGGTAAGACTTTTGAGCTGGAATGTGATGCTAGGGGAATTGGTATTGGTGGTGTTTTGATGCAAGAAGGCAAACCTGTTGCCTACTTTAGTAAAAAATTGAATGGTCCTGCTCTTAATTATTCCACGTATGATAAAGAATTGTATGCTCTTGTTCGTTCTTTAGAGACGTGGCAACACTATTTATGGCCTAAAGAATTTGTCATTCATTTCGATCATGAATCACTTAAGCATATTTGTAGTCAAACCAATTTGAATCGTAGACATGCTAAGTGGGTTGAATTTGTTGAATCTTTTCCTTATGTCATTAAACACAAGAAAGGGAAGGATAATGTGATTGCTGATGCTTTGTCTCGACGCTATACCATGTTGTCTCAACTTGATTGTCGCATTTTTGGTCTTGAAACTATTAAAGCACAATATGCTTTTGATGCTGATTTTAAGGATGTGTTGTTGCATTGTAAAGAGGGACAAGCATGGAATAAATTCTTGATCAATGATGGGTTTTTGTTTAGAGCTAACCGCCTATGCATTCCAGTTGGATCCGTTCGTCTTTTGTTGTTGCAGGAGGCGCATGTCGGGACCCCGGATTTCCGAACCCGGACCCTCTGTGTATTACTGCACTAGTCCCAGATCAAAGCTAGTGCACACAGTTAAACAGAAATGAATACATAACCAGCAACGCTTTATTACAATATTAAAGAGTACAGACCGAAAGGTCTCATTATTACAATTGAGGTTTCAAGACCTCGCACACACGAAACACAGCGGAAGCAAAAGATAAACTCGGTGAAGACCCATCAATACGCCACAGGCAATTGACTGGGGAAGCACGACCTAGAACTCCTGGAATCCTTCATCGAAGCCACCGGCGAAGTAGTCGTAGCCACCTTCTTGAGCTTCGCAATCTTCTGAGATTTATTTTTAAGTGTAGCATGTGAGTACATAAAGTACTCTGCAAGTCTTGGGAAAAATGCATAGATGCAAGGCTTGACAAAGGAAGGCTATATGGTTCTTTTGCACAAAGCAAAGTTTTAATTTCAATTACTACTAATTATTTTTGAAGGCATCAAGTTAATAAAGTAAATGTTTTAACAGAACTATCAATAATTTTCTAGTGAAGGTTCCATCTACCAACACTAGCTAACCAATTACAATTGGTTAAGTTTAAACTGCGGGTTCCATCCACCCTCTCTGGCTCCAACTGCCAGGATTCCCTTCCGAGAGTTCCCTCCACTCTCGGAATACAAAAACTTTGATTTTAAAACCAAAAACCAGAAAGCTACCATGTGAATGCATTCCTTGCCCGCCCTTGACCATGGGCACGGCTATTCGAATAGTTTTACACTCTGCAGAGGTTGTACAACTTTACCCACAAGAGATAAATTATCCTAAAAGGTAACGCGCTTCCTTTGGCATGAGACCCAGATAAAATATCACAAAGCCTTTATCTTACTCTAATCTAGCTAGATACCACCTGCTGAGGTTTCACCGCAGAAGGGTTAAATCCGCCCAATCTGAAGCCCCCTCTTGCGCCATATGAGTACAGTAAATCCCTGTCCCTCACTGTGAATAACCAGTCCATCCCTGGCACCCACTTTCCACTGGTGGCACCTAAACTAGACTATCATAAGTTAGTCAGCTAGGTCGTACCCATATAGACTTGTGGTTGTACGGTTAATGCTCAGTCTGGACAAACACAAGCGTCAATCCTTAATTGACTAGGGTGGAACATACACTTTACAAGATCTCGTGCTTCCTGCACCAAACCAAACCAATCATCCACCCTAATCTAAACCAACTTTTACATTTTAGTTTATTTTAAGAGAACAAGGGTGACTCCAATCACCACAACTTTATAAACACAAGGCTCAACAATAAATCTTAATTTCCCATTTTCAAGAGTTTCTAAAGATATTAGATAGCATGACTAAGCATTATCCTACCATTCTAATATTCACAAAGATTAATATTAATCTCATTATTGAGACAAAGGAAGTTCTAGGGTGACAAGGTACATGGCAATCAATGTCAAATGAGGGCATAACAAAGTTGGAATAACTAATTCCTAAACATTTGAACTAGTGATTTTATGTAAATAGCAATGCACATAATTTAAAATATTTAAAACATTTCAAAACCATAGGTTCAAGATGATCAAAGGAGACTTGCCTTCCTGCAGGATCTCTGGGTCTTCTTGCTGTTGGGTAGAGTGATCGTCGACAACGTTGGAATCTACGCGAGAAAAGACGAAGCAAACAAGGCAAATAAATACAAGCAAAATTCAAATAAAACCAAAAATTCAAATAGAGGCCATATTTGGATAGATTATGATTTTAGAAGAATTTAGGAGAAAGGTTCAGTGGATTTGGGGTTCACACGAGGGAGAACGAATATCTGGAAGATCGGTTGGGAAACGAAATTACTAAGACAATATTGGGACCAAGGAAATTAGAATGGATTTTTTGGAGATTTGGCAAGATTTGAATTTGAATTTTGAAAGCGCACAGAAAATTTGGAATGGAACCGAGGCTTTGAAATTAAACTGGGCATTGGAATTTGAAATTTAAATATTTGAAATATCAAATAAATTTCAAATATTTGAAAGGATGGAAGAAATGGATATTTTGGAATTTTTTATGAATTTAGAAATTTGAATGGGCTCAAACGGAGTTAAAATGAAGGAGAACGGGCTCCGAGAAGATTAAATCCAGAGAAAAAGAAAAACTGGATTTTGGGGAATTATTTTTCTAAAGAAAAATGAATTATGGCGTCAGCATTGCGTCAGCCCTGAGGATTTCTTTTTCGGCCGATTTATTTTTGCACTGGAAATTGGGGCTGAGAAGCTGACAAGTGGGCCCTTGGTCCATGGACCGAGCCCACGGACCT
Source organism: Dendrocalamus latiflorus (assembly GCA_017311315.1). Classification (NCBI taxonomy): domain Eukaryota; kingdom Viridiplantae; phylum Streptophyta; class Magnoliopsida; order Poales; family Poaceae; genus Dendrocalamus; species Dendrocalamus latiflorus. Next base: position 28,089,429 of record CM029612.1, on the reverse strand, counting down.
GGGGAGACGCTGAGGTGGCGGGGTGGGGTGAGGCGCTGACGAGGCAGGGAGGCGCCGAGGTGGCCAAGCCGTGGCGCTGACGGGGCACCAGGTGGCAGCCACGTGGCACGGGGAAAACCGACGTGGGAGGCCGGCCAGAGGGTGCTCGGGGGCGGCGCGCTCGCCGGCGAACGGCGGCGCGGCTGCCGGCGGCGAGGGGCCGAGGAGAGAGGGGGGGCGACGGGGAACTCGGGGGTGGCCAGCATTTTACCAGAGGGAGCCGGGGTTGCGCCGGCGGCGAGGAGAGGCGGCGGCGTGGCTCGGGCGTCGGTGGCGAGGGGGCTCCGGTGGGGTTGCGGTCCGGCTGAGGAGCGAGCGAGGCCGAGGGCGACGCGGCGAAGCTGAATGCGGCGTCGGCGAAGCTCAGGAGCGACCGGAGCGGTGAGGGGAGCTCGCCGGAGTTGGAGGCGACGGTGGCGACGAGTGCGCACGGCGCGGGGGCGAGGGGAAGCTCGGGAGAGGGAGAAGGAGGTGGAGCGAGGTGGGCGAGGAGAAACGGGGCCGGGGAGGGGCTTTTATAGGTGCGGAGGAGGGCGTGGCCGCGGGGATTCCTCGTCGGCGATCGCGGGCGGCGGGGATTGAGGAGAGGGGAAAAGAAGGCAAGGGCGGCCGCGTAAGGAAAGAGATCGGGGGGGGCAAGGATGGAAGGGGCGCGGGTCGCACGGGCGGCGGAAAAGGAAGGAAAGCCGGAGGGGCGGCGGAGATCGCGCGGCCGGGCGGGAGGAGGAAGAGGGCGCGCGGTCGGAGGTGGGAGACGAAGGTGACGGGTGGGCCCGGGCGGTCAGCGGGAGAGGGAGAGGGGCGCGGCTGACGGGCGGAGCCCGCGGGCAGAGACGGAGGCGACGGGGAGAGGCGCCGACAGGTGGGCCGGGGTGAGGAGAGAGAGGAGCGGGGGCACGGGTGGCGGGGATTTGGCCGCGTGGCCAAGGGCAGGATCGGGCGGCGAAGGGAGAAGCGAGGGCGGACGGGGCGGATGGGAGCGAGGGGCGACGTGGCAGCCATCTGGGCCGAACACGTGGCAAGCGGGGAGGAGGGGGAGGCGGGATCGGCCGGGAGACGTGGCCGGCATCTGTCCGTCCACGTGGCGGCCGGAGGGGAGGTGAGAGGGATTTTATTTTTGATTTTAATTTCAGATTTTCAGAAAGGCCCAGAAAATTCAATAAAGCTCAGAAAAATATGAAATAAATTCCAAAAATTCCAGAAAAATTCACAGAAGTTCCTGGACAAGTTTTGGACTTAATAGAAATACTTCCAACTAATGTTGGTATTTAGTTTGCATACTTGAAATACTTTTTATTTTCAAAAAATAGGTTTTAAACTCCAGAAAATCCAGGAAACCAGATAAAAGCCAAATAACTCCAAATAATTAATTTGAATTAGGATTTTTTTAATAGAAATTCAAAATATCTTTTTATTTAACAATATTTTTAGGTTTTACTTAAAATACTTTTCAAATCTAGCTTTTCAAAAACAGAAATTCAGAGCAAATCCAAATAAAACTCGAATACTTTAAAATAATTAATTTGAACTTAAATATTTTTTAGAAAGCAAATTTTGGGATGTGACAGCGCATGGAGGCGGTTTGACGGGACATTTTGGTGCTAAAAAGACGGAGGACATTCTGGCCACACACTTCTTTTGGCCAAAGATGAGGCGAGATGTTGAGTGGTTTGTGGCTCGCTGCACTACTTGTCAAAAAGCTAAGTCTCGCTTGAATCCACATGGTTTATATATGCCCACTCTTCAATAGTGGTCGGACCTAGTAGAAGCTTGAGGTCTACACCTAGACCTTTTGATTCTATGAGAGGCGAAGAGTGTAGGGTAGCTAGAGGTTAGTCATTTATTTCTGTGACTGCATCTTCTACTCATCGCGTGACTCAGTACTAGGTTCCTAAATCTGTTCTTACTTACCCTAGTATTTAGACACAGATGATGTCTTCTCACTGACTCAGGTTCATTGGGCTGGGAAGGGAGAGATTTGGCTTGTCAACTCTAGCTATTCTTGACACATGACTAGAGACTCTTGTTGGTTCTCTTCCCTAGTCCGAGCTCGAGGTGATAAGATGATCACCTTTGGAGACACTTCTTCTGGTCGAGTCATAGCTAAAGGTATTGTGCGCATTAATGATTCTTTCATTCTTAAGGATATTTCCTTAGTGAGTAAGCTGCGTTATAATTTGCTATCTGTTTCTCAGGCCACGGTCTCATACGTGGTCTGCCCAAGCTCAAGATGGTCAAAGACTTCATTTGTGCTCCTTGCCAGCATGGCAAGATAGTTGTTGCTTCTCATCCCCTAGTCACTGTGATTATGACCGATGCACTAGGACAACTTCTTCATATGGACACTATTGGTCCAGCTATATTGCAGTTGGGCGGTGGAAAGTGTATGTTCTTGTCGTGGTTGATAACTTCTCGAGATTCTCTTAGGTGTTTTTCTTAGCTTCGAAGAATGAGACTTTTAGTCATTTTTGGGGTTTGTTTGGTAGGTTGTTTGTTGAGCTCCCTGGTGCCTTATGAGCAATCCATAATGATAATGGCACGGAGTTCAAGAACTCCTACTTTGAGAGCTTCTGTGATGAGACAGGTGTAGAGCATCAGTTCTCTTCTCCGCACATCCCTCAACAAAATGACGTCCTGGAGAAGAAGAACTATACCTTGGTCGAGATGGTCAGGACGATGCTAGATGAGTATGCTACACCTAGGAAGTTTTGGGCTGAGGCTATAGCCACTACGTGCCATGTTTCAAATAGATTTTTTCTAAGGGCACATTTACATCTCACTTCTTATGAGTTGAGGTATGGGCGCAAGCCCAGTATCTCGTATTTTCATGTGTTTTGTTGCAAGTGTTTTATTTTGAAGTATGAGAATCTAGATAAGTTCGAGTCTCACTCATCTGATGATATCTTTCTAGGTTACTCGACTTCTTCGTGGGGATATAGGGTCTGGAACTACGAGTCTAGCAGGATTATAAAGAATTGTGAGGTGACTTTCGATAAGACCAGTTCTGGCACTAGGCCCGACATCTCAGGTCAAATAGTGCAGTCCGAGACCATTTCATGGATGAGGAGGTTAGAGATGAATGTTCTTTACTTGATCCAGTCCATCCTTTCCTTGAGGTGCCTACTTCTTCCACTGCACCTCAGGGAGATCAGCTCTTATCTTCTAGTTCTTCTGGAACAAGTGGCTCTGCTCCTACCTCCACAGCTCATGAGGTAGAGGCCACTTCTTCTCATCCAGGACCTTCCCGTCACATTCAGCGATGTCATTCTTCGAAGAAAATCATAGGAGATCTTCTTGAGCATGTCACGCATTCAAAATCTGGATTATCTCATTTCTGTCTTCATTCTACCTTTGTCGCCACTTTTGAGCCAAAGGATGTCTGTCATGCACTCTCTGATGAGTCTTGGGTCAATGCCATGCATGCGGAGTTAGAAAATTTCAAGAGCAACAAGGTCTGGTCACTTGTTGAGCCCTGTAGTGGTCATAATGTGTTAGACCCGGATTTTTCAATCCATAATCCCTTGTGAAACTCTGCACTATTCCCTGGATCAGTAGATAGTGCCCACAGGTACATTACTGCATCATCTCATACATCGCATAAAGCATAATAAACCATAATATTACATAATCAAGTTTGAAATACACTGCGTCAGGTGTCAGTTTACATAAGGGCCGAGCAGGCCAAATGTCTACAATACAAAGATAACAACAGAAGCAAAAAATAGAAGTAAGACCATAATCCACTGGCAAGCGACTGAGGGGTATATGTGTGCAACCTATACTATCTAATCCTAGGTAATATATATGAGCACAATCTCCACTAAGTTCACTTGTCTAAGACCCGAATTTGAAGAAACCGCCCTAATTTCCTTCGTTGTTTTCTCCTTCCGCGGCAGGGGCATCTTCATAAGCGTAATGGTCTTGGGTTCCTGTTTCTGATTTTGTAGTGCGAGTGTGAGCACAAATCCACCGTGCTCAGTGAGTCAACACATAGTATGCATTAGATAACATGCATGGCTAATCAAGGAAGGCTCGGGTTATTTTATTTGCTATAAATAGCTTTCAATTATGCTACATAGAAACTTCCTATGACTTAACAGTTTGAACTTAAAATATAATGTGAGAAAAAAGACCGTAATAATAGAGATTCAGATTCCATCCACCATTACATAGTTTCTGCACCATATGCTAACCTTTTAGCGTTATAACCGCTTACATTATCACTGAGACGACACCCAGGGCAACACAAATCTGAGTTTCCACCACCCTTTACTTTTCCAATCCCACCCACAAAGTTTTTGAAATAGAACTATATCTAGTTAGGTTCCCATGTCCACCCTTGATCGTTGGCATGGCTATTCGAATAGTTTTGACTCTGCAGAGTTTCCACACTTTACCCACAAGAGACAATCTACTCGTTGCCCCACATGATTCCTTAGTCATGTGGTTGAGTGGACCATCATAGTGACTTTTCAAAATACCTCGCCTCTTCCATCATCTCACCCATATGGGCTTCTCCCGATTGCGGCAGGCCCCATAAGTTGTGCGGGATGTTCTTCCCCTATGCGGCTAGCAGCTGGGCTACCCACACCGACTAGCACGCCACAGAAAACTTCACCCCCTGCGAGTGTCCATTCAAGTTATCACACAGATAGCCACTTGCACTACCTCACCTCCTCCACTAATGAGATGATTTTCAGGGTTCAGTAAATCTACTAAGCCAAGTTGTACTTTACAGACTTGTGGTTGTACTTGTATAACAATGTTTGGGTTAACTAACTTGCTAAAACAAAATTATGGTTCTATGTAAATAGCGATGCACATAAATTTAAAATAATTAAAATATTTCACAAACTTAGGTTCAAAATGATCAAAGGAGACTGCCTTCTTGCATGCTCTCTGGGTCTTCTTGCTGCGGAGTGGAGAGATCTTCGGCAATGGTGGAATCTACGCGTGAAAAGACGGAGCAAACAAAACAAATAAACACCAACAAAATTCAAATAAAATCAAATGAACTCCAAAAACTTTAAAACTAGAACCAAAAGGTAGAGCTCAATTTTAGATGAATTTAGGAAAAAGAATTGGGTCAATCGGAGTTCGGATGAAGGAGAACAAGCGATCTAAAATTTGTGGGCGAGAAAATGCTGGAAAATAGCAAAAGTTATTGTTCATCCGAGAGCAGCACTTTGGATAAAAGGCTAGCGCTAGCGAGAGGAGGCATGGGAGATGAATCTAACTAGCAAAATGGGTTGTTAGGGACCTAAGGCACACATAGGAAGCGACGGCACGCCAAACGAAGCACGGTGTCGGCACGGGCGGCTACAACGACATGGGTAGGAGAGAGGAATAAAACTCAGGCATAGGACATGAAGAAGTAGGGTAAGTACGGGCTAGAACGCGGCTTGGCGAAGCTAGGAAAATTGTTGGCTCGGCCAAAGACCCACCGGAGATGTCGCAAACGACGTTTGAACGACATCGGGAAGGAAAAGGAAAAACTTAATATCTTCGTGCTCGGTGAACGAAATCTAAAACCATTTGGAGGGTAGCTACCTGGGATGGTTTGGCACAATGTGACGTGAACGGATTGGGAAAACACTACCGGATAGTTGGGGACACGAGATGCCAATGGCGGCCATGGCGAGGTTTAGAGGTGAAAATTTGTGGAGACTTTTTGCGGAAAAGAAAGGAAGCACGGCGTAGAACGCGGTGAGGCAAGTCTAAGAAAAATTACGGCAAGGGCTAAAGCTTACCAGAGGCGACGAATCGACGTCGGGAAGCGCTCTTGACCTAGATTGGGGAAAACTCAATTCCGGGAGATTGGCTACACCAAAACCAAATTAATTTGGCCAGAAGGTAGATGGGACATGAAGGCACAATGTGACGTGAAAAGATCACAGAAAAACTCACCGGATAGCTCGAGACGCGATGAGCAATTTCGAGACCGGAGGGCCTCAGTGCCGACGGCATTCTGGGCTTTGAGGGGACTTGGAACAGCTTGGGATGGGTTTAGAGGGGTCAAGGGGTCGTATTTATTGGCTTGGAAGAGATATAGATAGACTCCAATTCGCAAATTTTGGCTTAGAGTCCGTTTTAGAAAATAGAAGATGAAAGGCAAACAGATGAACGAAACGGAAAGAGGCCAGTTGGGATGGATTCCTTGCGTAATTTGGCACAACTTTCCTTTTGGGAGGACATTGAAATAAGGTCCGGATTGGATGTTATGAAGAGAGAGGAGAAGGAAGGAAAAACGAGAGCAAACAGATCGATTGTGGCTGCTGGAGCTCGAAGATGAACAGTGCCGTGGGCACTGTTCATTCTCTCTCCTCTTTTTTTTAAATTTAAAATTGAGCTCAAACAAACTCCGAAAAATCCACGAAAATACAGAAAAATTCCTTGTGACACAAGGAACACAAATAAAATATTTTTGGCAATTATTAATGTTTAATTTTAATCATATTAAATCTTTTTAATTAATTCAAGAAAAATAAAAAATGGTGAATTTTATTTTAAAAGCTTCAAAAAGGCTCTGAAAATCATGATGTTACAATTGTACTCTTTCTTTCCTTCCAAATGACTAAGCTAACTTTTTAGAATCACGAAGGTCGTTCACCACGTACGTTGCAGAGACACGCGGCTCGACGCAAGGGGCCAAGCCCTTGCAACATGTTCGAAATTTTTGGGTATTTGCTAGTACACATTAATTAATCTTATACAACACTTGGTAGTAATGCCTCTTGAATTAACACATTCTATTTTTCGCAGTGCCACCAGCAGCCGCCGGGCAACACGTGTGGATTCTACGTTTGCCACCATATGAGACTACTCCTCGATTCCTCGAAGATCACCAATTCTAAGGTTTGTCAATCTTCCCATATTTATTTCATACTTATCAGGTTATATATGTACGCACATTGATATTCCTATCGACAGGCTGCGCCCATCTCTACAACCGCATTGCAACAGTTGGACCTTACACAAATTCGAGGAGACTGCGCGTACTTTTTGATGTCTAGAGTCATAAAATCAAATGGAAAGTTCCACAGCATACAATGATTTTTTGTTTGGGATAAGATAATGACATTGATTGTAATTTTGTATTTGTTAATGGATATTTTATTTTATTTCAATTAATTGATTTGCGAAATGGATGTTTTATGTTTGTGAAATGAATTGAGATGTGAATTGGATGTATACATGTACATGTTGATCTACTTGTTTCAGAGGGCATGGCTACCATTTCCTGAGGCTAGCCAATAAACAGAAATAGGTTTAGGGGTAGAAGGGAATATCACATACGGTTTTTAACTAAAACCGTCTGTGACATTTATAAATCACAGACGGTTTTTAACTAAAACCGTCTGAGATATTTACAAATCACAGACAGTTTTTAACTAAAAACTGTCTGTGATTATAACTATTACAAACAGTTTTAGTTAAAAACCGTCTGTGATATTTGCACCACAGACAGTTCGAAAGCCGTCTGTGTGACCTCGTATCATTACTAACCCATAAATTTAAACGGCTCACAAAACTGTCTATGATGACGTTTCCGAACTGTGTATAATATGGTTTTCTGTAGTAGTGATTACATTCCTTACATTCATTTCTATATGTCGAAGTATCAAGGCATTAGTATCCTTATTGCATACGGTTGTAGGTAGAGATAGATTTTCATCAAACTCTCTGAGAGACCATGTGGATGTGACCCCATGATTGTGATGAGTAATTAACAAGTATTCTGAAAAGATTGAGTTTGGTTCGTGCGTTTCGTGCCATGATGGCATTTGGCTCAGTCGGGTATGGTTAGTTGGACTTAAGGCGTATTTTTCTTCCCGTTTGAGCTTTTGGACCAGGTGGTGCCGAGGTCAGAATGGTCGAGGTGTGCTAAAGACGACGAGGGCTCGAGGTAGCTGCGAGGCTTGGAAGGCAAGGAATGAGGAAGCTTCCCGGAAGGTGCAGGAGGGGCGTTTTGGTGAATACGCAAAGCTACACTAAAGGAAGTGGATTGTGGACAAAGCACTAGAGTTAGTGGATAAAGCGAGAAAGCTTAATGGGCAAAGCATGTGATGAACCCATTAAGAGAGGCTATAAAAGGAGGAGTGTTTCCTGCATGTTGTATGGCTTGGGGGAGAGGGTTAGAGTTTGTTTTGCTTTTGCTTTCTCTTTAGTTGTTGAGAGTTGTTGGAGAGAGCAGAGGTTCTGTTGGCCATTGTCTCCCCGAGTGTTTGATAGAACAGAGAGAGGAGATGAACTCTTGAGTTCTTGTGTTTGAAAGGAGATGATTGTAATCCCTGTGTAATCATTCATCGTTCTTCCTCTCTGTCAATACAAGAATGATTTTGTTGGCTATTTTCATCTTTTGGCTTTGTTTGTGATGAATTTCAGTTTCTGTCCCCTTCTCTGTTTCTTCTCCCATGAAGTGAGTTTGTGGTGATTTAGAAGCTTTGTGTGTTTGATTCTTGAATGCTCTGTGATGGAAAAGATTCATGGCCATAAGACCATTCCATTTTCTAGAGCATTTGGAAGAATCAACATCTTCTGTGAATTTTAATCCCTTCGTCACGTTTTCTCTGTTTGTGCTATTTCTAGGGTTTCATGCCAGAGAATGTTTGGATTTCTTGATTCCCTTCATAACTTGGCTTGAAATCTGGGTTCTAAGATCACAAGATCATTGCTAAATCAATTGCAAAAGGTCTTGGGCAAAGGATGAACAAATAGTGAGGAATCTGAAAAATTGTGTTTCTCCCAACCTCTTTTTCAGATTTTAGGCTAAATCCTAAACCCTTGCTTAGATGATGAAATCCTCTATTCCAAAAGTGCTTGATACTATTTAGATCATATTCCTGCATTTCTGAATTGAAGAGAATAGAGAAAAACCAAAAATTTCATTGAATCCATCAATTCTCTGCATTTTCCAGGCTTCTGCCTAACTTGCCCTCGGGAAGACCGGTCAGACCGGATTGGGACCAGCGGTCAGACTGGGTTGTGACCGGCGGTCTGACCGGTATTGTGGCAGCGGTCAGACCGGAGGCAAGGTTGCGGTCAGACCGCCCAATGACCTGCGGTCTGACCGCCCAGTCAGTTTTGGTTGTTGGTCCTTAGGTTTTTTGCTTGCTATTTTTCTTGCTAGGCTCGTTTCGCATGTTTGTTTACTTGTTCTTCTAGAGAACATTTCTATCTACTTCATAGCTTCTCATAGCTATTGAAGAGGAAGTTTTAGTGGATAATTTTCGGGGGCGTAATTTTAAGAAGAAACATTCACCCCCCCCCCTCTATTGCCGATTTCAATCCAACAATTGGTATCAGAGCCGGTTAACTCTTCCTCGTAGATCTTAACCGGTCTCTAGAGCCATGGCGACAGATAAGTACTCGACCAAGCCCCCAGTTTTTGATGGGATTGATTATCCTTTCTGGAAGAGGCAGATGAAGACTCACATCCAGGCTTAGGGCTACGCCATCTGGCGAAAGGTCAAGAACCGATATGTTGTTCCTCCCGATGAGAACATCAACGCTGGAAACATGGTTGGTGTTGAGGTGAACGCTAAGGCGAGGAACATCATAATTCAGGGTCTAAGCAGAAGCAAGTTCGATCGCATCTCTCATATGACATCGGCCTTCGACATCTGGGTGACCCTCGATGCATACCATGAGGGCACCACCCAGATCAAGACGGTTCGATAGGACCAGTTCAAGCGAGATTACAACAAGTTTGAAATGCTCGTTGGTGAGTCCCTCGATGAGTGTTTTGTGCGTTTCCACAAGATTTTGAGCAACCTCCGAGCAGTCGGTCTCACATACCCCGACTCGGACAATGCTCAACAAATGCTCGCAGCTCTTGATTTGCGTGTTTGGGAGATTAAGTTGACTACCATCAAGGACACCACTGATCTCTTGACCTTGACTCTTGACGCGTTGTACTCACGCGTCAAGACTCACGAGATTGACATAGTCTCTCGTAGGTCGAAGTCGTAGTCGATGGCCTTAGTTACCGATCCCAGTCTGGTTTCTGGACCTTCTTCCTACTCGATCTGTGGATTCTCTCTAGCTGCTCTCTGTGACGTAACTGATGATCAGTTAGAGCAGCTGCCAGAGGATCAGTTAGCCCTTCTAGCCAGAAAATTTTCCCACGCATACAAGAGGGTAAGAGATCGAAAGAGGAGTGGTCCGATAATTTGCTTCAAGTGTGGTGGCCCCAAGCACATTCGGGCGAATTGCCCCAAGCTGGGGAAGAGCAAGGGCGACTACGGCGGTGTGAGCAAGAACGACTACATCGACAAGAACCGCAACAAGAAGCCCTCAGCTCATGCTCAAGGCAAGAAGAAGTTCCGCGACCTTTGCAAAGCCAAGAAGCTCTTCCACCGCGTCCTCACCGCCTTCAACGACCTCGACCTCAGCGAGGTGGAGGGGTGGAGCGACGACGATGGTACGGACGAGCAAGACCCCAAGGGCGGCGACAACTTCTCCGGCATGTGCTTCATGGCTCTTGAGGGCGAGATCAGCGACAGCGAGCTTTACTCCGACTCCGACGAGGTATACACCTCCTATGACCAGCTTAATGATGCTTTTCTTAAGCTAGGGAAATTCCATGCTAGATCTAGAGCTAGGTGTAGCGCGTTGGAGAACGAAGTATATAGATTGTCACGGGAGCTTACTTCACTTATATCTGCTCCCTCCCGTGACGAATGTGATACATGTTTTGTCTTGCTTGATGATATGGAGAAATGAAGGACCTCTCATTATAGTTTGTCTTCTGAGCTTGACATGCTTAAGGTAGAGAATGTTAGTCTTTTGGTGTTGGATCGAAAATGGCGATAGAGGGGGGGGGGTGAATGGAGCCCTTTAAAAATTCCCCGAGTATCCACAACTCACTGCGAAACCAAACTAGAGATCAACAAAAAAAAACTAGAATGTTCAATCTTATGCAATCTAAAAGGAGAGACAAGAAGAAAATAAGCAATATGTGCTTTCAAACTAAAAGCCTACATACGGCAAGAAAAGTAACAAGGACTACCAGCCAAAAGCAATTGTAGACCGGTCCAAACTCACAAGAAACAGCGGATTAATTAAAGATTGATGGCCGGTCTAACCGAATTCTTTCTCAGCAAAGATAGCAAAACAAAAATCAGTATTTGCTGAAAACAGCAAAACTGATCATGGCAGACCGAAAACAAGGAGATAGCATGCCGAGAGCTGCTGGCCGTGAGCCTTTTTTTTGCCGCAAGAAGCAGTAACTTCAGCAAAATAGCAGCAGCCGAACCCAAATGAAATTTAGCCAAAAGTCTGAGGGCAGTTGGTGGTTTCAATCCTTGCCGAAATAAGTGCCACCCGGACTACACGCAAGAATAAAAAACCGGTTTAAATGCAGTCTTGCTGTTGGTTTAGCCAGAGGGAGAGGAATCAACTTTGAAGACAACACCGAGTGCTGCAAAAACTGAAAAAGAAGGAGACTGCAGACTGCACTGAAAGCTAACCTGACAAAAGAACTATTTGAAAAGAAAGAGCAAAAGCAAGCGTTTACTGCAGAACTGAATCAAGTCCTTAGCTGAAAATACAAATGGGAGTGCTGGCGGGTGTTTTTTAGGACTAAGAACTTGTTGCTGCTGAAACTAGCAAACAAGAATACTACTGCCGTGAGCAATCTGGAGACAGCCGAAACTGACTAACAACAGCCGATTGAAATTGAAAACCGAGAGAAATGAAAGGCATAATCAATGAATTCAGCTGAGAACAGATCTTTAAAAAAAACTAAACAAATGGCTGCAATCTCTCAAATTCAGCAAGACTAAATCCTCTAGTCAAGAGAAACAGAGGAGATCTGGGTGAAAGAACTCATGACAAAAGTGTTGGATTTCTACATAACTTGATATCTTTTGATCATGAGACTTTATGCACACCTAGAGGGCATCCTCTGAAGAACAAGAAACTTAAACTTCTCACACAAGATTTTCAAGAAAGACAGAGAGATGAATGATTAAAATAAGCAAATGATTACAACCAGTTCAACCCATCTCTCACCGAGACAAACACACAAAAGAAAACGAAATCACTATTGCAACCTATTCTCCTCAACAACTCACATAGACAAGGAGAGAAACAAACAGGAAGCTCTCACATACATCTCTCTCATTTTTTTCGTGCTCTCCATTTCATTCTTTCTAAGTCATACTCAATTTCATGAAAGCTACTAGGGAACAACCTCTCTATTTATAGCCTCTACTAATGGGTTTACATCCCACTTTACCCATTACCTCTCAACAACTCATGGCGCTTTATCCACAATCCACTTCCTTTAGTGCAGCTTTGTGTATTCACTAAAACGCCCCTCGCGCACCTTCCAAGAAGCTTCCTCATTCCTTGCCCTCAAAGCCACGCAACCACCTCGAGTCCTCGCCGTCTTCGGCACACCTCGACCGCTCTGACCTCGGCACCGCCCGCGCCTAGTCCGGTCATCCCGTGCCTCGCCACGACTCCACCTCGACGTCCTGCAGCCATCACAGACAAGAAACAAATCACATAGCACCGCTCGAAATATTGTAACCATACATTAGCATCAGAAGACATACTCAAAGCCCAAACCGATCGAAACGTAAAATGACTTAAGTGCGTTCGACCTAGTTCGACAAGGTCCGACCGAAACCGATTGCGCCGCGCAACGACACAGCCCGAACCACACAAACCAAACTCGACATTCCTAAAACATATGTCAATTACTCATCACACAACCAGGGTCACCTCCACATGGTGTAACACCCCAGGACCCACATTACCCTGGGATGCCACTAAAACCACTCCACAACTAACCAAGTTACAAGATAAAATAATCTGGCAACAATTCCTATAACTGAAGGAACGCGCGTAGGCTACGATAGCAGAAAACAAAAATTTCTACCGCGCACACCAGGACATCATGCTAAGGAGGGATCATGGATCGTTACCACTAGACGCGCAGTGCAGCGGAAGAAGAGTTGGAGAAGCCGATCCAACCACACGCGTCGAGGTAGTAGTGGAATTAGTCGATCGTCCCGAACAGATCGTCTCCTCCACGCGATCAACCACACCACGTGCAAGATCCAATCTGTAGATTATTGATGCCGATCAACGCCGCAACGAGCAGCGCCTCCACCGGTATCCACACGTCCAGGGCTGGAACGCCGATCGCGAGTGTACCAGCACTCGCGAGCGGCTAGGGTTTGGCTCGGGAGGTGGCGGCTAGGGTTTGGCTCGGGATTAACAGAAGTATGCACCCCTCAGCCCCTCGCCTCCATATATATAGACCTCCTCACTTGGGCCTCGTGGACCGAGGCCTAATAGGAGTCTATCCGGATCTCTATCCGAATTGAGCCCACATCCGAATCACATTCGAATTAGTGTTCCAACCCGTTAAGTGTGCGACCCTGTAGGTTCACGTATACTTGGTCGCGACCCGGAAACGCCTTTCCGGTCACCCTGTTAATAGCGGCCTCTAGTAAGACATATTAACCCCAAAGTATACGTAAAGATCATATCAGCTGAACCTGTAATGTTCTCATGTACGAATCCCTTTGCCTCACGATATAGATTGAGCTCAAGGCGAGACATGTGTCATCCTCTTAATAGCTCAATCACTCTCTCGATTCTGTGATGGATTATAAACACGTGATTGACTCCTCAGTCACCTTGGCATGGCCATGCACTTTCATACTCCATTACATCGAGGGGCCCAGAGATATCTCTCCCATAAGGAGGGGCAAATTCTATCTTGATCATTCACATCCCACTACATGTTTCATAGCAAACCCGAAGACTACTTTTATGACTACCCAGTTACGGAGTAGTGTTTAGTAGTCCCAAAATAGGCTACTACGCATGTTGGGAACCATGATGATCTCAAGTCTAAGGATTCTACATAAACACTACTTGAGACCAACTGATGACACATAGAATCTCTGCAGTGTCTCATGGCGGGTCTATCCAACATATGTTCACTAACACATGTCCATATTATTGATTTGGTATCTCCATACCATGATCCATGAGACATGATCATCAATCAATACATATGCTGATCTTTGAATCATATTTGTTCCTCATATGATATATATAATCAGGGATCATTTAGAAATAGTAACATTTTGGCATTAAGAGTCTCATGAATAAGTCACATACTCATTGATCAATAATGATAATGTCTATTTCAAGGAACAAAGCAATGTATCATAAACATAGTATGTGATATATTCAACATCTCCATGTTGCCTCTAGGGCATATCACCAACAATAATAAGATAAGATAAGCGGAAGCATAATCAACCAAGGGAAACAGGATAGTGATAAGAATTCAATATTTAAAACAACCTCCAACATTTTAACATAAAACATTGTTCACAAATCTAACATTATTAAGTTAATGTAAACAAAGCTAGACAAAGGTCTAGAATCCCTTTGTCTTTATTACAGCATAAATCTATGATCCAACTGCATTAAGGTGGTGCCGCTCTACCCTTCCTATGCATGCTCAATGATCACTTGTAAGGGGGGGGGGGAAACAAGGGTGAGATAAAATCTCAGCAAGCAAACGGTTTAACAGGCTAATTAAACTACAACAGTTTAATCATTAACATTTAATTTCCACAATGACCACGTTTATATCCTCAACCTCAAATCACCACCAACAACGGTAAAACCGTAGCAAATAAATCTTGTTTGACTACTTTAAAACCTCAACCGCTATCACTACCAAAGACAATAAAGCATATGTATGTTTTACTTCACTACTTGATTGTTTCTCACATCCACAACTGCTATCAACAATTACTACAAGAGAAAAGAATCTCATGCCACAATCACAACCCCCACCAAACCACAAGGGACGAACCCCATTCCATGACCACATCCACATTTCTCATACCACAAGTAGCTCACATGAGCCAATTCTACATTACAACTATAAAGTTGTACACTGTAACATCCCAAAAATTTTATTTGCCTTTTATTGTTTTTCCGGAGTTTATTTGGATTTATCTGGATTTTATTTCAAAGTCTAAAGCAAGAAAATGAATTTAAAATATTTTATTAAAGCCAAAAAGAGTTTATTTAATTTTTCCTAGCCTTCCCTAAATTTTTAATTAATTTTTGAGAATTTTCTGGAATTTAAAATCAATTTTAAAGGTTAAAAAGTATTTTATAAAATTATTAAATGGAAGTATGAAATTAAAAATATTTTTACTAAGTCTAAAATGCTTCCAGGAATATTCTATAATTTTTCTGGAATTTTTAGACATTAAATATTATTTTTCTAAGTATTTGCAAAGCTTCTAGTATTTTCTGAAAATTTAATCCGAAAATAAAAATCAATTTATTCCAAGCCCGCCACGTGTCGCTCTCAGATTAAATCAACCTCTCTCCACGTTTTAATCCTAGCCATACATTGCAACTTACCCCTTCATAAAATCCAAAGGACATGAGCCATCCACTTGCCACGTGTCAACAATCCGACGGCCCGTACCCCTTCATTCTCCTCCCTCTCTATGACACATGGGACCCATATGTCATATCCTTCTTCAACCTCACCTTCTTCCTCCTCCCACCTTCTCTCTCTTCCTCCATGAATGGCAAATGAAAGCTTTTAATCCCGGCCGTTACTACCACTTTAATCCCCGTTTAAGTGTGCGTTTAAACCCCCTCATCACTCCCCACTCACACCCGGCCGCCTCCTCCCTTTAATCCTCTCCAAACCGCCGGCCATTCATCTCCTTTTCTTCATCTATAAAAGCTCAAAACTCCGGTGTTCCTCCTCCCATTCGGCCTCCCTCTCACCGCCGCCCCTCCCCTCCCGTTCGGCCGCCACCCCGCCGCCCTTTGCCGCCGCCCCGGCCGCCTCCCGGCCCGCCTCCCGCCGCCGCCCAACCCCACGGCCGGCCACCTCCTCCTTGCGCCACCGCCGGCCGCCCGCCTCCCCGCCGTCGCCGGTGAGTGCGCCGCCGCCCCTCCTCACCCCGCCGCCGCTCGCCGCCCCCGCCTCCGGCCGCCGGCCGCCGGCAAGGCGCCGGCCGTGCGCCTCCCGTGCCGCCCTGCGCGCCGCCCGCGTGGCCGGCCTCGCCCGCGTGGTCGCCCGCGTGGCCTCCACGTCACGCCCGCATGGCGCCATGTGGTCGGTGTGCCACGTCGGCAAACCCCGCGGTCCATGGACTTGGTCCACGGTAGACCGGGCCCACCGGTCATTCAAATCATTTTTCCCGCTCAGAAAATTCGAAATTGCTGACGTCATAAATAGCAATTTTCAGTACAAAAATAATTCCCGAAAACCAGCCTTTTCCTTTTTCCCTCCTGTTAATCTTCCGAAAGCCATAACTTCTTCATTTTAACTCCGATTTAACCCGTTCAAATTTCTAAATTCTTCTAAAATCCTAAACTACCCAAATCTAGACTCTTTTTGAATTTTTGAATTTTATTTGAATTTTGTTTGAATTTTCTTTTGATTCTTCGCGTGTAGATTACGACGAATCCGGAGAATATTTCTTCGACGAATCGCAGCAAGACTTCGAGCAAGGCAAGTTACACCTTTGACCATGTTGATCCCAGTAATTTAAATTATTTATGTTGTTTTTAAATTTATATGCATGCGTATTTTTATTCAAATTAGTTCAAATGTGCTTAAAACTTTAGTTACACCCAATTTCCTTTGTATGGCCAATTTCGATATTGAACGAACATACCTTGTCACCATAGATGAAAACCTAGTTGGTACATTAGTATTAACTAGAACACTTTATGGAAGTGCTTAGCCATGCTTAGAATAATTCGGGTGGGAAGATTTGTTTCACATAAAATGATAAAGTTTTCGAGGGTATTCTTGACTTCGGTGAGTCAAGAATGTTTATGAGATGTTTTCAAACAAATTATAAAACCTGTTCTTAGACTTGGGCATTGGTATGGTGGTGGGTGCTTGCTGGCATGCATCGTAGTTTGTTGACTCGTTGTTGACTGCCAGGCACAAGGGGTATGCGGGTAGGCCTAAGTCAAATTAAGGACCGGTCTGTGAGCTACTAATACAAAGTCACACCGTACTACCACAAGTCTGGAATGGGACAGACCTGGCTAAGTAATTTGTGAAGTTCCATTTTAGTTTTCGCTATAGGCTGAATGTGAGCGTGGCGTAGGCCATGGGAAGTCTCACATGGCACAAGAGGGGGCTCCAACATGTGGATTCATGTTGTGGTGAAACCTTAGTGGCGGCGTAACTAATTTGGCAATGGAACATTGGAACAGCCTTGTCATGAACTCTCAGCCGCACACCTAAGGCAGTGTGTAAATCGCGTGGCAAAACGAGAGAGCATGTCTTGTGGGTAAAGTTGTACACCTCTGCAGAGTAATAAACTATCCTGGATAGCCGTGTCCACGGTCAAGGACATGCTTAGTATGGTTTTTCACGGATTAGACTTTGGTTTTTATTAAAACCTGGTTTGTGGAACTTGTGAAATCTTTTGGAAAGATGGTCCGGGTGGGATGCCCGTGGTTAGGTTAGTGTTTGGTCGGAGCCTGCACTAACGATATTATTTTGTTAAATTCTTGTTTCTATCTATTGTATCAAATTCAGCTTTTGCACTTATTATTGATATTTACTCCAATGATACTGTTTATGCAAATAAACCATAATATGCCTTCTTTTGTAACCCCTTATGCATGCATACACTCTGTTATATTTCCCTGGTGTAACTTGCGTAAGCACTTCGTGTGCTTACCTTGGGAGTACTTTATGTGCTCACCTTGCTATAAACAATGTTGCCAGAGGATGATGACGCTGACTACGTGGAGGATTGCGACGAATAGGCCACGTCTTACAGTCAATTCGCCTTGTGGGAAGGCAGGATGGGCTGCTCCTTTTATTTATCTTCCGCTGTTTACTTTTATGTTTGGCCATGAAGCCACCCTATTGTAAACCTGGCCATAAGACCCGTACTCTTGCTTTATAATAAAGTTTGGTTATCATGCGTGATATGTATCACTGTTCAACCTGTGTGCACTAGCTTTTCCTGGGATAGTGCGAATACACAGTGGGTTCTGGAGTTGCTGCTCCGGGTCCCGACAGAGATGGTATCAGAGCATGTTGACCCTAAGACGTGACCGTAGGTAGAATAGAATGGACAACCTTAAGGATTTATTTTTTTTTAAAAAAAAAATTAATAATAAGAATATTTGAAAATTCTTCTACATCTTACCTCCTTCATTCCTTCACTCGTCTATTCTTTTTAAAATATAAATATGCATAATTGATGACTAACTCCGTTCCTTTTTCAAAATTGTAGATGGCTGAACGTCCTACCAAAATCACCCATGGAATCCTAGCTGGACACCTAGCCGACTGCCTTTGGAATCTTCTTCAAGAGTTGGGAGTTACAGCACGCCCCGTGTACCAGGGATATCTGGGAACCTTTGGAGATCAAGAATGTTGGAGAGTGGAAGTGCTGATTTACGCCAACTTGGGAGATGAAGAAGCATCTCACACCTTTGATGCTCCTCAACCTCGGGACACCTTCTTCAATGGAGTCCAAGATGCAGCTCGTGAAGCAATTCGGCAGATGAGGGATATCTACGCCCAAGAGCTTCAACGCACCACATTTCGATACTACCCCAGCAAGTACCCTGGCAGCTCCAGCAGCTTCTTCTCCTCGACAGAATTTGAGAGTAACCCTCGGCTCGTTCAGCAGGTGCAGTACACTAAGTCTTTGGACTATGTGTACCAAGTCACCTTGAATGAGTTAAATGTCACGGCGCAGCGACTCCGCGCAGCAAAAGAAGAATTAGCTAAGTACCGCTTGGAAGATGAGGGTTCTTCTGTTACAGGACCACCCTCAAAGAAGCTTAAAATCCAGCCTACCAGTAGTAGCACCAGCCCATAGAAACCATAGTTTAAGTTTAAAGTTATAGAACGATACTTGTGAGCTGTTATTCCTTTGTCAACAGCCTCAAGGTTATATTCAATAAAATAACATGGTTGGTTGTTCCTTGAGTTTTGTTGTATTTCTTGTTTCGTGGTGGGAATGTTACATAGCCCTTCTCCTAGTTCTCCCTCTTTCTTTCCTCTAAATCTAGAAGGATCTGGCAGATGGTGAACACAAGGAGGAATGTCAACGACAGCGCCAACAACACCGGAGCGCAAGGAAGTCAGTCTGTCCCTATCCCTCCGCCTCCACCAGCAGCTGGACCTGACTGGACTCAAATGATGGCAAATCAAAATCAGTTGATTCAACTGTTAGCTCAAGCTATCAACAACCCTGCTCAGCATGCTCCTCAGCCACCAGCTCAAGCTCCTCAAAACCGGATGTCAGAATTTTTGAGGATAAGGCCTCCGACCTTCTCAAGCAGCACCGAGCCAATGGATGCTGATGATTGGCTTCGTGCGATTGGCAAGAAATTGGATATTCTGCAATGCACTGACCGAGAAAGGGTCTTGTTTGCTTCTCACCAATTAAATGGACCTGCATCCGAGTGGTGGGATACCTTGATTGCTTCTCATGCCAACCCTCAGGCCATCGCATGGGATGAGTTTGTTCAGAGTTTCCGCAAGGCTCATATTCCAACTGGCACCATTACCCTGAAGAAGAAGGAATTCAGAGCTCTGCGCCAAGGAAGCCGCACAGTGAATGAGTACCTGCAAAAGTTCAATCAATTGGCGCGCTATGCACCAGAAGATGTGGCTACCGATGAAGCCAAGCAAGAAAGGTTTTTGGAGGGCCTGAATGACAATATTTCTGTGCAGTTGATATCAAGTGACTATGCAGACTTTCATCAGTTGGTTAGCAAAGCCATTCGCCAGGAGGGCAAGTTTGTTGAGATGGAAAACCGGAAGAGAAGGATGGCTACGCAAAAGGCTAACCCTGGAGGTTTTCCCAAGCCCCGTAGTACCCCACCTCAGGTTGGGCAGTTCAAGCCGCACTCCAGCAACTTCAAGCCTCAATCAAGCAGCTTCAAGCCAGCAGCTAACCGGCCAACTTTCCAAGTCAACCGTCCCAAACATCAGGCAGCTTCCGTTCCTCTTACCGGTGGTCAAGCTCAGAAGAATACTACTGCATCTGATGGAGTGACCTGTTTCTATTGCAAGGAAACAGGGCATTATGCCAAGTCTTGCCCCAAGAAGCTTCAGGCAGTAGCTAATGCAAATGCTTCGGGAGGTCTGAATCAAGGTCAGCAGTTCAAGAAGCCCGAAAACTATGTTAAGGGACGTGTGAACCACATCACCGCTGAAGAAGCTCAGGCTGCACCAGACGTCGTACTGGGTATGTTCCTTGTAAATTCAGTACCAGCTTCAGTTCTTTTTGATTCCGGAGCTTCCCATTCTTTTATTTCCTTGGATTTTGTGGTTAAGAATGGGTTGGGTATGGTTTCTCTTAGTACACCCATGATAGTTCTCTCCCCTGGAGCAGAAATGAGAACAAGGACTTTGTGTCCGAGAATAGAGTTAATCATAAATGGAGTTCTGTTCCTAGCAGACTTAATAGTGTTGGAATCTCAGGGATTGGATGTAATTCTTGGCATGAACTGGTTAGCCAAGAACAATGGTCAGATCAATTGTGCTGCCCGATCCGTAGCCCTCACCAATGATCAAGGAATAGAAGTAAACTTTTCCCCTGAAACCCCTGCAGAAGGAGAATGTGTTCTCACTCATCTTCAAGTGCAAGAAGAAGTACCCATAGTACGGGAATACCCAGATGTATTTCCGGAGGATTTACCAGGGATGCCACCAGATAGGGAAATCGAGTTTGTGATTGACCTAGTCCCCGGCACGGCCCCAATTTCCAAGAGACCGTATCGTATGCCAGCTAACGAGTTAGCCGAGTTGAAGAAACAGATTCAAGAATTGGAGGATAAAGGGTATATTCGACCAAGTTCTTCACCTTGGGGTGCACCTGTTTTGTTCGTCAAGAAAAAGGATGGAAGCATGAGAATGTGTGTGGATTATAGAGCACTTAATGAGGCTACCATCAAGAACAAGTACCCGTTGCCTAGGATCGATGATCTGTTCGACCAGCTAAAGGGAGCCAGAGTATTCTCCAAGATCGATTTGAGATCAGGATATCACCAGTTGAAGATCCGTGCAGAGGACATCCCTAAAACTGCATTTTCTACCCGTTATGGACAGTATGAGTTCACTGTCATGTCCTTTGGACTAACAAATGCGCCTGCTTACTTCATGAGCATGATGAATAGCGTATTCATGGAATATTTGGATAAGTTTGTTGTAATCTTCATAGATGACATTCTTATCTACTCCAAGAATGAAGAAGAGCATGAGAATCATCTTCGGATAACCTTGGGAAAGCTTAGAGAACATCAGCTTTATGCCAAATTCAGTAAATGTGAATTTTGGCTAAAGGAGGTTGCTTTTCTTGGCCATATTGTGACAGCCGAAGGAATTGCAGTAGATCCGTCCAAGGTGCAAGCCGTAATGGAATGGCAGCCACCCAAGACAGTAACAGAAGTCAGAAGTTTCCTTGGACTTGCTGGTTACTATCGCCGCTTCATAGCAGGATTCTCTGAGTTAGCCAAGCCTATGACTCAGCTTCTAAAGAAAGAAAAGAAGTTTGAATGGACAAAAGCCTGTGAGCAGAGTTTCCAGACTCTCAAGAATAAGCTAGTTTCAGCCCCAGTGCTTACCCTTCCGGATGTGCATAAGGATTTTGAAGTTTTCTGTGACGCCTCCCGTCAAGGTTTGGGATGTGTTCTTATGCAAGAAGGCAGAGTGGTAGCCTATGCATCACGCCAGCTAAGACCACATGAGTGCAATTATCCTACTCATGATTTGGAACTAGCAGCCGTAGTGCATGCTTTGAAGATCTGGCGTCATTATCTCATCGGTAATCGTTGTGAAGTATACACGGATCACAAGAGTTTGAAATACATTTTCACTCAAGCAGAACTCAACCTAAGGCAGCGTAGATGGTTGGAGTTGATCAAGGATTATAATATTGGAATCCATTATCATCCCGGCAAAGCAAATGTCGTGGCAGATGCGCTAAGCAGAAAGTCTTATGCAAACAGTGTATTATCAAAAGAAGGTCAGATCCGACTTCAGGAAGGAATCTCCCGTTTAAGTATAAACCCGGTGGATCAAGGTTTTCTCTCAGCCTTAGAAATTCAACCTACTTTACCTGATCAAATCAAGGAAGCCCAAAAAGTTGATGAAGATATTCAAGAAATCAGGAAAAATATGAGAAGAGGCAAAGCGCCAGGATTTAGTGAAGATGAGAATGGGACTGTCTGGTTTGAAAATCGCATTTGCGTACCCAATAATCAAGAGATCAAGAAAGTGATTTTGCAAGAAGCCCATGAAACTCCATATTCAATTCACCCAGGTCGTACTAAGATGTACCAGGACCTTAGGGAAAGATACTGGTGGGTTAGTATGAAAAGGGAAATTGCAGAGTTTGTTGAAACTTGTGATACCTGCCAGAAGGTCAAAGCAGAGCATCAAAAACCTGCAGGACTTTTGCAACCCTTACCAATACCAGATTGGAAGTGGGAAGAGATTGGTATGGATTTCATAACCGGACTCCCTAGAACTCAATCCGGCTATGACTCAATTTGGGTGATAATTGACAGGTTGACCAAAGTAGCTCATTTTATACCAGTCAAGACTACTTACTCTGGAAGTAAGTTAGCTGAGATTTACATGGCTAGAATTGTGTGCTTACATGGAGTTCCGAAGAAGATAGTATCGGACAGAGGTAGTCAGTTCACTTCCAAGTTTTGGCAGAAACTTCATGAAGAGTTAGGGAGTAAGCTTAATTTCAGTACAGCTTATCATCCCCAAACAGATGGCCAGACAGAGCGAGTGAATCAAGTGTTAGAGGATATGTTGAGAGCTTGTGCTCTGGATTTTGGAAATAGTTGGGATCGTTCATTACCCTATGCGGAGTTCTCATACAACAACAGTTATCAGGCCAGTTTGCAGATGGCACCTTTTGAAGCACTGTATGGCAGGAAGTGCAGAACACCCTTGAATTGGGAACAGTCTGGAGAATCCCAAGATGCGGGACCAACCTTACTTCAAGATGCTGAAGATAAAGTAAGGAAGATCAAAGACAGATTGAAGATAGCTCAATCCAGGCAGAAAAGTTATGCCGATAATCGTCGACGCGACCTGACTTTTGAAGTTGGGGACTACGTATATCTCAGAGTATCTCCGCTCAGAGGAGTCAGAAGATTCCAAGTCAGGGGAAAGCTTGCGCCAAGATTTGTTGGGCCATTAAAGATCTCAAGCCGCAAAGGAGAAGTTGCATATCAGTTGGATTTGCCGCCAAGTATGGCAGGTGTGCACAACGTCTTTCACGTTTCCCAGTTGAAGAAATGTCTCAGAGTGCCCGCAGAGCAGGCAGACCTGGAAACCCTTGATCTTCAAGAAGATCTCACCTATCAAGAGCAACCGATCAAGATTCTTGAGACAGCCGAGCGCCAGACCAGAAGAAAGACCATAAGATTCTGTAGAGTTCAATGGAGCAATCACACCGAAGACGAAGCAACTTGGGAGCGAGAAGAAGATCTGAAAGCCAACCATCCCCATCTCTTTGCTAGCTAGTTCAAATCTCGAGGGCGAGATTTCTTTAAGGGGGGTAGGTTTGTAACATCCCAAAAATTTTATTTGTCTTTTATTGTTTTTCCGGAGTTTATTTGGATTTATCTGGATTTTATTTCAAAGTCTAAAGCAAGAAAATGAATTTAAAATATTTTATTAAAGCCAAAAAGAGTTTATTTAATTTTTCCTAGCCTTCCCTAAATTTTTAATTAATTTTTGAGAATTTTCTGGAATTTAAAATCAATTTTAAAGGTTAAAAAGTATTTTATAAAATTATTAAATGGAAGTATGAAATTAAAAATATTTTTACTAAGTCTAAAATGCTTCCAGGAATATTCTATAATTTTTCTGGAATTTTTAGACATTAAATATTATTTTTCTAAGTATTTGCAAAGCTTCTAGTATTTTCTGAAAATTTAATCCGAAAATAAAAATCAATTTATTCCAAGCCCGCCACGTGTCGCTCTCAGATTAAATCAACCTCTCTCCACGTTTTAATCCTAGCCATACATTGCAACTTACCCCTTCATAAAATCCAAAGGACATGAGCCATCCACTTGCCACGTGTCAACAATCCGACGGCCCGTACCCCTTCATTCTCCTCCCTCTCTATGACACATGGGACCCATATGTCATATCCTTCTTCAACCTCACCTTCTTCCTCCTCCCACCTTCTCTCTCTTCCTCCATGAATGGCAAATGAAAGCTTTTAATCCCGGCCGTTACTACCACTTTAATCCCCGTTTAAGTGTGCGTTTAAACCCCCTCATCACTCCCCACTCACACCCGGCCGCCTCCTCCCTTTAATCCTCTCCAAACCGCCGGCCATTCATCTCCTTTTCTTCATCTATAAAAGCTCAAAACTCCGGTGTTCCTCCTCCCATTCGGCCTCCCTCTCACCGCCGCCCCTCCCCTCCCGTTCGGCCGCCACCCCGCCGCCCTTTGCCGCCGCCCCGGCCGCCTCCCGGCCCGCCTCCCGCCGCCGCCCAACCCCACGGCCGGCCACCTCCTCCTTGCGCCACCGCCGGCCGCCCGCCTCCCCGCCGTCGCCGGTGAGTGCGCCGCCGCCCCTCCTCACCCCGCCGCCGCTCGCCGCCCCCGCCTCCGGCCGCCGGCCGCCGGCAAGGCGCCGGCCGTGCGCCTCCCGTGCCGCCCTGCGCGCCGCCCGCGTGGCCGGCCTCGCCCGCGTGGTCGCCCGCGTGGCCTCCACGTCACGCCCGCATGGCGCCATGTGGTCGGTGTGCCACGTCGGCAAACCCCGCGGTCCATGGACTTGGTCCACGGTAGACCGGGCCCACCGGTCATTCAAATCATTTTTCCCGCTCAGAAAATTCGAAATTGCTGACGTCATAAATAGCAATTTTCAGTACAAAAATAATTCCCGAAAACCAGCCTTTTCCTTTTTCCCTCCTGTTAATCTTCCGAAAGCCATAACTTCTTCATTTTAACTCCGATTTAACCCGTTCAAATTTCTAAATTCTTCTAAAATCCTAAACTACCCAAATCTAGACTCTTTTTGAATTTTTGAATTTTATTTGAATTTTGTTTGAATTTTCTTTTGATTCTTCGCGTGTAGATTACGACGAATCCGGAGAATATTTCTTCGACGAATCGCAGCAAGACTTCGAGCAAGGCAAGTTACACCTTTGACCATGTTGATCCCAGTAATTTAAATTATTTATGTTGTTTTTAAATTTATATGCATGCGTATTTTTATTCAAATTAGTTCAAATGTGCTTAAAACTTTAGTTACACCCAATTTCCTTTGTATGGCCAATTTCGATATTGAACGAACATACCTTGTCACCATAGATGAAAACCTAGTTGGTACATTAGTATTAACTAGAACACTTTATGGAAGTGCTTAGCCATGCTTAGAATAATTCGGGTGGGAAGATTTGTTTCACATAAAATGATAAAGTTTTCGAGGGTATTCTTGACTTCGGTGAGTCAAGAATGTTTATGAGATGTTTTCAAACAAATTATAAAACCTGTTCTTAGACTTGGGCATTGGTATGGTGGTGGGTGCTTGCTGGCATGCATCGTAGTTTGTTGACTCGTTGTTGACTGCCAGGCACAAGGGGTATGCGGGTAGGCCTAAGTCAAATTAAGGACCGGTCTGTGAGCTACTAATACAAAGTCACACCGTACTACCACAAGTCTGGAATGGGACAGACCTGGCTAAGTAATTTGTGAAGTTCCATTTTAGTTTTCGCTATAGGCTGAATGTGAGCGTGGCGTAGGCCATGGGAAGTCTCACATGGCACAAGAGGGGGCTCCAACATGTGGATTCATGTTGTGGTGAAACCTTAGTGGCGGCGTAACTAATTTGGCAATGGAACATTGGAACAGCCTTGTCATGAACTCTCAGCCGCACACCTAAGGCAGTGTGTAAATCGCGTGGCAAAACGAGAGAGCATGTCTTGTGGGTAAAGTTGTACACCTCTGCAGAGTAATAAACTATCCTGGATAGCCGTGTCCACGGTCAAGGACATGCTTAGTATGGTTTTTCACGGATTAGACTTTGGTTTTTATTAAAACCTGGTTTGTGGAACTTGTGAAATCTTTTGGAAAGATGGTCCGGGTGGGATGCCCGTGGTTAGGTTAGTGTTTGGTCGGAGCCTGCACTAACGATATTATTTTGTTAAATTCTTGTTTCTATCTATTGTATCAAATTCAGCTTTTGCACTTATTATTGATATTTACTCCAATGATACTGTTTATGCAAATAAACCATAATATGCCTTCTTTTGTAACCCCTTATGCATGCATACACTCTGTTATATTTCCCTGGTGTAACTTGCGTAAGCACTTCGTGTGCTTACCTTGGGAGTACTTTATGTGCTCACCTTGCTATAAACAATGTTGCCAGAGGATGATGACGCTGACTACGTGGAGGATTGCGACGAATAGGCCACGTCTTACAGTCAATTCGCCTTGTGGGAAGGCAGGATGGGCTGCTCCTTTTATTTATCTTCCGCTGTTTACTTTTATGTTTGGCCATGAAGCCACCCTATTGTAAACCTGGCCATAAGACCCGTACTCTTGCTTTATAATAAAGTTTGGTTATCATGCGTGATATGTATCACTGTTCAACCTGTGTGCACTAGCTTTTCCTGGGATAGTGCGAATACACAGTGGGTTCTGGAGTTGCTGCTCCGGGTCCCGACATACACTCCACATTACAACTATGAAGTTGTACATTCCACATTACAACTATGAAGTTGTATATTCCACATTACAACTATGAAGTTGTATTTGCCTGCAAAATAACTTCACCACAATACATTGCATAGGTATGCAAATGATCTTTCCACAATGCAATGCGTATGAATGCGTATGCTCCACAGCACCCTTACCCAACAAGGTAAGAGTGTGCATCGTATTACGGCAATATACGATGCTGTACCGGTACGGTCGCGGCTAAGTGCGGTGACATCCACATATGCAAATGTCATGATATGATATGAATGATATGATAATCATAAACCACATGAATTCCAACCACCAAGGAGCATCAACATACTCGCACATATCCACAACCACATATCCACCACATATTTGTTTTCATATTCCGCATTAGCACAGTAAACAAATTTCCACATGATTACGAGCAATTTATCCAAACATATCAATTGATCAATAATTGCTACCATCACAACCTTATTCATTAAGAATACTACCACTTAGACCACAATATACTCGTAAAGTTCTCTACCCCACAACTATATTGATTCATCAAGATCAATTCCGCATATCCACAATTAAACCATCAAGATCATAAAAAATTGAATTCTTAAAAATACTACCATCTGGACCACATTAAGGAAGCATGTAACAATGACATAGCACCTCAATTTAAGATAATTAATTAATGTGAATGTAGAATAATTAACGAGTTAAACAGTAGCACATCCGCTACGTTTACTTGCCTCTACCGTTGAAGCGAAGCAAATCACGTGCGTTTAGGAGCAAAACCACCTGTCCAAAAGGTACCTCTCAGCACAAAACAACAGCAAGGAAAACGCGTCTTAAGAAGTAAACAATCTGCTAATCCCCTTCTAATTATATGCCATGAACCCTAATTACTCTAAAAACAGAGGGGTTTGGGATTAGGAAAAATTACCTAGAGGATCCCTAGGGATCACCCCTCTTCTTTCCTCCTCTTCTTCTCCTCCTTCTCTTCTTCTTCCTTCTCTTCCCTTTCTTCTTCTTCCTTCTCTTTCTCCTTTGCTCCAATGGACAGCAGCTTGTGGGGGGAGTTGGAGGTGCACCTGGGAGGGGGAAGAAGGTGCGGCCAGGGGGTGGGGTGGTTAGGGGGTGGCGGCCAAAGGGGGGAAGAGGGGGAAGGGGGGCGGCTAGGTTAAATGGGCGGTGCGGCCACCCCTTGGGCCTTCGGCCCAAGGTGGTCGGCCCACTCTCCAGGCAGCCCACTCAGAGTTATTTATTTATTTGTTATATCCATTTTACGCTATTCCACAATTTTTATTTTTCCCTTCCCGTGATTTAACGAAAAACCGGCGACTCCGCGATTACGTTAAAAACCTACGCCGTAACGACGATCAGGATATTACACATGGTCTATCAATCTCCCCCTTGATAAGTATATTGACAAACCCAGAAAAAGCGTAAAGTTGAGTTTGAAAAAATGAAAGAAAGTCAAACATGGTGAAAAGAAAAACAAGGAAGCTTATGACCATGTCGACAAACGAAGCACAAATAGAAAGAGCAAATTGTTCTCCAAAGCTCCAGAAGATTCCCAAATGGCTTTTTCCCGCTATTCTCTCCCTTTTGGCAATAAAGTCAACAAGATGCAAGGAAGAGAATCAAACATGAGAATGGATGGAATGGCTGACTTTTATTCATTTTAAGCATGATAAGCCATGAAGATTATCCAAAATGACCTTGAAGTATTACACCAAGCCATAACATATAGGAAAGCTATCAAGATCAGGACAATATATGTATAGACAAGCTAAGCCAAATAAGTCATAATCTGAAAATTAGTCGAATTTCTTAGCATGTCAAGTCAACCATGAGTATAGTCTAGCCAAAGGTATCCAAAGATGATACAGGCCATGTCAATAATCTAAGTGGAATCAAGAAGCTAGTATTGAGTCAATATAGAGTGCTACAAGTTCAAGAATGAGACATTTGTTTAAGTACTTGAAAGCCTTGTAATTTTAGCAAATCGAGCACAAGTGACATGTTTTTCTTTAGAAATCTCATGATTGTTTCCAACCAGATTTTTGTTTAGTCATGTGCTAGACCTCAAGCCTTATGCGACCACTCCAAGCAAGAAGCTTAAGGAGATGGTCTTGGTCAACCAAAACTCCCCTGAGTTCATGCCTAGTGCAATGGCAAGCCGTCTCATGAGAAAGAATTGGTGAGATCAGTTTTTTTTCGCACAAAAGAAATCTTTTTGCATTTTCATGAACATAAGACTTGTACTAACTCATGTTTCATCAAGGAACTAACATAGCTCAATGTAAAGCTCAAGTGTAGATTCAAGACTCAACTCAGCCTATTTGACATGGCATGAATCATAAAGAGATAACTAAAGAGAGACTAGTCTCAAGAGCTAACATGACAAGAATTAGTTCAAGTTGAGCATTTTAAGCAACCTGTCATGGCAAAGGCTTGACTACACATATGAAGTCATTATATATCTAGCAAATAGGCACAGATCATGGCAAGACGTAATCTAATGTAAACATGTCATAAGTGGATAATAATCAAGGCTCTATGTAGTTATATTACAATGCAGAATGAAATGCAATGCAAGAAACTCCAGCTCCCCCTCAACCTGTGATGCAACTTTTAGTTCAAGTTGAGTTATGACAATATTAAGATCTAGAAGCTCCCAAATGAACTCCCCCTGAACCAAAGCAATAAATACGAGAAGCTAGCAATAAAAACAGAAACGGTAGTCCTTAAAATATAGACAAGATATAGAGGAAACTATGGCTCAGACTGACTCTCATCTACCCCATATGACTCTAGGACTATTAGCTGATCATCTAACACACTAAGGAGCAAACACATACCCTGTCTACCCGAGGGTGGCCCAACCCTCGCTAGAACCTATAAGAAGTGAGTGAGCTCAACCTAGTGAGAAGAGAAACAACTAATAAGCAGTATCCTCGAACCACAAGATAAGATTAAAAGTCTAAACAGCTAGACGAGAGAACCACTCTAATCTATGCTAGAAGGACTAACCCAGATGCACCCATATGCAATGCAACAGAAAGGAGTAAGAGCATAATAAGCATGATAAAACATGAAGCACAAAACTCCCCCTCACAACAGTCCATAAGGACAAACCACCCCAAGCTCTCCCCGCATACCTGAAAACCTAGAGCTATCCAAAGGCTTGGTAAAGATGTCGGCTAACTAGTGGTCACTCTCCACAAACTGGAGCACTATGTCACCCTTCTCCATATGGTCTCGAAGGAAGTGATATCTGATGTCAATGTGCTTGGTCCGAGAATGCTGCACTGGGTTCTTAGCAATGTCAATCGCAGAAGTGTTATCACAAAAGAGTGGAACACTATCGATAACTAACCCAAAGTCCCGCAGGGTCGAGACCATCCAAAGCACCTGGCTGTAGCAACGTACTCGACCTCTGCGGTGGACTGTGCAACTCCGGACTACTTCCTAGAAGACCAAGAAACAAGAGAAGTGCCAATGAATTGGCAGGTGCCAGAAGTGCTCTTCCTATCTATCCTACAGCCAGCAAAGTCTGCGTCCGAATAGACTCTCAAGGAAAAATAGGACGAGGAACAGTACCAGATACCATAGTATATGGTAGCTCGAAGGTACCGAAGGATGTGCTTCACCGCCTGGCGGTGAGATACGCGAGGAGAAGCCTGAAACCGAGCACAAAGACACAAAGCGAAGTGTATATCCGGTCTCGAGGTAGTGAGGTACAAGAGGGAGCCAATCATGCTGCGATACTCCTTCTGATCAACTGGCTCGCCGTCCTCATCTGGGTCAAGTGAAGCTGTGGATGCCATGGGAGTTGACACGAGCTTACCATCACTCATGTCAAAGCGTCTCAGGAGGTCACGAGTGTACTTGCCCTGATGCAAGAATGTACCCTCCCGAGTCTGCTTGATCTAGAAGCCAAGGAAGAAGGTCAACTCACCCATCATGCTCATCTCAAACTCGATGCTCATGACATCCGAGAACTGAGAAACAAGAGCATGAGAAGAGCTGCCAAAGATGATGTCATCCACATAAATCTGGACGAGCAGAAGATCAGTGCCATGCCTATGAATGAACAAGGTCTTATCTACCTTACCCATCTCAAAATCATGACTCAACAAATAGGACTTAAACCTCTCATACCAAGCTCTAGGGGCCTGCTTAAGTCCATACAAAGCTTTGGAAAGCTTGTAGACATGGTTTGGGTATTTGGGGTTCTCGAAACCTGGAGGCTGTCTCACATAGACTTCTTCCTCAATAAACCCATTGAGGAAGGCACTCTTGACATCCATCTGGTATAGCTTGAAACCTTGAGAAGCTGTGAAAGCAAGCAGGATTCTAATGGCCTCAAGTCTAGCTACAGGGGCAAAGGTCTCCTCAAAATCTAGACCCTCAACCTGGGAGAAACCCTGAGCTACCAGTCTAGCCTTGTTTCGAATGACAACCCCATCCTCACTCTGCTTGTTCTTGAACACCCACTTAGTCCCAATAATATTGTGACCTCGAGGGGACTCAACAAGCGACCATACCTTGTTTCTCTCGAAATTTTCTAACTCCTCATGCATGGCATTGACACAAGACTCATCAGAAAGTGCATGACACACATCCTAGGGCTCAAATGTGGCAACAAAGGCAGAATGGAGACAGAAATGTGACATGCCAGACTTTGAGCGTGTGACTCGCTCAAAGAGGTCTCCAATCATCTGCTCAGAAGGATGATCTTTTTGGATATGTCGGGGAGGTCCTGGATGAGAAGAAGAAGCGGCCTCTACCTCATGAGCTGACGAGGTAGGAATAGAGCCACTAGCTCCAGAGGAAGCAGAAGGCCTGGGCTGATCGCCTGGAGGTGCAGTGGAAGAAGGCACCTCAAGAGGAGGATGAGGAACTGGATCAGGTAGACAACCCTCATCTCCATCCTCCTCATTGTCCACAAAGATGGGCTCAGACTGCTCTAAAGAACCTTAGATATCGGGCCTAGTCCCCGAACTGGCTGTGTCGAAGGTCACCTCACAGGTCTCTACCAACTTACTAGACTCGCAGTTCCAAACCCTATACGCCCGCGAAGAAGTCGAGTAACCTAGAAAGATACCATCACAAGAACGTGACTCGAACTTGTCTAGGTTCCCGGACTTCAGAATGAAACACTTGTAACCAAACACACGAAAATGAGAGACACTGGGCATTCACCCGTATCTCAACTCATAGGAAGTGCAATGCAAGTGTGCCCGAAGAAAAACTCTGTTCGAAACATGGCACGCGGTCGCAATGGCCTCAGCCCAAAACTTCCTAGGTGTAGAATACTCATCAAGCATCGTCCTGGCCATCTCGACCAAGGTACGGTTCTTCCTCTCCACGACTCCATTCTGCTGTGGGACATGCGGAGAAGAGAACTGGTGCTCTACACCTGTCTCATCGCAGAACCTCTCAAAGTAGGAATTCTTCAACTCTGTGCCATTGTCACTGCGGATCGCTCGAAGGCACCCGGAAGCTCAACAGAAAGCCTACTGAAAAGACCTCAAAAATGTGTAAACGTCTCATCCTTCGAGGCTAATAAAAACATCCAAGAGTACCTCGAGAAGTCATCGACCACGACAAGAACATACCACTTCGCTCCTGCTGACTGCACTCGAGCTGGTCCAACTATGTCCATGTGGAGCAGCTATGTTGCTTCGGCTGAAATGGATGATTTGGTGAAATTTGATTCATGAGATGATTTGGTTTGATTTAGGTCAGTGCATATATGTGGCATGATGCATGTTTCAGATAACGTGGGTCAAGTTGTGAAGAACTTGTTCCTGAAAATGATTTCTTGGTCTTTGGATATGTAGGGGTGCTTGGACTCAACCATGGTTAATGGCGAGGAACGGGGCTACTCTTATGAAGGAGTCAGGGCCCAAAATGATCAAGGATACCACGTGAGATAACTGAGCTCAAGCATAACACAAGGAAGGTAGGAAATCTTGAAGGAAAGTTCGAGCAACAGGTTGCACCATGCAGCTTGGTCGGTCTGAGTGAGACATGGTCCAGTGAAACTGGAATAGGAGAGACTTGCCGAGGTGTGGCAAGCCAATGTTGCATCTACATGTGCCAAGCATGGCGATTTCTTGTAAGCGAAGATGAAGACTAGGTCAATAAAGGGTATTCTGGTAAGTTGACCAAAATACCAAAAACTACCTTTGATCAAAACCACGGTGCTTGATTGGTGCATGAGAAGGCAGTTTAAATCAAGATGGAGCTGAGATGATCAAGTGGATTAAAGGCTAAGAACTTAACGGATTCAAACTTATGTAATTTGAATAGCGTGCATGAGTGTAGTGTGCGTGTAAAACCCATGTTGTATGGGTTTAACGGATTCCCCCATTTGTGCTAAGTGGATCGTATCTATTAGAGTTAGATAAAGCTGGTTCCCTTATCTATTTAATGGGTTGAGATGAAGACTTGCAAGTTAACCATCCAACCATCCTGACTTTACTCACGGAAGCCAAGTGTCTAAGGTTAGGGTTTCAAAAGTGTCAGTGCTATGGTGTGCTCTCTTATCTTCCAGGTAGAGTGGGTATAAAATCTTTATCCTGAAGTAGCAATATATCAACTTTGTTCGTCTTTCATGGATCCCTCTTGTTTTGGTTGATTTATCTTGTTTTTGTTGGTTTTAATCTTGGCTCTTTCCTTTCTTGATCTTGCTAGATACCGAGGATGAGTAGGTGATGGAGATATGCCTTGAAAATCAATTCTCATCCATCTAGGCATCAGATTTAGCAAGTTCTTGAAGTTGCCCAATCTTTGCTTGATTTTGCCTCTCCGCTTGATTTCTTGATCCAATTTTTTTTGCCTCTATTTCTTAGGTATTCTAGCTTTTCTGTGATATGTGAGAATATATTTAGAGCTATCTGGACCATCATTCACTAATGAGCAAATCATATTCACCATTTTTGGTTTTGCCCAGTTTTAGTGCAACCTTCATTCAAACGGTAAAAGGTTAAGAATTTTGGCAACTATTTTCTTTAATGTTGATTGGAATAAGTTTCTGACATCCTCAAAAAATTACATACCAAATTTTAAGTGATTTAGAGTCTTGGTTTGAGAGTTTTTTTTAATTTATGATTTTATCAGATTTTGGTACGGTAGAGCTAGCTTCACGAACCAAAAGATGACTTCTTAATGGAGATATTGCCTTTGGATTTGTTTACCTGTGCAGATTCTGGTAAAAATGTAAAAGATAACATATATGATGTTCTTCTTTTAAAAGCATATATATGCAGGTTTGTCCAAGGTCCTGAAACTCACCCTACAACAGTAAGGAACATAAGAGATGCCATGCATAAGCAAGCATAGTTCGTTGTTCAGCTGATAAATTATACGAACAATGGTATGTTGCTCTTTCACATGCTTTCATGTTCATGTAAGCGCACAACGTGATTACTATTCACCCATTTCTTTTCCTCGAATGTTTGGGACAGAGATACATCATCTTAATACCAATTGCTAACAAAAAAAGGCTGTACATGTTTAAATAGGAGTATATTTTTTCATGGTAATGAATCTGTAGGATCGGATATGGCAACAGGGGGGTGAATGGTGCCTTTTTTAAAAAATCACCCCTCATAAGTATTCATGAATGAATCTCCTTGCTAAACACACACGAGAAAGAAGCAATGAAGAAAATTAGCTCAAACAACATTTTCCAGAGGGGCCGGTCTGACCATAGTTCAAAGGGAGGTCAGACCTCTCTTATAACGCCGGTCAGACCGCCCTTATAACTCCGGTCAGACCGCTCTTATAACTCCGGTCAGACCGCCCTTATAACTCCGGTCAAACCACCCTTATAACTCCGGTCAGACCGGTCCTCGGGCACAGCAGCCTGAAACTTTTTCAGCAAACACTGAGTTCTTCTTAAACATGGAAATTTTGATCTTTCTTCTTTTCTCCTCAAGCCAAAAAGGTCAAGAACATGAACTAAATAGCAGAGAGACCTTAAGAAGCAAATTAATCCAACCTAAAAGCAAGAGATCAAGAAATATACTGAAATCTGAAAAAGAGTATAGAGCGAAGCTAAATTTTAGATTTCTCTCAAATCTTCCATTCTTTGCTTGTGATCTTTTGCATTTCATTTAGCAATGATCTCAAAGCTAGACAAACAAAATCTGAAGCCATTTTGTGAAGGAAAATAGGAGATTCCATTATGCCCTGACTTGAAACCCTAATTTTGGAGAACAGAGGAAATTTAGCAAAAGGGAATCTTTGATTTTTCCATTGATCTCTAGGGAGTTTATCTGACCAAATGGTCTTGAAACATCATCCCATCACAGAGCAATCCATTTTGCTACTCCTTGCTCAAAGAATCACCTCAAACAACAAAATGAAGAATATAGGCAGTGAGCAGCAAAAACTGAGAAACGACCTGAAACACTCAAGAACTCAAATAGATTCATTTGAATGGAGATGAATGATTACAAGTAGGTGAACTACGTCCCCATACGCAATTAATACAAAAAGGAGTCACTACATGCTTGAGTAGGGGAGGAACACACACAAGACACTCCACTGCCTTGCTACTCCTCTCAAGCACACGCACACATTTCTTGCCCTAGCTGAATACTCTCCACTTCTTGCTACAACAAGTGAGTCTCCCACCTGCCTCCACCTCTCCATTTGAAGGCAAGACCTCACCCACAAGAGGCAAAACAAGAAATGTCATACACACTCCACTCCCTCACCTCTCATCCACAAAAGGCAAGAAAGTCAAACACTCTTTTGGAGGGAAAGAACCAACCCTCCACCTCATTGCTTGGGTAAAATGTCCAATTTGCCCCTCAAGCACCTTCCCGGAAGCTTTCCGCATCCGGTACCTTGACCGCCTGGACCTTACTACTCCCTGAGTCTAGTTCGGCCCGCTTCGCTGCACGCGACTGCACCTGGCATCCTGACCATCTGGACCTTAACTCCTCCCTGAGTCTAGTCCCGATCCACTCGCCGTTGCCCGTCGCGTCCATCCGACACCGACAGAGACCTCTGACTCCACCTGAGTCTAGTCTTGGTCTGTTCCGTCGCGCACGACCGCAACCGACCTCCAAACCGTTCCGGACCTCCGACTCCTCCCTGAGTCTAGTCCCGGTTCTCCAGTCGTCACCCGTCGTGTCCGTCACCGGTAGCTCCCGCTCCGGTTCCTCGTCTCCCGACTCGCAACCACCTCACCAGCCTGGATCATTTTCGGCATCGCCGACCGTCTGGACCTCAACACCTCCCGTGCCTAGTCCCGGTCGTCCTCGCCTCACCATGACCTAGCTCTGAAGTCCTGCAGTCACACAGACAAGCAAACCATCACATAGCACCGCACGAAATAGCATAAACGATAATAGCTCAAGTAAAGGTAGTCAACCCTAGAATACCCGAAACAAACTCAAACTCACTAACCCAACCGTCAATTACTCATCACCAACATGGGGATACCTCCACATGGTCTCTCAATCTCCCCCTTGATGAGTATATTGACAAACACAGAAAAAGCATAAGAATTGAGTTTGTTTGCAAGTCAAACATGGTCCAAAGGAAGGAAATGGTGCTAATGACCATGTTAACACAAGGAGCAAAAGAAAGAGCAATTTTTCCTCAAATCTCCCAAAACTCCCAAAATGTGGCTTTTTCTCCAACTATTCTCTCCCTTTTGGCAATAAAGTCATCAAGCTACTTGGAGGAAAATAAAACATGGTGTGGCTGAATTTTATTCATGCTAAGCAATTAGAGCCATGAAGATTATCCATATTGACCATTTTGTATTACACCAAGCCATAATGTATAGAAATGCTATCAAAATCATTACAACATATGCATAATCAAGCCAAGCCACATAAGTATGAATCTAAATATTAAATAAAATTTTGAGCATGTCAAGCCTTTCAAGATCAAAGTCTAGCTAGAGGTATCCAAAGACGGTTTTTAATACAAAACCGTTTGTGATAAGCTGGTTATCACAGACGGTTTTTAATAAAAAACCGTCTGTGATAATGGTCACTAATCATTTATTGCGCTGCTCAGACCGCATCTGTCTTTATTTCGATCCAGATCTAGCCGCTGCTGCGCACTCTTTAGCTCAGGAGGAGGCAGAGATTGAGCTTTGAAGATTCATACTTTCCTGGTTGCTCTAGATATGGTTAGTAATGAAATTTACTTTTTCTTTGCATTACAATTTAGATCTAAGTAATTGGTGAGTGTTATTGAAGATGGTTTGCAAAATTGTTGGTTATATAATACCTGTTGTGTTTATAATATGAATTGAGCTAGCAAATTAAGCCTCAATACATGTGGCCGGTATATATGTAGTAATAATTAGTTAATCTAATTTTTAATACTAAGTTGTTATATATGTACGTAACGTAGGACCGAAGCTGGATGTATGCCGCGAGCCGTATGAGTGAAGAGTACATTAATGGCGTGTCTGCTTTTACAAGAGCCGCCGAGGAGCATATGTTGAATAAGGGGGTGGAATATATGTACTGTCCATGCACTGACTGCAAGAATTTAAAGATGTTTAAGAACCGAGGGCAAATTGAACTGCACTTGATTTGGAGGGGTTTCAAAAAGGGTTATACGTGTTGGACCAGTCATGGTGAAGTGAATGATCATATGCTACCGGATGACATCGCCGGTGATGTGAATGATATGCCACCGGATGACATCGCCGGTGAAGTGAATGACATGCCACTGGATGATGTCGATTGTGGTTCAGATTCGAATAGGTTGCACAATGATAATCTGGATCAGATGCTTCGCGATGTAGAAGAGAACTATGATGAGAGAGAGAGAGAGTATGTTAAATTCCGGTGCTTGATGGAGGACTCGGAGAAACATTTGTTCACGTGCTGCAAGTACACGAGGTTATCGACCGTGCTTGAACAGTTGAAATTGAAGGCAAGCAACGGTTGGTCCGACAAGAGTTTCACGGCGCTGCTAGGTCTTTTAGCGGACATTCTTCCGGAGGGAAATGAGTTGCCTAAAACCACGTATAAAGCCAAGAAGGTTCTTTGTCCGTTGGGAATGGAAGTAGAAAGAATACATGCATGTCCGAACGACTGTATCCTCTACCCTAAAGAGTATGCAAACATGCATGTATATGTTGGATCGAAGTTGGCGACAGAGGGGGGGGGGAATGTCGACTTTAAAAACTTGCCCCCACAAGTACTCACTTCGAAAACTCTCCTCCAATAGCTATGGAAAGCTATGAAGCAGATACACTAGACTCTCTGGAAAATCGAGCACTCAGAGGAAATAGGTACTGCAAACAAAGGGACCAAAAGGGCCAAAAACTCATCAAAAATAGCAAGCAAAACAGGCTGGCAAAGAGGGGGCCGGTCAGACCGCACATAACAGGCCGGTTTGACCGCTGTGCATGGGCCGATCAGACTGGCTACCCTGGGCCGGACAGACCGCCGGCGCCCGACCGGTCAGACCGCAGGTCTAACGACGGTTAGACCGCCCTTCGGATTTTTTAGGACAGCCAGCAGAGCAGGATTTTTAGACAGGAACTTTAAAACTCCAAACAACAGAGAGATTTGAGATTTTCTTTTGATCTAATTAGCCCAGACCAGCAGGGAAACAATCAAAATAGCCAAATGAACCTAGAGAAACGTAAGAGACCCTCTCTACAACAAGAAATTAGGGTTTGAGGCAAAAACCCAAAAAGTTCAGAGTGCAGCACTCAAACCCAAATTCCTCTCCAATCTCAAGACCTTTGCACATGAGACTTTGCAGAAACGAAAGCAATATCCTAAGGACTTCCAAGACCAAAACTCAGGTCAACTTGAGAAGGGAATCAAGATTCTCACTAAACCCTAGAAACCAAGAACAGGGAAAACAAGAACAGAGGAGGATGAAAAGGAGATTCTAGCAAATCGATCATATTGCTCTTGGAACTAGATGACCAAAGGGTCTAGAAATGCAATTCCATCACAGAGCAACCCATTTTGGCACTCTCCAGTAAGAATCGAACCAAAACTCAAAAAGTCAAGAAATCACCCAAATAAAAACAAAGAACAGAGAAGCATACATGAGACAAACTTCAGAAATTTCATTCCAAACACTCAAGGATTACAGATGATTCCCCATATGCATGGACATTAGAACAAAGGATGATTACTTGGTGGCTCAACTTATCTCCAAACTCTCCCTCTCTCAAAATCAAGAACCCACACCATACTTGCTTGGAGAGGAGCACTCTCAACAACTAAAGCCCTAAAGCCAAAACAAACTCTCCAAAGCTCATTTTGACTAAAGCAACACCCTACCAACCTCTCAAACCCTAGAATCCAAGCAAGTATGACCAAGTCTCCTATGCCTGAAAGAAAGGTCGCGGGACTCAGAAGCAACTAAACACCTGAGCGGATCACCATTAGACTCAGAAAAATCAGCACGAAAGATCCTCCGTAACGAGAAATCCC
The DNA here is from genome assembly GCA_017311315.1 of Dendrocalamus latiflorus. Classification (NCBI taxonomy): domain Eukaryota; kingdom Viridiplantae; phylum Streptophyta; class Magnoliopsida; order Poales; family Poaceae; genus Dendrocalamus; species Dendrocalamus latiflorus. The sequence goes on along the minus strand of CM029612.1, from coordinate 28,050,201 downwards.
ACAAACCAGACTACCCGAAGAATGAAGAATTTTGCAAGTGTTTTTCTTAAAGCTCACCTTGAAACCGTCATCGGTAAGCTGGGAAACAGAAAGCAAATTATACTGCAGCTTACTAACCAAGGCAACATCTTTCAAAATGAAAGAATCATTAACGCGCACTGTACCTTTGGCGATGACGCGCCCAGATGAAGCGTCTTCGAAGGTGATCGTCTCATCACCTGGAGCACGGGCAAGGGAAGAAAACCAACGGGAGTCTCCGGTCATATGACAAGAACAACTGGAGTCTACAAGCCAAACCTTTCCCTTCCCTGCCCGGTGAACCTGAGTCAAACAGAGAGTAAAGTCTCAGTACTGGGGTAAATCAAGAGTGATTTTGGCACCCAATACTAAGTAACACGTCGAGCAGCAGAAGTAGTCAAGCACGACTGACCACTAACTACCCTACGCTCTCTGTCGCTCAAAGAAGTAGAAGGTCTGTGAGAAGACCTGAAGCTGTTGCTGGGTTCGACTGCTACGGGAGAGCGAGTCAGAGTACCGGCAACACGCTGATCTCGCCGCGGGTAGCCATCTCAACGGGGAAAATGAGATCTACCCTCAGAACGGCGAAAGTCACGACCAAGGGGAGCATGCGGATGAAAATCAGAAAACTCAAAAAAAACCAAGTCCTCGATGCTGCCCAAACCCATCAGAAACAGCTGGAGCAAACCTAGACCTCGTGTTGGTCTTAGGTGCACTCAAGGTCTAGGGCTGACCCTGAATACGCCTAAGAGCTGCAACACGATCTCTTCGTGCGATCTTGGCGCGCCTGAAGCATGGCTCAATTGAGTGTCCATCCTTCTGACAGAAGATGCAGTGATTCTTCACCTTCTGAGAGGTAGAAGTAACATGGTGAGGCTTCGCCTTCTGAGAGGTAGAAGTAACATGGTGAGGCTTCGCCTTCTGAGAGGCCGAAGCAGCACGTGGACTCACCTTGCTGTCAGAAATCCCTTGGACAAAGCCCTCTAACTTAAATTGGACTTTCTCGGTCCTAGGTTCAACCTCGATCACACCTGGTGCTATGGGTTTGAGCACGACAGGTGGATGCTTCCTCAAGTCCTCATAGAAACCGTATCCTAGACCTTGATTAAATTTGCAAATCTTGGACTGGTCTAGAATAAGATTCAGCTTCTTCTTGCCTCCTACAAATCTCTCAAGAGTATTCATAAGATATTGACACTCCCAAAAGAGAGAGGTGCAAGAAGAGCAGGGGGAAGAGGGAACAGCAGAAGGTAAGGGAGTAGAGGAAGAACCAATAGCAGAGGAACGAATGGCTTGTGCACGCACAGCCGACTCAGAATGGACAGTCCTACTGCTAGCCAATTGGTTCACGTCTCTGGGCGTCTCTACCTTACCCTTGGGCTTCTCCCCCACACTAGCACACACATCACAACAAGAATGTGACTTCTCTAGTAAGTCCTTAGTTAGCTTCACACATTTTTCTTCTAAAGCAATCAAGTCAGATTTTAGTTTGTTACAATTAATGCATGGTGAGCTAACAGGATCCTTAGAAGCAAATTTAGCCAACTTGTTGTTATGATCAACCATCTCTTGGAATTGCTTAGAAACAGACTCAAGCTCAAGTGTTAACTTTGGACAGTTGGTGCAAGACACAATCGGCTCAAGTAATGAAGCTTGTAGTTCAGCAATTTTATGATCTGCCCGCTTTAGGTTCATCTTCAAATTATTGTAATTTTCACAAGTCTCGAGCAGATCGAGAAGCATGGTATACAGACCTCTAAATGCATTGTCCTTATCCTCACATGAGGTGCAAGAAATAGTCTCAATAGTAGCAGATGAAACAGGAACTACCCTACTCATCTCAAGCTCAGCAAGAAGACTAATGTTCTCCACCTTAATCATGTCAAGCTCGGAGGACACACTATCATGCAAGGTCCTTAGTTTCTCCATGTCATCCAGCAAAGCAGAACATACATCACAATCGTCACGGGAGGGAGCAGATCTAAGTGAAGTAAGCTCCCGTGACAGTCTATCTACTTCCTTCTCCAACTCGCTACACCTAGCTCTAGATCTAGCATGGAATTTACCTAGCTTAAGAAAAGCATCATTAAGCTGGTCGTAGGTGGGGGATACCTCGTCGGAGTTGGAGTACAGCTCACTGTCGCTCAGTTCTCCCTCAAGGGCCATGAAGCACATGTCGGAGAAGTCGTCGTCGGGCTTGGGGTCTTGCTCGTCCGCCTTATCGTCGTCGCTCCACCCCTCCACCTCGCTGAGGTTGAGGTCGTCGAAGGCGGTGAGGACGCGATGGAACAGCTTCTTGGCCTTGCCAAGGTCACGGAACTTCTTCTTGCCTTGTGCGTGAACTGGAGGCTTCTTGTTGCGGTTCTTGTCGATGTAGTCGTTCTTGCCCGAACCGCTGTAGTCACTTTTTCCCTTCTCCAGCTTGGGGCAGTTTGCCCGAATGTGGTTGGGGCCACCACACTCGAAGCAAATCACGGGTCCTCCTTTCTTTCTGTCCCTCCTCCTCTTGTAAGCATGAGAAAATTTTCTGGCTAGGAGGGCCAGCTTCTCATCCACAAGCTGCTCTAACTGATCATCAGTCACGTCACAGAGAGCAGCAAGCGAGAATCCACAAAGCGAATCAGAAGAAAGTCCAGAAGTAGGATCGGTGACTAAGGCCATCGACTGCGACTTCGACCTACGAGAGACTATGTCAATCTCATGAGTCTTGAGGCGTGAGTACAACGCGTCAAGAGTCAAAGTCGAGAGGTCGGTGGTGTCCTTGATGGTAGTCACCTTCATCTCCCAAACACGCAAGTCGAGAGCAGCGAGCATCTATCGAGCATTATCCGAGTCGGGGTATGTGAGACTGACCGCTTGGGGGTTGCTCAGAATCTTGTGAAAACGTGCAAAGCACTCATCGAGGGGCTCGCCAGCGAGCATTTCAAACTTGTTGTAATCTCGCTTGAACTGGTCCTGTCGCACCGTCTTTATTTGGGTGGTGCCCTCATGGTAAGCATCAAGGGTCTCCCAAATATCGAAGGCGGACGAAAGACGAGATATGCGGTCAAACTCGCTACGACTCAGGCCTCAACATCATGCATATTTCCAGCATTGATGTTCTCATCAGCAGGAACAACAAACCGGACCTTAACCTTCCTCCAGATGGCATATCCTTAGGCCTGGATGTAGGTCTCCATCCGGCTTTTCCAGAATGGATAATCGATGCCATCAAAGATCGGAGGCTTGGTCGAGTACTTGTCTGTTGCCATGGCTCTAGAGACCGGTTAAGATCTTTGGAAAAGAGCTAACCTGGCTCTGATACAAATTGTTGGATCGAAGTTGGCGACAGAGGGGGGGTGAATGTCGACTTTAAAAACTTGCCCCCTCAAATACTCACTTCGAAAACTCTCCTCCAATAGCTATGGAAAGCTATGAAGAAGATACATTAGACTCTCTGGAAAATCGAGCACTCAGAGGAAATAGGTACTGCAAACAAAGGGACCAAAAGGGCCAAAAACTCATCAAAAATAGCAAGCAAAACAGGCTGGCAAAGAGGGGGCCGGTCAGACCGCACATAACAGGCCGGTCTGACCACTGTGCCTGGGCCGGTCAGACCGGCTACCCTAGGCCGGTCAGACCGGCTACCCTAGGCCGGTCAGACCGCCGGCGCCCGACCGGTCAGACCGCAGGTCAAACGGCGGTCAGACCACCCTTCGGATTTTTCAGGGCAGCCAGCAGAGCAGGATTTTCAGATAGCAACTTTAAAACTCCAAACAATAGAGAGATTTGATATTTTCTTTTGATCTAATTAGCCAGACCAGCAGGGAAACAACCAAAATAGCCAAATGAACCTAGAGAAACGTAAGAGACCCTCTCTACAACAAGAAATTAGGGTTTGAGGAAAAAACCCAAAAAGTTCAGAGTGCAGCACTCAAACCCAAATTCCTCTCCAATCTCAAGACCTTTGCACATGAGACTTTGCAGAAACGAAAGCAATAGCCTAAGGACTTCCAAGACCAAAACTCAGGTCAACTTGAGAAGGGAATCAAGATTCTCACTAAACCCTAGAAACCAAGAACAGGGAAAACAAGAACAGAGGAGGATGAAAAGAGATTCTAGCAAATCGATCATATTGCTCTTGGAACAAGATGACCAAAGGGTCTAGAAATGCAATTCCATCACAGAGCAACCCATTTTGGCACTCTCCAGCAAGAATCGAACCAAAACTCAAAAAGTCAAGAAATCACCCAAATAAAAACGAAGAACAGAGAAGCATACAGGAGACAAACTTCAGAAATTTCATTCCAAACACTCAAGGATTACAGATGAGTCCCCATACGCATGGACATTAGAACAAAGGATGATTACATGGTGGCTCAACTTATCTCCAAACTCTCCCTCTCTCAAAATCAAGAACCCACACCATACTTGCTTGGAGAGGAGCACTACGAAGGAAGACAACAGAACACCTCTGTCTCCTCCACCCACTCTCAACAACTAAAGCCCTAAAGCCAAAACAAACTCTCCAAAGCTCATTTTGACCAAAGCAACACCCTACCATCCTCTCAAACCCTAGAATCCATGTAGCCACAAGGAGGCACCTCCTCCTTATATAGCCTTTGGCTAACGGGTCTCCAACCCGTTACGCACGCTAAAACCCGAACGGAACCGCCTCCACCTGTGCAGCTTTGTGTTTTTACCGAAACGCCCCTCCTGCACTTTCCGGGAAGCTTCCGCGTTCCTTGTCGTCCAAGCCTCGCAACCACCTCGAGTCTCCGCCGTCTTCGACACATCCGACCGTTCTGACCTCGACACCGCCTGTGTCTAGTCCGGTCACCTCGTGTCTCACCACGACTCCGCCTCGACGTCCTGTAGCCATCACAAACAAGAAACACATCAAATAGCACCACTCGACACATGTAAGCATAAATAGCATTAATAAACAAAACACAAGCACGAAATTGCCCAAACGACCAATCGGGAGACATAATATGCAATAAGATCGTCTAATCTACCCGACTGCGCCAAATGCCGACCTGGCACAAATCACTCAAACCAAACTCAATCTTTGCAACATACTTGTCAATTACTCATCATAAACATGTGGTCACCTCCACATGGTCTCTCAGTATGTTCGGTGTGCAACGCTTCCCGATACAAACGTAACAATCAATCAGATGATGGCAAGGGAACAGAGGCGAAGAAAGGACCTCCTGCTAAGGTGGCATGGTATTTTCCTATAATTCCCCATTTGAAAAGGTTTTTTGCAAATCCAAAGGAGGCAAAACTGCTGCGATGTCACTCGGAGGAGCGTAAGAAGGATGGAATGCTAAGACACCTTGCTGATTCCGCGCAGTGGAGAAACATCGATAGGAGTTTTGCAGACTTCGGTGCAGAACCAAGGAATATAAGGTTTGGACTGAGTACAGATGGAATGAATCCTTTCAGTAGCATGAGCAGCCGACATAGCACATGGCCCGTGACTCTCTGTATCTATAACCTTCCTCCTTGGTTGTGTATGAAGCGAAATTATATTTTACTGTCGATACTTATCCAAGGGCCAAAATAACCTGGGAATGATATTGATGTGTTCCTAGCATCGTTGGTGGAAGATCTAAAAGTACTGTGGAACGAAGGGGTACAGGTATGGGATGCATACAAACGAGAGAACTTCACTCTGCGCTCCTTATTGTTCTGCACCATAAATGGTTATCCTGCCCTTGGTAACCTATCGGGCCATAGTACAAAAGGTGACAAAGCTTGTACTCACTGTTTAGATGGTACCGAGAGTGTGTGGCCGAAACACTCACGCAAAACCATCTACATGCGTCACCGCCGGTTCCTTCGGAGGGCTCACCCATACCGCAAGATGAAGAAACAATTTGACGGAGAGAAGGAAGACGGTTCAGCTCCAAGGCATTTAAGGGGACACGACGTTTATGATATGGTTAATGATTTAGATGTTGTCCTCGGAAAGGGACGTAAATTGAGGGCTCATGAGAAGAACACCTGGAAGAAGAGATCAATATTTTGGGACTTACCTTATTGGGAGTACCTAGATGTTCGACACTGCATCGATGTCATGCACGTAGAAAAGAATGTATGCGACAGCTTGATTGGTCTCTTACTGAACAAAGGACGGCATCAACGCACGGCTTGACTTGGCTGATATGGACATCTGGCCTGAGTTAGCACCGACATGCACTGATAATGGACGAACGTACCTTCCCCCTGCGTGTTACACTCTATCCAAGGCTGAGAAAATAGAACTGTGCCAGTGCTTGCATGGTGTCAAAGTTCCATCTGGTTACTCCGGTAACATGAAGAAACTTGTTTCGATGCAAAATTTGAAGTTAAATGGCATGAAGTCTCATGATTGTCATGTGCTGATGACACAGATGCTCCCTATTGCAATTAAAAATATTTTGCCGATCAAAGGCCGATTTACCATCACACAGGTCGATGTATCTGGGGTCCCTCTCCTTCCTCGCAAAGCAGTAAGCGCATGGAGAAGCATGATCGTAATAGTTGCATGAGAACGAATTGAGATCACATTCAATTTGTGTAAGGATGTGCCTTCGACTCGGAAAAGTGAGATGCTGACAGAAATTTTGGCATCGTTCGAGATCCCAAAAGAACACCAAGACGTCGTGCAACGAAAAGCCTTGCTAGGGGCGTGCAAAGCATGGAAGAACTTCAAGAGCAAGCTTGTCAAGGACTACGTGGAGAACGACGAAATGCCCTTTCATAAATACCCATTCCTGGAACCACAATGGGAAGAGTTCAAGGCTTCGAAGACGACCGAAGATTTCAAAAGTACAAGTGTGGCACACAAGGCCCTCCAGGCAAAAAACACACACCCCACAGACTTGGCACAGCTGGGTATGCAGGTAAAATCCCGTAATGGAGCGAGCACGAATAGGCAGCCCTGCAGGACACCGCCCTGCCATTTGCCAATATCCCGGATGAGCGCGCTCGAAATTGGATTAGAGCAAGGTCATCCACAACGACATCGGGGGACGTCTCCTTTTGAAACCCTGCAGACCAGCAAGTGTCCCAGCCCCTGGTAAGATATCGATCGAACTACGTAGCTTGTAATTACTCCACAACTTCGTACGAAGTAAAATGACATGTTGTGCTCTTGCAGGAAGAGCTGAGTTTTGAATCTACCCTGGGATCATTCCAGAGAACAAGGGAGAATGATATGCTTTCCATGGCCCTGGGAAACAAGGAGCACCCGGGCCGTACGAGAGGCCTTGGGGTTTACATTCCTTGGAAACATGATTTCCAACATGACTCCGAAATGTATCGGCGTAAGAAGAGAAACAAAGCCGAGCGTGACGCACGGCTACGAGAAGAGATTAAGGCATCTCTTAGAGAGGAGCTAATGGGTGAGCTGGCTGATGTAGTCAGAGATGAGGAGCGGAAACACATAGAAAGTCAACAGGCCACCGCCACCGCTCCTGTGCTAACTAGCCCGCACAACCGTCCGAGTAGTTGTGCGTCCAATTTGACACAAACCGATGCTAGATTTCCTGTGGACGACATCCTGGTAATAATTATTATCTCTCGAATGCTTGCTCCATTGATAGGCCTATTCGAGTAGCTAATTCTGTATCGTTATGTAGGAGCCTACGAAGTGTAGGCTCCAAGTGAGATATGCCTCCGTTCCCTTGTACGCTACTTGGGGCCAGGCATATCCGTCTGGTATCGGGGCCATGCTGTATGGTCAAGCTTTAGCGCCAGGCTTCGCAAAAGTTAATGTGGATGGTGTGCATGTCAATTTTGAGATAGTCCCGCTACCGAAACACCCCAACGACGAGATCGTGACTCTAGGGCGGGCCATTGGAACATTCATCCAGTGGCCCAAAAGCGACATCTCCCTGGAGGCTTTTGTACCGATGGTCGGACCAGAAGGGCAGCCCGAACCAGAGCTAAATGCACTGGTGCTATCTCCACAAGGGCAGTGCGAACCAGAGCTACCTGCACCGGTGCTATCTCCACGGGTGCTATTCTCGCCAAAGCAACTTGCACCGGTGCTACCATTACAGTCGACTACCATAAAGTCAACCTACAGTCGAGGCAGTGGCCAGGGCAAATCAAAGATGAAGGATGATGATGATATCCTATACCTATCATTGGCCCGCAAATTCGTGCTAGGCGAGCCGATGATAATCCCGAAAGAGCACCTTATAACCCTAGGACTTGGTTGCCAAACATTACACTCTTGGTATATGGAACAGTCCAATAAGCCAGAGGCAGAACGTCGCTTAGGTATCACTGTCAAATTCAGCCGGGATCATTTCCAGCACGAATTTCAGGAATGTGTCTTAGTGGTGACCTTTGACGATATATTTGGTCTTTTCACGCTCAACGCTTTCGACGTCTCACTCGTTTGATGCTGGACGCTATAAGTCTGTACAATCACAGTCTCTGTTCATGTAATACCAATATATGTCACAATTTGTTACATTTCTGTGTCTATATATAGATTCATGCTGACCCAAGCTAGATCATCGAAATCACCAATTGGTTTCCTGGACCCACTCTTGGTCTCCATTGAAACCATCAACGAGAATGCATCCTTCGTCGAGAGCTATATTACATCAACACTACTGGCTCACCGTGATAAGGAATTTGTTCTTATGCCATACAATGAGCACTTCCATTGGATTTTAATTGTAATTGTACCAAAATGGAACAAGGCTATATACCTTGATTCTCTAAGTAAGAACAAATCCAAGTACACAGCTATCACCCAAATACTCGATAGGTAAGTACATTGTACATTGTACTCTTTCTTTCCTTCCGAATGACTAATCTAACTTTTTCGAATAACGAAGGTCGTTCACCACATATGTTGCACAAACATGTGGCTCGACGACAAGGGCCAAACCCTTGAAACATGTTCACAATTTTCGGGTATTCGCTAGCTACACATTAATTAATCCTATACAACACTTAGTAGTAATGCCTCTTGATTTAACACATTCTATTTTTTGCAGTGCCACCAGCAGCAACCGGGCAACACGTGCGGATTCTACGTGTGCCACCATATGAGACTACTCCTCGATTCCTCGAAGATCACTGTTGTGGCTACAGACCAAACAGAGAGAGAGATGGTAGTGGAGAGTGATGAAGATAAGTGTCATGGCCTGGGTTCTCCCCATGGCTTGTACTCATATATATGTGCACTTGAGGAGTGCTTTTACAGTTATACCCTTACATCTGGTTATCCCCTCTGGGGCAGTTATGTCATTATACATGGCCTATTCTGGGCCTTATGACCTCCCACCAGGCCTGCTGGGTTTAGGTGGGGGCCATCCCTACAACAGGAGCCTCTCATGGTAAAGGGCTTCACAAGGCCGAAGCCATGTTGCCGAGTCCTTTGGCCCCCTCCGTCCCGCGGCCTGTGAACCTGTCCAGAATTGACCCGGGGCTGCGCTGCGGCCGAAGCAGCTGCGTGCGACGGTTTCCGGAGAGCACGCGGTGGGGTGCGATCGGTTGCTCTTACGCGCCTCTGGTAGCTGGACCGCCCGACGCCTTGCGCTTGTGCTTCCGTCGGTTGGCATGCCTCCACGCTGGCGACTCTTCGCCTAGCGAGGCTGAGTATAAATATGGTGGCGCTAGGGGCCGCTGCCTAGACATTCCTTGCTGTACGTCCCGTACCTGTTCATGGTTAACTTCTCATATGTAGGAAAAGTTTTGTGCACCCGTGTTTGATGACTGCGTCGACCGGCTCCCATGCCTGCGAGCGCCGGTGAACCAAATACGCCGCGTTTGTGGGAATGCTTCACCGCTTGATGCAGAAATGGCAAGGCCTGGCTTGCTCTCGTAGACAGATATGGAGTCATCCGTACGCTCTGCTCGTGCGAATGAGCATACGCTGGTGTGGCGATTCATATCTGCCTACGAGATCATGTCTGCTCTTGCCGCAACATCGACCTTTGCCCGTTCGAGTTACGGTGGCCGTATGTGCTGTTTTCCGTTCATGGGTGGCGCCGAAGTCGAAGTAGACGCGCGCGCTCTGTCCCCTTCCCTTCGAACGGGTGGCAGCGGAGGGTGGCGCCTGAGTTGAAGTAGACGCGCGCGCTCCGTCCTCTACCCTTCGGACGGGTGGCAGCGGAGGCTGACGCCTGAGTCGATGTAGACGCGCGAACGGGTGGCAGCGGAGCTGGCGCCTAAGTCGAAGCAGACGCGCGCGCTCCGTCCCCTACCCTTCGAACGGGTGGCAGCGGAGGCTGGCGCCTAAGTCGAAGTAGACGCGCGTGCGCTCCGTCCCCTACCCTTCGAACGGGTGGCAGCGGAGGCTGGCGCCTAAGTCGAAGTAGACGCGCGCGCTCCGTCCCCTACCCTTCGAACGGGTGGCAGCGGAGCTGGCGCCTAAGTCGAAGTAGACGCGCGCGCTCTCCGTCCCCTACCCTTCGAACGGGTGGCAGCGGAGCTGGCGCCTAAGTCGAAGTAGACGCGCGCGCTCCGTCCTCTACCCTTCGGACGGGTGGCAGCGGAGCTGGCGCCTAAGTCGAAGGAGACGCGCGCGCTCCGTCCCCTTCCCTTCGCACGGGTGGCAGCGGAGCTGGCGCCTAAGTCGAAGCAGACGCGCGCGCTTTGTCCCCTACCCTTCGAACGGGTGGCAGCGGAGGCTGGCGCCTAAGTCGAAGTAGACGCGCGCGCTCCGTCCTCTACCCTTCGGACGGGTGGCAGCGGAGCTGGCGCCTAAGTCGAAGGAGACGCGCGCGCTCTGTCCCCTACCCTTCGAACGGGTGGCAGCGGAGCTGGCGCCTAAGTCGAAGCAGACGCGCGCGCTCCGTCCCCTACCCTTCGAACGGCTGGCAGCGGAGGCTGGCGCCTAAGTCGAAGTAGACGCGCGCGCTCCGTCCTCTACCCTTCGGACGGGTGGCAGCGGAGCTGGCGCCTAAGTCGAAGTAGACGCGCGCGCTCCGTCCCCTACCCTTCGCACGGGTGGCAGCGGAGGCTGGCGCCTAAGACGAAGTAGACGCGCGCGCTCCGTCCGCTACCCTTCGGACGGGTGGCAGCGGAGCTGGCGCCTAAGTCGAAGTAGACGCGCGCGCTCCGTCCCCTACCCTTCGAACGGGTGGCAGCGGAGCTGGCGCCTATGTCGAAGCAGACGGGCGCGCTCCGTCCCCTATCCTTCGAACGGGTGGCAGCAGAGGCTGGCGCCTAAGTTGAAGTAGACGCGCGCGCTCCGTCCGCTACCCTTCGGACGGGTGGCAGCGGAGCTGGTGCCTAAGTCGAAGTAGACGCGCGCGTTCCGTCCCCTACCCTTCGGACGGGTGGCAGCGGAGCTGGCGCCTAAGTCGAAGTAGACGCGCGCGCTCCGTCCCCTACCCTTCGCACGGGTGGCAGCGGAGCTGGCGCCTAAGTCGAAGTAGACGCGTGCGCTCTCCGTCCCCTACCCTTCGAACGGGTTGCAGCGGAGCTGGCTCCTAAGTCGAAGTAGACGCGCGCGCTCCGTCCTCTACCCTTCGGACGGGTGGCAGCAGAGCTGGCGCCTAAGTCGAAGGAGACGCGCGCGCTCCGTCCCCTACCCTTCGAACAGGTGGCAGCGGAGCTGGCGCCTAAGTCGAAGCAGACGCGCGCGCTCCGTCTCCTACCCTTCGAGCGGGTGGCAGCGGAGCTGGCGCCTAAGTCGAAGCAGACGCGCGCGCTCCGTCTCCTACCCTTCGAGCGGGTGGCAGCGGAGCTGGCGCCTAAGTCGAAGCAGACGCGCGCGCTCCGTCCCCTACCCTTCGAAGGGGTGGCAGCGGAGGCTGGCACCTAAGTCGAAGTAGACGCGCGCGCTCCGTCCTCTACCCTTCGGACGGGTGGCAGCGGAGCTGGCGCCTAAGCCCCACGAACCCCACCGCTGGGCGGTGACTTGGGGCCTTGTGATGCGGTCTTGCGCTATAAAGACTCCTGGATTCGCGCCGCCCCCTGATCTGCCAGGGTTAGGTTTCCGTACTTGTGGGTGGTAGGATGTGGACGGTTGCGTGTTCGCAGCCGCTCGCCTCTTCCCTAGGCAAGGGGGACACGGGGCGGGCAGTGGATGGCGCGTGTCGGAGCTGTTGTGACGGCCCTTGGCGCCTGTGAGTCGCGACCTTCCAGCGGTGGGCGGGGGGTTGCGCTAGATTGGCGCTTGTACAACTGCGGTTGCATCCGGCACACGGGCCGTTGCGACCCTTCGCTTTTAATTACGGGGAATCGTGCGGGGCGGGCCTTTACACCGCTGCGGTTGAATCCGGCACACGGGCCGTTGCGACGCTTCGGTAGCGGCGGCATGGGCGAGGTGGCTTGAAATAGCCCCCCCGTAACAGCGTCCCCGCACCTTTACGCCCTCTTTCCTGTCTGCTCTGCCTTCCACACCTTTGCGCTACGCTCACCGCTGCAACCTTTCCGTGGAAAGTGATGGCTTCCAGTGGCAAGCACGGCCAGATGGTTGGTGGCTCTGACGTTCGCTGGCGACCCGCGCAGCTAAAGGTGAAATACGTGCTCGAAGAGCGCGACCCGGCGGCGGCTGACAAGGAGCGGCTGGCGGTGGAGGAGGGAGGCACGTTCTCCGGCGAGCTGGGCCCCTCGCTCGTGACTGAGAAGACGATCCAGGGGCTTCTGCGCGCGGGGAAGTTGTCCGAGCGCCAGGATGTACGACTGCCTGCCGCCGACGAGACGGAACCGCATCCCGAGAGATCAGAGGCGGTCGTGTTCGTCGCCTTTTTTGACGCGGGGCTCCGCATCCCAGCGACGGCTGTTGTGGGCGACGTGCTGCGGACCTTCGGGCTGGAGCTGGCGCAACTGACTCCAAACGCTGTGGCCCGGCTCGCGGTGTATAGCTGGGCCTTGCGCTCGGGAGCGTGTTGGCCCAGCGCCTCACTGTTTGCCTACCTGCACGAGGCACGGCACTAGCCCAAGGACCGGAAGAACGGGACGGTGTCGAGCTTCGGCAGCGTCACCTTTATCCTTCGTCCATCGTGCAAGAGGCTCTTCCCCACGAACTCAACTCGCGGGAAGTGGGAGTCCTACTGGATGAAGCGGTGGTTCTACCACCGCGTGGAGACCGAGAGCGGCCATGAGTGCACAGGCCGACCCATCGCGTTCAAGCCCTCGCCCGGCCGAACGCTCGATGATGAGGACAAGCAGAGGGTCCGACGGCTCGTTGGCTTGGCCGCCCGCTTCAACATGCGCGACCTCGCCGAAGAGTTCGTGATGTACGGCGTGGCATTGCTTGCCCGCGACTGGTGTCTCGCCGCCGAGAGGCGTCGAGACGACAACGTCTTGCCCTCGGTCTGCTTGCTGCCGGCGCCCGGCGATCTTCGTAAGCCTCGCTCGTGTCTGTCCTTTGCCAACGCAGAATGCGTTGTATGCTGATGGGCTTCTCCTTTGTTTCAGAGATTCCCTTAGAGGAGGCGGAGCAAGCCACGCGCGTGTTCCTGGGGCCGTACACCGGCAGGGAGCATAAGCAGCGTGCGGCGGCTGTTGCCGAGGCGGGTCTGGGGCGGATCAACCGCGTGTGCGAGGCTCTGGGCCTTGCCGCGTCGGACCGTGTCGCTCCGGACGACGGTGCAGCGAAGGAGAAGAAGAAGAAGAAGAAGGCCTTGTCTCGGAAGAGGGGGCGCGGCGGGGCGCCTGCCGCTAGTGTTTCCGAGGGCACGGCGGACGCGGGGTCGGACTCGGCGAGGTATGCCGACTCTGGTTTCGGCGGCGCAGATGTCGAAGGCGAGGTATCTTCGGCGAGCGCCCCGGACGGCGGGTTTGCCGCGAGCGGCCGAAGGGGGGAAGCCTCACTGCCCGCCGAAGTCATGGAGGCGGAACCCGTGCAGACCAGCGATGCCGAGGTGGAGCTTTCGGCCATAGCCGCTGTGGTGCCGGTGGCACCTCCCGCGGGGGCGCACGAAGCTGTGCTACCTTTACCGACGGCAACAGAAACCGAGGTGCCCCCTGCGGCTCCCGCCACCATGGAACTTTCGCCCCTGGGCGTGGCGGCGATGGGGGCTTCACTAACCGCGGCTGCGGGGGCAGTGCCGCTGCTGGCTGCCCCGACTAAACGGCCGTGCGTGCGGCCGGAGCTCCACCGGACACCGCGGGGATTTGTCGTGGCCACGGGCATCAGAAGCCTGTGGGATGCCAGCGCAAGCGCCGGAGGCCCTGCGGCATATGCACCTTCTGCCCCCCTGACGACGCCGTCCACCGAGCGGGGACAGCCGCCGGCCTCCCCGAACGCGGAGGCTTCCGCCCGCGGCGGAACCATTCCTTCGGCTACTAAAGGTAAGGTGGCCGAGCTTACTCTGGTGTATGCTTTTATGCCTTGGAGTGGTCACCCGTATGCTTATGCACAGCGTTGCTCATTCCGGAGGGGGAGCATCCGACGGAACACGGGGCCTCGGAGCACGTGAGTCCTGCGGACTTCGTGCCGCCTCCGAAGACGCTGAGAGCGTGGCGCGGGATTCTAAATGACGCGGCCACGAGCGTCGACCCGCAAGTGCTGCAAGCCTACGGTGCGGGGCGCCTCGAGGACGCGTTCGAGGTGTCTGGGGTGAGGGTAGGTACTCATGCGACCACGCCTGAGTTTTGCTGAGTTTGCTAAGTCTTTTCCCTTCTACAGACACTCGTGCTGGGGTAGGCCCTGCAAGCGGCCTATGCTCGTAGCCAAAAAGCGCTCGAGGATAGGCTGCGGGCCGCCGAGGGGGAGCTGCGCGAAGCCTCTGGCGCCCGCTCTGCCCAGGACGCCCGCATCCGCCAGCTGGAAGCGGAATGCGCCGAAGCGAGGGCGCACGCCGAGGGGCTTGTTGCGTCAGCGCAGGAATCAGCCGCAGCAGCTGCTGATCAAAAGTTCGCGGCGGAGCGGGACGGGCTCCTGGAGGAGGTCGCCGCGCTAGAGAACGAGAAAGGCGAACTTGCCTTGACTCTTGCGGAGCGCAACCGGACGCTGGGCGACGCCTCGGTGGTTGCCTGGGACGCCATGCAAGCGCTGGAGAGCCATCTTCAAGGGCTGGTGGCGGAGGTGCCGGGACGCGCCTTCGGTCCGGAGGAGCTGTCTCGGACGCTCCGCTGGATCGGGGATGCCGCCAACGTCGCGCGCGACGTGGCGACGTCCTTCGGCACCCACTGCGCGTACACTTCGGCCTGCTTGGTGTGCGCGCTCCTCCAGCACTGCGGCTGTACGCATGTCGCCGGGCTGAATGACCCCCAGCTGGAGATGCCTGGCGGGGCTGGAGTAATGTCCGGCGCCGTCCGCTCCGCTCGCCGTGCCCTTGGGCCCTTCTGCGACCGGATCTGGGATCCCGTCGGGGCGGAAGCTGTACGGATCGAGCTCCGGAAGTCGCTCTACGGGACGGGGAGCCTCGGCCAATTTCTGGACGGGGTCCCTCGACGCGATGATGGCGGCGCTGGGCCCTCCGAAGGCGTCGGGAACCCGCAGGTCTGATGCCGCGGCGCCTAGGTGTAGGCGTGCGTTGTACTGTCCCTTGTTTTTGCTAATAAAGCGCACACTTTCTGCATGCATGCTGATTTTCACCTATATCCCGAGCAGCTTCCTTGCTGGGGCCGACTTCGAGCGGCCGACCTTTCAACCCGACGACGCCTTCGACGCTGGCGAAGGGCCGAAGAGTTGCTCGACTTTTGGGCGAGCCGGCCTTCTTCGAGCGAGGCCCCGACTTTAGCGCGTGTTAAGGACGAACCCGCGGGGTAGCGGCTGAGAGCGGCCGGGATGTTGGCGGACCTTTGTACATGTGATTCTTCCGGTAAGCAGACCTCCTGGCACTTTAAGTTGTGTACTGTGTGTTGATGCCGCCGTTGGCGACGTAGCTGCGCCAGGGTTCCGTAGAACGGACATCCGCAGACTGACGTATGCGGAGGCAGACCTCCGTAGTTTGCCTTGCTTTATAGTCCGGAGACTCGCGCGTGCGGAGGCAGGCCTCGACGCTACATCTTATTTAGAGTCCGTAGACTAGTGCGTGCGGAGGCGGACCTCGACGCTACGACTTCCTATATAGTCTGGAGACTCGCGCGGGCGGAGCTAGGCTCGACGCTACGTCTTATTTAAAGTCTGTGGACTAGTGCGTGCGGAGCGAGGCTCAACGCTACGTCTTATTTATAGTCCGCAGACTCTCGCGTGCGGAGCTAGGCTCGACGCTACGTCTTATTTAATGTCCATGGACTGGTGCGTGCGGAGCTAGGCTCAACGCTACGTCTTATTTGTAGTCCGCAGACTCTCGCGTGCGGAGCTAGGCTCGACGCTACGTCTTATTTAAAGTCCGTGGACTGGTGCGTGCGGAGCTAGGCTCAACGCTACGTCTTATTTATAGTCCGCAGACTCTCGCGTGCGGAGCTGGGCTCGACGCTACGTCTTATTTAAAGTCCGTGGACTGGTGCGTGCGGAGCTAGGCTCAACGCTACGTCTTATTTATAGTCCGCAGACTCTCGCGTGCGGAGCTAGGCTCGACGCTACGTCTTATTTAAAGTCCGTGGACTGGTGCGTGCAGAGCTAGGCTCAACGCTACGTCTTATTTATAGTCCGCAGACTCTCGCGTGCGGAGCTGGGCTCGACGCTACGTCTTATTTAAAGTCCGTGAACTATTGCGTGCGGAGCTAGGCTCGACGCTACATCTTCTTTATAGTCCGGAGACTTGTGCGTGCGGAGCTGGGCTCGACGCTACGTCTTATTTAAAGTCCGTGGACTATTGCGTGCGGAGCTAGGCTCGACGCTACGTCTTCTTTATAGTCCGGAGACTTGCGCGCGCGAGGGCGTCCCCCCGGTGCGTATTTTGTTTATACTCAGTCCCGTCACCTTGGCGACGGCGAGTGCACACGCTAACGTGCGTCTTTGGTTTATACTCAGTCCCGCCCCCTGGCAACGGCGAGTGCACACGCGAACGTGCGTCTTTGGTTTATACTCAGTCCCGCCCTCCCTGGTGACGGCGAGTGCACACGCGAACGTGCGTCTTTGGTTTATACTCAGTCCCGCCCTCCCTGGCGACGGCGAGTGCACACGCGAACGTGCGTCTTTGGTTTATACTGCGGGGGCGCGCGCGTTGGCCAAGCCGACGCGCGCCCTCACCGCGTGCTTGCATGTGACGAAGAAAAATTAACGGCAAACGGCGATCTTCATGATATCCCCGTTTGCGCGGGTGAGCGACTACAAAGGGTGAATATACTGACCGTTTGCCCTTGGTGCGGCCGCAGCCTCTAGTCGCTAGACATCTGCAGGGCCCGTGCAGGCGCCTATGGATGACCCCACGGACCTCCGCGCTGTGACATCGGCTCTAAGAGCATCGCTGGGCTTCGCGACGCGGGCATCTGGTGCCTGGCTCGATGCGCCGAGCCATATCCTGGTCGCCTTGGACGGTGATGATGGTCCGGGGACCCGGGATCTTCATGCACAGATAGCCGTGATGTGGTACCGCGCCGATGGAGTTGAGGATTGGGCGCCCCAGTATGGCATTGTAGGGATACGGGAGGTCGACCACGTCGAAGGTGGCATCTTCGGTCCGCACATTGTCATCTCGGCCGAAGGAGACTTGAAGGCCGATCTGGCCCAGCGCCCGCAGCGGCTGTCCCCTGAAGCGCTGCAGTGGGATTCCCGAGGGCCCCAGGCGGCTTCGAGGGATCCCCATCTGGTCGAAGGCCGCCGCAAACAATACGTTCGCGGAACTACCCCCGTCCACCAAGGCGCGCCCCACGTCGCATCCCGCGATGGTGACCCGGATGACCAGGGGGTCCTGATGAGGGAAGTCCACACCTTGGGCGTCATCAGGTGTGAATGTAACCTCGTGCCACGCCCATTCCGGTGGTGCTTGCGCTGGGTATGCTGCCACGTGATGTAGTCTTCGCGCGTAGGCCTTCTGCTGCCACGCCGAGGCGAATTCCAGCGCAGAGCCGCCGGATATGACATTAATGACCCTGCGGTAGGTTGCGTCCGGGGCCTGCAACGACAGGAGGCCCTCCCGAGGCTGCTGTACGTGAGCTTGGATCCGCAAGGTGCCTTCCTGGGGTTGCATTCCCTGCGCCTGTACCTGCATCCCCTGCGCCTGTACCTGCATGGGGGCCTCGTATGGGATTTGGACGTGGGCCACCGCCGGCGGGCGCGCCTCCGGGTTCCTGTCCCTAGCGACGCTGTCGCGGAGCGCCGCGATGGAGGTGCAGTTACGGGTATCATGATTGCCGCGGCCGTGGACTAAGCACCACAGTCCCTGATGTTGGTCGTCGTAGTCTCCACGACCCTTATCGTCGCGGCCCCTGCCACGGCCGCGGCCCCGGCCACGGCGCCCCCGGCCGCCTCGGCCCGCTGGAGCACCCTCGTCGGACACGCCTTCGATGTCGAGGACGTACCGGTTTTGCATCGACCTTTGCTGGCCGCGCTTGGGCTGATCCGACAACTCCTTATGCGAGTTGTCCCTGCGGTCGGGCGCGTCCCTGGACGACTCCTGCTTACGCTTTCCCTTCGAAGAGCCGCCCTTCGACGGATCTTCGGTTTTTGCCGAGGCTCCGGCCTGGTTAGTGTCGGAGTCGTCACCTTGCCTTCGCCGCGCGTCTTCCTCCGCCCTGGCATATTCTTCCATCTTGTCGAAGAGCTTCGCCACCGTCTTGATTGGCTTCCGCGCATTGTACTCGGCCATCGGGCCCGGACGAAGGCCCTGTATGGCTGCATTGACGATGGTGGTCTCGTTGACGTCCTTCACTTGACATCGAATCTTGGCGAAGCGTTTGAAGTAGTCCCGGAGCTTCTCCGAGGGTTTTTGCTTCACGGCAAAGAGTTGGTCCGCATCGACCCGATCGACGTAGTTTCCTTGGAAGTTGTTGTGGAGGCGGACGCGGAGCTGCTCCCACGCGTAGATGGAGCCCGGCTCTATGGTAAAAAACCAAGAGAGCGCCACTCCTTGTAGCGCGAGGGGGAGTCCCTTTGCCTTCGTGGTGTCGTCTCCGCCCGCGGCTTCGATCGCGGTTTCGTATACGCGCACGAACTCACGGGGGTCCGTGTCGCCTTTATACGAGTCGATGGCGCTAGGGAACTTGAAGTCTTCGGGCCATGCCGCCTGCTGCAGCCCCGCCGAGAGCGGGGACTCCGGATCCACGCGCCGCAACGGCACGCGGCTGGACGTGGGGGCTTCGCGACTGTCCGCCCTTTCCGGCGCGGGCTCGGACGCGATTGCTGGCGCGGCCGGCTGACTCCGAGCCTCTTGTATATCTCTGACGGCTCCGCGAAGGTCCCCCAGCTCCCGCTGGAACGCGTTGAGAGCCGCCAGCATGGCGCTTTCCATCCCCGGTGCGGGCGGGGTCGCCGGTGCTTCCGACGGGCGGGTCGGCGCGGGGACGACCGCGTCGCGGGGTCCCGAGCTGCCGGTCGCTCCGTCGTGGCTACCTCGGACCGCCCGGTCCGCACCGCCGGCGAGGGTTGCCGTGGGAGCGGCGAGGTCGGCTGTCGTCGCGTCGGCGGGGTCGGTTGTCGCCGCACCCGTGTCGACGTCTTCGACCGCCAGGTCCGTCCTCGCAACGCCGGTGGCGGGGTTGGTCGTCGCTGTGCCGGTGACGGGGTTGGTCGTCACCGCGCGAACGTCGACGTCTTCGGCCACCGCGCCTGCATCGCCACCCGCGTCCGCCGCTGCCGATGCCGAAGCTCTGGTACTCATACGACGCTCCGGCCCGGCCGCCTTCTTTCCCTTCGCCGCCGCTGAGGAAGCTTTTTTCGGTGCCATCTTTTTCTTCGGTCTTCAGGCTTGTCTTCGTCCTCCCCACGGACGGTGCCAACTGTTGTGGCTACAGACCAAACAGAGAGAGAGATGGTAGTGGAGAGTGATGAAGATAAGTGTCATGGCCTGGGTTCTCCCCATGGCTTGTACTCATATATATGTGCACATGAGGAGTGCTTTTACAGTTATACCCTTACATCTGGTTATCCCCTCTGGGGCAGTTATGTCATTATACATGGCCTATTCTGGGCCTTATGACCTCCCACCAGGCCTGCTGGGTTTAGGTGGGGGCCATCCCTACGACAATCACCAATTCAAAAGTTTGTCAATCTTCCCACATTTATTTCATACTTGTCAGCTTATATATGTACACGCATGATATTCCTATCGACAGGCTGCACCCATCTCTACAACTGCATTGAAACAGCTGGACTTTGCACAAATTCGAGGAGAGTGCGCTTGGTTTTTGTGGTCTAAAGTCATAAGACCAGATGGAGAGTTCCACTGTGCATAATGATTTTTTTATTGCTCTTATCACTCCAGAATCGAGGTCTCGCGAAAGGAACGGATCCATAATCAACGAACTTGTCGGCTGCACAAGCAATACTTGAATGGCAATCATGCACCATCCAAGTATAGCTTGTGCAATCTGACAAGTTCTTTGATTATGGATCAGTTCCTTTCATGGGATCTCGATTCTGGAGTGATAGAGCAATAAAAAATGCAATGTTACAATCTAAGTGCAAATGCAGTGTAGATCTTTTGTAATTGTTTATTTGTTAATGGATATTTCATTTCATTTCAATTAGTTGATTTGCGAAATGGATGCTTTATGTTTGTGAAATAAAGTGAGATGTGAATTCGATGTTTTATGTTTGTAAAATGAATTGAGATGTGAATTGGATATTTTATGTTTCTGAAATGAATTGAGATGTGAATTGTATGTATACATGTACATCTTTATCTGTTTGTTTCAGAGGGCATGGCTAGCATTTCCTGAGGCTAGCCAATAAACAGAAATAGATTTAGGGGTAGAAAAGAACATCACAGACGGTTTTTAGTTACAAACCGTCTGTGATAGGTGATAATCACAGACGGTTTGTAACTAAAAACCGTCTGTGATATAAGATTATCACAGACAGTTTTTAACTAAAAACTGTCTGTGATATATCAATATCACAGACGGTCTGTGATAAGCAGCTATCACAGACGGTTTTTAGTTAAAAACAAAACCGTCTGCGATATTGATATATCACAGACGGTTCGACAACCGTCTGTGATAACCTTCGATTATCACTGACCCATAAATTCAGACGGTTCAGAAAACCGTCTGTGATGATGTTTTTGAACCGTCTGTGATGACCTTTTCTATAGTAGTGTGCTATGCTATTCCATATAACTGTTTTGCAATTCTTTTGCATGTAATTTGAGATGCATCAAATTCTTTTGCACCTCTTTTGCATGTCATTGTCTTCTACAACAGGAGGTTTACCACATTATCAATTGATGTCCCTTGTTGTGGGGGTAGCCCAACCCCCCGTGACTGGGCTGTGCAACTAGTTCAACATGTAATAGGCCCAATAGTGTAGAGGAATATACCAGTGTAAATATACCAATGTACCCTCATCCTTTGTAAGTACTAAGGGGTAGAATGGGGATTTCCCATTCTACCACTCATATATATAAACCCCCAGGAGGGGCAAAGGGGGGACATCCTCTCATGATCACCAACTCTCCTGCAGATCTAGCTCTCCTCTTCTCCTTCTACTAGTCCCTTTCTCTACTGTCTGGTTTGTAGCCACGACAGATGGCGCCGTCTGTGGGGACTGGGCAAGAAGTCGCGCAAAGAAGAGCCACCATCGCGAGGAAGATGTGCTTCGTGGCCGGGCTAGGATACGTCCTAGCACGCTGGATCCCGATCGGCTGGAACAAAAAATGCCGTCAAAGGTAAGAAAAGGTAAATCTGATAGATCCATCCGTCTTGCATGTAAGTCTCCATGCAAATCTGATAGATCCATCGATCATTTGTCCACTGTTGAGTACTACTTTGTTGCATACAAACTTTCGTGTGTGCTGTACGGGTGGCCCCCACCTAAACCCAGCAGGCCTGATAGGAGGTTGTAAGGCCCAGACTAGGCCATGTGTAATGACATAAATGCCCCTGAAGGGGATGATCAACTGTAAGGGTATAATTGTAAAAGCACTCCCCATGTATATATATATATGGAATACAGGCCATGGGGAGGACCCAAGCCATTACTCATCTCCCTCACTCTCCACTACCATCTCTCTCTCTATTTGGTCTGTAGCCACAAGAGTTGGCGCCGTCCGTGGGGAGGACGGGAGTAAGCCTGAAGTTCGAAGGAGGATGGCACCGGAAAAGGCTTCGACGACGGCGGCGACGGGAAAGAAGACGGCTGGGGCGGGGCATTGCGTGAGCTCTGGGGCTTTGGCGTCGGTTGTCGCGGGCGCGGGTGGCGGCGTGGTCGCAGCAGTCGAGGATGTCGACGCTCGCGCCGCAACGACCGACCCCGCCGTCGACATCGCGACGACCGACTCCGCCATCGGCATCGCGACGACCGACCCCGCCGTCGACACCGCGACGACCGACTCCGCCATGGCACCGCGACAACCGACCCCGCCGTCGACACCGCGACGACCGACTCCGCCATCGGCACCGCGACGACCGACCCCGCCGTCGACACCGCGACGACCGACTCCGCCATCGGCATCGCGACGACCGACCCCGCCATCGGCATCGCAGTGGCCGTACCCGCGTCGACCCGCCCGAGGGGCGCATTGGCGGCCCGGCCTGCGCCGGCAGTGGAAGGCGCGCTACTGGCGGCCCTCAACGTGTTCCAGCGGGAGCTAGGGGACCTCCGCGGAGCTTTCCATGACATGCAAGCGGCTCGAAGCCAGCAGGCCGCGCCAGGGGCCACGCCAGAGCCCGCGCCGGAAAGGGCAGAGCTCTTCGACAAGATGGAGGGATACGCGCGGGCTGAGGAAGATGCGCGAAGACGCAACACTTCCACCCTCGATCTTGCTCAAGCGACACGCTCGATATACGACGAGGTCGTGGGCGGCGACCCTTCCAAGCAGGCCCGCAGTCGACAGCCCCGGGAGGACGTCCCTGGAAGCAACACCACCGGGGAGCCGGAAGGCTCTCCAAAGAGCAGACGCAAGCCCTGGCGTCACTAGTGCAGACCGCAAAAGGCCCGCCATACCTTCGTCATCGAAAATGCCCTTCGAGGTCGCGAAGGCGAACTCGGCCACGCTGAGCGACCCCGGGCGGAGCAGGAGCAACTCTATTACGGAAAATGGTGCGAGGTGCACGGTTATGGTGATCACTACACGAAGACGTGCGCCGCGGTTATGGAGTTGCAACGGGCGATGGCCGCACCCCAGGACTCACCCCTTCGGCTCCCTGCCGAGGTCCAGGAGCGTCATCCGAGGGGCAGCCCCTCGCAAGCCAGGGAGGATGCACGGTGCCGCGCCGTCAACGTCATCACTGGAGGCTCCTTATCAGGGGCCCCCGCGGAGCAGCCGCAATCGTGGCTGCCGCCCCGCAACATCACCTTCACCCTGAATGACGCTAGGGGTGTGGAGTTCCCTCACCATGATCCCTTGGTCATCCAGGCCCACATCGCGGGCTGCGACGTCAGGCGCATCCTTGTCGACGGCGGAAGCTCTGCCCTCGACCGTATGGGCACCCACCGAAGTCGCATGGAGCAGGCAGGAGCTCCGCTTCAGGGCATCGGAGGTCAGCTGCTGCAGGCCATAGGGCAGATATCCCTCCTCGTCACGCTCCACCAGGAGAGTAACACCCGGACCCACCATGTCATCTTCGACGTTGTGGACATCGCACACCCCTATAACGTCATATTGGGACGGCCCGCCATCAACTCCTTCGAGGCGGTCCCACACCACACCTTCTTATGTATGAAGCTCCCGGGCCCGGAGGGTGTCATCACCATCTTCGGCGACCAAGACCTTGCCAGGCGCATCGAAGTCGGCAGCCAGGATCTGCATCGCCCGGTGCACGCCCTACCGGACGTGCTGGGCGACGCGCCCTCCGCCCCAGGATGGACGCCCAAGCCTCGGCCCGAGGGCGGAGTCAAAAGGGTGCCGCTCCAGGCAGAGCACTTTGTGTCTATTGATGAGGGGCTCCCCCCAGAGGTCGAACAAGATTTGCTCCAGGTGCTTCGCAACAACACCGACATCTTTGCATGGTCACAAGAAGATATCAAGGGTGTGGACCGTGCCATAATCGAGCACCGTTTGGCTGCGCTAACTCCAACCCATAGGCCCGCAAGACTTCGCCCACAAACATCTTTGAGGGCATGCGAAGGCCGGCGTCAAAGAACGCGACGAAAACGATCGTCTCTGTCTCCTGGGGCCTCGGCTCCGTTTCGTCGCGACGGGGTAGGCGAGCCCCATCCCGATCCTCGATCTTCCCGTCACGAACAAGCCGCTGCAGCGTCTCCTCGGTCACGCGGCTCTTTCCCAACACGCGGGAACACCGGCCTCCCGAGTATTCCATGGCGTCCCATCGCCTGTCGGCATGCGAGCGCCCCCGCAGCACCAGCTCGTAATCCCCAGAAGGGAAGGACAATTTGTCCCAACTAGACGAGGAGCCACCGCTGGGAGGGCGAGGCGCGTCGCCATGGCTGGCCATTGTCTCCTAAAGGCAGGGTGAAAGAAACCAAGGCAGGCAGTCGCGCTACTGCTGGCACGAAATAACCCACAGCTAAGCGGCAAGCGGGACAAAAGTGCTCCCATCCCGGTGAGGGCACCTTATAAAGCCCGCTCGCCTCCCCCACGGCCAGAAGGCGCGGTTAGGCCAGAACCCCAGCGGTTCGAATACGCACGATCTGGAAAGAAGAATCGTCGGTACCTGTAGGGGCGCGCCGGGTAGGTGGCCAGGCAGCGCACAACCCCAGCACGCGCTCGACACGCGTCCCGCCTCCCTGGGGAAGCAGCGAGCAGTCGCGAGCACGCAACTACTCACATCCCACGACGCGCCAGTCGCAAGCCGCCGCGTGCCCCACCCACGCGGAGGCAGACTGCATAATGCGACAGCCTGCCCTCTGACAGGCCAGGCGTCGGCACGATTCCAGCCGTCATTTAAAGCGCACTATCAAGCCGCGAGGCCGTGGCAGCTGCGAAACACGGGAAAGCCGCCTTCACAACACCCGCCTTCAGCACCGCATCGCCCACGGTTCCGACCCCGCCCCCAACATGGACCCCGGAGCCAAGAAGTTTAAACCCCGCCCCAATAGCCTCGGCTACGCTCGCGGAGCGCGCGCGTCTACTTCGGCCGCAGCCCCTGGTCAAGTTCAGAAAAATTCACAGGCCGCAGGGACGGAGGGGGCCGAAGGACTCGGCAACATGGCTTCGGCCCTGTGAAGCCCTTCTCCATGAGAGGCTCCTGTTGTAGGGGTGGCCCCCACCTAAACTCAGCAGGCCTGATAGGAGGTTGTAAGGCCCAGACTATGCCATGTGTAATGACATAAATGCCCCTGAAGGGGATGATCAACTGTAAGGGTATAATTGTAAAAGCACTCCCCATGTATATATATATATATATGGAATATAGGTCATGGGGAGGACCCAAGCTATTACTCATCTCCCTCACTCTCCACTACCATCTCTCTCTGTTTGGTCTGTAGCCACAACAGTGTAGATTTGATAGACCCATCGGTCCTTCACCCATCGTTGAGTTCTGTTTGGGTAGCAAGGTATGCGGCTGCATCGCCTCCGCACAACTGGCCTCGTCATACTCCGCGGGACGTCCTATCTCTGCACCAAGCCCGAGTCGCCAGGCCTACATGTCGCAGGCCTCCGCGTTGAAGCCCCCGAGCGCCACGCTGCTTCGGACCGGCAGCCTCCGCGCTGCCGAAGCCGGGGTCTCCGCGGGCCGGCCTCCACGTCGCAGTCCTCTACGTTGAAGCCTTGCCGACACACGCGGAGGGTGCTGCCAAAGTGAAACTAAGCGCTACGCTGCTTCGCACCGGCGGCCTCCGCGTTGCCGAAGCTGGGGCTCCGACCTCCGCTCGCGCTCTGCCCGCCTCGCGCTCCGCTCGCCTCCGTGCTGCACGCACAAGTAAGGAAACGTCGAGCTTCACGTCCCTCAGTAGCTTAAAAGTGCATGCATGCAGTCATTTGCGGAGCAAATACGAGTTTCATGCATTCATGCGTCCGAACTATACGTCCATTTCTCCATCCATGCATGGCATGCGTCCAGCACATCCATTCGTAGGCTTCTCCCATGCATGCATGCAAGTACTAATCCGTCCATTGTTTAACTGGGTACGCAGGCAATACGTCTAGCATAATAATTAAGCATAAACAATCACCCCCGTTATGAACAGCAAAGCAACAAAAAAAAGGGAGAAAAATAATAAAAATACCAGCATGCATGCATGCATCAGCCCTGCGCATACGTGCATGGAGCACCCAGCCATGCATTCTCCACATTCTGCATATACGTGAGTTCAGCAACGAGACGGCCGCTGCAGCGAATCAGCGTCATCACCTCCAAGTCGCCGAGCGGACATGCCGCACCTCATCGCCGGGCGCACCTCCAAGTCGACGAGATGAGGGCTGCGCCGAGCGTCCTCTCCGCGCAGCGGCTGCGAAGCCCGTCCGGGTGGCAGTCTCCGCATCGTCCGAGGGCTGGCCCCCGCGTACTCGGCGAGGTCAGGGCGCTGGTCTCCACGCAGTGGTGGCAGAATCTGTCCGGGGGTCGTCTCCACATCGTCGACGAGATGAGGGCTGCGCCGAGCGTCCTCCGCGCAGCGGCTGCGAAGCCCATCCGGGTGGCGGTCTCCGCATCGCCCGAGGGCTGGCCTCCACGTACTTGGCGAGGTCAGGGCGCTGGTCTCCGCGCAGTGGTGGCAGAATCTGTCCGGGGGTCATCTCCACGTCGTCGACCAGATGAGGGCTGCGCCGAGCGTCCTCCGCGCAGCGGCTGCGAAGCCCGTCCGGGCGGCGGTCTGCGCATCGTCCGAGGGCTGGCCTCCGCGTACTCGGCGAGGTCAGGGCGCTGGTCTCCGCGCAGTGGTGGCAGAATCTATCCGAGGGTCGTCTCCGCGTCGTCGACGAGATGAGGGCTGCGCCGAGCGTCCTCCGCGCAGCGGCTGCGAAGCCCATCTGGGTGGCGGTCTCTGCATCGTCTGAGGGCTGGCCTCCGCGTACTCGGCGAGGTCAGGGCGCTGGTCTCCGCGTAGTGGTGGCAGAATCTGTCCGGGGGTCGTCTCCGCGTCGTCGACGAGATGAGGGCTGCGCTGAGCGTCCTCCGCGCAGCGGCTGAGAAGCCCATCCGGGTGGCGATCTCCGCATCGTCCGAGGACTGGCCTCCGCGCAGCGGTGTCGAAGGCCACTTCGGCCGCAGCCTCCGCACCGCTGAAGGTGGGTTCCAGCCCCCCTCGTCTTCGCGCCACAGCTCCGAGCCTCTGCGCCAGGTAGGGAAAAAAATTTCGGCCGAAATTTCGCTATTTCGCCGAAATTTCGGTCCTTTCGGTGCTGAGCGAAATTATCCCGTTCCGGTCAAAAATTTCGGATGTATTTGGATTTTGCCGGGCGAGCCACACGCCAGCACCCGCACGGGCCGCACGCACGACGCCCAGCCCAAATGCGCAGCCCACCAGTCGTCCCTAACCCCAGTCTCCAGCGATTCCCCACTGCCCAATCGCATCCCTCTCCCTCCCCATCTTCTCACCGAGACACCGAGCGGCGGCCGGCGGCCAAGGCAGGGGAGAAGAGCGGCGGCCGGTGGCCAAGGCGGGGAAGAAGAGCGGCAGCCGGCGGCCAAGGCGGGGAAGAAGAGCGGCGGGCGGCCAATCCCCAGCCCCATCCTCCACCGAGCGGCGGCGAAGGCGGGGAAGAAGAGCGGCGGGCGGCGGCCATCCCCATGACAAGCCTCCATCTCACTGAGGGCAGCCGGCAGCGGCGCACAAGTCGGCTACAGCTCCCGCCTCCTGGCTGCCGCCACCACCTCCGGACCTCAGTAGTCGACGGCGGCGCAGCTCCCTCCCCGAGTGGACGGCCGGCGGTGGCGAGTGGAAGCACATGAAGATGCGGCGTCGAAGGAGAGGAGGAAGGGCGGCATGGGAAGGTATTTATCTCAATTCTTAAATTTTGGCTAAATTTCATCAAAAAAATTGAATTTTTTCGTCTGAAATTCGAACGAAATGAACGAAATTTCATTCTTTCGTTCCTTTCGCCGGCGGCCGAAATTTTTTTGCATCCGAAAGATTAAACCCTGGCGCCAGGCCTCCGCGAGCCTCTGCGCGGTGTCAAACCTCCGCAATGAGCCTCTGCCGGCTTCGTGCCCAACTTCGCGTCGCCTCCGCTCGGTACTTCGCAGCCGTCACCTCCGCCCAAGCTTGGCGACGACGAGAGCTCAAACGGGCGCTCGCGGCCGTCCTCCACGACAACGGCACCGACGGCGGCGGCGTCGTATTTGACGCCAACGACGTCTGCTCTGACCTCGACAAAGGCTCGCCTCCGTAACAGTGCCCTGGACTTCGCTTCGCCGGAGTCCGGTGGAACTTGCAAACGATACTTGTCGACCAGGGGTCTCTGTGTCTTGATAAAGCCTCGTACGCCCCCGCGCCGGACCCCACGCCCTCCGTGCCTCCACGTCGAGTGCTACCGCGGTCTTCGCCACGGATCCACGACGAATTCGCCAGTCTTCGCCTCGGCTCCGCGACGACTTTACTGGCCTTCACTCGACTCTGCGACGGCGTCGCCGGCTCACCAGTGACACTTTGCCTCGGCTCCGAGAAGTCCTCGACGGCCCTCACCTTGGCTTCGCGTTGCCTTCCCGACATGCCAGGAATGGGACGTGCCGGCGCATGCATAAGGAAGCGCGAAGTGCAAGTAGGCTCACTACATCACATGCATGGCCCATGCACGTACCTGGGGCATGCGCTTCATCTTCACGACGTCAAGCCAAGCGTCATACGCGGCAGCAACTAGAGCAGTTGACTCAAGGCGTCGGCCCCACATCTCATGATGAGGCCTCCGCTAGCTTCGAGCAGCCAGGGTCACCGCACCTGTGGAGTATACTCCGCATCGTCACCGTCCAACCCGGTACACACTGCATATGACTACATGTGAGCAGTGGCGTAGCCAGGATTTGTAGCTATGGTGGTCCATTGTCTAAAATTTATTTAACCGCTATAAGTTTAACATGTCGGTACACAAGTATATGAATTACGAAATGCAATTAAGGTAAAAAGGACATACAAACTTCATAAAATAGACGAATATAGCTTTCTTAACATAGAATCGAAATATTACATACCCATAGTAGTTGAAAAATAGTACGTCACTACTTCTTCTTGTCAGGCCTGCGCCTTCTAATAGCCATGAAAGTATTGATGATCTCTTCTTCACTCAATTGTAAGAAGATATCCCGCTCAATAAAAGTGACTAGACAATCATCCAGAAGGCTATCACCCACACTACTACAAAAGAGGCTATACTAGACGGCTACATCACAGACGGTTTGACAAAACCGTCTGTGATTGACACTAACACAAACGGTTTTAATTTGGACACCGTCTGTGTTAGTGGTCGAGTATCACAGACGGTCCTTACCAATGAACCGTCTGTGATACTTTAGTATCACAGGCGGTTTAAAATAAAAAACCGTCTGTGATAATCTGAAATTATCACAGACGGTTTTTTATTAAAAACCGCCTGTGTTGTGTAGACTATCACAGCCGGTTGTTGTTAAGAACCGTCTGGGAATGTTCACAGACGGTTTTTTACAAGAACCGGCTGTGATGTCCCTTTGTCTGTCATATTCTAGATCAGAGGTTAATATATAAGTACACATTGCTTCTAATAACTTAACTACAGAACTACTGAGACAAGAGGTCACAAATTAAAGGCAAATTTATTAATTTCAATTAGAGGGAAATTCATTACATAAGTCGCACAGGTAAAGAGTTTCCCAGATTGTAATCTTTTGGGCTTCGTACGCTTCTTCTTCGACTTTGGGACTTGGAGGATCAGCCGCTGAATTCTCGAACGCTGTTAAGATTGCCCTTGTCCTCTGCACTTCCTCGTGCAGCCTGGGCAAATGATCAGCAGCATCCATCATGTCGTACATGATAGCATTAAAACATTCCTCACAATCTGCTGTTTCTGCATGAGCGGCAAGGCTATCCATCAGTCTGTGCAATGCGAGTAGAGCTTCTTCCGCATTGCGCACATTGTGGAGAAGAACCAGGGTGAGAGCTGTTTCCCTTTCTTGAGCGGCAGCGAGACGCCTCCGTCGACGGCGGAGGATCAGGTCAAGCTGACGGATGCAAGAAAGTCGGGGAAGGAGAGCAGGGCGGGTGCGGAGAAGCTGCTCCAGATGCAAATTGCTGGCCGCCTGTGTAAGGTTCCGGCCGAACAATTCGTGATGAACAGATGAGAGGAAGGAGATGATCACAAGAACAGTAGTAGAAGCCATGTTGTATTGTATATTGTATTGTACGTACGTAGAAGACCTGGATTAGGAGCGCATATTTAACCTTTAGCACAAACGGTTCGTATACCCAAACATTAATGATATAGACGCTTCGTATAACGATCGAGAGACGTTAATTAGACGATCGAAACACGAAGCGTTCTGGCATCGAAACACGCGCGAAGCAGTTCTGGTATGAAGCTTATGACAGACGGTTTTTCATAAAAAACCGTCTGTGATAATATACTGGACGGCTACATCACAGACGGTTTAAACTGGCAACCGTCGGTGATATTTTCACAGACGGTTATTATCACGAACGGTCTGTGATAATTGAGACATCACAGACGGTTCTTATTAATAACCGTCTGTGATAACTAACATCACAGACGGCTCGTATTAAGAACCGTCTGTGATATTTATTATCACACACGGTTCGCGTTAATAACCGTCTGTGATAATTACATACCACCAATAATTGGCGTGTGATATCACGTGTCACCAATAATTGGCGTATACCCAGGATTTCGATCTCACCCGTCCATTCTCTCCACATCGAATGGCTGGCACCAGTTCCTCCCACGGCCAGGCCCTTATTAATAACTCCCCATCAACCTTTCCACCGGTACTAGTCACGCGTGAGTTCATCCACTATCTAGCTTCCTGCATGCATCTCCCCTCCGCTGTGAGCTAGCACCTCCATATCGCGGCACGTTCGGTTCATACTAAACAACACACTCTTGCCGTAAGTGTCGTAAGTGTGTCTTGTTTAGTGTGGACCGTCGTGCCGCGAAGGGTTTGTTAGCTTGATATCCTGTAATAGATCGATCTGAATGTGTTGTTGAGTTTTTGTGCTTGCCTCTATATTTGCATGTTCCTCGACGATGCCGACTATTGTCGAGATGTGATGTCCACTCCGACAATCCTTCTTTTTCCTGCAAAATTCAAGGCAATTTTATTACAAAGTTCAAAAAAAGACATTTCCAGATTTTTCAGCAGCCGACGTTGCCGACTTCTTCTCTGAGCGACTATCCATCTGCTTTTTCCCACTTCTTTTCTTCATCCGAGGCCTGCAGCTGTGTCTTGAGGAATGCCACATCTGAAGACCCAAGAGCTGGTCAAGAACTGGTCTTCAGATGTGGCATTCCTCAAGACACGCAGCAGGCCTCGGATGAAGAAAAGAAGTGGGAAGAAGCAGATGGATAGTCGCTTCGGCATCTGGGTATCACAGACGGTTCTATTAACGAACCGTCTGTGATAAAACAATCACAGACGGTTATTAAGACGAACCGTCTGTGATAGTATGCATCACAGACGGTTCGTGTTAAGAACCGTCTGTGATAATGTAGACTATCACAGACGGTTATTTATGTGAACCGTCTATGATAGGCAACAATCACCGACGGTTATTAAGTTGAACCGTCTGTGATATTGCTTGTATCACAAACGGTTCATATTAGTAACCGTCGGTGATAATTCACATACGGTTATTAATACGAACCGTCTGTGATATATCATTTTCACAGACCGTTTGTGGTTGGAACCGTCTGTGATATTCTGCGTAGTATTAATTGCTTGGCGTACTTGCTTGAAGGATGTCGACACCGATCTGTCTTCATTGCGCTTCATCGGTGGAGCAAGGCGGCCGGCTTTAGGGAGTTGGGGGCGAAAAAATATCACCGTCTTCTTAGTGATCTGATCAGAGGTTAGTATACTTAACATTCTTAGTGATCTGATCAGAGATTAGTACTCAATTACATAACATTCTTAGTGATCTGATCAGAGGTTAGTAGTAGGGGTAATAATCATTTTTGACACCCATTTGTCACTTGTGTAGCGTAGATGGACCGAAGCTGGATGTATATTGAGAACCGTGTGTGTGAAGAGTACATTACTGGCGTGTCTGCTTTTAGAAGGGCGGCCGAGCTGGATATGTTGAAGAAGGGGATGAAATATATGTATTGCCCATGTATTGATTGTGATAATCTCAAGATGTTTAGCAACTCAGCGCAGATTGAAGCTCACTTGATTCGAAGGGGTTTCAGAAAAGGGTACAAATGTTGGACCAGTCACGGTGAAGAAAAAAGTACACAAGAAGGTAGTTATGACATAGTCGAGGGAGGCAACGATATACCAGATGTGGACTGTTCTTTCGATCATGAGGATAGGTCGCAGGATGACAATCTGGATCAGATGTTACGTGATGCAGAAGGGAACTATAGTGAGAGAGAGTTTGGTAAATTCGAGGGCTTGATGGAGGACTCGGAGAAACCTTTGTTCCCGGGCTGCAAGCCGCAATACACGAGGTTGTCATCAGTTCTAGAACTGCTAAAATTGAAGGCAAGCAATGGTTGGTCCGACAAGAGTTTCACGGCATTATTAGGTCTCCTAGTGGACATGCTTCCAACGGGAAATGTGTTGCCGAGAACCACCTACCAAGCCAAGAAGATTCTTTGTCCATTAGGAATGGAAGTAGAAAGAATACATGCATGTCGGAATGATTGTATCCTGTACCGTAAAGAGTATGCTAGCTTACATGTTTGTCCGGTGTGCAAAGCATCCCGATACAAGCGTAAAAATGACTCTGATGATGGGAAGGGCATCGAGGTGAAGCAAGGACCTCCTGCTAAGGTGATGTGGTATCTTCCTGTAATCCCCCGTTTGAAGCGTTTATTTGCAAACCGCAAGGATGCAAGATTGATGCGTTGGCACTACGAGCAGCGTAAGAAAGACGGAATGATAAGACATGTTGCTGATTCTGCCCAGTGGAGGAACATCGATAGGATGTTTGTAGATTTCGGTGTGGAACCGAGAAATATAAGGTTTGGGTTGAGTACAGATGGAATGAATCCTTTTGGTAACATGAGCAGCCGACATAGCACCTGGCCCGTGACTCTGTGCATGTACAACCTTCCTCCTTGGCTGTGTATGAAGCGGAAATATATTTTGATGTCACTACTTATCCAAGGGCCGAAGCAACCTGGCAACGATATTGATGTGTTCCTAGCCCCATTGGTGGAAGATCTTGCAATACTGTGGAATGAAGGGGTACATGTATGGGATGCGGACAAACGAGAGAACTTCACTCTACACGCCATGTTGTTCTGCACCATTAATGATTTTCCTGCCCTTGGTAACCTGTCAGGGTTGAGTATAAAAGGAGCCAAAGCGTGTCCGCACTGCTTAGATTATACCGAGAGTGTGTGGTTGAACAACTCGCGAAAAACTGTGTACATGCGTCACCGTAGATTCCTTCCAAAGCATCACCCATACCGCAAGATGAAGAAACAATTTGACGGAAAAAAAGAGGATGACTCAGTACCAAGACCTTTTAGCGGGAAAGAGGTGTATGATATGGTCAAGGATATAAATGTTGTGTTTGGAAAGGGACGTAAATTGAGGAAGAACATGTGGAAAAAGAGGTCAATATTTTGGGACTTGCCTTATTGGGAGCACTTAGAAGTTCGCAATTGCATCGATGTCATGCACGTAGAGAAGAATGTATGTGACAGTTTGATTGGTCTCTTACTGAACATTCCTGATAAAACAAAGGATGGTGTTAACGCAAGGCGTGACTTGGTCGCTATGAACATCAGGACCGAGTTAGCACCGATAGAGACCGATAAAGGCCGGACGTACCTTCCCCCAGCATGTTACACTCTGTCTAAGTCCGAGAGAACTGAATTGTGCCAGTCCTTAAATGGTGTGAAAGTTCCATCCGGTCACTCCACAAGCATGAAGAAACTTGTTTCCATGGAACATTTGAAATTAATTGGCATGAAGTCTCACGACTGTCATGTGCTAATGACTCAAATGCTACCTGTTGCAATTAGAAGTATTTTGCCGAACAAGGTTCGAGTGACAATCATAAGGCTATGTTATTTCTTCAACGCAATTGCTCAGAAGGTCATTGATCCGGATGGACTAGATGCTCTGCAAACCGAGGTGGTGACAACTCTATGTCATCTAGAGATGTATTTCCCTCCATCATTTTTTGATATCATGGTCCATCTCATTGTCCACCTTGTGAGAGAGATAAAAATATGTGGCCCCGTATTTCTACGTCATATGTACCCTTTCGAGAGGTACATGGGAATTCTGAAGTTCTATGTACGCAATCGATCTCGACCGGAGGGTAGCATCATCGAAGGTTATACAACAGAAGAGGTCATTGAATTCTGCATCGGCTACATTTCTCAGGTAGAGCCGATAGGTGTACCTCTATCTCGTCACGAGGGGAGGTTAGAGGGTATAGGGACTATCGGGAGGAAAGCAATAACTCCGGATCAAAATACGTATGCTCAAGCCCATTTCATGGTTTTACAACACATGACTGAAGTGACCCCATATATTGAAGAGCACAAGGACATGCTACGTCAGGAGAATGCAGGCCGATCAGAAGTTTGGATCACGAGACAACACAACCGTCAGTTCAACGAATGGTTGAAGGCGCAATTGACTAGGAGGTCGTCAAATGAAACACTACAATGGTTGGCAAAAGGGCCAAAATTTACAATTGTGACATGGCAAGGATACGACATTAATGGCTACACATTTTATACAACAGATCAAGATAGAAAGAGCACAGTGCAGAACTCAGGTGTCCGCATAGATGCCTATGATTCGCACGGCAGTACCGCTGGCCGAAGCTCGTACTACGGGCTTGTAGAGGAGATTTGGGAGCTTGACTACGTAATTTTCAAAATTCCTCTATTTCGGTGCCGTTGGGTCCAACTCCCACGGGGTGTAAAGGTTGACAAGTACGGCGTCACTACCGTGGACCTCGAATGTGTAGGATACAAAGACGAACCATTCGTACTCGCGAGGCAAGTTGTTCAAGTATTTTATGTAACCGACCCGGCAAATAAGAAGCGCCATGTAGTTCTTCAGGGAAAAAGAAGGATTGTCGGGGTTGAGAATGTTGTGGATGAGGAAGAGTACAATCAATTTGATGATTTGCCTCCATTCGGAGACGGCATCAGGCTCGATGAAGAACAAGGCGATGAAGCAAGCTATATGCGTATCGATCATCGTGAAGGGCTTTATTTAAAATGATATAGCCAAAGTGTAATAAATGATATAGGTTATGCATGTGTTTTTCATAAATGTATGTATGTTCCATTGTAATTGTAAAATGACTAAGGAACCCATGCATTGTAATTGTAAAATGACTAAGGAACTATATGAAATAGTTATATTTATGGTTATGCTTGCGTTTTTCATAAATGTATCTATGTTCCATATTGTAATTGTAAAATGACATAGGAACCTAGCTAGCTGCGGGTATTTATAGTGAACTATCACAGGCGGTTTATCAAAAGAAACCGTCTGTGATAACACATCACAGACGGTTCTATCGGCATAACCGTCTGTGATATTCCTTATCACAGACGGTTCTATATATAGAACCGTCTGTGATAATGATATCACAGACGGTTATATTGATAGCACCGTCTGTGATAATGCATATCACAGACGGTTATATTGATAGAACCGTCTGTGATAGATCATCTTTAAATACCCGCAGCTAGGTCTGCGCGCGGAGTCCGCTCTGCCGCAGTCTCTTGTCTCCACTCTGCAGCGCCCCTGCTAGCTAGGTTTTGCTCCCTCCCTCCCGACGCCGCCGCTCCCTCCCTACGCCGCTCCCTCCCGAAGCCGGCGGTCCCCCCCGACGCCGGTCCCTCCCTCCCGACGCCGCCTCTCCCTCCCTACGCCGCCCCCTCCCGAAGCCGGCGGTCCCCCCCGACGCCGGTCCCTCCCTCCCGACGCCGCCTCTCCCTCCCTACGCCGCCCCCTCCCGAAGCCGGTGGTCCCCCCCGACGCCTGTCCCTCCCTCCCGACGCCGCCGCTCCCTCCCGACGCCGCTCCCTCCAGAAGCCGGCGGTCCCCCCGACGCCGGTCCCTCCCTCCCGACGCCGCCGCTCCCTCCCTACGCCGCCCCCTCCCGAAGCCGGCGGTCCCCCCCGACGCCGGTCCCTCCCTCCCTACGCCGCTCCCTCCCGAAGCCGGCGGTCCCCCCCGACGCCGGTCCCTCCCTGTGCTTCACATGTTAGCTTTATGATATATATATGCTTCACATGTTATATGCTTCACATGTATATATATATATATGCTTCACATGTTATATGCTTCACATGTATATGCTTCACATGTATATATATATATGATTCACATGTTATATGCTTCACATGTATATGCTTCACATGTATATATATATATGCTTCACATGTATATGCTTCACATGTATATATATATATGATTCACATGTTATATGCTTCACATGTATATGCTTCACATGTATATATATATATGCTTCACATGTATATGCTTCACATGTATATATATATATGATTCACATGTTATATGCTTCACATGTATATGCTTCACATGTATATATATATATGCTTCACATGTTATATGCTTCACATGTATATATATATATGCTTCACATGTTATATGCTTCACATGTTATATGCTTCACATGTATATATATATATATGCTTCACATGTTATATGCTTCACATGTATATGCTTCACATGTATATATATGCTTCACATGTTATATGCTTCGCAAGGTCTATTTGGAAGGGCATAAAGCAAGTGACACTGCAGTGTATCTTGTTCAATGAACTTGACGCACTGGTTTGTGTCACTTGATTCATAGAACTTTGACAAGCTGGGTCCATAGCTCACTTCAGTTAGTTTTTTCTTAGAAGAGAGATGGCGTCCACACAGTCTTCGTCGTCGTCATCTGGGTCTCACGCTACCAAGACTGCGAAATCTAAACGTGGCCGAGGAGTATCGAAAAGGCCAGAGGGCCGAATGACCATCACGGTGGTCTCTCCGGATGGGGTCCCTCTGGAACCGTCGAAAGCAGCGTCATCATTTCGGACTACCTGCGGGATAATTGGAAGGCAACGGGTCCCCATCACCATAGCAAGCTGGAAAGATTTGACAAAGGATCACAAAAATCAGCTATGGGAGGAACTTACAAATTCGTTCGAGTTCCCAGCAGAAGCACAGGGACTCGTGCAACGGCAAGCGCTCCTCGCGATGGGAAAAGCATGGAAGAATTTTAAGAGCACTCTTGTGACGAAGTACGTGGCCGAGGATGTCACGCCCTTCACGAAGTATCCTTTCGTGTCGCCGGAAACATGGGAGGCCTTTGTGCAGATGAAGACGACGCCCGAATTTGTACAACAAAGTGCGGCGCACAAGGATCTCCAGTCACAAAACACGCACCCTCACAGACTCGGCACTGCTGGGTACGCGGGTAAAATCCCGCAATGGAGGATGCAGGATGAGGTCGCAATCCGATCGGAGGCCTCTCCGCCATTTGCCGGGATCGCAAACGAGCGCGCTCGAAACTGGTTAAGAGCGAGGTCATCAACCACATCTTCGGGTGTCTCTTTCAAAAACCCCGCAGATGAGGAAGTGTCCCAACGCATGGTAAAATATGTTAAACAACATACTTGTTAACACCTCTTGAACTTCATGGGTTCAAAAATAACATGATTAATTGCCTCTTGCAGCAATCATTGACTACCGAATCTTCTCGTGGCTCCTTTGAAGAATATAGGGAGATAGATTTACTATCACAGGCCTTGGGAAACAAGGAGCACCCAGGTCGCACACGAGGCATGGGGGTTTATGTACCTTGGAGGCACGGATTTCCAGATTACTCCGAGACATATAGGAGTAGGAAGAGATCCAAGGCGTACCGCAGCGAACAAATAAAACAGGAGCTTCGTGCTCAACTTGAGGAACAACTATCTGCCTCACTTCAAGAGCAGACTGCCTCACTTCGAGGAGAGATAGATTCGTTGCGGGAAGAACTGAGACAAGTCCGCAACCAATCGCAACCCACTCCTAGTACTGCGGTACCCAGTCCCCCTCAACGTCGCAGTAGCTGCGCGTCCACACCAATTTCTGAACATAGCGACGACCACTTACGTATTGATGACATTCAGGTAATGTACCTCTTTAGAATGGTACATAGATCTCTCTGGTGGACGCCTTAACTCATCTTGTATCGTTATGTAGGAGCCCATGCCTTGCACCCTCACAGTCAGGCTTGTTGGCTCTATTCCCGTTGATGCTGGGCGCGGCATGGTGTATCCATTGCTGCCAGGGACGCTCGTGCACGGTGTACAAGTAGACACCGGTTTCATAAAGGTCCAGGTGGACATGATTAATGATATTTTTAAGCCCGTCCCTCTTGAGAAGCCCCCAAACGAAGAGATTAAGACGTACGGGGATGCCGTCCACACATTCATTCAGTGGCCCAAGAGGGACATCGTCCTCGACATGTCTGTGCCACAATCTTCACATCCAGTGGCCCAAGAGGGACATCGCCCTGGACCTGGCACATCGGCTCCGGTGGCTTCACCTCCACCTCCAAATCCAGTAAAGTCTGTTGCATCGGCTCCCGCCGAGACGCCACCGAGAACATATCATAAGCGAGGCTCCAAGGCCTCCAAGGCTCATGCGACGAAAGTTAAGCCGCGTCCCGTGCCATGGAAGTTTGTTCTAGGAGTGTCGTTATTGCCCGATTCACAATTACGCCAGGTTGGTATGATTTGCAATAGTTTGCATGCCTGGTACATGGAGAAGTCCAACATGAAGCCAAACCGGCAGAGTGCATTGACTCTGAAATATAACGACACGCATTTCCTCAACGACTTGGGCTACATCGTCGTGACATTCGAAGATTTATTCTTACTATTCAATCTCGACGAACTCGACGCCTCACTTCTACGATGCTGGACACTGTAAGTGTACTGCACAATGAAGTTCTACATTCACGTTATACAGATAAATGTCATTACTCTTTCTTTATGTATAGATACATGATCCAAGAAGTCCGGCGATTGCGACGACCGGTGGGTTTCCTCGACCCTCACTTGGTCTCCGAGCAATCTATCAATGAAGATGCATCCTTCGTGCAAGGATACATAACGAGGGGATTGATTGCTCACACCGACAAGGAATACATCATGGTACCCTTCAACCAAGGGTAAGTGCTTCGCTAGTTGCCACACATATGTTTCATTTGTACTTTACATGCGGCATGAACTTAGGATTAATCACTATGGCGACACACATGACTAGGCATCACTGGATTTTGCTTGTGATTGTACCAAAGTGGAGCAAGGTAATATACCTTGATTCCCTCCTTAGGAGCAACCACGACTTCAGTCTTGTGCAAGAAGTACTTAACAGGTAAACTCATTTCCTCCATACGTAACTCTATTGTAATATTTCTTTTGTTTGCCACGGCCGAGGATAAGTTTTTTGAATCACGTAGGGCGTTTGCCGATTATGTTGCTCAAGGAGGAAGACACGACAAATCCAGTGACACGCTACGACACAACACGCGATTTCCGGTACCCGCTACAACACAACAATCCTATATCATACTTTGTTATAATGCCTCTAGAATTGACAATACCGATGTATGTAATTCTATTTTTGCAGTGCCACCAGCAGCTACAGGGCAACGTATGTGGATTCTACGTTTGCCGCCATATGAAGGAAATCATTGCTACTAAGATCAATGATCCAGAGGTTTGTCAGGTCCTTCCAATAATTATTACTTTCTGATTATATATATGTATTTGTATTACACACACATGCTAATTAATGACTTAACATTGCTCCTAGCGACAGCGGGTGCACTTGGACGAAAGTGCATATGATCTTGACAATCTCATGGAGATTCGTGCAATCATCTCCCAATTCTTGCTAGGAGAGGTCATAAGTAGGAAGGGAGAGTTCTACGCCGGCAATGGTGATAATTAGATGTTGAAACATTGGATTCAACTGTACAAATCAAACAATTCCTTCAAATGATTTCATTTGTCAGATTTTGTGTAACGATTTTCATTCTATATATATATGTATGTGATCTGCTGTGTACGAATTTTGTTGTAATTTACTATGAGTTGCAATTAACTTATATCTGTCATTTATCTGTAATCTGCTTGCTTGCTTGCGTTCAGAGGGCATGGCTAGCATATCCTGAGGCTAGCCAAAAAATATCAAATAAAATGGATGATGCACTTGGTATCACAGACGGTTCGTTGTTAAAATCCGTCTGTGATACAATATCACAGACGGTTTCAAAGAGTGCCGTCTGT
The DNA here is from genome assembly GCA_017311315.1 of Dendrocalamus latiflorus. Classification (NCBI taxonomy): domain Eukaryota; kingdom Viridiplantae; phylum Streptophyta; class Magnoliopsida; order Poales; family Poaceae; genus Dendrocalamus; species Dendrocalamus latiflorus. The sequence continues at coordinate 28,009,915 of CM029612.1, read as the reverse complement.
GGTGTGAATGATATCACAGACGGCCTTTACTACTGACCGTCTGTGATACACAAATATCACAGACGGTTAGTAATGAAAACCGTCTGTGATATACAAAATATCACAAACGGTTAGTAATAACAACCGTCTGTGATATTGTATATATCACAGACGGTCTTTATTACTAACCGTCTGTGATAGTCTTGTATCACAGACGGTTTTTTATAAAAAACCGTCTGTGATAGTCTCGTATCACAGACGGTTTTTTTAAAACCGTCTGTGATACAAGACTATCACCGACGGTTTTTTACAAAAAAACCGTCTGTGATACTCGAATATCACAGACGGTTAGTAATAAAGACCGTCTGTAATGTTTTTATCACAGACGGCTTGGGAACCGTCTGTGATAACCACAACTATCACTGACACCTAGACACTGACGGTTCAAGAACCGTCTGTGATGACGGTTCCGAACCGTCTGTGATAGGGCTGTCTGTAGCAGTGCCATCTTATTTCTCAATTTATTCTTGATAAAGGTCATTGCAGAAAGTATTCTTTCAACACTTGCGGTAGCCACCGGTAGAAGCAATACCAATTTGATAAGTAAATAGACCCAATGATAAACTTTATCCCTCTTTGTTTCAACAAGTTTTACTGAGAGGTCAACAAGATTGTTTAGGCCTTTGAACATTTCATCTTTTCTCATGTCATCAATAAAGGTTTCAAGTTGCAAGTCGAGTCTTAGGGTAAAATTCAGCAAGTCTATGTACCTTGTTTGCATCAAAAGAAGCGAAGGAATCCGCTGGATTCAAAGTAAGTCACCAAGTAGCACGCAAGGTCACCAAGTAAGTCACCAAGTAGCACGGAAGGTCCTGCACAGCTAGCCCTTACAGCACGCAATTCATCTAAAAAGGCTACCTTCTCCTCGTCTTCTTGCGGCCCATAAACCGAGGTTAACCACCATGAGATTGAATGATCTCCAACTAAAAAATCCGATCCGAAGATTTCGACACCATGCCAAGCAAATTTGATGTACGTACCTGCTGGCCGCTGGGCTGCTGCTCACTGCTCAGCGTTTGCCGTCGTGGTCCTCAATTCCTCATAGAGTCGTCGCGCCGATGCTCGATGGCCGCGCCCGGCTCGCCGTCGCAGCGTCGCCCGCCCCCACGGCTGCACCGCACGGCCGCACGGAGAAGATTAGAATAATACGAACGACCTCTCGTACTTAACATGCAATACATGTACTGCATATCTATCAAAGTATCAATGGGCTTTGGTTGGATTGGACCGAGCGCAGGGTGGTCCACGGCCCACAGGGACTACCCTGTAGCTCCGCCAGTGATGTGAGGCTTTAATAGTCCTCGCTGCATTTCTTAGATGCATGGCATTAAGAAACAGATTGGTCATCATATCATTTATTGCGGCTACAGTTCCATTCTGAGAGCACTCGATTTGGCCGTATTTGCTTTCCAAGGTTTGGCCTGCTTTAGGCTATCATAGCATCTAATGCTTTCCTAACACTGCGTTCTGGAGCATATTGTTGTTGCAAGTCCTCGGCCATTTCTTTGATGCCTCTGTTTTGGCTCTCTTTTTTATTTAAATCGCATGACGGCCTTGCGCCTCGGCGTACTCTACGGAGTATAAATAAGACGCAGCGGGGGGACCCCCCTCGCGCGCACTCTACGGAGTATAACTAAGATGTAGCGTCAAGGTACCTCGCCCCATCCATCATCTCACCCTATGGGCCGCTCCCACTTGTGATGGGTCCCATACGTTGTGCGGGATGTCCCCCTCCTATGCGCCTAGCAGCTGACTCTCCATACTGCTAGCACGCTGCAGAAGAACTTCACTCACAAAGAGTGTCCCATTCAAGCCGTCACCCAGAATCGCTACTTGCACCACCACTTCTCCTCCACCGATGATGATGACTTTCGGGGTCCGGTAAATTTACTAAGCCAAGTTGTACTTTACAGACTTGTGGTTGTACTTGTTTTACACAGGAGGTCATGACAAGATTCAGTCCTTAGGGTTATCTGGGCGGTTCTACCACAAACCACACTCTCGTGCACCCTTGCACCATACCCCCGAACCATCCGCCCAGATAAATAAGCAATTTGAGGTTTTTGAGAGCATAAAATAACCATATTCAACATACACCAGTCATTACCACCATGACTACCCAACCAATTTTTCTCAGGATTAAAAGTGATGCTTGGGCGCTTTCGCGCCGATGATTATCTAAACATTACTAAGCATGGCATATAATTACGGACTTATTTTCGAAAGGTTACTATATAATTTTTGCTTGGGTGACAAGGTTCACAAATTCAAATATTCCAAAGGAGGGGTAATTTTAATCAAGGTACACAATGGGGTATAACTAGAATATTAAATTAAACATGTATTTGCATAAAAAATAACAGCATGCAATTTGATAATTTAAACAAAAATAATTTGCAGAAAATGTAGGTTCAACATGATCAAAGTATTGACTCGCCTTGGTCACAGTAGGATGGGTCTGGGTGGTCTTGAGCGGCTTCTGCTTCAGCTTCCTCCTCTTGAGCTTCGTACACTATTTTTACGTGCGCGAAAAGTTGGATAAAAATCGGCAAACCGAATAAACATTTGTAAGAAAATCCAAATAACTCCAAATGTGATATTTTAATTTCATTAAGTAGACTTTGAGTTTTTGGGTGAATTTAGAGATGTGTTTGTTGAGTAAATCTTTATTTACCAAATGGCCATCATTTCATGTGAATGCTTACCCTAATCATATTATCACTAAACCCTCTCGTTTGATAAAGCTACATGGTGTATTCGTTATTACATGTGCCATGCTAACTTATATTCAATCACTCATTAAATTTTTATTTGCTAAAGGTTTAAAATGGGTTATCCATTATATACTTATATGGATAGGTGTGTATATACTTATACATAACACATTTTTTTTCATTTACTAATATGTGAACCCTTAGTTACCAAGTTCTCATTTCATGAACACAAGCTCCTAATCACTATTTCTATTAGGCTTTTATTTACTAAGGATGTAAGGAAATTTTTCATGTCATATTACTCACTAACATATGATAATTAACCATGGTCAACTGCTCTAAAAACTCACTAATTCCCTAATTAAATTCTTGCATCACTTATGGATTATTTCCTAATTTTTCTGGAATTTTATTTGATTAAAACACATCGCAAAAATTTAATCCAAAAACCTATTTATTTTCGCGCGGCCCGGAGGGATCGAACCCGGACTGGCGCAGTGAACGCTAGCGCTGCTAGCCAGGGGAGACGCGCTGGTGTTGCTCACTATTATACAGCGCTTTTACCTCTTAATGCAAGCAATAGCAGAGGCCGGGACAGAGAGCTGAAGCAGAGGAAGGCCGAGGCGGAGGGGGCGGCGGTGCTGTCGGCGGCGGGCTACCGGAGGCTCGGAAGTGACGGCCAAAATGGGTTGCCGGCGTCTTGGTGAAGCGGACGGTGGGGTCGGCGGCGAACGGGGGTCACTGGAGTAGGGCCGGCGGCGTGCGGTGGCGGCGGTCTAGGAAGGTGATTGACGCCGGCGAGCTACAGGACCGGGGAGGCTCGGCCGACCTCTCGGTTGACTTCACGACGTCACGGAGAGGGTGTAGATGTTAGGAATCGAGAAATGGTGGTGTGGTTAGGGAGATGGCTCGGCGGCTGGCCGTGGAGAAGAAACGGCGCCGACGAGCAATTAGAGCACAGGAGTTCAATTGCGCGCGGGGAGAGAAGGAGGGAGTGTCAGAACCAGCCATCCTGGAGTAACTGAAGAAAGAAAGAAGCTTGAAGAAGTAACGCTTCGCTGCGTCCCTGTTATTTCCATCCGATGGTGGGGAAGCTGACTTATTCCATTGAAGCCATATCAACGGCCCAGATCACTTGTAGCAACAGCTGGTTTAGTAGTCAAATGATTACCTGTGACTTGTGTTTAACGCTCAGTTAAACTGGTTATTAATTCTGTAATCGTGTCTTAAGACTACTGTTAGATTATGTACTCATATATATGCTACTCGGAATGAATGGGAGACACATTCAACCGTCAAAAATATGTCTACTGTAGCCCTAGCTGTAGCATCTTAGCGATTGTCTGTTCTCAGCGGTGTCTGTTCTGGCGATTTCTCCCCTTTCCTCCACAGATTTCTCCGTGATAATCCACATCCCCGTCGGATTCCTCTCCGGGATCTGACAAAATGGTATCAGAGCAAGACTATCCTCGGCAACAAATGGTTTGGAGCGATTGGTGTGGATGGTATGTTCCCCGTGAACCCCCGAAGTTCCTTCCGGCTTTGGTGGCGGACCGGCCCTATTCCTCATCAGCATCGGCGCGGCGTCCCTGGCCATTCCGATCGATCGCGTCCTCGTCTTCTTCCTTATCGGGCTGTGGCGGCGGACCATATCGACAAGAGATGGGAGTGCTTGGGTTGGGGTCTTCGGCCTGTAAAATCCCCAGTCGCTTCCAATCCGAATCGGCGCTGGAGCCTTATCTTCCTCGGCAAATCCCGGATTCCTCCGATTTGCGGCGGCGGCGTGGACCGGCGGAGCTCGCGCTAGCTGTCTCGGGACCAGACCGGCGTGAGGTGAAGGTTCCACACTCCACTCCGGGTAAAATCCCTAACCCTAGCTCCGATCTGGGAAAGATGAAGGAGTGGGTGGTGAGCTACGAAGAAGATGCGTCCGATCCCACGGCGGTTTGGCGAATAGCTACGGCGGCCAACCACAAGACCGAAATGGTTCAACACCAGAGGGGTGATTTTCAGAAAGTAATGGCTGGAATACATGAGAGTTTGAACCGGATAGAGGAACTAGCTCAAAGGTTAGTATCCTCCCAAACAAGAGATTTACCAGATCTGGTTCCACCGGCCGAATGGGAGAATGAGAAGACCAGAAGAAGTGAAGATCTGAAGCTGATTAGTCTGAATAGCACTCAAGGAACCCAACTGAGGAATACTCCCGAAGGTAACTTCAACTCCCCTCCTAATGGGTATTCTGTAGTTGTCACTGATTGGGGTGATGATCCATTGCCGCATGCTGTTATTGCTTCTCCCACTCTGAACAACATGAACCCTAGTCATGGTCCAGAAATGGCAAAAGACATGGAGAGGGGGGTTAGTGTTGTAGCAGACAAGCATGCCTTTATTGAAGAGGATGATCTGAATATCTTGAACAAGCAAGTTAGGCATTCCTCTGGTTTTGGAAATACTCCTATGGTATACCCCCTTAAACCTGTCATTGAAGAAATACAAAAGTCTGCAGAGGAGACTAAGGCCAATATCCTAGATGAAGCTCAATTTGATTTAGCTCAGTTGTATGTGGTGGGAAGAGTTGACAAGAAATTGAGGTGTACTGGACTGTTTTGGAAACTTCCACCTTGGCCTGATTTCTGTACCATGAATTGTGATCGTTTTGCTCAACATTGCGAGTATGAAGTAATGGAGAAATTTTACTCAGTGAAGCAGTACAGTCATAGTGTCTTAGATTACACTCTTGAAAATAAATATGTCGCTTATAGAAAGGGTATTGGAGTTGTTTGTAACAAAAAGGATGGAACTGGTGAAGGACAAGGAGGGTATTTTAATAGCTATGGTATTATCCGGGACCTAATGCAGAATAATCATCTTCATATACTAGCTCTATTTGCAATGGAAACTCCTATTAACTTGGAAGCAGAGGACATAAGCAATGAGATGGTTAAGGTTTTGCGCTCCATGAAGCCCTTGCAACTGGAGGATGTGGTAATAGGACAGCATAAAAGTTACCATTGTTACTTTATAAGGTTGATGTTAGAGTATTTTAAATTCTCTTCATTGGATTCATATGAAAAATGGGTATCGGATTTCAGTTACCTTGTCAAAAGGCTTGTTCCTGTAGCAATGGACAAGCATGACAAGGAGAAAGAGATGGTGCCAGTGCTGTTATCATCTGTTTATGGTGCAGTTGTTAAAGTCAAAATGAATGGAAAACTTCAAGATGACACAGTATTTTTGAAAAAGTGGCATGATGAAGAACCATTTGAATTTAAGACCGATGAAGAGGAGGTTATTGATGGTATTGATTGTGCTGTGCTTGTCTCTGGTGGTACTAAAAGGGTTGTCAGTATTTGGGATCCTGGGAGAGGATCGAAAAAATTGAAATGGCAGAGCTCACCTCTAGGAGTTGTTGGTGGACTCACATTTGGTGCTACTTCTGCTGCTGGCAGAGCTCAGCCTGAAGATCTGTTTCTGACGTTAAAAGTGGAGTCTGCTTTATATTCTGTTGGTGCAGTTGAATCTTTCTGCACAGCCAGAAGGGAGGACATGGCTGTAGCAATGTGCTTAATGCTAGCTGCAAAGTTACTTTATGCCGAAGGTAAATTGATAAGCCATGCAGTTTCTGAGAAGGCCGCGGAAGTATTTGAGGACCCTGGACTCATGGGGATGCCTCAAATGGATAGCACTACTGCTTGGTCAAACAACCGAATTCAGGTTAGAGGTTTTAGTGTGGGACAAGCTCAAGAAGCCGAACCTTTGTTTCATGGTGCATTTGAAGGACCTGTGACTGGTCTTGCCTTGGATTCAATGGGGATTTACAGTGGTTCTTGGGATATAACTGTTTGTAGTTGGGGCCGAGCCCAAATGAAGTTTGTACAAAAGTTTATGTATGCTGACTGGGTTTGGTCTCTCGCACCTCATGGAAATACTGTTGCCTGTACAGCCGGTAGAGAAGCATATTTTTGGGATTTCGGGAGCAGTGAGTTGACAAGTATAATTTCCAATGCCTATGTTGGTAATGCATATTCCTTAGCTCGAACACACCTGCCAGATGTGTTGTTTACTAGAGAAGAGGACGGGGCAATTCGTTTGTTCAGTGTTTATAATGTCTCCAATGATGAGGATATTAATCAAGCTACTACTTGGGTGCTTCATACTAACCCTGTTCACTCTCTTGCTTTTGAGTATCCATGGCTTGTCTCAGCCTCTTGTGATGGCAGGATTTCCCTAATGGGTTTGTGGAAGCTTTTGACACCCAAAAGCTCATCAAAGCACCCATTCATGGTTAAGAGCTTTGGTACAAATGCCATAGAGCCTCCACAGATGATGCTTCATGATTTTGGGTGTAGTCTTTTCTCCATTGACATCGGTGCAGATAGGATTGTAGGTAGGGGTGAGGAATCACTGGTTTATACTGTTACAAATGAGGATAGAAGACCATATAGGCTGTCTTGCAGCGTTGTTGGATTAAACAAGAATGATATTCTCATGTTGGAAGAGCCTGATGAGAGTATTTATTCAAATATCAAACGTACCAAGGATTTTCTGGTTATAACATTAAATGTCTTTTTAGACAATCACTCAAAGACTGTTGTGGAATCTCCTGGGCCAAAGAGTTGGAAGAATATCTTTCTCAAGGAACCAGGTGTAATCCTTGAAGATGTTGGCTTCTGTGATACTCATATGGTGCTTATCTTGAGACAAGGCAGAAAACTCAGACTTTGTTCAGTTAATTTACCTCTGGTACCTATTCAGCTATCATATTTTCATCCGTTTTACTTGCCTTTTCCCAATCATGTGTGTCAGATTTTATGTGGCCCAAATTATGATTATTATTCATCAACAATGCGTTTCACAATATCATCACTTGTGAGGCCTGATGCAATCATTGATAACAACTTACTGAATGGAAAGTGGCAAACTGTACAACAACAGAACATGCTTCATGAGAGAACAAAGGTAATGTGTGGGAATGCTTTTGCTGCTAGTGCTGACAGGCTATCTTCAAATAAAGCTGATTTATCAAGTGAAGGTTTTGGAGGTTGTAATTGGAATGAGCTCAATGAATACTGTGCTTGTGAGTACTATTATGCTTCATCAAAGTACGGAGTTCTCAATCCACTGACTTTAGTATATTCACAAAAGCACAAGCAAGAGGGGAATCCAGGCTCGTTTCATGGACCTGGTGCTTATGCAAATATCAATGGAAATCCCGATTCCATACTTGAGGACAAGTATGTTGCTGAGGAGGAGGCAATGTCAGAACCAGCCATCCTGGAGTAACTGAAGAAAGAAAGAAGCTTGAAGAAGTAACGCTTCGCTGCGTCCCTGTTATTTCCATCCGATGGTGGGGAAGCTGACTTATTCCATTGAAGCCATATCAACGGCCCAGATCACTTGTAGCAACAGCTGGTTTAGTAGTCAAATGATTACCTGTGACTTGTGTTTAACGCTCAGTTAAACTGGTTATTAATTCTGTAATCGTGTCTTAAGACTACTGTTAGATTATGTACTCATATATATGCTACTCGGAATGAATGGGAGACACATTCAACCGTCAAAAATATGTCTACTGTAGCCCTAGCTGTAGCATCTTAGCGATTGTCTGTTCTCAGCGGTGTCTGTTCTGGCGATTTCTCCCCTTTCCTCCACAGATTTCTCCGTGATAATCCACATCCCCGTCGGATTCCTCTCCGGGATCTGACAGGGAGGTGTGGCGGTGCGATTGCGACTCACGGCGTGGCTTTTATAGTGGGGGAAAAAGCGCGGCAGCGAGGACGGCAGAAAGGCGGGCATGGCGGCGACGTCAGCGCGGCGTGGGCACAGGAGCGGCGATGGGATGGGGTGACCGATGGACGCGCGGACGCGCGGGGAAGGGGGCGATGTGCAGACACAGGGCCGTGGTCCGGACGGGTAAGGCCGACGCAGACGGTTGACCGGGCGGCCGGAGCATGGGCGGTGAGGGAGGAGTGGACGGGAGCCGGTGGCGTAGGGGATGGCAAGGCTCTCCCGTGGCGATAAGATGGCGCGGGGGCCGCATGACGTGGGCGGCTGTTCGGCGGTCCGAAGGGAGCTGCGGGGAGGGGCGGCTTTTGGCCGATGGTCCGAGGATGGGAGCCGTGGGGAGGCGGGCTGCGGCGGGCGGCGTTGTCTGAAGGAGGCAGGGAAGAAGCCCGAGCACGGGGTGGGCCAATGCGCTGGCGCGTGAGAGACGGAAGGAGGGGGCCGGCTGGCTGGCTGGCCGGCCCACTCCTCGTTTCTCTTCTTTTTTTTCTTTTCTATATATATATATATATATATATATATATATATATATTTATTTGTATTGTTTTGCCCCCAATATTTTTATCCCTTTTTGCTACTATTTTTGATCTTTTGTATCTTACACTTCAATGGGTTCTTCATTTGTGTATAAATATTTATATACATATATTTTGGTTGTGCAAATTCCATTCTATTATTTATTTGTTTATTTTCATATCTCCCCTAAATTCTTATTAGCTTTTTATTTTTCTTTATTTAGACATTCCAACCAAAATTTCCAAGGAAACTCACCAAAACTTCAAATATTCAAAATATATTCAAAATAATCCCAAATTTACAATGTTCCCCCAAAACTCAAATGCCAGGCTGTTACAAATCTACCCCCCTTAAAAAGAATCTCGACCCCGAGATTCAGCCTAAGTTGGGAATAGATGTGGATAATCTCTCTTCAATTGATCTTCACGCTCGCAGGTGGCCTCTTTCTTAGTATGATGGCTCCATTGGACACGGCATAAGCAGATAGTCTGATTTCTGGTCTTCTTCTTTATTGTATCCAAAATCTTGATAGGTCGCTCTTTATAAGTCAGATCGCTTTCAAGCTCGACTACTTCCAATGGGGTTTGATCCTCTGGTACTCGAAGGCATTTCTTAAGTTGGGAAACATGGAAGACATCGTGCACATCTGCTAGGTTTGCGGGCAACTCTAGTTGGTAGGCTACTTCTCCCTTCTTGGCCACAATTGGAAATGGTCCAACATAGCGTGGGGCAAGCTTGCCTTTGACTTTAAACCTTCTAGTCCCTCGCAAGGGTGACACCTTCAGGTAGACGAAATCCCCAACTTCAAAACTTAGTGGCCTACGCCTCTTGTCTGCGTAGCTTTTCTGTTTGGACTGAGCTGCTTGCAGCCTATCTCTAATTAGCCTGACTTTCTCTTCAGCCTGCTTTAGAGTATCTGGTCCAAAGACATAGCCTTCTCCTACCTCTGACCAATGTAAAGGAGTTCGACACTTCCTCCCATATAGGGCTTCAAACGGGGACATCTGCAGGCTGGCTTGGTGGCTGTTGTTGTAAGCAAATTCAGCATATGGCAGACTTTTATCCCATTCTTTGGAGAAGTCTAAAGCACAAGCCCGAAGCATGTCTTCCAGTATTTGATTTACCCTTTCTGTTTGACCGTCAGTCTGTGGGTGATAAGCAGTGCTAAAATCAAGGTGGGTGCCAAGAGCTTCATGGAGACTAGCCCAAAAGTGCGAGGTGAACTGAGAACCTCGGTCTGTAACTATCCTTTTGGGCACACCGTGCACACTCACGATGCGAGCCATGTATAGTTCTACCAGCTTATCTCCTTTGTAGGTGGTCTTAATAGGGATGAAATGCACAACCTTGGTCAGTCTGTCTATTACCACCCATATGGAATCATACCCAGATTTGGTTCGGGGAAGTCCCGTGATAAAATCCATTCCGACTTCTTCCCATTTCCATTGAGGTATTTGCAACGGTTGTAGTAACCCTGTGGGCCTCTGATGTTCTGCCTTTACTCTCTGACACACATCACAACAGGCTACATGCTCAGCGATGTCTCTTTTCATGCAGGGCCACCAGCAGAACTGCTTCATGTCTTGGTACATCTTGGTACTCCCGGGGTGGAGGGAGTACGCAGAGCTATGAGCTTCTCTCAGTATCAGGTCCTTAAGATCCTTTTGATGGGGCACCACGATATGTGTCCCGTACCGCAGAGCACCTTCATCATCAATGGTCATTTTGGGGGCCTTCCCTGCTTCCATCAATCTTTTTATTCTCAGAATAGTTGGATCCTCTTGCTGTGCAGCCATAATCATCTCTTCTACGCTTGATTTGATTTCCATGGCCGCCAGAGTGCCTTGATCCACGACCTCCAAGTTGAGCGCCAATATCTCTTTGTACAACTCTGGTTGCTGCTCCAAAACCATGAGGTTGTTGCAATATGCCTTACGACTCAGGGCGTCAGCTACCACATTAGCCTTGCCAGGGTGATAGTGAACACTCAAATCGTAGTCCTTGATTAGCTCTAGCCATCTTCTCTGCCTCAGGTTGAGACGAGATTGCGTGAAGAAGTACTTGAGGCTCTTGTGGTCTGTATATATATCACAATGGTTTCCGATCAAGTAGTGTCTCCAAATCTTTAATGCATGCACCACTGAAGCCAATTCCAAGTCATGGGTTGGGTAGTTGACTTCATGAGGGCGTAGCTGTCTTGATGCATAAGCATCCTTCTTGAGTAACTTGCGTACATCTGACAGCCAAAATTCACATTTGCTGAACTTGTCATAGAGCTGGTGTTCCTTTAGCTTCTCCAGTACTAAGCGCAAGTGCTCAGCATGCTCTTCTGAAGTCTTGGAGTAGATGAGAATATCGTCAATGAACACCACCACAAACTTATCTAGGTATTCCATGAAGACCTTATTCATGAGATTCATGAAATAGGTTGGGGCATTTGTCAACCCAAAAGACATGACTGTAAATTCATACAGGCCATATCTAGTGGTGAAAGCAGTCTTCAGAATATCCTCGGGCCTGATCTACAACTGATGATATCCCGACCTCAAGTCGATTTTGGAGAATACTGTGGCTCCTCCAAGCTGGTCAAATAAGTCATCAATTCTAGGAAGGGGGTACTTGTTTTTGATGGTCACTTCATTTAGGGCCAGATAATCTACACACATCCGTGCGATACCATCCTTCTTCTTTACAAAGATGACCGGGGATCCCCAAGGCGAGGAACTCGGCCTAATGAATCCCTTGTCTTGCAGCTCATGCAATTGCTTCTTCAACTCTTCTAACTCATCCACAGTCATTCTATAGGGCCTCTGTAACAGCCCAGGTTTTTATTAAAATAAAAATAAATAAATAAAAATCAATTAAAATAAAATCCTAAATTAGAATAAGTATATTTGTGCCTAAAGTTTAAATTTGGAGTTGCCTTGAATTTCTGTTTTTGAAAAAGCTGGATTTGAAAAGTATTTTCAGAAAATCCTAAAATTATTAAATAAAATGGTATTTTGATTTTATATGAAAATCCTATTTCAAGTTAATTATTTGGAGTTATTTGGCTTTTATTTGGGTTCCTGGATTTTCTGGAGTTTAAAAATGTATTTTTGAAATTAAAAAGTATTTTAAGTACGAAAATAAAATACCAACATTAGTTGGAAGTATTTTTTATTAAGTCCAAAATGTCACCAGGAGCTTCTGTGAATTTTCCTGGAATTTTTGGAAGTTATTTGGTATTTTTCTGAGGCCAATTGAATTTTCTGGGCTTTTCTGAAAATCCTAAATCAAAAATCAAAAAAATAAATCCCCTCCCTCCTTCTCCGGCCGCCACGTGGACGGCCGGGATCAACCCACGTCGCCCGCGGGATCCCGCCCTCCCCTCTTCCGCGCCCGCCACCTGGCCGGCTCGGATCCGCGCCACGCCACCCCGCCGGCATATTAATTTAAAAACAACATAATAATTTAAATTACTGGGATCAACATGGTCAAAGGTGTAACTTGCCTTGCTCGAAGTCTTGCTGCGATTCGTCGAAGAAAAACTCTTCAGATTCGTCGTAATCTATACGTAAAGAACCAAAAGAAATTCAAACAAAATTCAAATAGTCTAGTTAAATCGGAGTTAAAATGAAGAAGTTATGGCTTTCGGAAATTAAATCTAAAGAAAAAGAAAAAGACTAGTTTCTGTATTATTTTTCTACTGAAAATTCCCTTTATGACGTCAGCATCTATTTTATTTTTCAGGTTGAATTATTTTTACACTGAAAAGGGGGTTTATATCTCTGACAAGTGGGGCCGGTTCACGGTGAACTGAGTTCACGGGTTGGGGTAGTCCACCGTGGACTCGGTCCACGGCCGACGTGGCATAGAGGGAGGAGGTGGCGGCCAGGTGCTGACGGGGCGGCCACGCGGCCTGCCACGCGGGCGCGCGCGCTGACGGGGCGGCGCCGGCCGAAGGGGGCGACGGGTGGTGAGGCTCGCCGGCGCTCTGGCGCTCGGCGGCGGCGGCGGTGACGCGCAAAAGAGAGAGGGGGAGGCGGGGATTCGGGCTCACCTGCGCACGGGGTCTGAGAGGCACGGAAAGGGTGTCGGCGGCGAGGTTGGCGGCGGCGGTGCATGGGTCTTCGGCGTCGACGGGGCTCCGGTGGCGGCGTCGCTCGGCGGAGAGGGGGATGGTGGTCGCCGGCGCACGGGGGTCGTGAAGGCGTCGACGGCGAGGCGCGGAAGGAACCGGAGCAACGGCGATTTCTCGCCGGAGCTCGCACGGGCGGCGGACGGAGAAGCAGGGTCGGGGGCCAATTCGGCTCGGGGAGGAGGGAAAAAGAGGCGGTGGCGCACGGGGGAGGCAAGGGAGGGGAGGACGGCTCGGGGGAGGGGTTTTATAGCGCGGGGAAGGAGGTAACGGGCTCGCCGGAGTTAAGGGCTTTGGAAACGGCCGCATAACGGCGAGGGGGGGCTTTAAGCCGACGGGAAACGGGCGGAGGTGGGGCGGTTACTAGCGCGCGGGCTTAAGGGCCCTTAATGGCTTCGGTTGCCGGCCGGGGAAAGAAGTAACCGAAGCTTTAAAAGCTCGGGTGGGGCGTTAATGGAGGCCGGCGGGAGGAGGAAGAAAGGGAGGTGGGGGAAGGAGCTGACGGGCGGGCCCCGCATGTCGGCGAGAGAGAGAGGTGAGGGGAGAGAGGCGGACGGCCGGATTTGAGCCACGTGTGCACGAAAGGGATCGGACCGTTGGATCCAAACCGAAGGGGTAAGTGGCCACAGAGGGCCCAGATTAGATTGGCCGGTGGGCGGATTCAATCTGAGAGCGCCACGTGTCAGCTCAAGGGGTTTTTGGCTTTTAAATTTCGTTTTAATTTCCAGAAATGCTAGATAACTTTATAAACACTTAAAAATTAATATTTAAAGCCCAAAAATTCTAGGAAAATTCCTAAAATTCCCTGGAGGCATTTTAGACTTAGGAAAAGTATTTTTAATTTCAGATTTTCATTTAATAATTTTATAGAATACTTTTTAATCTTTAAAATTGATTTTTAATTCCAGAAAAAACTGAAAAAAATTAGGAAAGGTTAGGAAAATTAAACTAAACTCTTTTTAGCTTTAATAAAATATTTTAGATACATTTTCTTGCTTTAGATTTTGAAATAAAATCCAGATAAATCCAAATAATCTCCAGAAAATCAATAAAAGGCAAATAAAATTTTGGGATGTTACACCATGAGAAGTCTCACTCGGCTCAAGAGGGGGTCCCGGTCTGGTGGATTCCTTACTGGGGTGAAACTTTAGAGTTGGCTTGGCCAGGTTGAAGGCTTTGCATTGTAAAGGCCTTGTCACGACTCCTCGCCGCACACCTAAGGAAGTGTGTAATCGCGTGGCAATATGGGATGATCGTGTCTTGTGGGTAAAGCTGTACAACCTCTGCAGAGTGTATAATCTATCCTGGATAGCCGTGCCCACGGTCATGGGCATGCTGAGTAAAAGTTTTTCATGGATTAGACTTTGTTTTTTCAAAAATGTTTTCGAAAACCTTGTGGATGGATGAAATCCACGAGAGATGAAAACCTTGCGGATGGATGGAATCCGTGAGAGATTGAAATCTGGTGAATGGATGGAATTCATCAGAGTTGCGCAGTGAAAGCGTGTGGATGGATGGAATCCATACGTGATCTTTTGGAAAAGACGGTCCGGGTGGGATGTCTGTGGATAGGTTGGTGTTTGGTCGGAGCCTGCACTGACGGTAATATTTTCAATTACAAGTACTGTCTTTACGTATTGTATTAAATTCAGCAATTTCAAACAATTTATTGTATTTCATTAAATGTTGTTTTATGCAAACTAACCCTATGAGCCTTCCATTGAAGCCTTTATCATTATATTGCATTTCTCCGTGTGACTTGCGGAGTACAAGTTTGTACTCATTGTTGCTATCTCCACACAGAGGAAGACGACTTCGACTACGGTGAAGACCAGAGCGAGTAGGCCACGTCTTGCAGTTGTTTGCCTGTGGGCAGGCTTGGGCTTCGCCTTTTCAGCTTCGCTTCCGTATTTTCTTTTGCAGTTATTTTTGCCAATGTGCGATGATGTAAATGCTGGCCATAAGGCCGTACTATTTAAATTAATATCATTATGCTTGGTATTTATCTTTGTTGTCCACTGTGTGCACTAGCTGATCCTGGACTAGTGCGATTTACACAGAGGATCCTGGAGTCGTTGCTCCGGGTTCCGACAGAGATGGTATCAGAGCCTTAATGACTCCAAGACGTGATCGTAGGTACAATAGATTGGTCAGATCATAAGGACTTATTTTTATTAATCAGTAGTTTCAAAAAGTTTTGCTTAAATCTTACCTTTCAAATCTTTGCTCATCCTTATCTCTCAATCATTCCTCACCTTTGTATTATCATTCCAAAAACTTATTCCTAACTTACCTCTTGTTCAAACAATTATAGATGAACACTTTTGATGATGCACCCAATGATGGATGGAGTATGGGTCTTTGTCGACTGCTTCGTCGTTTGGGATTTCAACGTCGAGCTATCTACATACATAAACAAGATCGCCATGGAGACCAGATAGTGGGACATCGCTTCACTCTACTCATTACCAAGCAAACTGGACAAGGAAGTCTGCGTCTCCGCTTCAAGGGAAATGGATACTCGTTTAACAGAGCCAGACAAGAAGCCACTCGTAAAGCAGTCCTTCGTCTATGCCACCTCTTCAGTCTTCACATTGAAGAAGCTCGTATTGTGCCTCGACAGCCACGAAGGATGACTCCAAGACGACCCTTAGCCCTTTAGGATAAGTTGTTAAGCTAGTTAATAAAACGTTGTTATGAGCTGTCAGTTTTCTCTTTTGTCGACAGCCATAACTATTAATTAATAAAAGGTTTTGTTGAGTTTTGTTGGGTTGTGCAAAATATCCCCTATTCCCCCTTTGCCTTGAGTCTCCTCTCTCCTAATTCTCAAGCACCCAGCAGATGGTTAACACAAGGAGCAACAACAACGACAATGGCCACGACAACAACAACACTACTGGCAACCAGGCTGCACCTATCCCTCCACCACCTCCTGCTAATGGACCGGATTGGGCTCAGATGATGGCCAATCAGAATCAGCTTATTCAACTACTGGTGCAGACCATCAATAACCCTGCACAACATGCTCCACTAGTGCCAGCACAAGCTCCCCAACCAAGCCTGGCTGAATTTATGAGGTTGCGTCCCCCGACCTTCTCCAGTAGCGCTGACCCTATGGATGCAGATGACTGGCTTAGAGTCATAGGCAAAAAGCTGGACATCATCCAATGCAGTGACAGGGAAAAAGTCTTATTCGCTTCTCATCAGTTGAACGGACCAGCGTCAGAATGGTGGGACACCTACACCGCTGCTCATGCCAACGCACAAGCCATAACATGGGATGAGTTTATGCGGAGTTTCCGCAAAGCTCATATTCCAACCGGCACCATCACTCTCAAGAAAAGGGAATTCCGAACTCTGCGCCAAGGAAGCTGCACCGTGAATAAATATCTACGGAAGTTCAACCAATTGGCACGTTACGCGCCAGAGGACGTCGCTACCGACGAAGCTAAGAAGGAAAGGTTCCTTGAAGGACTCAATGATGACCTGTCAGTTCAACTACTCTCCAACGACTACGCTGACTTCCATCAGCTTGTCAGTAAGGCGATTCGCCAAGAGTCCAAACACCAAGAAATGGAGAATCGGAAGAGACGTATGAACACCCAGCACATGAACACCAGAAGCTTACCCAGGATCAGAAGGATTCCACCACAGGCCAACAGATTTCAGTCTTCATCTTCAGCCGAAGAACAAGTCCAGACCAACACTTTCCCCGACACCAAAGACAACAAAGCCTTGGCAATTGGCTTCCCAAAGGACTCCAACCCTGCAGCCGGAGTCACCTGTTTCAACTGTCATGAGACCGGGCATTACGCCAACAACTGCCCCAAGAAGCAACAGGTAGTGAAGAATGGAACACCAGGAGCACCAACTGCCAACCACCTTCAAGCAGGAAGAAAAAGGCCCCAGAAGTTCGTGAAAGGACGACTGAATCAGATCTCGGCACAAACCATGCAGGGTAAGATCCAAACCCATTTCTTTGCTAGCCCGTGCGAATCTCGGGGACGAGATTCTTTTTAAGGGGAGTAGATTGTAACAGCCCAGGTTTTTATTAAAATAAAAATAAATAAATAAATAAAAATCAATTAAAATAAAATCCTAAATTAAAATAAGTATATTTGTGCCTAAAGTTTAAATTTGGAGTTGCCTTGAATTTCTGTTTTTGAAAAAGCTGGATTTGAAAAGTATTTTCAGAAAATCCTAAAATTATTAAATAAAATGATATTTTGATTTTATATGAAAATCCTATTTCAAATTAATTATTTGGAGTTATTTGGTTTTTATTTGGGTTCCTGGATTTTCTGGAGTTTAAAAATGTATTTTTGAAATTAAAAAGTATTTTAAGTACAAAAATTAAATACCAACATTAGTTGGAAGTATTTTTATTAAGTCCAAAATGTCACCAGGAGCTTCTGTAAATTTTTCTGGAAGTTTTGGAAGTTATTTGGTATTTTTCTGAGGCCAATTGAATTTTCTGGGCTTTTCTGAAAATCCTAAATCAAAAATCAAAAAAATAAATCCCCTCCCTCCTTCTCCGGCCGCCACGTGGACGGCCGGGATCAACCCACGTCGCCCGCGGGATCCCGCCCTCCCCTCTTCCGCGCCCGCCACCTGGCCGGCTCGGATCCGCGCCACGCCACCCCGCCGGCCGGCCCATCCGCCCGTCCGCCGCCCGGCCCATCCGCCCGTCCGCCGCCCTCCCCTTTTGGCCGTCGGATCTTCATCCGCCCGCGCCCGAGCCGCTCCTCTCTCTCCTCTCCCCCGTTTCTCTGCCGATAGGGCCCCACCCGGCAGCCTCTCGCGCCCCCTCTCTCTGGCCGCCTGGCCCACTTGTCGGCGCCCTCTTCCTCCCCGTCTCCCTGCCACCCGAGGCCCGCCTGTCAGCCACCCCGCCACCTTCTTCCTCCCCACGTTCTTCCTTCTCCCGCACGCCGCCTGCCCCGGCCGCAACCGCCGCCTCCGCCCTTCCCGCGCCCCGTCGCCCCGTCCCATTTTCTTCCCCCGCAAGTCGCGCCCCTTCCATCCTTGCCCCTCCCTCGATTTCTTTCCTTATGCGGCCGCACCTTCCATTTTTCCCCTCTCCGTGATCCCTGCCGCCCGCAGTCACCGGCGAGGAATCCGCGCCGGCCTGTTGCCCTCCGCCCCTATAAAAGCCCCTCCCCGGCTCCGTTTCTCCTCGCCCCACCTCGCCCCACCTCCTTCTCTCTCCCGAGCTCCCCTTCGCCCTCGCGCCGTGCGCCCTCGCCTCCGCCGCCGCCCGGACTTCGGCGAGCAATTGTGCCCGGCCCAATCCCTCTCGCGCCCGGTCGACTCTGTCCCGAGCTCCCCCGCGTCACCCCCGACATCCTCCACCCCTCGGCCGCGCCTCTCCACCACCGGAGCCTCCTCGCCGTCGTCAACCGAAGCTCGCCGCCGCCTCCCCTTGCCGCCGGCGCGTTTCCGGCCACCTCGGTAAATGCCGTGCCCACTCCTGGACTCCCCGTGCGCCCCTCTCCCCGTTGCCACCCTCACCGTCGGCCGCCGCCCGCCGGAGCGCCGGCGAGCTCCCTTCGCCCGAGCGCTGCCCCGACCGGCCTGGCCACCTCAGCAGCCGGGGCTGACGTGGGCGCCACGCCTCCTGCCGCGTCGGCCCGCCCCTGCCCCGTCGGCGCCACAGAGGCGGCCGTGCCACCTCAGTTCCCCATATGGCCCGTGGACCCGGTCCATGGACCGAGGGCCCACCTGTCAGCCGGCCCGCCTCAGGGCTGAGGTCATGCTGACGCAATAAACCAGATTTTTCCGTTGGAAAATATTTCGCCTGAAATCAAAAATCCCGAGCTGACGCAAGGCTGACGTCATAAATTCCTTTTCCAGTGGACAAATAAATCCAAAAATCAGTCTTTTTCCTTTTTCTCTCTTTTTAAACTTCCCGGAGCCCGTTCTTCTTCGTCCTAACTCCGTTTGAGCCCATTCAAATTTCTAAATTCATCAAAAATTCCCCTATATCCATTTCTAGCCTAAATTCAAATATTTGAGTTCAATTTGAATTTAATTTGAATTTATTTGAATTTGGTGGGTTATTTTCACGTGTAGACTTTGACGATTCGGGAGATTTCTTCGACGAAGGTTCAAACCAATTTGAAGGGCAAGGCAAGTCACACACCTTGATCATGTTGATCCCAGTTTTCAAAATAAAATTATGTTGATTTAAATTATATTGCATGCATAATTTTATTCAATGTATTTCAATTCAGTTTTAAATATAGTTAATGCCTACTTGTTAATTCATTCATTGTTATTGAATTCCTTATACCTTGTCGCCCTAGATCAAACCCTAGTTGGTACATTAGTATTGGCTAGGAAGACATTATATTAAATGCTTAGACTTGCTTAGAAATACTCTTGGTTTTGGGATACCTTTTCACATAAAATGATAAGCTTTTGAAACTGTATTCTTGACTTCGGTGAGTCAAGAAGGTTTATGAATTATTTTGAAAACAAATATAAAATCTGGTTTAGACTTACGCTAATGGTTAGGTGGTGGGTGCAGGCATGCACTGTTGTTCGGAGACACAGTGTTGATTGTCGGGCACAAGGGGTATGTGGTTGAGCCTAAGTCAGAATAAGGACCGGTCTGTGAGCTACCGTTGCAAAGCCCTAACGTACTACCACAAGGCTGGTATGGGACAGCCCTGGCTGAATAATTTGCGGGTCCCAACCTGAGCCATTTCGTAGGATGAAAGTGAGCGTGGCGTAGGCCATGAGAAGTCTCACTCGGCTCAAGAGGGGGTCCCGGTCTGGTGGATTCCTTACTGGGGTGAAACTTTAGAGTTGGCTTGGCCAGGTTGAAGGCTTTGCATTGTAAAGGCCTTGTCACGACTCCTCGCCGCACACCTAAGGAAGTGTGTAATCGCGTGGCAATATGGGATGATCGTGTCTTGTGGGTAAAGCTGTACAACCTCTGCAGAGTGTATAATCTATCCTGGATAGCCGTGCCCACGGTCATGGGCATGCTGAGAAAAAGTTTTTCATGGATTAGACTTTGTTTTTCAAAAATGTTTTCGAAAACCTTTTGGATGGATGAAATCCACGAGAGATGAAAACCTTGCAGATGGATGGAATCTGTGAGAGATTGAAATCTGGTGAATGGATGGAATTCATCAGAGTTGCGCAGTGAAAGCGTGTGGATGGATGGAATCCATACGTGATCTTTTGGAAAAGATGGTCCGGGTGGGATGCCCGTGGATAGGTTGGTGTTTGGTCGGAGCCTGCACTGACGGTAATATTTTCAATTACAAGTACTGTCTTTACGTATTGTATTAAATTCAGCAATTTCAAACTATTTATTGTATTTCATTAAATGCTGTTTTATGCAAACTAACCCTATGAGCCTTCCATTGAAGCCTTTATCATTATATTGCATTTCTCCGTGTGACTTGCGGAGTACAAGTTTGTACTCATTGTTGCTATCTCCACACAGAGGAAGATGACTTCGACTACGGTGAAGACCAGAGCGAGTAGGCCACGTCTTGCAGTTGTTTGCCTGTGGGCAGGCTTGGGCTTCGCCTTTTCAGCTTCGCTTCCGCATTTTCTTTTGCAGTTATTTTTGCCAATGTGCGATGATGTAAACGCTGGCCATAAGGCCGTACTGTTTAAGTTAATATCATTATGCTTGGTATTTATCTTTGTTGTCCACTTTGTGCACTAGCTGATCCTGGACTAGTGCGATTTACACAGAGGATCCTGGAGTCGTTGCTCCGGGTTCCGACAGGCTCTTAGAAATAGGGGCAGCACCGGGCTTAAGGTTGATGACAAATTCCAAATCTCTGTCGGGTGGCATGCCCGGAAGTTCTTCGGGAAATACTTTGGGGTAATCTTGTACCACTATCATTCCATCCAACGGTACATCTTCGCAATAATAGATTGCCCTACCCCATCGGTACGGGCGGTCCACCTTTACTTCTATTGTCAATCCAGGACACTTGGTTAGCTTGACTTTTCTAGTGGCACAGCTTATGATCCCATCATATCTCGCGAGCCAATCCATCCCTAGTATGATGTCTAGGGTCTGCGAGGGTAAAACTATTAAATCTGCTAGGAATTCACATCTTTCCATGGTAATCACTACCCCAGGGCATACTAAGGTGGCATTAATAATTCCCGCAGGGGAGCTAAGTGCCAACAGTTTCTTTAAAGGGTAAGTGGGCAGCCCTAGCTTATCCACAAATCTCCTTGCTATAAATGAGTGCGAGGCCCCAGAATCAAAAAGAACTTGTGCTGGCATGGAGTTGACAGAGAACATACCCATTAGAACTCCGGCAGCCTCCTTTGCTTCTTCCACAGTGATATGATTGACTCGCCCGCGGTTGGGGGTTGAGGCTGACTTGTTGGCTTGAGGGGTTTGGTGTCCCTTGTTGGGTGCCGATGCTTGACCTCGGGCTGGGGTGGACCCTAGATTGAACTTTACTGGAGAATTCTGCCGCTGTGGGCACTGACTGATAAAATGTCCCCGTTCTCCACATCCGTAACAGTTTCTACTGCCCGTTGGGCTTGCCCCAGTACTCTGGCCCACTGGGTGTGGGGTTTGGAATGAGCTGCCGCTTGGGCGGGGCGTGGGAGCAGGATTCTTGAACGGGGTTGATCCTGAGAAGGAGGGGTTATTGAAGAGCCTTTCAACAAACCTCCCCTAGGGGCGTTGTGCCACTTGCTTGCACTTGCAGCTTGCTTCTAGGGTTCTCCTCTCACTTTCCAGGATCAAGGTCTTGTTTACCAGCTGATGAAAGCTGGTGAAGTCTTGTGTAATTAGCTGCACTCGCAGCTCCTCATTCATCCCCACAAAGAACCGATCAATCTTCTCTTCTTCATCCGCCACGTCTTTTGGGGCGTAGCGGGCCAGCTGATTGAACTTGGTGAGGTACTCGCCGACTGACATGTTTCCTTGCTTCAAAATATGAAACTCATTTTTCTTCATTCGCATAACTCCCGCTGGAACGAAATTGGCCTTGAAGGCCGCTTTAAACTCAGCCCATGGAATAACTTCTGGATTTGCTCCGGCGGGGGTGTCCTCATTACCCTTAGCTGCCAGATAATTCTCCCACCATGCAGTTGCAGCTCCTTGCAGCTGGTGGGTAGCGAAGATGACTTGATCATTTTCTGCAATCTTGGCCAAGCGAAGTTTTCTCTCGGTGTCTCTCAGCCAGTCTTCTGCCTCCAAGGGCTCATCTGCACCCGCGAATGTGAGGGGGCGGGTCCTTATGAAGTCACCTAGATCTGAGCTGTGCACGCTGGCATTAGGCTGTTGTCCTGCATAAATAGCCTGCAGGAGCTGCGTTTGCTGGGCCATTACTTGGGCTAGAGACGGGTCAGCCGGTGGGGGTGGAAGATTTATTCCTTGACTGGCACCTCTTCCTCGACCGACATGTTGTGCCTCTTGATTGGCTTCAATTTCAGCCTGTACGTCAGGGTTCGTTCCAGCCTGTGCACGAGTGATTCTGTGGCTAGCCATCTGCAGGTATTGTGGTATACTTTAAACGCTAGCTATACCCATGGAAGAAAACACCAACCCAAAGTACCCACATAAAAGATCCATACCAACATCAAATAAGACAGATAACAAGGCAACTTTGAAACACAAGGCCAATTCATAAAGCATGAATTACACATTACTTAGCCAGCTTTTAGGGTTTTTAGGCTGTGCTGGACTTTATAAGTATAGTACATGCTTAGAGTTCATAGTAGTACGTCTACATGACTGGGGAAAACTATCATAACCACCTCTACTATGATCGTTAGTGCTTGCACTACATAATACTGGTGTTAGTATCTTTTTAAAATAACAACTGAAAGGTAGAGTAGAACAGATCTAGGAAGGATAAGTAAAGAAATAATTGCTATATTTTGTTAGAAACTCTTTTTATAGATTTTAAAATTATAATCCCTAAGTCCCTTCTAACGACCATTCTAAGGCTGTTACCCTACAGTCGTATGCTCTGACACCAGCGCTGTCAGACCTGGATTTTTCAATCCAGAATCTCCTGTGAAGCCACTGCACTATTCCCTGGATCAGTAGATAGTGCTCACAAGTACATCCAGCAATCACTCCAATATTACATAACAGTGGTTTGAATTAAGCCACGTCGGGCAATGAGTTTACATAAGGGCCGACCAGGCCAAATGTTTACATTACAATAATGCGCCAGCGGAAGCAAAAGTCAAGTAGAGCCAATAATCCATAAGCAACGACTGGGGGTAAATATGTGACGTATGATTATTACCTAAGCGAAGGCAATAATTATAGACACACTATACCTTAGTCTAACCACCCTAGGACTCAAAATGCGCAAGAGACGCCCTAATTCTCCATGTTGTTCCCTCCCTCAGCCGCGGGAGCATCTTCATAAGCGTAGTGGTCCTGGGCTTCAGAATCTGGTTTTGGTAGGCGCGTGTGAGCACAAACCACCGTGCTCAGCGAGCCAACACACAGAATGCAATTAAGTACTATGCATGGCTCATCAAGAGAAGGCTGGGGTTATTTTGTTTTGCATAGAGTGCTTTTGAATACAATTACTTAAAATATCTATGACCTAGCAACTTTGAACCAAAGTGTAAGTGTGTATCAGAATGCTATAATACCAGTGATCTAGAGACCATCCACCATTACATGGTCTCCAAACCACATGCTATACTTTCAGCGTTATAACCGCTTACATTACCACAGGGACGACACCCAGGACAACACCAGTTAGGGCTTCCTACTGCCCTCCAATTCCCATTCCATGATTCAAGATTTTTGAAATAGAACTATATCTAGTTAAGTTCTCATGTACGCCCTTGACCGTGGGCACGGCTATTCGAATAGTTTTGACTCTGCAGAGTTTGCACACTTTACCCACAAGAGACAGTTCACTCGTTGCCCCACACGATTCCTTAGCCGTGCGGTTGAGCAAACCATCACAGTAACCGTTCAAAGTACCTCGCCCCGTCCATCATCTCACCCTATGGGCCGCTCCCACTTGCGATGGGTCCCATACGTTGTGCGGGATGTTCCCCTCCTATGCGCCTAGCAGCTGACTCTCCGTACTGCTAGCACGCCGCAGAAGAACTTCACTCACAAAGAGTGTCCCATTCAAGTCGTCACCCAGAATCGCTACTTGCACCACCACTTCTCCTCCACCGAGGATAATGACTTTCGGGGGTCCGGTAAATTTACTAAGCCAAGTTGTACTTTACAGACTTGTGGTTGTACTTGTTTTACACAGGAGGTCATGACAAGATTCAGTCCTTAGGGTTATCTGGGCGGTTCTACCACAAACCACACTCTCGTGCACCCTTGCACCTTACCCCTGAACCATCCGCCCAGATAAATAAGCAACTTGAGGTTTTTAGGAGCATAAAATAACCATATCCAACATACACCAGTCATTACCACCATGACTACCCAACCAATTTTTCTCAGGATTAAAAGTGATGCTTGGGTGCTTTCGCGCCGATGATTATCTAAACATTACTAAGCATGGCATATAATTACGGACTTATTTTCGAAAGGTTACTATATAATTTTTGCTAGGGCGACAAGGTTCACAAATTCAAATATTCCAAAGGAGGGGTAATATTAATCAAGGTACACAATGGGGTATAACTAGAATATTAAAATAAACATGTATTTGCATATAAAATAACAACATGCAATTTGATAATTTAAACAAAAATAATTTGCAGAAAATGTAGGTTCAACATGATCAAAGTATTGACTCGCCTTGGTCACAGTAGGATGGGTCTGGGTGGTCTTGAGCGGCTTCTGCTTCAGCTTCCTCCTCTTGAGCTTCGTACGCTATTTTTACGTGCGCGAAAAGTTGGATAAAACTCAGCAAACCGAATAAACATTTGCAAGAAAATCCAAATAACTCCAAATGTCATATTTTAATTTCATTAAGTAGACTTTGAGTTTTTGGGTGAATTTAGAGATGTGTTTGTTGAGTAAATCTTTATTTACCAAATGGCCATCATTTCATGTGAATGCTTACCCTAATCATATTATCACTAAACCCTCTCATTTGAGAAAGCTACATGGTGTATTCGTTATTACATGTGACATGCTAACTTATATTCAATCACTCATTAAATTTTTATTTGCTAAAGGTTTAAAATGGGTTATCCATTATATACTTATATGGATAGGTGTGTATATACTTATACATAACACATTTTTTTCATTTACTAATATGTGAACCCTTAGTTACCAAGTTCTCATTTCATGAACACAAGCTCCTAATCACTATTTCTATTAGGCTTTTATTTACTAAGGATGTAAGGAAATTTTTCATGTCATATTACTCACTAACATATGATAATTAACCATGGTCAACTGCTCAAAAAACTCACTAATTCCCTAATTAAATTCTTGCATCACTTATGGATTATTTCCTAATTTTTTTGGAATTTTATTTGATTAAAACGCATGGCAAAAATTTAATCCAAAAACCTATTTATTTTCGCGCGGCCCGGAGGGATCGAACCCGGACTGGCGCAGTGAACGCTAGCGCTGCTAGCCAGGGGAGACGCGCTGGTGTTGCTCACTATTATACATCACTTTTACCGCTTTTACCGCGTTTAGGGATGGCACGGCTCCGGCGCAGGACTTCGCCGTCCGCCTTGTAGGCACCGCCTCGGCGGGACGGGATGGCGTCGGCGCTCGACTGTGCCGTCCGCCGCGTAGTCATTGCCTCGGCGGGACGGCACGTCCCTCGCCGCTCGACTCCGTCGTCTGCCTCGTAGGCATCGCCTCGGCGGGACGGCACGACCTCGGCGCTCGACTCCGCCGTCCGCCTCGTAGGCGTCGCCTCGACGGGATGGCTTGTCTTCGGCGCTCGACTCCGCCGTCCGCCTTTGTGGCATCGCCTCGGTGGGGTGGCACGTCCTCGGCGCTCGACTGTGCCGTCTGCCTCGTAGGCATCGCCTCGGCGGGACGGCACGTCCCTCGGCGCTCGACTCCGCCGTCCGCCTCGTAGGCGTCGCCTCGACGGGATGGCTTGTCTTCGGCGCTCGACTCCGCCGTCCGCCTTTGTGGCATCGCCTCGGTGGGGTGGCACGTCCTCGGCGCTCGACTGTGCCGTCTGCCTCGTAGGCATCGCCTCGGCGGGACGGCACGTCCCTCGGCGCTCGACTCCGCCGTCTGCCTCCTAGGCGTCGCCTCGGCGGGACGGCGCGACCTCGGCGCTCGACTCCGCCGTCTGCCACGTAGGCGTCGCCTCAGCGGGACGGCACGTCTTCGGCGCTCGATTCCACCGTCCGCGTTGTAGGCATCGCCTCGGCGGGGCGGCACGTACTCGGCGCTCGACTCTGCCATCCGCTTTGTAGGCACTACCTCGGCGGGACGGCACGCCTCCAGCGCTTGACTTCGCCGTCCGCCTTGTAGGCATCGCCTCGGCGGGACAGTACGGCGCCGACGCTCCACTGCGCCATCCGCCTCGTAGGCATCGCCTCGGCGGGATGGCGCGTCTTCGGCGCCCGACTGCGTCGTCCGCCTCGTAGGCATCGGCTCGGCGGGACGGCACGTCCACGGCGCTCGATTGTGCCATCTGCCTCGTAGGCATCGCCTTGGCAGGACGGCGCGGGATTCAGCGCAGGAGTTCACTGATTTCTTCGTAGGCATTGCCTCTGGGGTCTACAAACTACCAGTTGCATCGGCTCACTAGTCGGCACCCTTGCGCTTGCTGTCAGGGAACGGTGGGCTGGGATAGTTGATCGCGTCAGCTCGCCCATCGGGACCTCAGCGCTTGCTGTCGAGGGAGTACCTGTTGTGGGGGTAGCCCAACCCCCCGCGACTGGGCCGTGCAACTAGTTCAACATGTAATAGGCCCAATAGTGTAGAGGAATATACCAGTGTAAATATACCAATGTACCCTCATCCTTTGTAAGTACTAAGGGCTAGAATGGGGATTTCCCATTCTACCCCACTCATATATATAAACCCCTAGGAGGGGCAAAGGGGGGACATCCTCTCATGATCACCGACTCTCCTGCAGATCTAGCTCTCCTTTTCTCCTTCTACTAGTCCTCTTCTCTACTGTCTGGTCTGTAGCCACGACATCCCTCTAATAGTACAAAAGAATAAGTGCAGTACTCAATTATGGAACAATTGGAAGCTTTTATTAAAACTGGAAAAATATGACAAGTACATTTGAAAACCAGGCTGCATAGGTTAAAAATAATAAACAATGCTATCCTAGAGGTTCATGAATGAAACACATCTAGGACTGCCGGACTGTTGGTAGACATGATGAACTGGCTATTATTTAACTGATTTTTGTTGAATCCCTCACAGATTTTGGGTGGGCAGCCTTCAGTTTTCTTATCAGTATTTGATTCCCAACTGTTCTTCGAACCAAAGCGCACTCCTATTTTGAGGACATTGATACATTGCCAAATAACCATACTATGCTTAGGTTTATGGGAAATGCTAAAAATAGTAATGCACTAACTCTTTCGAAGAGCACGTTATTTTCTTACTGTCGATTATTTTCAAACGGTCTTTGCTATGCATGTGAATATTAAAAAAAATCAGCAACATCAGGTTTGTGCTTATATTGTTCTACTTGGGATATTGGTGATTGAAGAACCACTACTACAGAAAGCCTAATACTAGACACCAAATCACAGACGGTTTTGTGAAACTGTCTGTGATATACACTATTACAGACATTTTTAATTTGGAGGTCGTCTGTGGTGTTTGTGGCGGGAAAAAGGAGTATCACAGATGCTTCTTACCGCTGAACCGTCTATGATATTCCAATATCACAGAAGTTTTTATAATAAAAACCATCTGTGATACGTTTCCCACCTTGCAATCCCTCAAAATTTCATATTTTCCCGCTTAAGTCCGAGTATGATTCAGTTTTGAGGCACCTTCAGTAAAACGGGCATAACTTTTGCGTACGGTGTCAGTTTTCGACGTTTTTGTACTCGTTGGAAAGCTAACGACGAGCCCGATCCAAAAAATGACCTGCTTGATCCAGTCGCCCTCCAAAACCCCAAAAATCGGCCATCTTTGGACCTAAACCTACGTCGCAAGTTTTTGGTTTCTGTTTTTACCCTTTTTCTTGGTCTTCCTTTCAGAATTTGGATTTTGCTTCATCTGAAAAGTTGTAGATCTCATTGAAAACTTTCAAATGAGTATATATAAGCTATATAAAACTTTGCTATTTTATCTTTTCAGACTAGTTGTTTATATTGCATCGGTATATAAAATTTTGTGCTCTAATTCACAGACGGTTCTATATATAGAACCGTCTGTGATATTCATTCATCACAGACGGTTCTATATATAGAACCAACTATGATAATCTGACCGCTGGGCCCGTCGATCCTCCTCAACCCAATCCTAGCCAATAGAAATCCACCAATCCTCACCCCACGGATCGTAGCTCCGCCTCTCCGTTCCTGTGCCAAAAATTTCAAACTCCCGCCTCTCCCTCCCCTATAAATATAACCAAAACCCAGCCTCCTTTCTGGTCTCTTCTTCCTTGCTGTTCTTCTCCTCCTTGCTGTCCTACTCCTTCTTGCTGTTCTCCTCCTCCTTGCTGTCCTCCTCCTTGCAGACGACGCACAAGTCTACGGGAGGCAAGACACCGCAGAAGCAACTAGCTCGTGCCAACCGTGCAGACGCTCAATCAACGCCGACGATAGTGGGCATCAAAGACATCCAGCTCATGCGTTGCATCAGAGGCGAGAAGGCATAGATGATCTTCGCTTTTTCTATGTTCTTGTTGTGTAACCTGCTCGTTGTTTTGGGATATTGTAATGGTAGGCTCTAATCTTAATAAAAATGGATGTTTTATGTTTGTGAAATGAATTGAGATGTGACTTGGATGTATACGTGTACATGTTGATCTGCTTGTTTCAGAGGGTATGGCTAGCATTTCCTGAGGCTAGCTAATAAACAAAAATAGGTTTAGGAGTAGAAGGGAATATCGTAGACAGTTTTTAACTAAAAACCGTCTGTGATATTTGCACCACAGACGGTTCGAAAACCGTCTGTGATGACCTCGTATTATTACTGACCCATAAATTCTGACGGTTCACAAAACCATCTGTGATGACCTTTTCTGTAGTAGTGAACGCCATGAGACATGCGTCAGTGTGATCAGCATTTGGTGAATGAAGAGATAAGTCCGATCTACCTATACATTTTCCTGGCTGGATGCTGAAGGTGTTTCTTTTCCCTTTATCCTAAAACTCTTCCAGATGTATTGGTTAACAGTAATGCCTCCAGATCAGATACATGATAACATGTTGCCTTATACCATACGACCTCGCTAGATCATAACATCGAGCACAACCACTGCCTTGGAAGGCAATTACTTTTCCTCCTTCCAATCCGATGAATCATAGTATATGCAAACCTCCGGTGTTTTGTCTAGAAGGACCTTGTATAGTTGTCCTATGGCTGCTTTCTTCCATGCTTTAGTGACGAAGAAGTTCGGCATTTTAGTGAAGTCCTCCCAACCCCATAAATCATAATATATGAAAATCTTTTGTTTTATGTGGGATATGGACCTTACCTCAGTGATTGTCATGTGGTTGTTTTCTTTCATGCTTTAGTCCTGTGTGGCCTTTCCTATTTTTACTTGAACTAACCTCCCCTATCTTGGACCTTTAATATGTTTGCTATGTGGTTCGTGGTTGGCTACTTCCCCGAATGGGCCTTTGGCATCCATTCATCAATTGTAACAATGTGGAACGTAGACCGGTTAAATCATCTTCGCATGAAGGACATGCACTTAACAGTAGTCTGTGTTTCCCACGGGTATGCAATTAATTGGTTATTTATGTGAAGCATAGAACACATGATTGTTTCCATGCCTTGTTATCCGCTTCGAAACCATTGCCTGGTACTATTTCCCTGTGCAACAGATCTATTATAGATGCTAATAACCTAAATTGTATCCTCCCGTTGTGACAGCCGCTTGACTTGCCTTTCCTTAATTAATGCATTACAAATATATTGTTTTCGCATAAGCAAGCAATAGGTGGTGTATTTAATATGATATTCATATGTAGGATAAAGTTGTATGCTTAGCACCGGTTCCTGTATTCTGGAGAGTGGATATATGCACATAGTACCATCCAGTATTCCTCTATGTATGTGTGTATAGTCATATATATTTAGGTGGAAATATATGAGTTCATTGATTTTTCTTTTACGAAATATAGCCTGCAGATGATATCACTACTACAGAAAACCGTATTACAGACGGTTCGAAAACGCATCACAGACAGTTTTCTGAACCGTCTGAATTTATGGGTCAGTGATAATCGAAGGTAATCATAGACGGTTTTCGAACCGTCTGTGGTGTAAATATCACAGACGGTTTGTAACTAAAAACCGTCTGTGATAGCTGCCAATCACAGACGGTTTTTAGTGAAAAACCGTCTGTGATAGGTGATAATCACAGAAGGTTTTTTAACTAAAAACCGTCATAATCATAGACGGTTTTTAACTAAAAACCGTCGGTGATTATCATCTATCACAGACAGTTTTTCACTAAAAACCGTCTGTGATAGATGATAATCACAGACGGTTTTTAGCTAAAAATCGTTTGTGATAGATGATAATCACAGACGGTTTTTAGCTAAAAACTGTCTGTGATTATCACCTATCACAGACGGTTTTTCACTAAAATCCGTCTGTGATTGGCAGCTATCACAAATGGTTTTTAGTTACAAACCGTCTGTGATATTTTTTTTCTACACCTAAATCTATTTCTGTTTATTGGCTAGCCTCAAGAAATGCTAGCCATACCCTCTGAAACAAGCAGATCAACATGTACATGTATACATACAATTCACATCTCAATTCATTTCACAAACATAAAATATCCAATTCACATCTCAATTCTTTTCACAAACATAAAGCATCCATTTCACAAATTAATTAGTTGAAATGAAATAAAATATACATTAACAAATACACAATTACAAAAGATCTACATTGCTTTTGCACTTAGATGGTAACATTGCATTTTTTATTGCTCTATCACTCCGGAATCGAGGTCTCGCGAAAGGAACAGATCCATAATCAACGAACTTGTCAGGCTGCACAAGCTATATTGGATGGTGCATGATTGCCATTCAAGTATTGCTGGTGCAGCTGACAAGTTGTGCGCAGTGGAACTCTCCATCTGAGTTTATGACTCCAGCCACCACAAAGTACGCCAACTCTCCTTGAATTCATGAAAGGTCGCACTGTTTCAATGCAGTTAACGGGATGGACGCAGCCTGTCGATAGGAATATCACATACTATGTTTATGATGCATTACTTTGTTCCTTAAAATAGACATTATCATTATTGATCAATGAGTATGTGACTTATTCATGAGACTCTTAATGCTAAAATGTTGCTATTTCTAAATGATCCCTGATCATATATCATATGAGGAACAAATATGATTCAAAGATCAGCATATGTATTGATTGATGATCATGTCTCATGGATCATGGTATGGTGATACCAAATCAATAATATGGACATGTGTTAGTGAACATATGTTGGATAGACCCGCCATGAGACACTGCAGAGATTCCATGTGTCATCAGTTGGTCTCAAGTAGTGTTTATGTAGAATCCTTAGACTTGAGATCATCATGGTTCCCAACATGCGTAGTAGCTTATTTTGGGACTACTAAACACTACTCCGTAACTGGGTATTCATAAAAGTAGTCTTCGGGTTTGCCATGAAACATGTAGTGGGACGTGAATGATCAAGATAGAATTTGCCCCTCCTTATGGGAGAGATATCTCTGGGCCCCTCGATGTAATGGATTATGAAAGTGCATGGCCATGCCAAGGTGATTGAGGAGTCAATCACAAGTTTATAATCCATCACGGAATCGAGAGAGTGATTGAGCTATTAAGAGGATGACACAGGTCTCACCTTGAGCTCAATCTATATCGTGAGGCAAAGGGATTCGTACATGAGAACATTACAGGTTCAGCCGATATGATCTTTACGTATACTTTGGGGTTAATATGTCTTACTAGAGGCCGCTATTAACAAGGTGACCAAAAAAGGCATTTCCGGGTCGCGACCAAGTATACGTGAACCTACAGGGTCGCACACTTAACGGGTTGGAACACTAATTCGAATGTGATTCGGATGTGGGCTCAATTCAGATAGAGATCCGGATAGACTCCTATTGGGCCTCGGTCCACGAGGCCCAAGTGAGGAGGTCTATATATATGGAGGCGAGGGGCTGAGGGGTGCATGCTTCTGTTAATCCCGAGCCAAACCCTAGCCGCCACCTCCCGAGCCAAACCCTAGCCACTCGCGAGTGCTGGTACACTCGCGATCGGCGTTCCAGCCCCAGACGTGTGGATACCGGTGGAGGCGCTGCTCGTTGCGACGTTGATCGGCATCAACAATCTACAGATTGGATCTTGCACATGGTGTGGTTGATCGCGTGGAGGAGACGATCTGTTCGGGACGATCGACTAATTCCACTACTACCTCGACGCGCGTGGTTGGATTGGCTTCTCCAACTCTTCTTCCGCTGCGCTGCGCGTCTAGTGGTAACGATCCATGATCCCTCCTTAGCATGATGTCCTGGTGTGCGCGGTAGAAAAGTTTTGTTTTCTGCTATCGTAGCCTACGCGCATTCCTTTAGTGGTATCAGAGCCATCTTGCTTAGTTTGCGATCTGGATCAGCGCATATGTTGATATGCGGTTGTAGTAGATTGGATCTATTACAGTCTAGATCAGTCGGTTCATGTGATGAATCGATGGTAGCACGGGTTGATGAGATCAATCGGTGAATAGGGGTTAGATGAGGCGCAGATTGTATCACTACTAGTGCCCTAGAGATTGTCTCGGATCGGCATAAGGTGGTTATGTCGAATACTAGTAGGATATGAATCTGATAGCCTCGGGCTAGTGAAAAACTAGTGTCCTAGAGATTGTCTCGGATCGGCATAAGGTGGTTATATCGAATACTAGTAGGTTATGGATCTGATAGCCTCGGCCCAGTGGAAAAACTAGCGTCCTAGAGAATGTCTCAGATCGGCATAAGGTGGTTGTGCTGAATAGTTTTTCCATAGCGATTTCATAGATTGGATCTGTGCCGTGCGTACCCCCCTTGTATAGCGTCATGGATTCACATCGTTAGGTAGAATGCGATTCTACGTCTAACTTGTTTTTGCAGGGAATGATGTGAATAGTATGGCCCTATATCTTATTGGAATGTATGAGATGTATGTGATGCATGTAATATTCGTTCATGGCCTGCGTGTCATGATTATTTCAGCTATTGTTAGCTATCTATATTGTATTTAACGACCTGCGTGTCGACCTTAATGCTTGAATCTATCTTTGTAATCTTCAATTTCTAGCTATTATAGGTAGTAGCCTAGTTTTGAGGTTACAGGCTTTCAAGCATGGTGGCCTAAAGGAGTGATGTGGAGGATGGAGATCGTCTACACCTACATGGATATGGAGATCACCATTTTTTTGGGCCATACTACTTCACAGTTAAATGTGTTTATCTGTGCTGTTATCTGTCTTATTCTTATGCAATGATATATGTGACATGTTGCTTTGGTAGGATAGAATCCCTCATAAAAATTAGGTGTTAATGCCCTTCCATATGTTGCACCAAAAGATAATGATCACTGCATGGTAGGTCTACCAAAGTAGAGTGCCGTCGGTTATCATCATTATTTGGGGGTAGATGTCGGACATCTACATGCGGAAGCATTTGGTTTACTTAACAAGGTTATCAAAACAGTTTTGGACCTTGGGGCATAGGTTGGGGCCGGGGCATACTGATGTCACCCAACAAGCAAGAGTCACATAGGGATGTGATTAGCAAGGTGTTGCTTACCCATGTCACTAGTTTTCTAGCCGTGATGCCAAAGCTCACTAGGAATTAGTGAAATGAGGATCTTGACCCACTATGTAACTTAGAGGGAGTTTTGTTGCAAAACACATAGTGGGAGTCTTTTGTTAAATAGTTTAATAAAAGATGAACATAAACATAGTGCTAAACTTTGCATATTCTTGTGTTGTAGATCATGTCAGCTAACGTCGCATCCAGTACTTTTAATTTGCGATCTATTCTTGAGAAAGAAAAACTCAATGGAACGAACTTTATGGATTGGTATCGCAACTTGAGAATTGTTCTCAAGCAAGAGCGCAAGGAGTATGTCCTTGAGTCTCCTTATCCTGATGACTTGCCTGATAATGCTACTGTGGCTGCACGGAGAGCTTATGAGAAGTAAATGAATGATTGCCTTGATGTGAGCTGTCTCATGCTTGCCACAATGTCCTTTGAGCTTCAGAAGCAATATGAGAACACAGATGCCTACAATATCATTGTGGGGTTGCGTGGTATGTTTGAGAACCAAGCAAGGGCTGAGAGGTTCAACACTTCAAAGTCCTTGTTTGCGTGCAGGCTTGCAAAAGGGAATCCCGTTAGCCCTCATGTGATTAAGATGATTGGCTACATTGAGAGTCTGGAAAAGCTTGGTTTTCCCCTTAGCCAAGAGTTGGCTACTGATGTGATTCTCCAGTCGCTTCCCCCGAGCTTTGAGCCATTCATTCTGAACTATCACATGAACAACATGGACAAGACCCTGGCAGAGTTGCATGGGATGCTAAAAGCTGCCAAGGAAAGCATTAAGAAAAGCAGCCATCATGTGATGATGATGCAGAAAGGCAAGGGCAAGCCCAATGTCAAGGTAGGCGCGGTCAAAAGAAAGTTAGCTCCCGATGAGATCGCGAGCAGTTCTAAGGCCAAGCAAGTCAAGAAGGGCGCTGCTCCTAATGGAGATTGTTACTACTGTAAGCAATCAAGACATTGGAAAAGGAACCGCCCAAAGTACTTGGAGGATCTTGAGAAGAAGAAGGGAAGTACGACTTCCACTCCAGGTATAAATGTTATAGAAATCAATCTTGCTACTTCATCTACTGATTCTTGGGTATTTGATACTGGATCGGTTGCTCACATTTGCAAATCATTACAGGGGCTAAGAAGAAGTAGAAGTGATGAGGACATCACTTCTTTGGATACACACAACACTCCTCCACTTGACATTCAAGGACCAATCACTAGAGCTCGCGCCCGACAATTGAATTTACAGGTGACCTCGTTCCTAAGTACTTCTTTTTGTTCACTTGAGAATCGATTGCTACCTAATGATTTAATTGTGATTAGGAACCATGGAGAGGACCTAGAAGTACTTGGAGAAGGACTACGAGGCGCACAAGTCCAGCAAGGGTGGTCGAATCATGTTGGAGGCCCAATTCAAACCGACTTCGAATCCAATTCGGAGTCCAGGACCAGGCCGCACTAAAACGGACGCCCAGATCGCATCCGGACTCCGTTTTGGACGTTCTACATATGTATGGAAAGCTGAGAAGACTACCCTTCCAATGGCGCTAGTCCCATGTCAAAATTCCTTCTGAGTCAACAGAAATCGTCGAAATAAGTGAGCTTCAGAATCTGTCAGGGTGCTGCGCCACCGTCTTTTGGGCCTTTCGGCTTTGTATCGTGTTGGAGCCCATTAGGGCACGTCCAGGGGTTTTGCACGCCCCTTAATCCTTTATATCCAGCCACCACCCCCACCATTAGGGTTAGGTTTTTCTTAGATTAATTCTGTCTTTGAACAGTATCGCCGTTCATCGGTTTGTGAGACCCCAACTTTCGAGTGCTAAATCAATACATCTGCAATTCAGTTGTGTTCTTCCTTGTTCTTGCTTGTGTTCTTCGATTCGCAGGCAAGGATTAGCCTTCTTGGCGAGGTCAACCGGCTGCGCACGGTTGATAACCTGAGGAGACGTGGTGCTGCGATTGCGGGGTTCGGAACGTGTTGTTCGGAAGCCGGATCGATTTGTGTCGCGCCTCCACCAAATCGAACATATCCAGAACCTTTCCCCGAGCTTCCGCCACCAATTTCCACCAATTCCCTCCACCCGATTTCGTTTCGGCCTCCACAGAAACCATAACTCGGAGTCCCATCTTCAAACGGCCATAACTTTTGCATACGGACTCGAAATCAGGCGATTTTTTTTTGAAATTGGGTGAAATTAAATTTTGCATCCGATACTCCCCAACTTTGTCTGGTTCGGCAATTTTATTTTCCCAAATTCGGCCTGGAAAGTGCAGTACTCGAGCTCCGAAATTGAATCACTGAATTTACAGCACATTCTTTATTTTCTGTAGGCCACACCTGACATCAGATTGAGGTGAAACTTTGTGTGGTTCCTATTTCTGTGCTCTGCTCTGTGAAAAAAATAAAATAAAAAAGAAAAAAAAAGAAAAATTTCGGCTTAGTAGAGAAGAGAGAGAGTAAG
The DNA here is from genome assembly GCA_017311315.1 of Dendrocalamus latiflorus. Classification (NCBI taxonomy): domain Eukaryota; kingdom Viridiplantae; phylum Streptophyta; class Magnoliopsida; order Poales; family Poaceae; genus Dendrocalamus; species Dendrocalamus latiflorus. The sequence continues at coordinate 27,973,415 of CM029612.1, read as the reverse complement.
CGTGCTATCCGTGGAAAAAAAACGTGATAGAGCACAGTTTTAGGTGACAGAAATTTATTTGTTTTGTGCTTATGCTGAATTAAGTCTCTCAGTGCCTGGCCATCTTTGTTGCTGTCTCTGCCTTACTATTCTGGTCTTGACTCCTTGTTCATCATATCTTAACCCTGATATAGGACACATTTAGACCAGCAACTAGAACCAGTGATTTGGACATTTATTCAGCATTACTATCTGTTATTGATTTGTGTTCCACTAACATATTTGGCCTGCCAAGCTCGCTATATCTACTTCTGGATAGCACAGTTTTGACCCTTGCAATCGTACCCACGCTCGACATGGTTTCACGAACCAGCCACCGGTTGTACCACCTGCTGCTGTGGTAAGAACACTTGTAAGAGTTTGGTAAGCCACTTCCGTTGGGAGTTCCACTGCCCTTACTTTGTAGTTGATAGGGATAATCCTTTTGTTTTCCCTGTGTTTCCACTAACCATGGCAGGAGACGAAGGGGACGGGACACCGGTCGATTTCAACGAGTGTGTTAGTCGCGGCCAGCTACAAGCTGCACTCGACAAACAAAATGCTTCAATCACTGATCTCGGCGCGAGAATGGACACCATCATCGCCGCCATTGCCAAGTTGAACACCACGGAAGGCATTGAGCGGGTGGAGCGGCGGTTGGCTGACCTCACTGGTCGGATGGACACATTGGAGGCACGCCTGCCACCTGTCAATGATGGCCATCATCCTGATGATGACGCATTGTATGATGCAGATGGCAACATTGATCGGCGGGCGACACAAGATGCACGACTACGTCGGCGTCTTCAGCAAAACCGACAGGGTATGGGAGGTAATAACCAGAACCGTCATGGTAACGATGACCCTTTTGCTAAAGTCAAGTTTACCATTCCATCTTTTGCTGGTCTTTACGATGCTGATATATATCTTGATTGGGAGATGACGGTAGAGCAGAAATTTAATTCTCACTTGGTTCCTGAACAACATAGAGTTAGACAAGCTACTAGTGAGTTTAAGGACTTTGCTATTTTCTGGTGGAATGAACTAAGTAACATGTGCTTACAACCTGATACATGGGAGCGGTTAAAAGAAGATATGCGTAATCGTTTTGTTCCTCCCACATATAAACTTGATTTGAGAAAAAAATTGCAGCGCTTAGAACAAGGTGATCGTTTTGTTCAGGACTATTATGCTGAGCTTCAAAAGGGTATGATGCGATGTGGGGTTGTTGAGGACACGGATGATAAGATTTGTCGTTTCTACGGGGGGTTACGGCGTGAAATTCAGGACATTGTTGATTATAAAGAATTTACTACTGTCAACCAGTTGTTCCAGCTTGCTATGCTTGCAGAAAAAGAATTGCAGGGACGCAAGGAATCAGCGAAGGCAAGCACCGGACGACCCTTCTACACGCCGTGCACGACTACATCGACGGGACTGCCCAAGTCTTCTTGGAGTTTTTGTTCTCCTCCACCACCTGTGAACAAGATTGCAGCAGCGCCACCGAAGCCACCTTCCATGTCACGCTTTGCAGATGCTTCAAAAAATTCCTTGCAGGTTCCAGCCAAGAGTTCTTCTTCCGTGGCTTCAACGGGCCGCTCCTCCGACATTCAGTGCCACCGCTTCCATGGGCTTGGTCATGTGCAGAAGAATTGCCCTAGCCAACGGGCATACATCGCCACAGAAGATGGAGGCTACATCAGCACTTCGGATGTTGAGGAGGATGATGATGTTGCTGCTGCCTCGGACGAAAATGGCGGTGGTGATGACGACCTGGTCCTTGGTGGGGCGTCCACAGCGACGCTACGGAGCATCATTGTGCAGCGAGTCCTCAGCACACAGGTACAACAACCCGATAAGCTTCAACGCCATAATTTGTTTCAGACTTTCTTCGCAATCAACAACCGGCGCGCACGTGTCATCATTGACGGAGGAAGCTGCAACAACTTGGTGAGTCCTGATTTGGTCAAGAAGCTTGGCTTGACCACGCGACCGCATCCACATCCATACCATATTCAGTGGTTAAATGATTCTAGAAAAGCTAAGGTAACGCAAACATGCTGAGTCCATTTTTCCATTGGTGGTTATGCTGATCATGTTGATTGTGATGTGGTTCCCATGCAAGCATGCTCTCTTTTATTGGGTCGACCTTGGGAATTTGATAATGATGCTTTACACCATGGTAGTAGTAACAAATACACTTTTATGCATAAGGGAAAGAAAGTTACTTTACTGCCTTTGACCCCAACTGAGATTATAGAGGCCGATAGGGCGAGAGCTACTGCTGCTAATGTCAAAAGGAACCTGATAAATCTGAAAAACAGCAAGTAATTCATTTGAAAAATTCTGTTATGCTTGCCACAAAATCAGACCTTGCTGAAATTGATGATGTTAATGATACATGCTATGCTTTTGTGTGCAAAGATACTTTATTTTCTCTTGATAATATGCCTTGCACTTTGCCTGCTCCTGTCACTAACCTTTTGCAGGAGTTTAGAGATGTTTTCCCTGATGAGATACCTCCAGGACTTCCACCCATTCGAGGGATTGAGCACCAGATTGACTTGATTCCTGGAGCAAGTTTGCCAAACGGTGCGGCATACAGGACCAATCCTGAAGAGACTAAGGAGATTCAGCGACAAGTCCAAGACCTTTTGGACCGTGGGTACGTACGTGAGAGCCTTAGTCCTTGTGCTGTTCCTGTTCTTTTGGTTCCCAAAAAAGATGGTTCTTGGCGTATGTGTGTAGATTGTAGAGCCATTAACAACATTACTATAAGGTATCGTCATCCTATTCCTAGGCTAGACGACATGCTTGATGAGTTGTGTGGTGCTGTAATTTTCACAAAGATTGACTTGCGTAGTGGATACCACCAAATAGGAATGAAACTTGGCGATGAATGGAAAACTGCTTTTAAAACTAAGTTCGGCTTGTATGAGTGGTTAGTCATGCCTTTTGGTTTAACTAATGCACCTAGCACTTTCATGAGATTAATGAACGAGGTTTTACGTCCTTTCATTGGCAAATTTGTGGTTGTTTACTTTGATGATATCTTGATTTATAGCAAGTCCATGGATGAACATTTGAATCACTTACGTGCTGTTTTTAATGCTTTGAGGGATGCACGTTTGTTTGGTAACCTTGGGAAGTGCACCTTTTGCACGGATCGAGTCTCTTTTCTTGGCTATGTTGTGACTCCACAGGGAATTGAGGTTGATAGAGCCAAGGTGGAGGCGATATGGAGTTGGCCCACGCCCACGACGGTCTCCCAAGTGCGGAGTTTTCTTGGCCTTGCAGGATTTTATCGCCGCTTTGTCAAGGAATTCAGCACCATTGCGACACCATTGATTGAGTTGACAAAGACGGGCGTCGTGTTCCATTGGGGGCCATCACAACAGGAGTCCTTTAATCTTTTGAAGGACAAGCTTACACACGCACCATTGCTCCAACTTCCGGATTTTGGTAAGACTTTTGAGCTCGAATGTGATGCTAGCGGAATTGGTATTGGTGGTGTTTTGACGCAAGAAGGCAAA